>JAUIMM010000384.1:4315000-5515000 GCA_031769625.1 Taudactylus pleione
AAGAGAGAGAGAAAGAGAGAGAAAAAAAGATAGAGAAAAAGAGAGAGAGAGGGGGACAGAGAGAGGGAGGAGAGAAAGAAAGAGAGAGAAACAGGAGAGGGAGAGAGAGAGAGAGATAGAGGGGGAGAGAGGGATAGAGAAAAAGAGAAAGAGAAAGAAAGGGAGAGAGAAAAAGAGAGAGAGAGAGAGAAAAAGAAAGAGAGGTTTACTGGATTCGCTGCTGTCCAGCTCCACTATCACTATATGGAGGTGTTCTGCATAAAGAAAATAATAATACACTCTTGTACAGTACTCAGTGGGAAAGTAGAGGGTAAACATACTCAACTGTAACATTACTACAGTATATACTGTACTGTATTACAGTATTAATACAAAATGTCCTACAGTATAAAACTGTATACAGTACTTACTTGGCTTTGGAGGGGAGTCTGGGTCCTCCTCTTGCCCTGGGGAGAGCTGAGGCACTTCAAAATCTTCAACTAAAATACACAAGGACAGAAACAGTTATTGTGTAAGGAGAAGACGTTGGAGATGTTTTAACAGAGAGAGAGAGAGAAACAGAGGGAGACAGGGAGAGAAAGAGAGAGAGAAAAAGAAAGAGAGAAAAACAGGGAAAGAGAGCGAAAAAGAGAGAGAGGAAAATTAAAGAGAGAGAGAAAGATAAAGAGAAAGAAAGAGGGAGAGAGAGAAAGAGAGAGAGAGAAAAACAGAGAGAGAGATAAAGAGAGAGAGAGAGAAAAAGAGAGAAAAACAGAGGGAGAGAAAGAGAGAGAGAGAGATAAAGAGAGAGAGAGAGATACAGTACTGTAGTAAAAAATGTGGTGTAGTGTACTTACGAGGCCAGATGAGGCCACTGGGGCAGGAGTGTTGGCTTCCGTTGGTGATACTGTTGAAAAAAAATAATGTTACTATTACACTAGTACAGAAAAGAGAGACACTGAGAAAGAGAGAGAGGGATAAAGAGAGAGATAGAAAGAGATACCGTAGGTAGAGAGAGACTAACAAGGGAAGAAAAGGAGAGATCAACAGTGCTGTAGAAAACAATGTGGTGTACTGTACTTACAGGGCAGGGGGCTTACTGCAGCCTCCTCATCAATGACGAGTCTGTCTGTGTGTACAGTATAAGAAAAAAAATATTATACAAACAATCAAAAAGGCAGTAGCATGACACTATTGTGTCCATACTGTAACTGTTGTAATCATTACCACTGTCATTTGAGGAGGCTGCAGAAGGTGGTGGTGCTGGTGGTCGTGGAGGTAGGACTGTGGAAAAAGAACACTGTACTGTCAGTTTCCCTCAAAACCATTTTTAAACAAATAAACTGTACAAATTTTGTCCAGAGTCTCCATAACACCAAAAACAAACACACAAATGAGAGAGAGAGAAAGAGAACAGTGTAGAGTAGTGTGTACTGTACTTACTCCGAAAATTCACCCTTCTGGGCCCGGCTGCTGCCGGTGGTGGTGGTGGTGTTGGCGGTGGTGGCGCTGCCGGGGCAGGGGGGCTTCTCGCCCTGTGGGGAAAAATACATGTTGTCATTAAGGAGAATTTGAAAACAAGAGTTCAGACCTCTATTCCAAATTGGAGAGGGATTATGGTACAGTACTGTAGATGGCCTTAGGGAATTAGCTATTGATTAAAATACAAACCAATACAGTATACTGTAGTACAAAAACTACTGTAGTCTGTGAAGCTGGCATTGGGCCCAACATAAAACAGTATGGTACTGTACTGTCCTGTATATAAAAAAATATACAGTCCAGTAAAGTACTGTATGACCAAGTGGTGCAACGTCACACATACTGTAGGCTATGTGGGTGGCACTGTCGCCACCCCACGAGCTGTACAAGATGGCACATGTGCATGACACTGGAGCCCGAACCCAGCGGAGGACCCCGCGGAGGACTTTGTGAGACCTCGCCGGAGGGGTACGTACGGTATGAATAAATACAGTACCAGTGGAATTTTCGTTTGTATCACAGTGATACCAAACGAAATTTCCCCCTGGTATTTCCGTTCGTTTGTAAATGGGGCACAGAGTGAGAAGTGAAAAGATACCAGCCAATCAGCTCCCAAATTTAATTTTTCAAACACAGCCTGTGAGATGACAGTTGGGAGCTGATTGGAGACCCCTGAATCTGTCCTTGACGTACAGTAATAATGTCAGACTTAAAGGGGGCAGGGCCAGCACAGAAAAATAGTGTGTACAGTACTGTAGGTTAACATAGATTTGGTCGACAGAGATTAGAATGGTGGATCAATCAACTTGCCTTTTGTTACTGTAGGTTTATTAATCAAACAAGCCATGTCGACCAATAGTGTGTAACCCTTTAGTCCATGTACAGTACTGTAGATTTAATCAGCCTGTCAATCAAATGTCTGCCAGTCATGTCAGTATGTGGTAACAACTGTCAGTCATTGTCAGATACTGTAGTATTCAACACCCTACAGTGCAGTGTACAGTAATGTAGAGTACTGTATGTCAGAGTCGTGCATTGTACTGTATTCATTATTGTACAGTATACTGTAATTCATGAGATTATACAGCAATGCTGTACTTACTTCGAATTATTCACCTACGTATTTGCTCTAGGCGAGGCCTGTCCCTCCGAAGCAGGTCACTCCACCTGTGCTGCAGTGAGCGAACTCGGCGCCGAATGCCATATAGGCGATAGATTTCCTGGCTCGCACTTCTGTAGGCGAGCTCTTTGTCTTGGTTTGAGGGGAACGCTTGGTCCCGCCACTTAACCAACACAAAGAGCTCGCCGGACGAGTAGCGTCTTGCCCTCATAGAAGCCATTTTGACTAGCCCGTGACGCACGTCATACATCGCACGACGCACGTCGACACTAATTCACTCGTTACGGCAGGCGTCTGTGGTGCACTGTAATGTATTTATAACCTTAGTGGCAAAGTAGTGTGGGCATCACGGGATTGAAAAGTTTCTAAAGTCATGAAATCACTATCACTACATTGTCACAAGTTTGTGGTGTAATGCTATACACAGCACCGTCAGCCCTGTCTCTCATTCTAGACAGTAGATTCACTAGCAGTTTCTGCAGTTATGAAATCACTATTCTGTGGTGCTAAATTGTACGGCACCGTCAGTTTTGAATATTCAGTACGGGCACATTCATAGCGGCACACTAGTTGTCCTAGCAGACGGGGGATGGTGTCCTTGGCAATGGTGACAATTCGTAGCATTTTTCAGGACACTAGGGCAGAGCTGACTGCTTACAGTAAATGGATTAACAAAGCTTCCTTTATTATGGTAATGTGAGGCTCTTTGCTTGCTTTGGGGGAAGGGACCTGATGCACTGTGTATGACACTGGGCATGTGCCAGAAATTCCATCGCAACCCTCCTACTGGGCATACGCCCACCAGAGATGGAAATGCAACAGAATACAATACTGTACCAGCTGCAGTAATACAGCCAACTGCGCATGCTCAGTGATAGCATAGCGCTACATGGCGTATGGCTTGGTGCCACAGATCCCATTGTACCCCCCTCCATTTGTAATCCATCGCAGATGGCTGACAGCAACCATAGTGCCAACCGTGTTATACAGAGAGCTCTCTCTCTTACAAATCCCACTACTACCGTACTTAGTGTGCAAGGTTGGAGCAGCATCACCAATGTCATAAGTTTGCGATGCAACGCTATTTTGCGCTTCAAACGCACAGTCAGCTTTGAACACAGAGCGC
Organism: Taudactylus pleione; assembly: GCA_031769625.1. Taxonomy (NCBI): domain Eukaryota; kingdom Metazoa; phylum Chordata; class Amphibia; order Anura; family Myobatrachidae; genus Taudactylus; species Taudactylus pleione. The sequence continues at coordinate 4,318,708 of JAUIMM010000384.1, forward strand.
TCTCTCACAGACGGAAACCACTCTAAGACTCAGTCCAAGGGACGTAGCCATAGTGAACTCAGCTGAGACCGCATATGCATTGTCGCATGTTTGTGTTTTGCGGTTTTGGTCGCACAGTTTGTGATGCAGAGCCCTGTCTCACATTCTAGACAGTAGATTCACTAGCAGCTTCTGCAGTTATGTACATACTGTACGCCATACAGTAGTTTCACTATAGTGTCAGTGACAGTGACAAAAAAAAAATATACGGTACGGGATATTCTTTTCCAGGGATCGAACCCGGGACCATAATTCTACCAAAGTGATCACCTAACCACTAGCCCACACGACAGCTGCAGTGAACCACAGAGAGTGGCCTCATCCTTGTGCACTCCTCCCGCTGCTGTTTTTTAATAAAAAAAAATTGTCATACTGTAATGCATCCCATATCAGTGAAAGCTGTGCGTGCATCTCATTAATCTACAGTATCGGTTATACCGTGACAACAACTCAGGCAACGTCTCTACTATTCAGTTACTGCACCGTACCGTATGTATAATACAGTATGTGCAGTGATTTGCATCCTGTTATAAGATGTTACGTACGGTACAGTACTACAGTGTATACTGTATATGTATATTATGCGACATTAAAAATACAGTATGGGATGTGCGTACATGAAAATGCGGTGAATGTGATATCCACCCAATTTACTGTACGTTTAACATTATGGCATTCTATACAAGGCATTCAGTACAGTGGAGCACTCGCCACCCAGCGGTTAAGCACTGTATTACATGCCGTAGCCACGGTATTCCACAAGTCCATGGCGCGACTCAGAGGCCTGAACGCCATGCCACAAGTCCATGGCGCGACTGAGCAACAAAATAGCTGGGCAGATCTGTACACTTTGATATTTGATGAATATGCTCCAAGTGACGTAACAAGAAAGAGGTTCCTAGGTGGTTTAGGTCCCTCCCTCTACTCACTCTTGCTTGGCAATGGTCACATACGGCTTGACAACTGTTGTTTTGATTGGGGTGGAAATAATTCCACACATGATAAGTAGATTTTTTTGTCTTTTGTCCCGGCATGACAATAATGGGCTTTGGCTTTTTAAAACCATAGGCAATAGCTGTTGCCTTACTTACACAAAGTACATCCTTGGCATCAACATCTTCATCATCAACATCCTCATCATCCTTAGCACCTTCAACTACCAAAATATCATCCTCCTCCATGTGCAATTCCACAGAAGAATCCTCGATGACTACATCTGCAAGATGTTGACTGCCCTTCCCCACATTTACAGAAGGCACACAAATGTTGGAACTTGGAGGATCCTCCAGTACACTAGTATTTAGGACTTGAGGGAGCATGTGCGCTCCTGTGTAGTTATGAGGTGGGGTGGCATGGTTGGAGGAGATGGGGAGGGAGGGGGGGGGGAGAGTGGGGAGGGGAGATAGGGGAAAGTGGTTTTGGTAATGAGGCTAAGGTGAGACTCTGTCAGTGGATGTGTGTGGGTAATTAATGAAGAGGCAGACAATGTATGTGGAATCCAAACCTATTTTATTGGGCAAGGCACAGTGCTTCCCTAGGTGGTTCCATTACTTGTTATTGGGGATGAGCAGAATGTCCTGTACAAACCTCAGTTAGGAAGTGGGTAGACCCTTTCAGGGGGCTCCTTTCCATGTGGTCCTTACTCCTGCACATTCCCCTGCTGGACTTTTGGTCTACAGACTTGCGGAACCGGGATGTAATAGGTGGTAATGCAGTCCAGGATTGCATACAGTTGGCGGCATCCCGCACTGGGATGAGCTTACCTACCAGTAGGTGGAGAGAGGTCTGCAGTGTTAAGCAATGGATGTAATGATCCCAGATGCTGGCCAGGTGGTGTGTGACACCTCCGCAAACCCGTGGGGTGTCTGGCAGACAGATGCCCATAGGTGTTTATGCTGTTGAAGTCACTGGGTGTTGGTATGAGCAGTGGATAGATGTGGAGAGCCGCGGTGTGATTCGACCCCATGGTCCCATGGGGTCAGTTTGGATGCACTTCCAGGGCAGGCAGGGTCTGCCGGGAGTTATAATGCTGGATACTCTGCAGCCTGGTCTACGTGAAGTAGCAGGCTAAGTCAATGGATCCTTCTGTATTGGTGGTGGGTGTAGGGTGCTTTCCCCCAGTGCGTTTCTGCCATGGGGCCTTTATCAAGGACTCCTTGATAAAGGAGCAGACAGTACAGCACCAGCCGAGATGGACGCAACAGACAGCACAGCACCAACCCAGAATGGATCAGCCCCAGCCCAGGACACAGCAGACAGCACAGCACCAGATAGCACAGCACCAGCCCAGATAGACACAGCAGACAGCACAGCACCAGCCGAGATGAATCAGCAACAGCCCAGATGGACACAGCAGACAGCACAGCACCAGCCCAGAATGGATCAGCTCCAGCCCAGGACACAGCAGACAGCACAGCACCTCTCCCCAGCCCTACACTACCCACCCTCCATGTTCAGTATCCACAGCCGGAGTGAAATGGCGCCCGCCGCGTCCCTTATATATAGAGACGAAAGCTTGCGAGCCACGAGATTTCGTCTCTATGGTTTTTCCTCGATGTCAGAGATCTGAGTAAGGTGGGAACATCTGAGCCTGCTTGGATCCGACTCGGATCCCCTTACTTCGGGTGGGTTCGGATCTCTTAGATCCGAATCCGCTCATCTCTAATTAGGATGCATCTAAAATACATTGAGCCAAAAACTGTGCTGGCCCTGATTTCCATCAAACCTCGCCAGTAACTGAATTATTGTTTCTGTGGTAGCACCACCAGGTTCTGGCCTAGGCATTGTTAGTGGCTGCTATGCTGGAATTCTCTGCATGTCCTCCAATGCACAACAGTAAGGTGTATTTGCAACTCTTTGAATAAAAGCAGCTTGTGCATTCTTCTATGGGATTATTTTTTTGTTTAGGTGATGCTGTCACCGAATATGAGAGTTTTGAAACTCTATTTACTCAAATAGGAGCAACCACATAAACAGAAAGATACTCAGCTGTTAAATGTCTTCAATTTGGCAGTCCAGGACTAGGTAGCTCCTGGAATCAAACAGTAACAATCTAGTCCACAGGTCATAGCCCAGGTGTCAGAATGGTGATTAAAGGGTGCAGACAAAAACAAATCAAGTACAGTCCAGCGCAGTGGTGTAACTAGAGTATTTTGAGCCCAGCGCTGGCGGATATGTGTGTGCAGCAGCAGCAGCCAATGAGAGTCTGTCTGACTTTCATTGGCTGCTTATTAACACACACATCGCCACCAGCGCTGGTGGCGATGTGTGTGTTATGCACAGCATGAGCTCGCCTGCCACCCTCCTCCTGGCGCTATTGGGCAAGCGCTCAGGTGGAGGGTAGGGGCTCGGCTGTACAGCACAGGACCGATGCTGGGAAGCCTAGCGCCAGTCCTGTGTAAATGTGTAGTGCTGACCACACTCACTGCAGTCGGCACTACACTGGTTAACTAGGACGGGCCGATACCGTGGCCGGCAGTGTCCCCCCATGCTGCCAGTCCCACGACCCCCAGGGCACGTGCCCTGCTCACCCTGCCTTAGTTACACCACTGGTCCAGCGGTCAGAATCCAAAATATCCAGCAAAATGTTAAAGGGCACAAACAAAATGTAGATCAACTTCAATGTATGGGCCTGACTTACTACCGATCGCAACTGCGATTACGCATGCAATCGGCAGATTGTTGTCTTCTGCGCATGCGCGAACTGGCCACTGCAATCGGGATTGCAATCGCAGTGACTATGCAGACCCATTGCAGAGTGATTGACAGTGCCATTTGTGGGAGGTGACGGGGGATGGTCGGCAAAATGCATGCGTGCCAGTGTGTTCAAATGCCGTTGCATGGGCGTGCATAAATTATCCACTGTGATGCCATACTCAGCTTGAGTACTCATAGCGTGAGATGAAGTTAGCAATAACTGAGTAAGGTCAGAGCTTGTGCAAGTGTGCGTGAGGCTGCGATGTTACTGATGGTTTTGCAGTCTTGCTAAAGATTACGGATGTGTGTAAGATAAAGTGGGCGTCCTTATGTTGTGCTATGGTGGCATAGCGATTGCAATGGATTAGCATACTATCGCAGTCAGACTGCATGTGTAATCGCTATTCCAATTGCAGTTGCGATCCGTAGTGAATCCGGCCCTATGTAGGAACCAGAGAACACTGCTGAGGGAATACAACTGTTTTTAGCCTATTATTGCCCATTGACTAGAATAGAGATATACATTTAAAATTATTATTATCTTAAATATATCTCATATTAATCTCATAACTAAGTATCTACAATATATCACATATAGCTAATATTGATCTCAAAGCTATGTCAAATCTATCATCTATCTCATGGGTAGGCAAAAATTTTTTCTTTGGATGCCAGTATTTAATATTACAAGCCAAAAAAGTTTTGAGAGTGTCACAATGACTGCAATATATACAAAATTAATAGATGGTACTAAAATTGTTAGTGACTTCCTTATCCTTCTTTTTTAAAGGTCATTTGTTCAGGATAGTTTGATAATTTGTAGTCTGGAGACAAAGACATGCTTCATAATTTTGTACTGTTAATCAACTGTGAGCAGGACTAAGGCCCTCATTCAGACCCGGACGCAAGTGGGCGTTCGTACATTCGGCGTACGTACAGAATTATGTTAATTCAAGCGCTCGCTCGTAATTTCGAATGCAGCTAAACATCCTCCCCAAACTCTACCGACCCCTCCTCTAACTAACGAGCGTGCCAAATAGCAAGTGTACATCCCCAATGTGGCTTGCAGGGAACGCACGCACAAGTCCAACCCGCAAGTGGGCCTGTCAGATTCCGATTACCTGCTCCTTTATTCTGCCTACCTCCCTGAATCGTATCATGCCAATCAATATATCAATTATCTTAATTGCTCGTCAATTTTTATTTTTAAATGCAATAAACTTTACTCTTGTCCGTGTTTGTGTTTACCCGCAGAATACGTACGGCTTAAACATTCGCTTTTATTTGTCAAAATACATGTTTGAGCCAATTATCCATTTGTTTTCTTTGTTTTTAACCACGCATATTTTACTGGGTTAATTTCTTTATTTAAATTAGCTTACGCATGTCACTGCATCAAGCCTATCATAACTCGCAACAGATTTGTGGCCCTGTCGAACACATGACTCATACACTAACCAATAGAATTTGTCCTGTTAATTACCCAAATACATTAGCCAATCAAATTATTTTTTCGGGTCTTTATTAAAATTGTTTTTTTTTAAATACACCATTGCCATCATGAGAGCCTCGGCATTCACCAGGCGCGAGCTGATGGTGTTAACCGAGGTGATGGACAGGTGGATCACCAGCCAGCCTCCCCCCATCACCAATAGGGAAAAGCGTTCCGCATATGCGGAGGTACGTGGCCGCCTGCGCTCCATCGGCTCACGCTGCCAGATCGGCAAGCTGGAGCGCAGGTTGTCCGACCTGCAACGGCGGATGCCCCGCTTGCTGGCATGCTTTCGCATGCAGATAGCGGAAAGTAAGTTTTTTTGACTGTGGTTTTCATGTTTATCTTTGTGGCCCTAACTGCATGTGCATGTTTTCATGTATGGCCTATTTATTCTTTGTACTCATATCTGCATGTGCATGTTTTCATGTATGGCCTATTTATTCTTTGTACTCATATCTGCATGTGCATGTTTTCATGTATGGCCTATTTATTCTTTGCACTCATATCTGCATGTGCATGTTTTCATGTATGGGCTATTCATTCTTTGTACTCATATCTGCATGTGCATGTTTTCATGTATGGCCTATTTATTCTTTGTACTCATATCTGCATGTGTTTGTTTACATATTTTGGGCGTAAAAAATTAGCGTTTAACAAGGTGATGTTCTAAAATAACCACAATTTGTTTTCCATCATTTAGGGGCAGAGCGAAGACTACGGCGTCATCGCCGTCAAAGACAGCGCTCTCGGCCCCTCTCCCCAACCCCCAGCCAAACATCCTCACCCCAAAATACCCTAAATTCCCCCTCCTCCCCAGCCTGCACAGACCCTGTGGCACATCCATCTGGGCTCCTTCCCCTCCATCCCAATTCCCCCTCCCCTCCAACCACCCCTCTCATAACTACCCCCTCCCCTGAATCCAAAATCACCCCTCCCACCTTGTTGGGGAATGTTGCCACCTCCAAGGAGGACGAGGGAGTTGGTTCTGGGCCAGGCGTCATTTTGAACGGTATGTTTCCCTTTTATCCTTTTTTGTGTTTTAAAATGTTTGGATCTAATCCTGTGTCTGTGCCTTTTACTTTTTTTGGTTTGTCAGAAGTTTGGGTAGATCTCTGTTTGTCTTTACCTTTTACTGCTGATTTCCCCATACACATATCCCACATGTCAAAAATTTTTTGTTTTTTGTGCAATATTTTGGTTGTCCATTTTTGTGTCCTTAAATGTGCTTTTGGTCACAATATTGTCATTTTTGGATACCTTTGTTTGGCTTGTTTTTTCAGGGGGTTTCATTAATTATGTATTAAGCCCCACACTTTTCTAACCCACAGAGGACCAGAGGCGTTTGGCGGACCTAGCCAGGTGCGTCCAAGTGATGCGGGGCCACATGATCGGCCTGCTGGTGGTCCTTGACCATATGTCTGGGATCCTGCGTCCATAATTTTTTATTTTCATTTACAAATATTTTTCGTAATAAAAATTTTAAACTTAGCGTTCTGTCTCATTCCTTGTCTCCAAATCTTAGATTGTTTACACTGACATAAGTAGACTCTTCCAGCAAGTATTTGCAATTAATGTCACTAAGATTGTGTGTTGTAGATTTTTAGTAAACAGGCACATGAAACAGCTAACAGTAACAATCTGCTTGGGCTTTTCTGGTGTGTTACAATTTTTATATTACTACATTTTACATGTTCCAATTTGGGGGGCAACCTGCTTAGCCCGAGATTACAAAGCCTACTGATTGTACATAATACCTTTTGGTTTTGGTTTTGACCCAGAAAGCATATTTAAATTTAGATCAAATTGCGACATTACAGGATTAACCCTTAAGCAATTTTAACGTGGGTGAACCTGGTTACACTTGCTTGCAATGGTCAATAAAATTTGCAAAATTACACCCTCAAAAAATGTATTCAAAACATAACTAAAAAACCAAAGTGTTGGCTCACAAACAATACACACAGTGATAACAAAAAATACAACCCATCAAACACCATATGAAAAAATTAAAGAAAAATCAAGAACTGGTTGACGAATGAGCATGCCAACATGATTCCACAAATGTTGCATTTCAATATTGTTTCCAGAATATATATCCAATGTGTCCCCATGAAGGTTTGTTTTGGGTAGCAGGAAGTAGTCATCGTTTGAGTCGCAAAGATTATGAAATCAAACAGAAGATGGGAAACAAAAAAACAAATTAATTAGATGGTCTCCAAAAATCCTTACCACATTGTGTCAAAGAACTTCTTTTGTGCCAATAAATACCTAAAATATCTGGCCACCACATCATCGCGTATGGCCCCCCCACATACTGACCTCCGACCAACCTCGGGGGGGGCATCCTCAGGCAAGGCATCCTCTGGCTGCATTGGGACACCACTCCTTATGGCGATGTTGTGAAATATCCCACACAGGACCACAATTTTTGAAACCATATCCGGCAAATACATGAGCTCGCCACCAGAGCGGTGGAGGCATCTGAATTGGCCTTTTAAAAGGCCGATACAGCGCTCCACCACTTGCCTGGTGGCTTTAAGTGTGGAATTAAAATTACTTTGTGGCCCTGGTGTGGGAGCCAAATAAGGAGTGAGCAGCCAGGGCATGCAAGGGTAGCCACTGTCTCCTGTGAAAAAGAAGTGACAACATCAGGATCACTGTGTATCAAGCTTAACATTGTTATGTACTAAAGGTCTCCACTTACCCAGAAGCCACACATCACCAGCTTGTAGGTTGTTTAATTTGTGCCATATCCCTGATTGCCGGATGACGAATGAGTCATGTGCACTTCTGGGTAATTTTGCATTCAGGGACAGGATCTGGAGGGAGGCATCACATACCACCATTACATTCAGGGAGTGATAGTGTTTCCGGTTGCGAAATATGGCCTCCAGCCATGCTGGAGGCTGAAGTGGTATGTGAGTACCATCCACAACCCCTATGATGTGTGGGAAGCCAGCTATTTGGTAAAAATTGGCCTTGGCCACACTAAGGGCACCCATATCCAAAGGCATTTGAATAAAATGATGGAGGTGCTTGAAAAGGGCCTCCATCACTGCCCTCAGGATCCGGGAAAAGGAGGATTGGGAGATTCCCGCCACTATTCCCACCGTTGTTTGAAACGATCCTGAGGCACAGAAATGTAACACTGCCATAAATTGCGTAAGTGGTGGTATTGCTGTAGGACTGTCAATTTGCTGCTCAAGATCACTCTCTATTAATGAGAGAGTGTCTATGATGATTTGGGGCGGAAGACGGTAGCGTCTTAACACCTCATCATCGGGCATTCCAAAAAGGGTGACACGTGTTCGATATATCTGGGGCCTTGCACGCCTACGATGCCTACGCCTGGGACGATATTGAGGTTGGTCGGCTTCCGGGAGCATGGCCAGAACAATCCGACCAAGATCAACCTGAAATGGCAAGAATTGAATGTAAGGTTTTTTGGGCCAAAAATAATTTAAAAATTACTTAGCTTGACGATACAATCCAATGATGCTTACATGCCGGGGTATTGTCATGATTTTCCCAACCTATAAATAATAACAAACAAACAATGCAACAATTTAGGGTGGCCATTTAGGAATCTAAATTGGGTGCAAGACAAAACATAAAAGGGGAGAAACACACATTTGGGCAAAGAGCAAAATGACAGTGTGCAGACTACCTCATTTTGGGCCCAAATTTAATAAAAATTTGCTAAAGGGAAATCACAACCAATTTCAAGTAAAAAAATAAGCAGATAAAAAAGCACTAATTAGTTCGCAAATACAAGACAAAAAATAAGCAGATAAAAATGCGCTAATTAGTTCACAAATACAAGACAAAAAATAAGCAGATAAAAATGCGCTAATTAGTTCGCAAATACAAGACAAAAAATAAGCAGATAAAAATGCGCTAATTAGTTCGCAAATACAAGACAAAAATTAAGCACATAAAAATGCGCTAATTAGTTCGCAAATACAAGACAAAAAATAAGCAGATAAAAATGCGCTTAGTTCGCAAATACAAGACAAAAAATAAGCAGATAAAAATGCGCTAATTAGTTCGCAAATACAAGACAAAAAATACGCAGATAAAAATGCGCTAATGAGTTCGCAAATACAAGACAAAAAATACGCAGATAAAAATGCGCTAATGAGTTCGCAAATACAAGACAAAAAATAAGCTGATAAAAATGCGCTAATTAGTTCGCAAATACAAGACAAAAAATACGCAGATACAAAAGCGCTAATTAGTTCATACATTTCGGAATCACAAAACCAAAGGTTAAAAGTGTAAGGTCAAACAAAGTTGCGTTAAAAAAAACATGAACATTTAATAAACAAGTGAAAAAAAAAACTTACCAATAGAGGATATATAAGTCACCGGATAAAAAGGTCGTTGGGGCAGAGCCAAAAGAAACCTAACAAAGGAGATTTTGAAAAAAATTAACGACCCAAATTTAACAAAAAGAAGGAGACATAAAGTGAACAAAAGTAAGACGGGCAAAAACTTACCAAAAAATAACACGACAAAGAAAACAACCACACCAAAAAAAGTGAACGGAAATAAAAAGACAAACCTAAAACAACTCCAAACAATGCCAAATACAAATCCCGCCAACAATCCACTCCGACCAACGTAACCTCCAACAACCGACACCCGCCACCTCGACTCAAGATGCCCCAAGCCCTAAATAGTGTTTATTTTCCCACACAAATTAAGGAGGGATCATAGGAACGCACAATCAATGATGCGGACGAAAAATAAGGACGCATGTATAAATACGTCACGACCCAAAAAAAACGTTCTGGTGTATTTCTTGTTTGGAGGTAAGAAATGGCTACAGACCAGGGAAACAGTGGCCAAGAGTCTGCCGGTAAGTATTTCATGCATTTCCAAACAAGGATTATTTTGAAACATAATATAGTGAAAGTATGCAAGCTTAAATTTCTCAACGTTTAAACAAATAGGTGAGGAGGATGACATGGAAGAGGCTGCTGGGCCCAGTATTCCGGCCAAAGCAGGGAAAAAGAAAAGGCTGCCACAATTCACAAGAAAGGAGATGGAGGTTTTGGTTCAGAAGTGTGTGGACATCCTGCCACAGGCAGACAGGAATATGGGTGCAAGCCAGAAGTGGAGAATGTGGGAGGAGGTAGCCAGTGCTGTCAATAGGGTGGGTGATTATGTCCGTCTAGCCCGGGATGTCAAACAGCGGTAAGTAAAAACTTAACCCCCCTAATACCAAAACCAAAAAAAAACGGAATAATGGTTACTTTTTCACCCACAGATGGCAAGACTTCAAATATCGCCTGAAACAAAACATGGCGGACAGGGCTAGGCATGCAAGGGGGACAGGTGAGGGTCCCACCCCTGTGTCATTGGAGTTGAATGATTTAGAAGAGCTGGCACAGGGGTGTGTGCAGGCTGTGGAGCTGTTTGGCGTGTCCAACATGGATACGGACTTGCCAGACTTTGCGGCTCCTCATGTTGTCCCAGGTAAATATTGTGATGTAACCAACTCTGAAATGTTATTGTGCCAATATGTAGATTCTAATGTGACACTTTTCTCATTTTTCAAACAGAGACACAGGCGGATGAGTCTGCTCCAGAGGGGAGCCTTGGCTGCAGAATTTCTGCTGGCTCTGCAGGGGAGGAACCAGTACATCCGGCAGAGGACCCTGCAGAAGCCAGTCCAGGGCAATCCCCCTCGCAGGCAGTGGCACTCCTCACAGAACTCAATTTTAAATTGGATTTCCATACGGAGATTCTGCAGAGGATGGACGCCAGTCTGGTATGGGTGGCTGAGGCCCTGGAGCAAAATGCTGCAGCCAACGTGACCATTGGTCAGGCCCTGGCGGAAAATACCAGGGCCAACATCCGCATCGCCAATGCCCTGGAGCAGCTCGTTCGCCAGCACATGGTGGAGCCGACCTCCCTTCCTGCCAGAACATCAGGATCCTCCACCTCTGGCACAACATCAGCCAATCCTCCAAATGTGCCTAGCCCTGTGCCTAGTCCAGAGGCCACAACATCTGCCTCTGGACAGGCCAGCCCGATGACATCCCGGACCCGGTCTGGCGCCCACCCTCCCCCAGCCAAACGGGGGAAAAAACGTTGACAGCACTGGCTACTTTTCCCACACTCCTTCTGTGCTTGCCCCATATTCCTTTCTTGCCAAAACTTCCCTCTCCTTTCTTGTGAATTGTTTTTAATTTTTTGATTTAAGTTTCCATACCTTTTATGTTTGCACAACTTATAATTTTTATTGGAATAACACTGCCAAAAATGTTTGGGCCAAAAATGGGCCAGAAAATGTTTTTAGTTTCCAATAAATTTTGAAAAAATGTTCGACATTGTATTCTGACATTATTTTAGAAATGGTTTACAGTTAATCCTGGCCCACAAGGCAACAACGACCTCCCAAAAAATTAAAGCGACAAAAAAAAAAAAAGGGCTCTTGAAGGAACACTTTAAAATTTACATAAGTATGCAAATTCTCCAGACAAAAGCAAAATGGAAAAATACACACAAACATGATGACATTATTGTTACAATAGCACAAAAACCAAATACAAACCAAAAAAAACATACCTACAAATGTACGCTAATTGATTGTGTAATCCTGAATATTAGCAGCTATGATTTCCACCTGCGTACGGTTTTGTGCTAACCAAAAAAACTGTTTTCAAAACACATTACAAGCTGGTTTTCAATTCAAAACTGATTGATTTTCTGACAAGCCGTGATTAATCGATGAAACATCGTGGAGGGCCGGGACGGAGGAGAAGGCCATCGCCAATGTGGTCGAGTAATCCAGACTCCAAGCTGTGCGAGCAGTTTGAATGGAAAGAGGATCATCCAGTGACGTATGACTTGGTACGAACACATTTGACGTTCGCATCAGATAATGTATGTACGCCCAAAAAACGCCTCGCCACGCCTGCATTTTCCATCTCCACCCCCGACAACGCCCAAAAATGCCCTGTTCTGTCAATCACATTTGACATGTCACTTCCTGTATGCAATTTGATGAACGAGACAAAAAAAACTCGCAATATGCCGCACGCACATGCGCAGTGTTACACCGATGCATGCGCGGTTTCTCAACATCGGAATGCAACGAGCGTACTGCTGTTAACGAGCGGCTCTGAATGAGGGCCTAAGTCTGGTTCACTCACCAGAGGCCCAAGCTTTGTCGCATGGGCTGGACACACTTTGGTTCATTGGCTTGAAGATGGAATAGTGCGCCAAAAGGGTATCGTCTGTGAGAGAATGAAGAGGGCATGAGCACACCTGGTAGGAAAGGGACTGATCCTTTTGCTGTCACTCAAAACATCATTGAGTGCCACTTTGTGACTCTAGTGCCAGAGTTGCCAACCCCTACCCCAAGGTTGCCTATCCCATATCTTACAAAATATGTTCCTATTTTCTAATTCTGCAACCAGAGATCACCGGTTAATGAATATAGCTATTTCAAACTTACTAGCTCCCATCAGTACAACATATGGAACAACGGATTCTATGATGCAGGACTTGTACTATACTCATTCAAAGGAACCTTTAAGGTAAGAATGAGGACAGCAAAATACTACTAGTATCCTTCACTGTAGATAAAATACATTCAAGCAGAAGGTTTTCATGCATAACCGGTTTCCTTAAACCAGGTTTTCACATCTCTGCTGTCTAATTATCTACATATCTGTGTCATATATTTATCTTTTAATCTACCCATCTCATACAGAGGAATGTAGGGCCTCATTCAGAGGCGGTCGTAGGATGCAAGCGGTCGCTCAGAAACAGGGCGGCCACTTGCATCCTGAACGGCCGCCTCCATGTCGGTTGTTAGACTGTGGGTTAACACCCACAGCTCTAACGACCGCTAAGGGAGATGAGACCCTAGTGTAGGGTCTCATCAACCTTAAGCCCCAGGGAGCTTCCTGCTCTGTTTGAGCAGGAAGCTCCCCACTGACATCACTGATGATGTCAGTGGGGATGCCCACAAAACGGCAAGTGTTGCGAAAGGAACGCCTCCATTTGGCCGGGCACGCCACCTGCCTGCCCAGCAAACGGAGCGAGCTGTCAATCAACATCGACAGCTCGCTCTGTCTGCTTCGAGCCCGCTAACGACGGGTGATCCGTCGTTAGCGGGGGCTCGTGCATGCACACGACAGAGCAGACTCCGTCGTGCGCATGCCCTGTGGACCAACATCGAGTCAGTTGCGAGTGCTCAGCGCTCGCAACCGACTCTGAATAAGGTACTTAATGCATATATTAGAAATGGTGTCCCTATTGGCCAATTCTGCTATCAGAGGCCACTGATTAATGAATACAACTGTATTTATCTTAGTAGCTCGCATCAGTATAACACATGAACAATTACTTCCTTGATTCATCTTACAGTATATCTAACGTTCCCACTTGGCTGTTTTAGCAGGGTACCATGCCCTACCTGATTTTAAAAGGGTAGAATGCACCCTGCCCTTATGTCGGTGCCCCGCTAAAACAACCTGCTGGGTGCCATCCCCACCCACGGCCTGCACATGCGCACAGCATCTATTCACAGTGAGGTAAGAGCTTGGGGGCAGCCCAGCATGTCAATAAGTGCTGGGCAAGCCCCAAAAGTCATGAAAAGGGGGTGCTGTACCACCCTACAGTGCGCGCCCTTTCTATGGTCTGGCACCCTGCCCCGTGCTGGACCTAGAATGAACACTATCTATCTCAAATTCAACTTAAATCTACAGTATGTATATCATATCTATGTCTCTGAAATCTATCTTATTATCTCATATATAGCTAATAATCTATGCATTTTCTTTCTATGTATAAATTATCTATGGGCCTGATATTGAATCACACACATCTCCATATGTGACTGCATCTAGCGATTTTTTGCAAACTGCACATGCACAGTAGCGCACATATGCATCTTTGAGTATCTCCTGGCGATGCTAAGTTGTGAACTGGTTGTATGCACAGAGGAGAACTGTCTTGTGGGAATGTCATGCAGTGTCGTTGGAGTGTAGCCAGATCCTATTCTAAACCATGTGTATGCTGAGGGGACACATTTTTCAGATGGATCTCTTGCATCTGGAATGGGATTCATAGGCAAACGCAGGGGGGGTTTCTGGTTGCCTGGAAACCCCCCTCCCCAGCCCACACCATGACCACATTAGAAATAGTAATATATAATTTTACTAGTGCTGTATGTGCTTCTCAGTATCACAAATTAAATAATTAACACCAGCCTGTGGATCTTTTAACATACATCTGTGCACCAACTAGGAGATCTGGAAAACCTGCACTGTTAGGGGTGCACTGCTATAGACCATCAATATAGTTAATTATTAATACCATATAATAATACACTATTCAGTGCATGACGAGACCAATATGTACATATATGCCCAGGGTAGTGCTGGGTTCTTCTGCTGCTCCCCCAGACTCCCGGACTTGCTCCAATGCTCTGGAATGGAGCCCACATCTGAAATAAAAACATTCAGCTCATATACAGTGGCTTGCTGTGATCACTGGTCCTGTATATGCTGGAATTATCATGACACGCTATACACTATGTATGACACATATTAAAGCTGTTTAAGTGCTAATTATGCCCACTTCATGGACTGGGCACACTCGCTCTAAAGTCAAGCATTTGGAAACCCCCCTCTAAAAATCCTGCATTTGCCACTGTGATTGATGTAAGTGCTGACACTAGTGATGGCAGTGGGCAGCGCAATGCGTACATATGTGTATAGTTGCATTAGCATTTTGCTAGCAAAATATCCACATATGGTGCTGCATGCGACTCAGAATCAGGCTCTTTCCATCATGATAGCAGGGTTGCAATTGGCAGTGTATATCTCGACTAACCAGCATAGATACCCATTTAAAGTCAGCTCTTATTGGGTTACCTTTTGCTTGTCACTCGCTACCCTGGTACCATAGAAGTGGAAACACAATGCACATTTAATGTAGGCAAATATCTACATAAAAGTGGGTACTAAGGCCCTGATTCAGAGCCGGACGCTTTGACAGAACGCTCGCTCTGAATCAGGGCCGTCCTTCTCTTTTTTTAGAGCGGCCTCCTGGCCGCTTGCATAGCTGTTGTTGTCCTCCCACAGCTATAGCGAAAGGCCAAAAAGATGGTCGCAATGGTCAAGACCATCGCGACCATCGGGCTTGCGACGAGACCCTTGTGGTAGGATCTCGTTGACGCAAGCCCTGGAGGGCTTTCGGCTCTATCAGAGCAGAAGGCACTCCCACTGACATCACTTGTGATGTCAGTGGGGCCGGCCCCAGATGGTAGGCATTCCCATAGGACATCCTCCGTCTGGGCAGCCATGCCCTCGGCACGCCCACCAAAGGGGGCGTGCTGTCACTCACCATCGACAGCACGTCCCCTTTGGTAGGAGACCCATAGCAACGGCTTGGCCGTTGCTATCCGGGTCTGGCTCATGTGCACGACGGAGCCGGGTCTGACCTGCGCATGCGCACTGGGCCAACATCGACCCACTTGCGAGCGCTCAGCGCTCGCGAGCGTGTCTGAATTAGGCCCTAAGTTTATTAATACATGAAGACACCAAAGTAATTCCAGTATAACACTATCAAGAATACAGTATGTGAGTAGCTCAAGCCATTATCTTGTCATTGCAAATCTAACTCACATCTTTATCTATCTCAAATCTAACTCATTATCTATCTAATATCTATATACTTAATATTTTCTTCACATCTATCTCATATATATCTCAGACCTAAATCACATCTCTGTATATCATTATTAGCTATCTAAAATCTAGCTAACATTTTGGTCTATCTATCTATCTATCTATCTATCTATGTATGTATGTGTGTGTGTGTATCTATCTATCTATCTATCTATCTATCTATCTATCTATCTATCTATCTATCTATCTATCTGTCTGTCTATCTATCTCTTAACCTAAAAAATAACTGTCTAGGCTTCTAAATTAACGTGGAATCTGTCAATCAAATTTAAAATTTGAGCATAAAGTATAATAAAAATTGAGTCATTTAGGATTCAGTGACAGATTATTCAGTAGATTTTTGTGACAATGTCAAGTTATATAGTCATCAAAATATAGAAGCTATTTTTTAACACACAATGCATTTTACCCAACAACTTAATGTAAACTCTTTTGAAATTACAGCCACATAAATATATGGAATGTTATGAGCCTGCTAATAAGCATTTAACTCTTGAATTGTCAATTTCTAAGGATATATCACCACCTAGTGGAGTCCTAAAAGTTATAGACAAGTAGTAACATCAAAATAAATGTAAAAAGTGCTATTGATTCATGGATGGAAAACACTGCAGAAGACCAACTAACTGATTTTATTTACTGCTCTTATTGTTTTACACTACTTTGCAACAATTGTGGGACCTCCTTTGCAAAGAACCTGTTTTTTTCCAGGTTGGATAGTGAGATAGACAGTAATGGCCTGATTCTGACCTGCTCGCAAGCGCTATGCGCTCACAAGCGGGTCGATGGTGAGGCATTGCGCACACACGGCGTGCGCAATATGCGTGCGCAAGCCCCGGAGCGAGTGAGAAATTCACTCGCTCCGGGGCTCGCTACAAACGGGGCGGCTGTCGATGTTGATTGACAGTTCGCCCCGTTTTGTAGGCGGGGTGGGGGGGTAGCCAGACAAACGGAGGCATTCCTAAAGGAATGTCTGCCATTTGTGGGTGGCCCTACTGACATCTATTAGAGCCGGAAGCTCACTGGGGCTTGCGGCAGACGAGACCCTACCACAAGGGTCTCGTTGCAAACCCGATGGTCGCGATGGTCCCGACCATTGCGACCATCACCTGGCCGCTCGCAAAACCTGTGGGTGGTCACCCACAGCTTAGCGAACGGCCAGGAGGCTGGGTTTTTTAAAACAAAGTGGCCGCCCTAATTCAGAGCAAGCGCTCGCTCTTTGTGAACGGCTCTGAATCAGGCCCTAAGTGTCAAAACTGCTTAAAGCTACACTATAACTTTAAGATCATTTTTTTGGGGGGTGGGTAGGGGTGCGGAGAGTTTGGTAAACTTTACGGCGCAAGTGGTAGTGTGACCTAAAATGATGCTTCATAATGCAGGTAAGACATTAAAATGAGCTGTGGCTGTGAACATACTTAAAGCAGTTCTGCTTTTGGCATAAAACAGAGCCTTCAGGCAGTCCACAGTAATAAACATAATTAAGTGCATTGAAAGTATTGCACTTAAACATTATAATTAAGGCTTGTAGTTGAACACAAAGCAACAACACATGTCCTTATGTGCAAGATGACATAAATACAATCCAGCACACACACATGTATATATATATATATATATATATATATACAGTCCAATTATCGGAAATCTGGGCATCTGCAGGACACGTTCTGTGCATTTGCAGAACAGGTTCTGCATGATCATACGCAGAGCATTAGCAGACTGTCAATGATTAACAGTCTGCTGCCATTTGTGGGCAAGGAGGGGTGGCGATTGTCTCCATTTCCCAAAATTCCCCAAAAAAAGGGAAGAGGCCAGAATACTTTCATAGTGTGTGAGTCTTTCTTTTGCAGGTGAACTAGAGGTACCAGTGGGCCCTTAATGCCCCACATGCTGGTACTTTTGGTTCCCCAAGTACCAGCATACTGGAAGGCTGGCTGGGACCTCTAGTTCTACTGTTAAAGACAATATTAATTAATCTATTTTTTCACACAATCAACCTGACATCCACCAACCACGGGTGGTTGGGATAGCCCTGGGCATTCAGCCATGGCCTGGGCTGCCCTTGAGAGGGAGAACCCCTTTATTGGTGGGGTACTCACCTGCCCAAGGATCCCGGCATGGGCTAGCATTCAGGTGATGAATGATTTGGTTGTGGGACTGTGGTATTACACCCCCAGTAGAAAGATTCAGGTGCTGCCTTTGGAAAATACAGTGATCCCTACTCATTTTGTCCCCAGTATTTCCAAAACCAGGACTGCCTCACTGAGCTTGGTGCTGTTTGCTAAAAATATGGGGAAGCCTACATCTTTATTTCCCAGAAAAGCCCAATGCTGGTTGTGCATTTAGGGGGGACCCACTTAGTTTCTTTTTATTTTACACTTTTAATAGTTTTTTTCATACAGGAGCATGCACAAATCTCACTGATATAGTAACACATTCCCCTCTCACTGCTGTTGCAACACATTTTCCTCTCACCTCTGTAGTAACACATTCCCTTCGCTCACTATTCAAATAGGGGAACCACACCAACTGCCAGTGATGTTTAGCAGCACTTGGGATGACAGTTAGTGTTTGAATAATGAACTGTGCTACAGTCATATTGAGTCACTCAGGACATTGCATAAGGGGAGGAAACATTTTAGCGCTTTTCACCCCCTTATGAGTCGAATTTTTTAAAAATTCCTTCTTAGTGGGTACTACGCCATGGAAGGAATATTCTCCCTGATTTTCTTGTTTCTAGGTCCAGGGGTTTGAGCTGGGTGTTGATGAGTCAGTCAGGACATTTGTGTCAGGTTGCGGCCTGGGAACGACTGCCTCTCAAATATGTACCGGCGTCTTTGATCTCTATAGAGCGGTCAGACGCCAGGTGCATGGGTGAGTAGTGGACTGAGTATTCTTCCCAGGGTCTGCTAGGACCTCCATACTGCATCTCATGTTGCTACTGCATTCATGGACGCAGCCATATTGGTCTGTGTCATCTGATATTGCCTCTCCAATGTAGTATTGTGGTCACTCAGCTGATCTCTGCATCCAATGAACAGCTACCTAAGGGTATTTAAGTCCAGCTTTGTGAATAGGAAATTGCCTGTGCAGCTTCACTTCTCTAGTGATTATTTGCTGAGACTGCGTCTGTCACGGTTTGAGTAACTTGGAGTTGTGTACCCGAACTGGGTTGTCAGACAGAGACACCTGAACCAATAGGTAGTTTGAAACTGGATGGTTTAATGTAGTTTCTGCTCATACAGTAATAGAGGAGACTGTGATATAATAAAGTCCTCTGTGCAGAGATAACGCAACTAGAAGATGCTGAATAAGACTGTAGGACAAAGTCTCTGGATAGTCACTGAACTCAGAAAAGGAACTGTAGGAAGAAACTTTAGACTGGAACTAAATTAACTTGAAGAACTTGGAATTTGACTCTGGACTGGAGAAACGTGGATTGAACTTGAAGAACTTGGAATATGACTCCGGACTGAAGTAACGTGGAATAAACTTGAAGAACTTGGAATTTGACTCCAGACTGGAGTAACGTGGATTGAACTTGAAGAACTTGGAATATGATTTGCTGTGCTGGGTAGCACTGGTAACACACCAGGAACTCAGGAACATAGATCTGGGTATCAGCCTTGCTATGCTGGGAAGCATAGGTTTCATACAGGAAGCTCATGCAGCAGCAATGAAAATTGTTGCACTGGCAACCAGCATGTGTTGCAGGAACGTCTTTTATACCATCAGGCTGAAGCGGATTGGCTGAAGCAACTTGAGACTGCTGCAGACTGGATGCACAAGTATCACCTGACCTGGCCCAAGATGGCTGCGCCCATGTTCCGGAAAACTTGGATACTGGCGCACCGTGCGCGCATGGATCTGTGGCAGAGGGACACAGGCAACAGCGGGGATGCTGCAGATGATCCTCATGTGGAGGCCCACGCATCAGAAATCACTGGAACAGCAGGCCAACGGCTCAGCGGGCAGCGATGGCACAGACGTATGGGAAGATGCAGGGGTCTGGGGCGGAAGTATCTAGCATGGTTTGTGACAGCATCCTAGGCTCCACACTATTCTTTAGTACTCTCTATCAGAAATCATTCCTTGTGTTACCCATCGCTATTCAGCATCTGGATATCCAGTTACTTATCCTTTGCTATATAGCATCAGGATCACCAAAACTGTTACCCATCACTATTCAGCGTCTAGATTCCCAAGTGCAGCTACTCGTGACAAACAGTATCTGGATCTCCGGAGTTGTCCCTATCGCTAATCAGGGTCTGATTCATCATAGCAGATACTCCTCCAGTACATTCCTAGGTCTGTCCCTTGTCTTCTCGCTTCTCTCAGACACCTACTCTGAGGGCCGGGACCTGATCACTTGGTGCAGCAAACCCATATCTCGCTTGGAGGGGTCACTGGTGAATCCCATCAAGTGGGTTTGACCGTGCCTCAGAGTAGGTCTCGTCAACATCTGAGAGCAGCCTATGAGGAAGACTTACATATTGCCTCCTTGTCTGTTACCATCAACTCATCCAAGCCCACTAGCTACTGCACCAGTATCCGAGGTCAACCAACATCAGGGCCTGACAGCTTGCACAGGCCCAATGGAGGCCGCCGGGTCTCAGGGTGATGGAGTTCTACATAATCTGCTTTCTCGTATGGAATCCCAAGAAGCAACTCAAGAACTCATGGGGCAACATCTTCTGGAACTTTCAACAATGGCTCCAGCACCACCGTAAGTTCCTCCTGTATCTCCTTTGGGAGCTTATGCTCAACATCAGTCTCATCTCCAGTTAATTCATCCAAACTTTTTTGACGGCAACCATAAAAACTGCAGAAGAATTCATTAATCTCTGTGAAATTCAGTTCAAGTGCCTTCCTCATAATTTCCTTTCCAAAATATCCAAGGTTGCATATATTGTTTCTCTGCTCACTGGGTCGGCCCTAGATTGGGTATCACCCTTGGCATATCCTCTGTTCTCTAATTATGAGGAATTCATTAAAACTTTTAAAAGGATAATCGACGAACCAGGCAGGTTTATTTCAGCATCTTCTGACATTTTGCAACTCCGTCAAGGTTACCATTCCGTGGGTCAGTACATTGTACAATTTCAGACCACTGCTTCTGATGTCCAATGGAACGATGCAGCCCTCAGAGCCACCTTCTTACATGGTCTTTCAGGTAAAATCAAAGACAAATTTGCTTCTAGAGATCTGCAAGAGACTTTAGCCGATCTGACCTCATTGTGTATTAGAATTGACTTACGGCATAGGGAAAGGCAAATGAGCCGGTGGCATGAAGACCGCCCATGGACTCGTCCTCCTTAAACTCATCCTGTCAGTATCCCTTCATCTTCATCTCAAGAGGACCCCATGCAGGTTAATAGGTGTCACCTGACTCCAGCTGAAAGAAGTAGTCATCTGCGTAATCAACTCTGTATCTACTGTGCAGAATCTGGACATTTCCTGAGTTCTTGTCCCCAGCTTTTGGGAAACGAGAAACCTTAACCATGCAGGGAGGACTCCGGCTGGGGGTTTTATCTAAGTTCTCTCATTCGATTGATCCATTATTACCAGTTCTCTCTGGGTAGCCTCACAAATGAAAGATCTCTTGGCATTAGTGGACTCCTGTATGGCCGGGATTTTAATCTCTGAAGCCCTTGCACAAGACCTCAGCACACCAGTTAGACCCCTACAACATACTATGCTCCTATCTGGGGTAGATGGAAGTACTGTCCAAGTTGGTCTCATTTCTTCCGAAACCACTCTGGTCACTCATGGGATAGGTTCTCTCCATCATGAAGAAATTACACTTCTAGTTCTTCCTAAAAGTACCCATGCTCTAGTGTTGGGTTTTCCTTGGTTGAAGATCCATAATCCCCCTTTGGACTGGGTTAATATGCTTGGAGATCTCACTGCCAGAACAATTGCCTTTCTAAAGTTCTTCCCATGCGCAGTCTTCCTATGTCTCATAAAAGAGATACCTCTGGATCTCCTGAGACCTCACTAGTGTTTAAACTTGTTCCTGATCTCCAAATTCCTGAACCATGCTCTTACTTTAGTGATGTCTATTGTGAAAAAGCAACAGATTCATTGCCAGCCCATCGTTTCTAGGATTGTGGCATTGATCTTACTCCAGGGAAGATGCCTCCTCGTTGTTGAATTTATCCTCTTTTGGTTCCATAAACAGCGGCTATGTCCGAATATATTAAAGAAAATTTGAAGAAGGGTTTCATTAGACCATCTATCTCCAGCCAGTGCAGGGGTTTTTTTGTGGAGATGGTGGCCTTAGACTCTGTATTGACTATCGTGGCCTAAATTACATTAGAAATTAAGAACAGGTATCATCTCCCCATCATCTCTGAATTGTTTGACAAGGTGCGTGGCACTTCTTTGTTTACAAAACTCGGTCATACATGGGGCATACAACCTCATCTACATACAAGAGGGGGATGAGTGGAAAACTGCTTTCAATAACCAGGATGGCCACTTCGAGTACCTTGAGATGCCTTATGGGTTATAGTTTTCCAAGGATACATTAATGAAATCTTTTGTGACATTCTCTATCAATTCGTTGTGGTTTACTTGGATGATGTTTGAATTTTTTTCTAAAAATCTTCAACTGTGTTTTTAAAGAACCTGTTGTACCTTTCTTGGGTCATATTCTCTCTGGGAATTCCTTATGAATGGACCCTGATAAACTGAGTGCCATCTGGGATTGACCACAGCCAAACATTTTAAAAGGGATCCAATGATTCCTGGGGTTTTCTAATTATTATTGGAGAATTATTAACGGGTTCTCAACCATCGTTGCTCCCATTACAGCTCTCACTAAGAAAGAAGCTGATCCTTCACATTGGACATCTCAAGCTTTGGATGCCTTTCAAACCCTCTTTCTCCTCTGCTCCCATCTTAAAACAAACAGATTTGGAGAGATCATTCACTGTAGAAGTTGATGCTTCCTCAGTAGGTATATGAGCAGTACTATCTGAATTTGCTGAGGACAGGCGAAACCATCCGTGTGGTTACTTTTCTAGGAAATTTCTCCCAGCAGAAAGGAACTATGCAACCGGAAATCAGGAACTTCTAGCCATGAAGCTGGCAATGAAAGAGTGGAGACATCTTTTAGAAGGAGTCACTCAGACCTGCTCGCTAGATGAATTTGCTCACACCCTGCATATGCAAATCCAGCGCACATCCAGCAAGGCAGGCAATCCCATGGCAAGGCATGAGCACACCCACTATGTCTTGGCATAAGATCACTTAGTGTATGCAGATGCCCATCAGCCATTCATAAGACTCCCCTGGAAGTGCATGAAAACATTGGTACATCGAACACCACCAGATGCGATCGCAGTGCTTGAGGTTGCCTATACCCTGCCGCAAGCACTGCGATCACTTCAGTGTGATATTCAACCAAGTTACATGTACTATGACACTGCCTTTTAATTATGCATGCCTCTGTAACCGCATTGAAGCAATCAGGCATGCCTGCGTTCGCACCTCCACTCCCCCGTTTCTAGTGGCCAGACCCTGTCACCACCCACAAATGGCTTCTCCTGTCATTCACTCTGCTGGGCAGTCTATGGGCAGTGAGTGAATGCATCCTGATCTCTCGCACTGGTTCGCGCACGCGCATTGTGATGCATATGCATGCGCAGATAGCAAATGTCGGCCAGCTATGAGCGATCGCATGATAGCGAGCGGGTCTGAATCAATTCCTCAGTTCTCTATTACTGTAATATCAGATCACAAAAATCTCTTGTATTTGAAAACTGCTCAACGACTCAACCCAAGACAGGCTCGATGGGCTCTCTTCTTTTCTTGTTTCAATTTCAAAGTTGTGTTTCGGCCTGGCAGTCAAAATAAAAAAGAGGATGTGCCTTCCTGGTCTTTCCTGCCACTGGAGGGAGATGAAAATCAACATTAAAATTCAAACTGTTCTTCATCCCACCGTCTTTGCTCTCACACGAGTGGATACTCCACCCTTTGGCAGAATATTCGTAGATCCTAGTCTCCGCAAACTCCTTACTTGGGCCCACACTTCTTTGTATTCTGGCATTTCTGGGGTTCTCAAGACCATAAAATGACTCCAATGTTCCTATTGGTGGACCTCCATGAAAAAAGATGTCAACAACTTCATTGCCTCCTGTGTTAAGTGCGCCCAGCACAAGTCCTCACGTAACAAGGTTGTAGGCCCTCTCCAGCCATTACATATTCCTAATAGGCCTTGGTCCCATCTCTCCATGGATTTTATTTCTGATCATCCAATCTCCAAGGGGTACAACACTATTTGGGTTGTCGTGGACCATTTCTCCAAAATGGCTCATTTTGTCCCTCTAGTTGGCCTTCCCTCTGCGCCGCATTTAGCCAAGGTTTTTATACAAGAAATCTTTTGACTCCATGGACTTCCTACCAAAATTATGTCAGATAGAGGAGTATAATTCGTGGCCAGATTTTGGAATGCTCTATTTTCTTCTTGTGGGGTCAAACTCAAGTTTTCACCTGCCTACCATCCTCTAACTAACGGACAAACAGAGTACGTCAATCAGGAACTGGAAACATTTATCTGATTGTTTGTGACCTCTGATTGGGTAGATCTTTTGCCTTGGGCAGAAATTGTCCATAACTTTCATTATCATACATCTACGGATACCACACCATTTTTAACTGTGTACAGTAGGCATCAAGAGTTTCAAGAGCTACCACCTCTCGATGTTCCTGCAGTATCAAGTTTTCTAGAGTTTTATACTAGTATTTGGAAAAAGGTGTATTTCTCCTTGAAAAAAGCTTCCAGCATTTATAAAAAGTTTGCGGATCGGAAACGCTTGGCCGTTCCTATTTTTAAGTCGGGTGACAGAGTTTGGCTCTCTACCAAAAATCTCAGGATGAAGGTACCCAGTATGAAACTAGCTCCTTGGTTCATTGGTCCTTATCCTGTTTTGCAAGTCATCAATTCTGTTGCCTATAAATTGAAACTTCTTTCTCATTTGAAAACTCCAAATTATTTTCCCATTTCTCTACTCCATTCCTTTGTTCTTAATCAATTCCAATGCTCTCCTCCTAAGGCTTCTCAAGTTCACACTCATCGCTGAATCAAATTTGAAGTAAAACAAATTTTGCATTCTCGTCTTTGTCTAGGGCACCTTCAGTACTTGAGTGACTGGAAAGGCTATGGTCCTGAGGAGCGTTACCAGTCCAGCGTTGCCCTGGATATGACAGATGGCATTGTCATCTTGATAAAAACATTTGTTGTTTCTGTAGAACTGCAAGTGCATGGGCCTCCCTACGAAGTGTTCCTGTCAAAACCACCACATTACTGGCCGTTTGGAACTCGTGTGCAATGGTATGCACTGTATGCATATCGCTTACGCAGGGGAGTCCAATCACTTTTGTCTACATAGTGTACATAATCCAAAACACACCAATACACTAAAATGGGTTGCGTATGTGATCCCGGAGGTCGGGATGCCGGCTTTCAGAATACCAACAGTGGCATCCCGACACTCCCAATCTCAAAAAAGGTTTACTTCCCTAATGCTAACCCTTACCCCTAACCCTTCCGCTCCAGTGCCTGAACCTAATCTCCCCCTCCCCGCACCCTAAACCTAACCATCCCCCCTTAGATACTTACCTTTGGGTTGCCGGCGGTTGGGATACTGGAGCAGAGATCACATTTGTCGTATGACAGACAAATCCCTACTTTCATAACTAATATTAAAATAAGAAGAGGGTGAAATAAGTAGTATTTTATTATGCAAAAAATCTGAAAAGTAAAAATGAGTTAGTGGTGGAAGACTCTCAATATAGTAGGCATTAGTGTGTTATGATTGTTTCAGTTGTTTGAACCAAGGGCTTTATTCATGTTCAGATGGTATTGCACATCTGCAAGAAAGCAGCTGTGCAATACCATCCAGCAAACATTTAAATACTGCAGGAGGCATCTATAGGAAGCAGACACCTCCTGACAGCAATAGCGATCTGAGTGCAGTGTCCATAGATGCTGCCTCGAATCAACATCGCGACCATCGGCAGCACCGCCCAGGCTGAGTAAGCAACGGTGAGGCCAGGAAATCTGCATCTACCTGGCCTTGGCACTCCCAGAGAACAGGGCACACCCCCACTCTGCCACTCAAATGCTGCAGCAGGTCCATCAGGGGAATCTGAGAGCGATATCACAGAACCCATTCTGCACATGCACAGATAAACGGAAAACTGCGTGGGATCCCTCAACAACGTCCGACTATGTATCAGGCCCCAAGAGCTGTAGCAGAGTGCATTCCTAATTCTCTAAGCTCTAATTGTGATTAGCAAGAACACAGCAAATTAATACTGCAGTCACCATTCATCTATGCCAGGGGTAGCCAACCCTGGTCCTCGAGAGCTACAAACAGTGCATGTTTTCAAGGTCTCATAGAATCACAAGGGGAATAATTAGCTCCACCTGTGGATCTTTTCAAATGTGAGTCATAACTACACCTCTGCACCTGCTGGGTGACCTGCAAAACGTGAACTGTTGGAAGCTCTCGAGGACCGAGGTTGGCTTTCCCTGATCTATGCAAATGTGATATCATGCACATCTCATCAGTGATATTGTGCATTCCAATATGCCTAATTTGGAACGACTGTTGTACTTAACTGAGATTGACTGATAGCAGACCATCTGTTACTCTTTAGTTTCTGTTGGAACATCTACATGAGTGGTGGGCCGTGGCTGGATATTTCTTCTTTATACATCTACTGCACATATTTATAAAAACTCCAGAAGTGTTAATAAGCCGGTGTATTTGATACTAACATGCCATTTTAAAAATCAATTATTTTCTGCTGCCTATTGTTTCTCAGAAATGCTCACATTAGTTTATATTTGCCTACATGCTTTCATTATTTTCATCTGCACTTATAATTAATGTCTCTGATTCAGCAGATAATTACAAGGTGGATACTCACTACTGGCAGTCAGGGGCGAAGCTAGGCACAAAAATCTTAGCACTCCCCTAATGTTTAAAGCCACTGTCGATAGCAATAAAATTTGATAAGTAAGAGATCATTTTGGTAAGTGATCAAAATTGAAAGCACTATTAAGTGGTAATATGTGGTGTGATCCAAACTACCAGTACATTAATTGCAGCGCTTCAATACATAAATCAATTGTTAATAGATCTTTTAGTGATGCTATGAATGACTTCTCACCTGCATAAGGAAAAGATGGGGAATCTGGACTTCATTCAGAGTCGGTCGCGAGCGCCGATGCGCTCGTAACCGACTCAATGGTTTGGCCTCCACACGCGCAGCGGCCGCACTGCACATGCCCAAGCCCCGGAGCGACAGAGAAACTCTGTCGCTCCGGAGCTCGTTACCAAAGGGGCGACTGTCGATGTTGATCGATAGCTGCCCCCATTTGGTAGGCGGGCCAGGGGGGTGGTTTCCAAAATGGAGGCATTCCTTTATGAACGCCTACCATTTTGTGGGCGGCCGCACTGACATCATCAGTGATGTCAGTGGGGAGCTTCCTGCTCCATCAGAGCAGAACACTAGACCCTACACTAGGGTCTAGTCATAAGCCCCGATGGTCGCGATGGTGATCACCATCACGACCATCAACCTGGTCGGTCGTTAAGCTGTGGGTGGTAACCCACAGCTTAACGATCGACAAGGAGGTGGCCGTTCAGGATGCAAGCGGCCGCCCTGATTCTGTGCGACCGCTTGTATCTAACGACCACCTCTGAATGAGGTCCTCTGTCCCTACCCTAAACAGGCTCCCTACAGCAGCTATGATCGTCCACTGCCATCTGGAGAAGTTGTGCCTCTCACAGGGTGCTGTTAGTCTAGGATTCCCAGCAGAGTGCTCTCCAGAAGCCGCAGCAGGTGGGAAGTAGGGAGCCAGCTGTGTGATATCCCACAAGGCATCTGGCAGAGGGGCAGTCAAGCAGTCAGATAGGCGACATGCATTTCATCCTCTAATGACTTTATCACGGAAGCCTAATGCTGGGTACACACTAGACTATGTGTACCCGGCAATGGTAGATGTGACAGAACAATAAATCAAGCATTCCGTACAAACTGCACAATCTTTTGTATGACCGCTCGATATATATAGTTCCAGATGTATAGTGTCGGCCACCGCATCTTTTGATCTGCAGTGCATGCACAGATCTGAAGGTGCGACCGACTCATGTGAACATGCGTACACACTGAGGGCCTGATTCAGAGCCGGACGCTATTTGCGGACGGTCATTCCAAAAAAGGGGCCGGCTATTTAAATTCAGCGCTCGCTCTTTGCGGTTTGCTGACACCTCTATGTCTGAGCGAGCGAACGAAAATGTGCTCGCTATTTTGTAAAGACGACCCTTTGCCGTTTGCAACACACGTCATCTCCGGTATTTATTAGATTAATCGGGTACATCGAAAGGCATCTGAACTGCTTGCAGTGCCAGTGGTAGTTTTTTCTTACCGCTATCACTGCGAGCAGTACAGGCTAAAAGACAACCAAGTGACGTGGTCGATGACGCTCCTTTACTACTTATGCACTCCCATTAAACGTCCTTTTGACCGTTTGGCACGCCTGCATTCGGATCTCCACTCCCCCGTTTTCAAGCACCTTCCCCTGTTACCACCCACAAACGGTAAATTCTGTCAATCACATTAGTAGCCCCTCGCTGTTTTGCGAGCGCACGATTTCCGACCACAATGACTGATTTGCGCATGTGCATTACGACCCATACGCATGCGTAGTTGTGCGAACATCACTCAGAGCGAACGAGCGGCCGCTTATGTGCGGCTCTGAATCAGGCCCAGAGCTATGTGGCCGATATATTGTTCTGATCCACGTCGGAATGATATAGAGTCCAATATTTATTTATTTATTAACAGTTTTTTATATAGCATAGCATATTCCGTTGTGCTTTACAATTGGAAACATTTATAGAACAAAACAGGGTAATAACAGACAGAAATATAGGTAGGAAGGCCCTGCTTGCAAGCTTACAATCTATAGGACTATATATAGCTTAGTATGTACACACTTTTATTGTTCTTACTTTACTTCTCTTCTTTTATCCCTTAGGGTTTCTCCTTAGTGGCTCTTGTTGAGGAATATGTACATTTTGTTTTGTTTCGAATGGGTAATATCAAAAAAAGTTTAAATCAAAAACACTTTTATTAGATATATTAAAATATCTTACATCTTCATAAAATTCAATTGTCTTCTTGATTAGAATAAATACCAATCTTTAATAGAAAGGTCAAGAGCTTCACAACTGATACTAAAGTATCATTCATGCACATTATGTGCTATTTCTGTAACAAACTTCTGCAGCTTTGTTAAAGGAAGTTTATATATGAGTGTGAAAATTCTTGTCTGATAAGTAATGTCATGTCTATATGTGTAATAGTAATTCATATTAAAATAAACTAGGGTTTATTTCAAATTAATTATGATGATTTAAATAGATTAATTATAAATAAAAAAATATCTCTCATTGCCCATCTCATACTCCCATTTCCCCCTACATATCTCTATCATTGCCCCCTCTGTGTCTGTCATAGCCCCGCCCATAGCTCTCACACTACCTTACTACAATATATGGGTACCCTGAATACTGACTATGGCATTTCATGTAGCTGCTGTGTGCAACTCATTTGCTAATCTGGGTAAAAAGATAGAAGACAGATAAAAGTGATCCACACCATGCGCCACCAATCTGAATTTATTTTTATTGTTATGCTTAATCTGTGATTTTACACCAAATCATTTGCAGCAAAAATACTAATTTTAAGTACCCAGTACACTATAGGCCAATATATGTGCAGCTGCGAAGCAAATAAAATGCAACATAAAAAAAAAGGTACAAAATTACAGGAATTGCTTCCCATGGTGGAGCATCTAAGTCAGTCCATGCGTCATTTCATATGCCTCAAAAATGCTGTATATCACCGGATCTTCCTAAGCTCTCTCACTGCCCCTACCATGACTTTCTCCATGTCCCCTCCATAACTCGCTGCCACCTGTCCAGGATTTTTCCTGACAGTTTTGAAATCAGCACATCGGTCCAGAGAGTTATTAACCCTGGAGAGGCCAAAAAAATCACTTGCAGTTCTACGGAAACAACAAATCTTTTTATCAGGATGACAATGCCACCTGTTATGTTTCCAGGGCGATGCTGGGCTGGTATACAGAAAAATTGGTATCCTGAATGGACAGACCAGCTCAGAGTCCAGATCTTAACCCCATTGAGAACCTCTGGGATGAATTGGAGTGACGGGTGCATTCTAGGCAACTCGATCTTTTTCAGTGTCACAGTTGGTCACTGTACTTAAGGCAGACATACCGCCTACTGTTGACCAAGAACTTGTGGACAGTTTGCCAAGAAGGGTGTCTGCAGTAATCACTGCACGTGGTGTACCTACAAAATACTGATGTCAATAAAATCTCGTTGAACTATTTGCTGTCAGTGTCACATCACTTTTGTCTACACAGTGTATTTCCTGTGAGTGGCTGCAGGACAGAGCTTAGTGCACCACCATTGAAGTTTGCCGCCATCTTCAGATTTGAATTGGATTCATTTGGAGGATCAACTTGTATGAACACTGTCCCGGGTTCCCCACACAACACAAGGTAAGTAAAGTCAAGGGCATGATGGGGCTAGCTGCATTACTCAGCTTCTGCTCTGGTAGCATTAGGACGGGTGCTCTGCCATATAAAGGGACATGATAGGCTCTGGGATATAAAGAGGTATGATGGGCTCTGACATATAAAAGGGCATAAGAGGCTCTGGCAAATAAAGTGGCATGAGGGGCTTTTGCATATATAGGGGCATAAACGGCTGACATATAAAGGGCTTGACAGGCTTTTGCATATAAAGGTACATAAGGGGCTCTAGAATTGAAAGAGTTTGATGGGTTTTGGCATATAAAGTGGCATTAGAGGCCTGAGCTCTGATAGAATATAAAAGAATGAGGGGGCATGTGGAGAAAAGGTGATGCATATAAGGGGCATGAAGAGGCTTTCTTATATAAAGGAACATGTGGTGGAAGGATAAGGGGCATGAGAGGGCTCTGGCATATAAGGTACATAGTAGCAGATGGCATATGAAAAGGAATGTGGGAGCCTGAAATCTGAGAAATTTAATTACAGTTTTGGTCACTACCCCTTGTCAAGGAATATGGTAACCCTACTCTAACAGCCCCCTCCTTGGCTCTCTCACTGTCTCCTCCATGGCTATCTCACTCAGGGCTGGCTCCAGGTCTACATGCACCCTGTGCGATAAATTGTGGAGTGCCCCCAATACAACTAGATCCATAAGTAATGTTTGTATTATTATTTAATAATATAATTATTATTAAACACATTGGCCCCCACAGGATAAAGCACACACTTTGGCTCCCGCAGAAAAAATGGCACACACATTGGCCCCCACAGGAAAAAAACAAACACATTGTCCAACACAGGAAAAAAATAAAACACACATTAATTGCCCCAGCCCCCATCAGAAAACTGACCTGAACTGTTGGTTCACTGAAGGAGCTTCCAGTCCCTCCCTGCCCTCAGCCACAGGCGGCAACATGCAGGCAGGATGGCAGGCAGCTGTGTGACCTACGATGTCAGGCCACCATTTTCCAGTAGGTCACGGCCCAGACCATGTCTGATCCACCCAGATGAGCCTAAGGATGTCCGAGGCTGAAATTAAAACTGGCATTGCGGCTTGTGCTGCAGTTGCCGCCAGTCTGGAATGGCCCTTGAGCTGGCCTTGATCTCACTAAACCATCCATGGCTTTCAACCTAAAAACTTACTTTTAGTTGTGTCAGGCTTAGCTGCTGCTCCGCCCTCCCCTCCTCCTGTGCTGCTTAGACACTTCCAGTGAGCACGGGTTAGTGGGACTGATTCGGTATAAGATCTCTTTGGATGGCTCAGACAGCAATCCAAGGTGTCACTCACATTAGCTAATACCTTCGGTAGATCTCTTACACTCTGTATAAGGCTGGTTTAAGTGCACACTGATAATGATGATGGCTATTTTCAGAAGCGAATGGATTCGGGTGGAGTGGTGGCTAACAGGTGTGTCCTCACACATCTTTACTGCACTCGCGCCAAATAGCCCCTCTCAGTGTACCAAGTTCTGTGATACTCTGCTAGCGCCGGGCATCTTTTTGCCACAAATGTGTTTTTGTCGCACTGCGATGTGACCAGGATGCACCAGGAGACAGTGGTGATATGTGACACTTCTATATCTGTGACTGAGTCTCTGAATCAGCATGTGAAGTGCAACTGCCGCAGTTATTTCCACACCAAGTTCTATTTACAGATTCAGGTGCACACAGATATACAAGTGTCACAAATCAAATTAATCAGCACAGTTTCCTTGTGCATCCTAGTCACGCTGCATTATGACTTAGATGCATTTTTTGGCAAATAAAAGATGCCCAACGCTAACAAAGTTGCACTGGGCCAGATGGCTTGCTCACGCCAGGCATGTTGTGCTGTGTAGCATATTGAGGACAGATGTGGGAGGATTTCCTTGCCCCAGCATTGAAGTTCCAACGGCCATTCTGAGTAAGCTTAGACTTACTCAGATGGCCAAAGGCTGCCTAATCATGATCACATGCTGTGTCCTCGGGTGCAGCAGCAGATCACGGAAGCCAGCAGGAGTCATCTGTTTACACGAGGCTTCCTGCGGCATTAGCATATGTTAGCATCACTGCTGTGTCCAAAGATGCAGCAGCGATGCTATCAGGCCCTATAAATTGAATTTAATTACATAACATCCCAAAAGGTGAATTTCTACATTTTAGAATAAGCTGTTGGGACAATAAAATATTCAAGGAGAGAAGCAAAGTACTCACAACAAGATTAAGAGAAAAGGGATAGAGCCACCGAACCATCAAAAGGGATATATATATATATATATATATATATATATATATAATACCTTTAAAACCACAAGGGAAACATTAATTTTTCCCCCTAATAAAAAGAAAGATGATGGGTCCAACAACATCAGATTTGTGGGCAACTTCTGCCATGATGGCAAAGCATCAAAGATCTAGTGGTTAAGCATTGACCAATTTTATTCATGAATAAACACCTTATCCTAGAACTACCTAACAAACCCACGATGAGCTGAAAGAGATCAAGAAACCTGAAAGAAAGCCCATTTTAGAGAATCCAAAAAAAAGAAGAAGCTGAAAGGATCCTTTGCATGTGGGAGTTGCAAAGCATGCCAATATATCCAATATATGTCTAAAAAATAAAAGATTGAGGATAGATTTGGGAAAATCTCAGAGATTACTATACCTTCATAAACTGCAACACAACAGGAGTAGTCTACTGCAGCAGTTCGCAGACTGTGGGTCGGGACCCCAAAGTGGGTCGCGGCCATCTCACCTTGGGGTCTTGACTCACATAGGGTCTGGGTGATGACTCCCTGCATTAGCGATCACTTCACTTGTTTTTGCCCTCTGCAGTGCTACTGTGCAAGCGTGGTCTGCTGATCACGCATGTGAGGTGGCCATTCTGCGGTAACTTGCTGGGGTTTACGAGCATGTTTGCAACATTAGAAATGTCCAATCTGACATTGACAAAATGAAGATGATCACAACACTGGTCAGACATGTCCACACCAAACATAATGGTAAATACAACCAAGCCTATGTCCTTGAAACTTAAGCTTGGGTATAAGAGGAGGTAACATGAACAACACTCTTTTAATGAATGTGTCTTCAAATTGGGATCATTATCCCCACTGGGACTAAATAAAAATATAAACTTTGCAGCCTTTCTATAAATGTATTAGTCCAATTAATTTGAAATATCACCTTCCTCCCTAACTACTACCCAGTTCTTCTCCATGTTTACACTACACTTAATTTCCGATTTTATATACCCAACGGGTCTGTGAAAATTAGATAGATAAATAATTTTTACTTAGAAAAATATGGGTATGTGCGCTCTAATCATCAGAGCTAGGTAATATGAATAGGAGCAGCTAAATGGTCGGGTCACCACTTAACCCAGAAATCAACATATAAATAAGCAAGCATGAAGCACGGACCAACAAGCGCTCACAAACAATCAACTAAATGATACTGTATACAATAAAATTGTGCATGTTATGGTTCCCCACATCAATCAATGAGAAACCATTGGTGAAATGAAAAAGATATATAAAATGAGGATCACTGATCATACAAAAGCATGAATTGGTATTTTAATAAAATACAGACAGAACAGTCCAACTATACATGGATTATATAAATAAATGTAATGAACTGAGCAAAATAAAATGGAATTCGCCGTATCCACATAGAATAAACAAGAAATAGAAATCACCTAAAATAAATTGATATAATGCAATCCACTGTCTCAGTGAAACTGGTCTTGGTTGGCACTCAATGTGCAATCTAACAATAAGTATGAGTCCGATGGACAGTATCGGCCGAAACGCGTTGGAGACACGCACACTGACCGCCCACTGCACATCTACTCCTGTGGAACTCGGGATCAAGGAAGAAATTTGCGACGCACGCACACTGCCACGAACTGCCGGAGATAGCTGTTGAAGATCCCCGCCAGCAGCACAGAACCATCGCTTCAGCTGGTAAGCCCATCCCCCCTCCATCTCTAGGTGACCAGCGTCTCACCTGTCCTGCTGTCGCCGAGGCTCACACCCTCGGCCGCGGCGGTGTCAGGCGTGCCTGGTAACCTCACTTACACGGGGGGACCTAGCGAGCCAAGGCGCTCACCTCACCGGTAGCGGGCTTACCATCCCGGGGCGGGTGATGGTGAGTCACCCTCGCTCGTCTACCACAGGCTGATAAGCTGCGTTCCTGCCGGGTCACCTCCAGCACTGATCCGGACAGCAGTGAAGCAGTCTGTGCGGGCCTTGGCTACTGCAGAGCCAGGGTCTACCTAATTCCTACCCCACAGATCAAGCCATCTTGAAAACAAGTGCCTCTCAAGACTGACATTGTATTGTGCATTATACCATTTGATTCATCCCAGTATACAGGACACGGCAAATCCATGGTGCATCAGGATTAATGCACCACCATTACTTTTACTTTCAAGTATATGGTCAATCAATATTTCCCTTTTATTACAAGACTCTGCTACAATTTTTGACTACTACAACCATTTGCCAAGCGATTGGAACACACCATTACAGTATTTAATTTTAAGTCATATGGTCGACCATCTTTTTTATCCTAAGATTCGTTCATAATTACCACTACAAACCACTTGTCTATTGTATAGAATATCTAATACATCCTTACTGTTGATACATACAAACTGTATCATCCCTACTTGTCCACTCCCCTTTCCCCTCCTTATGTGTCCAATGCATATGTATGTCCATCGGACCCATACTTATTGTTAGATTGCACATTGAGTGCCAACCAAGACCAGTTTCACTGAGACAGTGGATTGCATTATATCAATTTATTTTAGGTGATTTCTATTTCTTGTTTATTCTATGTGGATACGGCGTATTCCATTTTATTTTGCTCAGTTCATTACATTTATTTATATAATCCATGTATAGTTGGACTGTTCTGCCTGTATTTTATTAAAATACCAATTCATGCTTTTGTATGAACAGTGATCCTCATTTTATATATCTTTTTCATTTCACCAATGGTTTCTCATTGTTTGATGTGGGGAACCGTAACATGCACAATTTTATTGTATACAGTATCATTTAGTTGATTGTTTGTGAGCGCTTGTTGGTCCTAGATAAATTATTTTTACCTACAAGGGCCATGTAAGGATGTAATTTCATTATTTACAGTCCATAACATATATCTAACTAATAGGATATCTATTATTATTAGAAACCTAACTCAATAAGTACTATACATATTATGTTCATAGCTTATGTCATGACCCTGTCTAGTTGTCACCTTTTTGCCTTGAGACTTACCCCTGTCAGCTGTCCCATGGATCTGTTTGTAGTTCTCCTGGGGGATCTGCTCTGACTTCTCTATGCATTCCTGTCACAGTGATTATTGCACCCGGTCTCTCCTGTCTGTGAGCACTGCTAGCCCTGATTGGAGTCACAGTTACCCACGCCCCAAGCTCTCTGTGGCCGAACGCCAGCGGCGCAAAGATTTACAGCTCTGCCTCTATTGTGGGAGTTCTGACCACTTCATTAAAGATTGTTTCCTTTGCAACTCCAGCAGTGGTTCCAAGTGTCAACGTCTCAGTGCCCGTTCCAGCTCCAGCCCGGATTCTGCCCGTTCCAGCTCCAGCCCGGATTCTGCCCGTTCCGGCTCCAGCCCGGATTCTGCCCGTTTCGGTCCCAGCCCGGATTCTGCCCGTTTCGGTCCCAGCCCGGATGCTGCCCGTTCCAGCTCCAGCCCGGATTCTGCCCGTTTCGGTCCCAGCCCGGATTCTGCCCGTTTCAGTCCCAGCCCAGATTCTGCCCGTTTCGGTCCCAGCCCGGATGCTGCCCATTTCGGTCCCAGCCCGGATTCTGCCCATTTCGGTCCCAGCCCAGATTCTGCCTGTTCCGCTCCCAGCCCGGATTCTGCCCGTTCCGGTACCAGCCCGGATTCTGCTTTTCCCAGCAGGGGACTCCAGTCAGCAGCCCCAGGAAGGGGTCTCAAGCCTCGCACCCCAGGAGGGGGTCTCAAGTCTCATGCCTCAGGAGGGGGTTTCAAGTTCCTGTTATCAGGGAGAAGTGTATTGTACTACAAAATCTGATTATGGTTCCTGTTCACCGTCTCCTGCAAATATTGTTCCAGAAGATGACAATCTCTGTAGCCTGTTCTCAGCTTTGATTGTTGATGCTACTGTCTCTAGCTCCTCAGGACTCCTTCCAGTTCCATCAATTGGTCCGAATTCCGAACATCTGTCAGCTTCAGTTATTTCGACTCCTCATCAATCGGAGCATCCTCAAGTTTCCTCCTGCCAGGCACCTTAAAGTGCTCCACAATCCTTGAACACACAGGATTCGTCAGATACTCCATCATGCATTTATTTTGATGGGGACTTATCTCAATATTATGCTTTATTGAAACAATTCTTCGGTATGATGAATTCTTCTTTGTCATGTAGAGTCAAGTCTACTAATATGGTAGAGTTTATTATCTCATCTTTTCAGGGTAAAGCTTGGGACTGGGTTGCCCTTATTTACAACTCCAATTATCCAATGCTTCAAAATATAAAGACTTTCAGTGAAGCTGTTGTCAAAGAATTTGGTCCTTACCCTGTAAACCAAAATTCTAGCGAAGCTCTCAGTTCCAAAATATTGTCCAAGCACTCTGTTTGTGCTACCAAGAATTCGTCCTCCACTCCTCTGAAATCTGAACATGGTCAAGTTTTCAAGGGCCAGCGTGCCGAATTCCAGGCATCCCAAGAGAGCAGCACTTTTGAATCTGTAACCCAGAACATGACTTGTGCACACACCTCCTTGTCCCCTTTCTGCTACTGTTCCTCCGAAAATTCTGATCCTGCCCTTCCCAGCCACATATTTCCACAGGAGATTCCTTGTCCGTTGGTTGGCACAAAACATTCTCGCAGCAAAAAGTAGAATCAGCGAAGGTCTTGAACTATCTCCTTTGTAGACTTTGCACTCTAAGTACCTCAACAAAATTGAGAATTGGGAAGAAAGATTTTTTTTTTTTGTGTCCAGAGTCCACCCTTAAAGAGGGGGGTACTGTCATGACCCTGTCTAGTTGTCACCTTTTTGCCTTGAGACTTACCGCTGTCAGCTGTCCCATGGATCTGTGTTTGTAGTTCTCCTGGGGGATCTGCTCTGACTTCTCTATGCATTCCTGTCACAGTGATTATTGCACCTGGTCTCTCCTGTCTGTGAGCACTGCTAGCCCTGATTGGAGTCGCAGGTATGGTTCTGATTCTCAGAGCTGCAGAGATGAATACTCCCTCTGCATGTTGTGCCTTCCACCACTCAGAATGCTACTGCCAGACCATCTGTCCGTATCCACCAATTGCTGCCAGACCCAGGGTATATATATATCCTCCCCAGATAGCATTCTGGGCCTGAACATCTTGTCTTCACGTGGTGTTTCTGCGTTCTAGTGTATCCCTGAAACTTGCTACAGCAACCCCTGGTGCTATCCAGAAAACCTGTTACAGCTATAGCTGGCAATCCAGTAAACCTGCTTGCAGCAACCCCCGATGCATCCTGAAAACCTGCTACAGCTAAACCTGGAAATCCAGTAAACCTGCTGACAGCAACCCCTGGTGCATCCCGAAAACCTGCTACAGCAATACCTGGCATCCAGACGTCCTGTTAAAGCAATACCTGGCCTGTGCTCTGCTGCTAGCCCTACTCCTGGTTGGTCCCTGGCACTCTGTAAACCTGCATTGTGTCACCCTGCCTTGCTTCCTGCTGTGGATCAACTCCTGCTCCTTTTACCTACCTATTCCCTCCCTGAACCTAAAATTCCCAGACCTACCCTTTCCTTCCTGAACCTGTTATTCCCTATTACTCTTCCAGCCTGCACCTGTGTTCCAGCCTTTGCCACAGAAATTCCAGATTACCCTGTTTAGCCCACGTTTCAGCATTACCTGACTTCCCTTAAGCCATTGTCACATTATTCCAGTCCAGAGTCAAGTTCCTGTCATATCAGTTCTATCCACGTTGTTCCAGTCCAGAGTCAAGTTCCAAGTTCATCAGTTCAGTCCACGTTTTTCCAGTCCAGAGTCAAGTTCTTAGTTCATCAGTTTTATTCAACATGTCTTCCTGCCAGTCCCAGTCCGGTTCCTCCAGTTCCTGTCATTTATCATCAAAGGCAGTTTTCACTGCTACACAAGTCTTGTAAATAGAGCTATCTACATCACCCATGGTTCCGGTCCAGCTGACCTCCAGAGACTCCAGTTCATCACCTGAGACAAGTAACTCACAAGCACCAATCATGACAGCTTATATTAGAAACATCCTATCCAACTATACCACTAACTCAGAGGAGATATGGGGAGCAACTATGACCTAAATATTATGACCTAAATACTATCTTTGATACTGGCAATTATGGTATGGATAATTTTAACACATGTTCAGCCCTACAATCTCAGATCTACATCCAACATTGTTCATGTCCAACAGAGCGGTCAAAGGAATGACATCCCTTGTGTCTTAGAAAATTATATATATATATATATATATATATATATATTCCATAGACAAAAAACTTTATGGATTCACATGTCCCATTAAGACTTCTTAGACATGATCTGAAAGTTCACAAAACCTACTGAATTTCTGCCACTCAAAATAAAAAAAACAATGAAATTACAATCATTAAGGCTGACGCCTTAATGGATTGAATGAGTTAAAAATATTGTCTTTTGCTGTGGAACTACAGGTCCCAGCAAGCCTCCCTCGCATGTTGGTCCTTGGAGAACCACAAGTACCAGCATGCGGGGCATTACGGTGCCGCTGGTACCTGTATTTCCACAGCAAAATAAATATTAAAATAAACACAAGACACACACACTGTTGAAAGTAAATGTTTATTAAAACATATGCACACACATGTACACTCACACTCACTGTCACTCATACTCACCTATGTATCCCTGAAACCCATCGCATCCTCTTCTCCTGTAGTAATCCATAGGTTACCTGTAAAAAAAAAAAAAAAATCCATCCTCAAATCCAAAACGAGGTTACGCGGAGTATTTATATGTATTAGAAAAAGAACATAGACAGCCACATCCTGCTTAAAAGTATAATAAATTTAATTGCAATCTCCAAATAATCACAGGGCGTGTACCAGAATAAGTGGTTTTAAACCACTGCAAGTGTACAAGGTAATGGATAAAACAATCACCCGGCCAGTAACCTGAACATCTCCAAGGACTTCTCCGGGCGATGTCCCTATGTAGTCAGAACGCCAAGCCACTCTCCTATGCATTTCGTCAAAGGACTTTGTCACAAAGTCCTATGACAAAATGCGTAGGGGCATGGCTTGGCATTCTGACTACATAGAGGAGACATCGCCCGGAGAAGTCTTGTAGAGATGTTCAGGTATCATCTAAGGGGAAGACGCCAATCCACATGGTGTGAGATCTGTGCCTGAAATACATAATTTTGTGTAAAGAATCTTTTTAAGACACATCTATGCAATCACTTTACGGGAGGTTTGCCCAGGACATTGGTACTGTTCATGTTGTTTGGACCAGCTTTTTATATTATATATATTATAAGGGCACCTTATATTAAGGCTGCATCTAAAAAAATGGAAATCTCCATAGAGAATTCTGGAGGGGGGTGCATGGTGTTTAAGGGGCCAACACCTAAAAAGCTGTTGGAGGTACCAAGCTGAAATTTGGCACGGCCGGGTAGAACTGTTGCTTGATGCTGCATGCCAAATTTCAGGGCATAAACATAAAAAATTAGGATTTGGGAGTAATCTAAAGCTCCAACTGTCACTTTTTTGTGACATTCTCAATTACTGTAGGTCCAGTTTTCTGCTGTTCTCTATGGGGAATTTTTGGGAAGGCATAACTCAGGGTCGGGGCCGAATTTAGACTTGGGGTTTGTTTTATTAGGTAGCTATTGTGCCAGGGTATGTGCTTTTGGGGTTCAGATAAATTAGAAAGTTACAGTTTTTAAACTATTACCTCAAGAATGCGCCATTGAATAGATAGTACAGGGGCCCCCCTCCATAATTTTTCCCTGTATTTAAACACAACCAGGACTGACTGTTAAAAGTCTGGTGTTGGTTGTGCTTTGGGGGAGAGGGGCCCCTTTTTTATTTTACACATTAAATTTTTAACAAAGAAGCGTAGAAGGATCTCACTGCTGCATTCTTGCATCTGTGACTAATTGATTTTGTTTTCTCAGGTGCATGTGCACTACCAGTGAGCCATCTGTCGCCCGCTGATGCCCCCTTTGCACTGCACCGCTGCCACTGCTCTGCACCACCGCTGCTACCGCTACCCTGCAGCTGTCTCGCACTCTGCACCTCCCAAACCACCTCCTGTGTGCTGTCCACCTGCGTTAGAGTACCATTTTTTTGCCGTTGCTCATGATCACATGCTGTGTCCTCATCCAAACCCTGATAGTTAATAAATTTTAAAAAAGCTATGAAATTCCATAGACAAAAAAACTCACATGTCCCATTATGGCTGCTTAGACATGATCTTAAAATTCACAAAACCTATTTTTGTGGGTGACAGGGAGATAGTGGGTGACTGGGGAGTCAGTATATGACAGCAGTGAGGCAGACATAATTGTACTTACTGTTGACTTGGGGTATGGGCCTACAGCAGAGCAGCCAGGCTGGCTTGACTGTGAGAAGGCAATGACACAAGGTAGCTGCAGGCAGGATGAGCTTGTGATGTCACCTGGGCAGCACCACCTCCCCTTAGGCACCCAGCCAGTCCCAGCCATACAGGAAGCAGAGAGGAGGAACCGATGAGAGATGAGGGGAAACCTCTTCATGCACTTGAAACACCTCCTCCAGCCGGACCACATCCTTTTTGTCATGGAGCGGCAGCATACTGGCACACAGATGTGTCAGTTTGACATTATATAGCTGCCACCGGGCCCATTGCAGTGCATGGCCGCTAGATCCGGGATGGCTGACTGGCTAACAGCCAGCAGCCACTGTTGGATAAATGCCACTGTGTGCCACCACTGGGATCTGACATTTTATCCCAGCGCTGGCATCCATACTGCGCTGGCCATCGGCGCTCCCACACCCCTCTGCTGGACTTGCCCCGCCCTAGAACCGCCTCTGCGATAATGTGCGGCTGTAGACATGGATATGGGTGGCTATTGGGTGGAAGCAGAGAATGCTGCCCTGCTGCTCCCATTGTGTTATAGCACAGAGAGGCCCAGGAGCATCCTCTGCCTGCCTCCGGCAGCCAGCCATGTGCATGTACGGCATCAGTAAAATTGTATTGGCCCAGCCTGCCTCTGGTCTGGGGGCTTTTCTTTGGGGTACAGGGAGACATGGTAGTGCAGCTTTTTGAATGTGCTCTGCAGTCCTGTCAACAGTGACAGCTGGTGGAAGCTCCTGTCCATGTACTGCATCAAAGGGGCAGGGCATGTCTCACCTCACTATACCAATCTGCGAGCCATGTCCTCAGCTACCCAATAAGTGTAGGCATGGGAGGGCTTTCTCAGTAGTGCCTACAGTGCTGTTGACCAGATGCAGGCTAAAAGGCATCCATCTTAGTGCACCCATGTGAAGCCACAGTACACCCCCTGCTGGAGGCACCTACTGAGCTGTGCAACAAGTTGATGCTCCCTATCTAATATAATGGGGCATTTGTGAGGTAATAGTTTAAAAACTGTAACTTTCTCAATTACCTGAACCCCAAAAGCACCTACCCTGGAACAAGAGCTACCTAATAAAACAAAAATTTGCCCCCTACCCTGATTTATGCTTTCCCAAAAATCCCCCATAGAGAATAGCAGAAAAGTGGTCCTAAGTGTCAGAAAAAACTGACAGTTGGAACTTTAGATTACTCCCAAATCCTAATTTTTTAAATTTTTGCCCTGAAATTTGGCATGCAGCACCGAGGTTTTTTTCACACATACCAATATTCCAGGTTGATGCGCGTATACTGGATTTTCATGTTTGTGTGAAAGGGGTATAATAAAACTGTCCAGCATTTGCCCATACATAAAAAATGTATTTGCACCCCTTGCATTGCAACATGGCTT
This sequence comes from Taudactylus pleione, assembly GCA_031769625.1. NCBI lineage: Eukaryota > Metazoa > Chordata > Amphibia > Anura > Myobatrachidae > Taudactylus > Taudactylus pleione. Next base: position 4,361,284 of record JAUIMM010000384.1, read on the forward strand.
GTCCAGGTACACAGTTACTTTAGGGTTGCTGACATTCTGGTTGCCACTTCCAAAAGGGAGCAGCCAGGTTGGCATAACAGGGGGTGTGGCTTAAATAAGGGGTGGAGCCAGACATCTTACCTGCATTATGGGTGGAGCAGGGGCGTGGCCATGCGAGCACATCATTTTGGCCCCGAGCCCACTACACATTGCCGGCATTGTGAAGCAGAGGCAGGGCCAAAATTACGCAATTTAGCATGAATCGTGTCACTGCCCCCCCTGCAGGGGTTTCTTCTGTTATCACGGGAAGGGGGGACCAGAGGCCAGGAGAAGGCTTGCCTGCCTTTCTGGGGGGCCAGTAGCGGCACCTTTTTTCAGGAGGCTCCCGGCCGAATTGGGAGGGTAGGCAAGTATGAGATACTGTAATTGCTATTTCTTACTCTATTTCCAACTCTGAATCAGACCCAGTCACACTTTATTACCCGCAGATAGCCTGTTTTTTTACCACTTGCATTATGCTACATACCAGCATACTATATATCACCTATTCTCTCATTCTGTACTCTCACTAGCTCACACCCCTGAGCTAGCAGCAGATACAGGGTAATACTTTTCTTCACATGCATTGGGAATGGGAACTCTCATCAATCATTCTCTGCTGATGAGCACATGATTGAAAGCAGACTCCCCTTATATATACACATATGCTTTTCCAATTTATCTTTCATTCCTTACGTCATTTTGATGATCATACCCGAGGAAGAAAATTTACTGTTGCATATACCATTATGCACAAAACAATTGTTGAGATTGCAAAATTTTTTTCTCTTACCTTTATCGTAAAGGTGAATAAAGTGAATAAGATTTTCTTATATATCTATTGTCATGTCCAAAGTGGGATGTTGACCCGGACTGGATGCAGGGGAGTCCACCAGAACTGAGAGGGAAAAGAACAAATGGGCACAGATACTAAGAAGTGGAATGGGTAGAAAAAAGAAAAGAAAAAAGACACTTCAACGGAGTACCGCAAACAGGAATGCTGGAACCAAGCAAGAATGAAGGAGCACAGAGAACTACCACACAGACTAGCTGTGTAAGACATTGCACTGGCAATTCTAGAACTCCCAGGAAGCCCTTACTCGGTGCCTGAGCTGGATTGGCTGTCAGAGCCTCCTGTGCATCATGCAGACTGGATTGGCTCATTCCTATCATGTGGCCAGATCCAAGATGGCGGCGCCAAGCATCTGGCAGTGCCCGTACAGCCACCATATCCCTGCCAAGCCCAAGACCCAGCACTGCCTCTCGGTGACCCGCTTGCGCACCCTGCCAGCCACCAGCAGTTTGCACCTGGACCCCACCAGAGCACCGGGACAGGTAAGTCCTGGACCCCCCACGGTGCTTCAGTGCGGTCCGTAACATCTATATACAGTATGTATCTGGTTATTGTTGCAGATTGTTTTGCATTCTCTGGTTATATTTATAATCATTGAACATAGGTATGTGGGGATTGCATGAAATCATGCAATTTTTCTGATATGAGCTAATGTGTCCTATCATGGTAAAAAAGTTTTTATCTATGCACATGAAGATTTAATCTATGATGTGTCACTATGGGGTATATTTACTAAAGTGTGGGTTTTTAGAAGTGGAGATGTTGCAATCAATTTTCTCATACAGTATGACACCACAAAATTCTGCGTTGAGCAAAAATCATACAAAATCATAAAGAAGAAACAAGACAAATGGGAAAATAAGCAAAAACAAAATACATTTTAGAACCATAAATAGAAAATAGCAAGAAAGTAAACATAATGTAATTAAGATGAAGTAGGTACAAACAAGTGTTGTACAGAATATGGTATATCCCTTCTCCACCAGGTTGCTGGGTCACCCCCGGGATTATGTTCATGCGCCCATCCTAGCTGAGACCCCTGACAGACGGCCCGACCCAGTACTAATGCCGGGTCAATGACGCCATCGGCATCATGTGATGAGCTGGCGCTTGGAGATGATCTTATCTCCAAGCACCAGCTCTTCCTATGTAGATAATGGGACGACCTGGGTTACCCGTTCACACTTAATAATGGGCAGGGTTGAACACGTGTTCAACCCTTCTTGTGACCAGGGTTGAAATGAAGGGTCACTCGACCTGGCATATTACAACCCTGCCCTTTCACACAGCACAATAATCCAGGTTGCTGTGCGCTCACGCGCAAAAACCCAGGTTATTGGAGCTAGTGGGGTCTAAGAGGCATATTGCAAAGTGGACATGGTTGAAGTGGACAAGAAAGCTGGAGGCAATGTTTTTAAGAGTTTACAGGCTAATTAGAAAAGTAAGAAACAAAGTAGCTGGCGCCGAACCGAATCAGTGTAATTAATCTGACAGTCTGCAGTTTCTAATAAACGGAATTACGAACCCTTTGCATAAAAAGTAAAAATACAGAAAAAAAGAACTGATTATCAGAATATGACAGATTTATTTACATACAATAATAAAAAATATTCACCGGACGGCATTTATAAAATAACTTTAAAATATTGGACAAAACAAAACACGCCATCATTTATTTATAACAGCAATATTGCATGCACAGGAAGGTCAGTTTATAAATGTTTTTAAGAAGTCATTTGGTATATATGGCAATACTTGTTGATGTAACAGCAATTGCTTGTAAACTGTAGATTAATATAGCAGTAGTTATTGGTAGCTGTAAATATTGCAGTAAATGTCGTTATTAGCTGTAAATTAGTACAGCAGCAGATTTAATTAGCAGCAGTAGTTCAATCACTGTAAATTAGTATGGCAACAAGTGTCAGTAGCTGTATATTATACCATAACAGTCTTAAACCATGTTCCAACTATTATTTGCAACATATATAACTATCCATTCCTGATCAGATAAACATTATATTGCCAGATGTTGGTACAATACCGGTGGCATAAGCAGTCTTCTGCATGATATTGCAAAGAGCCAAGCTGCTGGTATCTTACTATAATGCAGCTATCTCCAAAGGGTAAAACGCACTCAAGTCACCTCCATGCAAGACATAACGCCAACTAGTGCACAAAATCACTGGTCTGGTGTAGTCCTTTATGCGTTTAACCACCTCCAATTACGTCAGCAGCTTCCTTAGAAGGTACTCGCCCACTTCCAGATCTGCCTCTTTCATACCCCTTTGTATCAATTGCGCATGCGCATTGCGGCTGAGTTTCAAGCCTAATTCGTGTCTTGAGCAGCATGCGCACTAGTGCGATTTGCGTTCCTCAAAAATCCCATTTGCACTTGGCTACTCCCGAGAGGTTCGACAGTACGCCTCAACGATGTGTGAGATCCAGTTCGAATGCCTACCCCAGAATTTCCCTACCTCCTGGTCTAAGGTGGCCTATGTAATTTCATTACTAACCGGGGCAGCTCTGGATTGGGTCTCCCCCTTGTGGGAACAAGCAGATCCACTCATATCTAGATATGAAGACTTCATGGCCGCTTTCAAAAGGATCTTCGATGAACCCGGGAGATCTGTCTCTGCTTCTTCAGATTTGCTTCGTGTCCGTCATGGTACCCGGTCCGTCGGTCAATATGTAGTACAATTTCAAACCCTGGCGTCCGAACTAAAATGGAACGAGGAAGCACTGAAGGCAGCCTTCCTACATGGCTTATCTGAGAGGATGAAGGATGAACTGGCATCTAGGGATTTTCCTCCCACCTTCTCGGATGTCATATCCCTCTGTATAAAAATTGACCTTCGCCATAGAGAGCGGTGGGGAAATAGAGGGCGTGGAGATCGTCCTCGGGATTGCCCATCCTTGGGAGGTAATGCCTCTCCTTCCTTCCCTAGCAGTGAGGAGCCGATGCAAATTAACAGATCCCGGTTAAGTACCGCCGAACGGAACCGGCGTTTTCAAAAAAAATTGTGCTTGTATTGTGCTGCTCCAGAGCACATATTAAGGAATTGTCCTGTATTGGCGGGAAACGCGAAACCCTAATTGATGTTGGGAGCATGCAATTGGGGGTTATTTCTGACTCTTCCCAAATAAATGACAGTTTATTGCCTGTGTCTCTTTCCTACCGGTCCAGGACAAGGATGGTTAAAGCCATTGTGGATTCTGGGGCTGCCGGCAGTTTCATTTCTAAGTCACTGGTCCAGACCCTAGACATTCCGGTGGTTCCATTGTCAAACAGGTTATTGCCCTCTGGTGTAGATGGCAAGACCTTGCTAGGGAGATCTATTTCCTCTAAAACCCTGCCAGTGTTCCTCCAGATTGGATGTCTGCACCAGGAGACAATTGAATTTTTTGTTCTTCCCGACTCAGCCTATGAACTAGTTTTAGGTCTCCTCTGGCTACAAAAGCACAACCCTACGTTTGAGTGGTCCAGTATGCAGATTTTATCATGGGGTCCAAGTTGTTTCCATGGATGTCTTGCCCAAGTACTCCCTGTCCGCACTAACCTGGTGTCCTCCAGTGGAAATATAAGCTTCCCCCCCTCTGACAAGCCCAAGTGTTCCTCTGTTCCCGGTCTACCAGCAGCTTATCAAGATTTTGCCGATGTATTTTGCGAACAGGCTGCGGATAAACTTCCACCTCATCGTTCCTGGAACTGTGGTATTGAGCTCCTGCCAGGGAAGAACCCTCCTCGGGGTCGAACCTACCCATTATCAGTTCCTGAAACAGCCGCTATGGCGGCATATATAAAAGAAAACCTAGCTAAGGGGTTTATCCGGCCCTCCACTTCTCCAGCAGGGGCAGGGGGTTTTTTGTTAGCAAGAAAGACGGCGGGCTTCGGCCTTGTATTGACTACTGTGGTCTCAACCAGATTTCTGTAAAGAATCGATATCCTCTGCCTCTGATTCCGGAGCTTTTTGCTAAAGTTCGCGGGGCCTCTTTGTTCACCAAACTTGATCTGCGGGGTGCGTATAATTTAATTCGTATTAAAGCTGGAGATGAGTGGAAGACCGCTTTTAACACCAGAGACGGCCACTTCGAATATCTCGTAATGCCCTTCGGACTCTGCAATGCCCCAGCGATATTTCAAGGTTACATGAACGAGATTTTCCGGGATGTCCTCTACAGTTTTGTTATAGTCTATTTGGATGATATTCTAATTTTTTTCCAAAAATTTGCAAGATCATCGCCAGCATGTCCGCAAAGTCTTGTCCCACCTCCGGAAGCATCACCTTTATGGAAAAATATCCAAGTGCCTTTTCGAACAAACCGTGGTACCCTTCCTAGGGCACATAATTTCTGGAAAGACCCTCCGGATGGATCCAGAGAAGTTAAAAGCCATTTCTAACTGGCCGTTACCTAAATCCTTGAAGGCTACTCAACGCTTCTTGGGTTTTTCGAATTATTACCGGCGGTTTATACCAAATTTCTCCACACTGGTGTCACCTATCACAAATCTCGCAAAGAATGGGGCCAATTCCATTCGCTGGCCAGATATTGCCATCCAAGCCTTCCAAAAATTAAAAGAAGCCTTCTCCACTGCATCTATCCTGTGCCAACCCCAATTGGACAAACCATTCACAGTTGAGGTAGATGCTTCTTCAGTAGAGGTAGGGGCAGTACTGTCTCAAATCTCAATTGATGGAAAGTACCATCCCTGTGGGTATTTTTCTCATAAGTTTTCCATTGCCGAAAAGAACTACGGAATTGGTGACCAGGAACTACTAGCTAAGCGGTTAGCTTTAATGGAATGGCGGCGTTTGTTGGAATGAGCCAACTTTCCAGTTACCGTGATCACGGATCATAAAAACTTAATCTACCTCCAAACAGCTCACCGTCTAAATGCTAGACAGGCCCGTTGGTCCTTGTTCTTTTCAAGATTTAATTTAAAACTTCAATTTCGTCCTGGCAGTCTAAACAGAAAAGCTGACGCCCTCTCACGGTCTTTCTTGTCCAGCACTCAGGAAGAGGATCATCAACGTTCCCGACCAATTTTAGATCCTGTAGTCTTCGCCTCTACTCAGATTTTGACTCCTCCCCCAGGGAAAATTTTTGTGACCCCAGAACTACGGGGAAAATTACTAACTTGGGCTCATAGCTCTCCGTTTGCTGGCCATTCTGGCATCTTCAAGACTTACAAGTTCCTTCAGCGTTCCTATTGGTGGCCCACAATGAAAGGGGATATTCGAGAATTTATTCTTTCATGTGTAAAATGCGCTCAGCATAAGACTCCTCGCAAGAAGGCAGCAGGTCTCCTGCGACCCCTGTCCATTCCTAATATGCCTTGGACCCATATAACCATGGATTTCATCTCTGAACTACCATGCTGCCAAGGATACAATACCATATGGGTAATGGTGGATCGCTTTTCCAAGATGGCACACTTTATTTCATTAATGGGTCTCCCTTCTGCTCTGCAGTTGGCAAGTCTTTATTAAGGAAATATTCAGGTTGCATGGACTTCCTAAAGAGATCATAAATTTTGGAGAGCCTTATGTAGCACTTGTGGAACCAAGTTAAAATTTTCTTCAGCCTACCATCCACAAACTAATGGGCAAACCAAAAGAGTTAACCAAGAGCTGGAGACTTTCATAAGACTCTTCGTTTCCTCCTCACAAGATAACTGGCTGGATCTATTACCTTGGGCAGAATTTTCACATAACTTCAAATATCACACCTCCAAAGCCACTCCTTTTTTTACGGTGTTTGGGAGACATCCTCGTGTCCCAGATTTTCAAAATTTACCTACTCTAGAGGTCCCTGCAGTTTCTAAATCCTTCTCGACCATTTGGAAGAGGGTTCATTCTTCTCTGAAGCAGTCGTCTAAGAACTACAAAAAATTTGCGGATAGACGACGTGTCGGTCTCACTGCTGAGAGTTGGAGATAAAGTCTGGATATCCTCCAGGAACATCCGTTTGAAAGTACCCAGTATGAAGCTAGCTCCGCACTTCATTGGTCCTTACCGTGTTCGCAAGATCATCAACCCAGTCGCGTATAAGTTGGAACTCCCTCCTCAACTAAGAATATCCAATACCTTTCATATTTCTTTGCTGCATCCTCTAGTGCTGAATCGTTTTCAAACTTCTGCTCCCAAATTACCTCAAGTGCAAACTTCTCAAGGTACAGAGTTCGAGGTAGGGAGGATTTTGGACTCTCGATTTACCCAATCTAACAACCTCCAATATCTCATTGACTGGAAAGGGTACGGTCCAGAAGAAAGGGCATGGATCAGGGCCACAGACGTTCACGCACCTCAAATGGTTCGAGCCTTCCATAATAGATTTCCTGGTAAACCTGGTGGGTGTCCGGTGTCCACCCTGAAAGGGGGGGGTACTGTCAGAGTTCAGCCAGGGATCGGCTGTCCCTTACCGTCCCGCCGGCTTCCTCTGACTTCCCGGGCAGTCGGGCGACTCGTGCGGTGATGTGGGAGGTGCTGAGCATTCTCCCTGATGCTGTGTCCCAAGCACCCTGGTGCACGGGGATCGGAGTCCCTGTCATGGGCGCCACCATGACACTTCCCTCTCTGACTGTCCTTCCTCCCCTGACAGTCTGGCTGGTCAGCTGACGCTGTGGACCAATCAGTGGGCTTCCAGGGGTATATTTCCGGCTCCTGTGTATCAGGTAGTTGCCTGAACAACCATTGTCGCTGCTAGTATTACTAGTGGTCTCTCGTTCCAGGTTCCCTTGCTTCCAGTGATCTATTCCTGTGTACAGCTATATCGTTTATCTCACCAGTGCTTTACCACCTCAGCCTGTGTGCAGCTATATCGTCCATCTCACCAGTGCTTTACCACCTCAGCCTGTGTGCAGCTATATCATCCATCTCACCAGTGCTTCACCACCTCAGTCTGTGTGCAGCTATATCAATCATCTCACCAGTGCTTTACCACCTCAGCCTGTGTGCAGCTGTATCATTCTTCTCACCAGTGCTTTACCACCTCAGCCTGTGTGCAGCTATATCGGAAGTGCGTTACCACCTCGCCTGTGTGCAGTATACCTCCATTCCACCAGTGCATTACCACCGCCACCTGTGTGCAGTATACTATCCATTTCACCAGTGCTTTACCATCACAGCCTGAGTGTAGTTATATGTACCCACCTCTCCAGCATTGTAATCTCTGGCTGGCTCCAGTGCCACTACCCACCTCATTACTGGACTCTGAGGTCCCTACCTACATGTTACAGTATTGCATCGTGGTGCACTCTTTCTGACCAGCAACCTGGTAGAGTGTGTCCGCAGTGCACACTTCCTTGTAGCTCAAGTACAGTGTCCCTATGTGCCCCTTACTGGCACCGACCCTTTGGGCCACGAGTGTTCATCTCTCCTTTTTTCCCGCATGCTTTAGTCACCTAGTCAAAGGACCGCGACCAGCTTATGAGGTGCAGCTCAAGCCCATATCCCGATTGGTGGGGTCACTGGCGAACACCATCTTGTGGGTTAGATTCCGCACCTTTGACAAGGTCTCACCAATGACCAAGACCCGTGGATGCGGAGGTCGTACATTCAGGTCCCTCGCCTCCATTTCCTCCCGCAGCCTCAGCTTCCAGAAAACCGCCTCCCAGCCCACTTTCGGATGTCACATGCAACATTCTATTACCTACTAGACCTAATGACTCCAGTACTTTCTAGGCAGTACACCAACTTCAGGAGGTCCATAAAGCCAAGCAGAAGGCTAACCATTGCATTGTGGTGGTATGCTACCCCCAGAGAACACTGTTCACTCTCCTGCTTGTTTGGAGTTGGTATATCCACAGTCTACCAGGTGACGCAGGTATTGTTGGATACTCTCTACCAGGGGTTCATCTACCTTGCGAAAGGAGAGCACTTAGAGGACACAATCCAAGGTTTCCTGAGGCGTAGATATCCACAGTGCGCAGGTGCCATAGACAAGACACACATCAACATCATTGTTCCCCGTGACAACCCAGCAGACTATTATAGTAGAAAAGGCTGGCATTCCATTGTCTTACAGGCCATAGTGGACCACAAGTTATCGGTAAGCATTTTTTGAGTGTGTGTTTTATATTGTGTGCTGATAAAGTTAACATTATGTTCTGTATGTTTGGCTGCCCTCTTTTAATACTGGCAGCCATCTTGTACAATTTTGTGCTAAATGTTATTCATAAACCTATTTCACTGTCAGCTGCATGACTTGCAAACATGTTTAGAAATGTGTAGATTAGAGACTCACTCACTTGCTAGCTATTTCTGAGAAGCAATCTCAAGGATAGGACTGCGTGCACATTCCTATGCCAGGCTGTGCACAACAAGAACAATTCTAAATGTACTGAAGTCTCTGCTTATCTTATTGCTAGGCAGAATATGTAGTAGGTGGGAGTTGAGAGAGTTTTACCAGAGTGCTATAAAAATGTAACTGAAATTAATACACTGTAGAGAGTAACTTAAACCACCCTTTGCTGTGTTTTTATTCTTTCCGAGCTGGCCATAAACAACTGATTTTTGACACATATACAGATCTCTCTTTGGGCCCGGTGAGGTCCAAAAAACCAGATTCGACAGTTGGAAGTTATCACCGAGATACCCTACACTGGACCAAGGATGAACACCTTTGTACTGACCCAGATAACCAGATATCTTCCAAATCCCTGGGTGAGTAGTTTTTACTCGGATAGATCTCTTGTAATTTGGTTCAGTCAACTGTCTGTCCAAGGTGTCAGGTACGGGTATCTATATGTTTCAGGTTTACAGTTAAAATTATTGTTTTATGTTGTCTTGTATTGTATGGATCCACCCCGCAGATGTTGTAATGATTTGTATTGTCCTAAATGTACATGTTATTGTATTGCAACATAGTGGCCAGGAGCAAGTGTATAGTCCTACCTCATGTGGCATAATTGCAGATAAAACTGAATGCTGGGTATATCAGAGACAAGATCTAAATTGGATAAAGAAAGGCAGGAGTGATTATTTACTCACAGTAGGGTGTCACATTAACAAAGACTACCTACAGAGCCAAATTGGAGACACTTGGTCTCATATAACAGAGACTTTGCCCAAAAATATACATAACAAACATTCTCTGCATGTTTGCCCAAACTTTAGAAGGGCTCATCACTCCTTAGTCCCAGATTTTGTCAAGAGAGAAGTAGTAAAGGGCACTGAATTTGCTATTGATTAAGTGAATACAGACACCTGATACCCTTTTTAATACAAAGAAGGACCTCAGGTCCAAAGAGGTGTCAGTATGCAAAATTCTGACAGTAAAGAAAACTTTGACAACAATTCCCCCATTGACATAATGCACATGATTTTAGGAACAGGGGGAATGGAGGGAATGGAGGGTCTGTTTAAAACAGCCAGATTGAGCAAGGAGGATATTATTTATTTATTACCAGTTATTTATAGAGCACACACATATTCCGCAGTGCTTTACAGAGAATATTTGGCCATTCACATCAGTCCCCCCCAGTGGAGCTTACAGTATACATTCCCTATCACATGCGCACACACATACACACTAGGGTTAATTTTGTGTTGGGAGCCAATTAGCCTACCAGTATATTCTTGGAGTGTGGGAGGAAACCGGAGTACCCGTAGGAAATCCACGTAAGCACAGGTAGAATATACAAACTCCACACAGGTAGGGCCGTGGTGGGAATCGAACCCATGACCTCAGTGCTGTGAGGTAGTAATGCTAACCATTACACCATCTGTGCTGCCTTAGATCCCTTAAAATTGCAGCAAATGCATAATAGATACCGAGAGTACATTAAAAGACACAATTTAGAGGGTAAACTGTTAAACTGGATAAGGGTGACAGAATCTATACTCTATGAGAAAGAAGAGGCAGAAATAGAAGAAGCATTTAGAGGGATATCTTTACTTGATTACCCCAGTTATGAGTAGACACTCCTGGTAAATTCTAAAGACCTTAGATGGAAATATCGTGAGTGCGGTTTTTGTAATTCAGCAGACCAGGGGGTAAACTTACTAAAGGTCAATTTGCAGGTCGATTTGAGGAGTGCTTTACCTCTTCTCAAATTGACTCAAATCGAATGCAGTGAAAACCGTTTTTTCACTGCATTTACTATTATTCAACTTGTTTTGCGATTTGCAAAATAAATTCGATTTGAGTAGGTTTTGAACAGTGATTTGCTGTTCGATTTGGCATGTTCATGTCCAAATCGAATGGCAAATCACCCTTCAAAACGAACTTCAAATCCCCGACATGTTAGAACTGCTTCATGCTTTCACTTTCAGCATGAGCAGTTCGTTCTCACACAGATACATGCAGACATCAGTGAGATACCTGCATGTATCTGCCTTGAAAAAGTGTTTAAAGAGTTAAAATTAAAAAAAAAATGTGAGGTCCCCCCAAAACAGAACCAGCCCCGGACTGCTGAAAACCAGTTCTGGTTGACTAAGTACAGGTAAAAAATGATGTAGGGTCTCCCTGTACTCAGTACAACCAACACTGGGCTACGGGAAGCAGGGCTGGATTTGGATTTATAGGAAAAATTTGCGTAGGGCTCTCCCTCTCCAAGGCACTCCTAGCCTAAGCTGATAGTCCACAGGGTAACTAAAGTTTATCCTGTGGCTCCCACCATTGAGTTCAATGGAGGAGCCGTTCATTTGCTGAGAGGCGGGGCCTGACCTCTCAGCCAATGAATGCACAGACACAGAGCTTCAAAGGAGGAAGCAGTGTCTGTGCGCTTCATTCAGGAAGGAATAATCATTCTGGTAAGAATGATTATTCCTTAATGCGATGGTCGGGTTTTTCATTTTCTTATTTTAACCCATGGATGCCTACTGGACAAGGGGACCACTGGAGGTAATATAGGTGAGTATGTGTGTATGTATGTATGTATGTATGTAACGTATACTGTGCAAGGTGTGTGTGTGTTTCTTGCAACATTTCTTTACAGGTGAACTACAGGTCCCAGTGGGCCCTTAATACCCCCCATGCTGGTACTTGTGGTTCTCCAAGTACCAGCATGTGGGGGAGGCTTGCTGGGACCTGCAGTTCTACTGGAAAGACAATGGCCCTGATTCAGACCCACTCGCAAGCGGGCGCACGTACGTTAGGCGTACGTACAAAAATATTTAAATTCAATGGCTCGCTCGTATTTTCGTTCGCATCTAAAATTCCTCCCTAAACTCTGACGACCCCTCCTCTAACTAACGAGCGTACGAAATAGCGAGCGTACATCCCCGAAATGGCTTGAAAGGAACGCACGCACAAGTATAAACAGGAAGTGGCCTTGTCAGATGTCGATTACCTGCTCCTTTATTCTGCCTACCTCCATCAATCGTATCATGCCAATCAATGTATCAATTAGCTTAATTGTTTGTTTTTTTTCAACACAATGCAAGAAACTTTACTCTTGTCCGTGTTTGTGTTTACCCGCAGAATACGTACGGATGAAACATTCGCTTTTATTGTTCAAAAAACATGTGAACCACAATTAAACAATTGTTCTATTGCTGTGGATCCCCGCATATTTCCCTGGGTTCATTTCTTTATTTAAATTTGCTTATGCATGTCACTGCATCAAGCCTATCATAACTCTCCAGAGATTTCTGGCCCTGTCGAACACATGACTCATACACTAACCAATAAAATTGCTCCTGTTAATTTCCAAAATACATTAGCCAATCAGAAAATTTTTACACACTTTATCAAAAATGATTTTTAAGAAAAACACCATTGCCATCATGAGAGCCTCCGCATTCACCAGGCGCGAGCTGCTGGTGCTTACGGAGGTCATGGATCGCCGGATCACCAGCCAACCTCAACCCATGACCAACTGGCAGAAGCGCTCCGCGTATGCGGAGGCACGGTCCCGCCTGCGGTCCTTCGGCTCACGCCGCAACATCGGGCAGCTGGAGCGCAGGTGGTCCGACCTGCAACGGCGAACGCCCCGCTTGCTGGCATGCTTTCGCATGCAGATCCTGGAAAGTAAGTGTTATGTATTGTGGTTTTAATGTTTGTGTTTGTGGGGCAAACTGCAGGTGCATGTTTTCCTGTCTGTCCTATTTCTTATTTGTACTCATATCTGCGTGTGCATGTTTTCCTGTCTGTCCTATTTCTTATTTGTACTCATATCTGCGTGTGCATGTTTTCCTGTCTGTCCTATTTCTTATTTGTACTCATATCTGCGTGTGCATGTTTTCCCTCTCTTTCTGATTTATTCATTCTACTCCTATTTGGCTTATTTTTTGGGGTTTTTTTTAGTTTTGGTCCCCGGATTTGTCCATAAACTAAAAGCAATTTCGTTGACATATTTTAGGAGGACAGCCAAGACTCCGCCGTCACCGTCCGTCCAGACGGCGTTCCCGGACACTATCCCCAACCCCCAGCCAACACTCCACCCCAAATCTTTCCCCTATTCCCCACTCATCCCCATCCTTCCCAGACCCTCTCCCGGAAATGTCGGGCCTCCTTCCCCTCCGTCCCACGTCCCAAAAAAGGAAGACCATTTCACTCTCCAAACATTTATTCACAACATAACAGAGAAAACAAAGTGGTCACTCCCAAAAAAAGAACACAGTGATAAATTCAAATACAACACATACCAAGAAATAATTAAATAAAAACTAAAAATCAAGAACTGGTTGACGAAGGACCATGGCAACATGATTCCACAAACATGGCGTTGCAATATGGGTTCCAGAATATATGCCCAAAAGGACCAGATCCAGGTTTGGTAAGGGTAGCAGGAAGTAGTGAGCGTTGGAGTGCCAAAGATTATGTGAACAAACAGAAGACGGTGAGAAAAAAAACACAAAATTAGATGTTCGCAAACAAACACAAACACATTATGTATAAACACTGTAGTTTTGTTACAACTTACCTAAAAAATCTGGCCACCACATCATCGCGTATGGCCCCCCACATACTGACCTCCGACCAACCTCGGGGGGGCCATCCTCAGGTAAGGCATCCTCTGGCTGCATTGGGACACCACTCCTTATGGCAATGTTGTGAAATATCCCACACAGGACCACAATTTTAGACACCATATCTGGCACATACATGAGCTCGCCACCAGAGCGGTGGAGGCATCTGAATCGGCCTTTTAAAAGGCCGATACAGCGCTCCACCACTTGCCTGGTGGCTGTAAGTGCGGAATTATATGCACTTTGTGGCCCTGGTGTGGGAGCCAAATAAGGAGTGAGCAGCCAGGACATGCAAGGGTATCCACTGTCTCCTGTGAAAAAAAATAGACAACATCAGGAACACTGTGTATCAAGCTTAACATTGTTATGTACTAAAGGTCTCCACTTACCCAGAAGCCACGCATCACCAGCTTGTAGGTTGGTTAATTTCTGCCATATCCCTGATTGCCGGATGACGAAGGAGTCATGAGCACTTCCGGGTAATTTAGCATTCAGGGACAGGATCTGGAGGGAGGCATCACATACCACCATTACATTCAGGGAGTGATAGTGTTTCCTGTTTCTAAATATTGCCTCCAGCCGTGCTGGAGGCTGAAGTGGTATGTGAGTACCATCCACAACCCCTATGATGTGTGGGAAGCCAGCTATTTGGTAAAAATTGGCCTTGGCCACACTAAGGGCACCCATATCCAAAGGCATTTTAATAAAATGATGGAGGTGCTTGAAAAGTGCCTCCATCACTGCCCTCAGGATCCGGGAAAAGGAGGATTGGGAGATGCCCGCCACTATTCCCACCATTGTTTGAAACGATCCTGAGGCACAGAAATGTAACACCGCCATAAATTGCGTCAGTGGTGGTATTGCTGTTGGACTGTCAATTTGCCGCTCAAGATCACTTTCTATTAATGAGAGAGTGTCTATGATGATTTTGGGAGGTAGACGGTAGCGTCTTAAAACCTCATCATCGGGCATTCCAAAAAGGGTGACACGTGTTCGAAATATCTGGGGCCTTGCATGCCTACGATGCCTATGCCTGGGACGAGTTTGAGGTTGGTCGTCTTCCGGGAGCAGGGCCAGAACAATTCGCCCCAGATCTACCTGAAATTCAAAGTTTACAATGTAAGGCTTTTGAGCCACCCCAAAAGTAACATAAAACAACTTAGCTTTCTGATACCATCCATAGCTCCTTACATGCCGGGGTATTGTCATGATACGTATAAGCTGTAAAAAAGCCAAAAATGAGACATCAAAAATTTAGAGGGTGATTTTATGTTTGTCAAATTGGTGCAAGCCAACACATAAAATAGGCGAAACACACATTTGGCCATCGATGAAAACCACATTGCACACCGTACGTCAAATAGGGGTCAAATGGACCCCAAAAATGGAAAAGGGAAAAGCAAAACTGGTTTACATGATGAATAAGCCTCGAAAAATGCGTTAATTAGTTCGCAAATGCAAGTCACTACACCAACAGTCAAAAATGCGTTAATTAGTTCGCAAATGCAAGTCGCTACACCAACAGTCAAAAATGCGTTAATTAGTTCGCAAATGCAAGTCGCTACACCAACAGTCAAAAATGCGTTAATTAGTTCGCAAATGCAAGTCACTACACCAACAGTCCAAAATATGCGTTAATTAGTTCGCAAATGCAAGTCGCTACACCAACAGTCAAAAATGCGTTAATTAGTTCGCAAATGCAAGTCACTACACCAACAGTCAAAAATGCGTTAATTAGTTTGCAAATGCAAGTCACTACACCAACAGTCAAAAATGCGTTAATTAGTTCGCAAATGCAAGTCGCTACACCAACAGTCAAAAATGCGTTAATTAGTTCGCAAATGCAAGTCGCTACACCAACAGTCAAAAATGCGTTAATTAGTTCGCAAATGCAAGTCACTACACCAACAGTCAAAAATGCGTTAATTAGTTCGCAAATGCAAGTCGCTACACCAACAGTAAAAAATGCGTTAATTAGTTCGCAAATGCAAGTCACTACACCAACAGTCAAAAATGCGTTAATTAGTTCGCAAATGCAAGAAAAAAAATGGACTTACCAAACTCGAATATATAAGATTTCCAACAAAAAGGTCTTTGGGTCCGAAAGCCAAAACAAACTAAAATAGATGAAATTAGTGTAAAAAAAAATATATAAAACCAAAAACCAGAAGTAGACACCAATTGGCCACAAATTAGACTGCACAAAACTTACCAAATCAGGAAACGATGTAAAAAAATAAACCAAAAAAATGCGAACGGAAAACCAAAACAACTGTAGCAAAACCAAAAAAAACCCAACTCCGCCAAATCCTCCAACCGCAAACAACCAAATCCAACCAACTTAACCGCCAACAATCCAACAACGCAACCTCGACTCCACACACACCAAGCCATAAATAGTGTTTATTTTCCCGCACAAATTAAGGATGAATCATAGGGACGCACAATCAATGATGCGGCCGCAAACTAAGGACGCATGTATAAATACGTCACGAAATCACATTTAATTTCTGGTTGATTTCATTCTGGAAGCAGAGACATGGCTTCAGACCAGGGAAACAATGGCCAAAAATCCGGCGGTAAGGCCTTCATGCATTTTGTCTCAATGATTCTTTTAAAACATAATATTGTGCAAGTTGTGAAGTGGCTAAATCGGCATATTTACCCAAATAGGTGAGGAGGATGACATGGAAGAGACTGCTGGCCCCAGTCAACCCGCCAAAGCTGCCAAAAAAAAAAGGCAGCCACATTTCACAAGCAAGGAGATGGAGGTTTTGATCCAGAAGTGCGTTGACATCCTGCCCCAGGCAGCCAGGAATATGAGCCAAAGCCAGAAGTGGAGAATGTGGGAGGAGGTCGCCGTTGCTGTCAATAGGGTGGGTGATTATGTCCGTCTAGCCCGGGATGTCAAACGGCGGTAAGTAAACACTTTCCCATCCTATAAACAAACCCCATTGTAAAAAAAAGGATAATGGTTCCAATTTCATTCCACAGATGGGCAGACTTCAAATATCGTCTCAAGCAAAAACTTGCCGACAGGGCTAGGCATGCAAGGGGGACAGGTGGGGGTCCCACCCCTGTGTCATTGGAGTTGACAGACTTAGAAGAGCTGGCACAGGGGTGTGTGCAGGCTGTGGAGGTGTTTGGCGTGTCCAACATGGATACGGACATGCCAGACTTTGCGGCTCCTCATGTTGGCCAAGGTAAGTCTTGTGATGTCACCAACTCTGAAATGCTATTGTGCCAATATGTAGATTCTAATGTGAGTCTTTGCGCATTTTTCCTAACAGAGACAGAGGCGGATGAGTCTGCTCCAGAGGGGAGCCTTGGCCGCAGAATTTCTGCTGGCTCTGCAGGGGAGGAACCAGTACATCCGGCTGAGGACCCTGCAGAAGCCAGTCCAGGGCGTGCCCCCTCGCAGGCAGTGGGCCTCCTCACAGAACTCAATTTTAAATCGGATTTCCATACGGAGATTCTGCAGAGGATGGACGCCAGTCTGATACGGGTGGCTGAGGCCCTGGAGCAAAATGCTGCGGCCAACGTGACCATTGCTCAGGCCCTGGCGGAAAATACCAGGGCCAACATCCGCATCGCCAATGCCCTGGAGCAGCTCGTTCGCCAGCACATGGTGGAGCCGACCTCCCTTCCTGCCGGAACATCCGGATCCTCCACCTCTGGCACAACATCAGCCAATCCTCCAAATGTGCCTAGCCCTGTGCCTAGTCCAGAGGCCACAACATCTGCCTCTGGACAGGCCAGCCCGATGGCATCCCGGACCCGGTCTGGCGCCCACCCTCACCCAGCCAAACGGGCGAGAAAACGGTGACAGCAATGGCGACTTTTCCCACACTCCTTCTGTGCTTGGCTCATATTCCTTTCTGGTCAAAACTTCCCTCTCCTTTCTTGTGAAATTTTTTAAAATTTGGTATTTACGTTTATGTTACCAGTTATGGCTTTTTTATTTTTTTAAACAAATATCTTTGCCACAAAAAAAAGGCAAAAAAATATTAGGCCAATTTGTTTGTGTTTAAACAATAAATTTAAAACAAAAAACTGACATTGTATTGTGACATTATTGTACAAATGGGTTACATTTAATCCTGGCCCTAAAGGCAAAAACTGACCCTCTTAAAAAAAAAAAAAGGCCTCTTTAAGGAACGTTTAGAAAATCACATAGCGATGCAAATTCCACAGTAAACCAAAAAAAAGGGGAGCTAATTAAAACATGATGACATTATTGTTACAATAGGCCATAACCAACAAATTGTGGCCAAAATAAAACACCCAAAATGTACGCTAATTGATTGTGTAATCATGACATTAGCAGCTCTGATTTCCACCTGCGTACGCTTTTGTGCTATCCCAATAAACTGCTTTCCAAACACATACCAAGCCGGTTTTCAATCCAACACTAATTACTTTACTGACCAGCCGCGATTAATCGTAGCACCATCGTTGAGTCCCGGGACGGAGGAGAAGGCCATCGCCAATGTGGTCGAGTAATCCTGACCCTAAGCTGTGCGAGCATTTTGAAGGGAAAGCGGATGTTCCAGTGACGTATGAGACGGTCCGAACACATTTGACGTTCGCATCTGCTAATGTATGTACGCCCCAAAAACGCCTCGCCACGCCTGCGTTTTTTCATCTCCACCCCCGTCAACACCCAAAAACGCCCTGTTCTGTCAATCACATTTGACATGTCACTTCCTGTACGCTATTTTAGGAACGAGAGAAAAAAAAAACGCAATCTGCCGTACGCACATGCGCAGTGTAACACCGACGCATGCGCGGTTAGTCAACATCGGAACGCAACGAGCGTACTGTTGTTAACGTGCGGCTCTGAATGAGGGCCAATGTTTTATTACTTCTATTCTTACACATCACTCACACAATCAACCCGCCACCCACCACCCAGGGGTGGCGGGGATAGCCCTGGGCTGTCAGCTTAGGCTAGGGGTGCCCTGGAGAGGATGACCCCTTTTTTTGAAGGGGTCTCCAACTCCACAGGGATCCCTGGTCTGGGCTGACTAGCGGTCAGGGCTGACGCTGCATCTGGGGGGCCCAGTGGTAAGGCTCCGCCGGCTGTGGCATCAGACCCCCGTTAGAAAGGGTCCAGGGCTGGTTCTGTGATTTACAGGGAGACCCTACACAAATTTTTCCCTGTAAATCCTAGAACCAGCCCTGCTTCCCATAGCCCAGTGCTGGTCGTACTGAGTACAGGGAGACCCTACATCATTTTTTCCCTGTACTCAGTCAACCAGACCTGGGTTTCAGCAGTCCGGGGCTGGTTGATTTGGGGGGGACCTCATGTCAATTTTTTCTAACTTTTAACTGCTTAATTACTTTTTCCAGTCAGATACATGCAGGCATCTCACTGATGTCTGCATGTATCTGTGTCAATCTGACCTGCTCATGCTCAAATCGAAAGCATGAAGCAGGTGTATTCATTGGGGATTTGAAGTTCGATTTGAAGTCCAATTTTGAGGTCGAGTTCAAATCGAATGATAGTAAATAAGGGTTTTGTATGTTGGGCTATGTAAAAGTACCAATGTTTTTCCAATGGTCGATATGAGGCCGATTTGATTCAAAATTTGATTTGAAGTCTGATTTTACATTCGATTTGGCCTTTAGTAAATACCCAAAAGCAAAATCGAATACAAATCGAATGAACATCGCACCTCAAATCACTCAAAATGCCAAATCGACCTTTAGTGAATTTACCCCCAGATGTGCATAAAATGTGGCACACACTAGAATGAAACCTGCGGTGCTTGTAGATATGCACTCACCTTGGTGACAACTAGACTTAAAGCCTCAGGACTTGCTAATACATTTGTAAGTCACAAAAAGCATACTTGGTGCTGCAACTGTCCCAAGATACAGTATTGGAGTACAAAAATTTGTGAGAAGTGTAACACTTCCAAGTCTGAAAGGATAACACCAACCCTGACAGCTCCACTGCCACCTTCATATGAAGGGACATCCTCAGACACATCAGTCCCAGTCCCCAACACAGGATTATATCCCATGTTTACCCAGGCAACCGCTGCACTAGAAGCAGTCAGAAATCAGCCTGCTCAACCTGGCCGAAAAGTAATTTGCTATAAACTGTGGGCTCCTGCCAATCAAATGTAGTTGTTCTAAGGCATCCCAGACATGAAAACTAACCCAATGGCTTTTGCCAGACGGTTCACACACATGATGGATTTCTATAGTGCCACATGGATGGACCTTGATCAAATGGCTAAAGCCGCGGCAGGCAACTGTGTAGCAGCCACAGTAGTAAATTATGCTGCTGGCATTGAAATTGCAACCCCAACTGCTGCAGCAATGAAAGAGCTGTCAAGTGGTACCCTGTGGACCCAAACATGCACTGCATATTGTGAGGAGCAGGTTAGAAATATGCCCTCACAGGATACCCCTCAGGGCAGAAACCAAACTGTTACAGAATATTACCAGCAGTGCAAACAAAGGCATGAGGATTATGGGTTTGGTCACATAGTGCCCAGAGACATTAGAATATTTAAAAATGCATTTCTGGGAGGGTTAAACCAGAATTTGACTAAAATACTTAAAGTTAGTCACCGAGAATATGCCACTCTAACCCCAGGGGCTCTCATCGCAGTGCTAAGAGCTACTGAGGATGACTTAAACGAAAAAAAATTAAAATAAAAGGAGTGCACAACCAAGTTATGTAATGCAGACTAGACACACAGACAGGCCCAATAAGGGAGCACACTCTAAAGTCAGACAGCCTGCTCCAAATACTGCCACTAACCACAGGTCTCAGATGTGCCTAAGAAAGGGTCTATGTTTTTACTGTCTTCGAGAAGGGGCACCTTAAAAAGGTTTGCCTCTAGCTGATCAGCCACGTGTCTAGTTATAAACAAGAACATGAAAACTGCCCCCATAATCACACATATCCCAGTTTGAGCACTTCATCAGGTCCACAATGCACAGTGCCTCTCTCTATAGAAGGGTCAACCCCAATAAAAGCCTTAATAGATTCCGGGGCTGCCACTTTGGTGATTCAGTCTAAATATGTCCCACCACATTTAATTTCTGATCAAACCAGTGTCGCTACTGGATTAGGCGGTGCTAAATGGCTGCTTAAAAAGACAAAGCCAGTGACTGCAGATTGACAACCAGGTTTTCATAGATACACAATTTTAGTGTCAGATGAATGTCCTGTAAATTTGCTTGGTGCTGACTTACTGTCCACACTTAATGCCACCATACAGTATAAAAATGGGAGGTGACACTAGCTGCCAGACCAGGAACTACAAGCCTTGTTGCTTTTGACACATGCCAATTTATGTTAACCCTTACAGAAGATACACCTTTGCTAGCGCTGAGCACTCGCAACCAGGTAGATGTTAGGGCCCTGCGCAAGCACAGCAGCCACACTGCGCATTTGCAAGAGCTGGAGTGAGAGAGAATTTCTCTCACTCCGGAGCTCACTACAAAAGGGGCGGCTGTCGATGTTGCTCGACAGCTAGCCCCATTTTGTAGGTGGGGTGGGGAGGTGCCTACACAAATGGAGGCGTTCCCAAGCAAACACCTGCCATTTTGTGGGTGGCTGCACTGACATCAGCAGTGATGTCAGTGGGGAGCTTCCTGCTCGATCAGAGCAGGAAGCTCCCTGGGGCTTGCGGTTGCCGAGACCCAACCTTGGGGTCTCGTCGCAAGCCTCGATGGTCGCGATGGACCATTACCCTGGTCGGTTGCTAAGCTGTGGGTGGTAACCCACAGCTTAGCAAGCGACCAGGAGTCCGCACGAAAAAAAGCGGCCGCCCTCATTCAGAGAGCGATCGCTTCTTGCGACCGCCTCTGAATGATGGCCAGTGTCCCTAGTCCCATCAGCAGCCTGGGCAAAAGGGAAAATGGATGTTGGTCTTATGCCTGTAGAACCTGTGACCATTAAACTGAACCAGGTTCGCAGCCAGTAAAAGTTAAACAATAGACAAACAAATACAAGATTACCTTAAATCAGGCGTGCTTAAGGAATTTAGATCCGGTTGGAATGCCCCATTTTTTTCCTGCAAAATAAAAGATCCCCAAATGCTGACGGGTCACCCTCATTCCGTATGATACATGATTTGTGGGAGGTTAACAAATGCATGGCAGTAGATGCCCCCATAGTGCCAAATCCACACACCTTGCTGAATCAAATACCTCCCAGCTCCAGCTGGTTCACTGTCATTGATTTGGCAAATGCATTTTTTTCCATGCCTATAATAAAAGAAAGTCAGCTATTATTGCCATTCACACACCGGGGCACACAGTACACATAGACGCGTCTGCCCCAAGGGGGGCTACAAGTCCCAGCGCTTACTCAGAAGCAATGGCTTTAGTCTTAAAGGGATGGGCACCTCTTCATGAAAATACAGCTCTCATTCAGAATGTAGATGATCTTTTGCTGTGCACAGATGAGCACACATATTGTATTGAAGAAACTGTATCACTGTTGACAGTTTTGCATACCATGAACTGTAAGGTGTCCAAGGAAAAGATACAAATTGCTAAAAAGAAGGTACATTTTCTGGGACACTGCATCAGTCACCAAGCAAAACATTTGACTGAGGAAAGAAAACAAGCAATCCTAGAAGTTTAACCCCCCACACACATACGAAGAACTTAACTTATTGCAGAGAGTGGTTACCTTGTGTCTCAAACAAGCTACAAATGTTTGTATGATGCCCTTAAAGGGACAGTGCAAAAAGTACCTCTCTGCCTGACTACAGAACCGGAAGAAACATTCAATGTTTAAAAAACAAGATATACCTAATGCTCCAGCATTAGCCCTCCCAAATTACTAAAAACCTTTTTTTTTCATGAATCTTCCTCGCATGCACAAGGCGTCTTAACCCAACCACATAGAGGAAAACAAAAGTGGCTAGCTTACTATTCAGTACAGCTTGATCCTGTAATACGGACAGCCCCCAGCTGCATACGGTCAATCGCTGCAGCAGTCCTGATATTTGAGAAAAGTACTGATATTGTTCTGGGACACACATTAATACTCATGGTCCCACAAGCAGTAATTGAAATACTTAATCAAGCACAAACTCTCTCAGTGGCTAGACTAACTAAATATGAAGTTGCACTGTAAACACCAACAAACGTGACCCTTAAAAGGTGCACAATATCGAATGCTGCTAAATTACTTCCACAAGAATCAAAAGAATGGAGGATAAATGGACACCACTATCACAGAAATACTGAGGGTGATCGTGAGGAAGCAGCAGACACTGAAAATACACAAACTGTTTTTGATTTTGAGCATGATTGCATTGAACTTATGAGGCAAGAAGCACCTTTTTCACACATTACTGACATTCCACTGCCTGAAGCTGATTTAAATCTTTATGTTGATGGCTCTAGGTATTATGTGGATGGCATCCCATACACAGGATGTGCTGCAGCTACTGACACTGAGGTGTTAATTCAACAACCATTACCTAGTAACATGTCTGCACAAGAAGCTGAGCTGAAAGCTCTCACAATGGCCTGCATACATGCTGAATTTCAGAAAGTAACTATTTACATAAATTCCAGATATGCCTATGGGAATGCGATCGATTTCGGGTCGATCTGGAAGAGCAGAAATTTTCTGGGTTCATCAGGTAAACCAGCTAAGCTTTGTTTACAGCCTTTCAGCTACCCTCTAGGCTTGCAGTGATCAAAATTAAGGTTCATACATGAGACCCTACCTGTGAAGCAGAGGGCAATAGACTGGTGGACCAAGTAACCAAGCAGGCCACCTTAATTCAACTACCCCAGGGTGAGCCCACCTATGTGGTAACAGTTTGACAGAGCCACACTCCACCAGCTCCAGCAGCAGGCCTCAGAGAAGGAAAAAAGGCCTGGCGAGAACAGGAAGAACAGGAAATACAATGCAATGATCAACATTTTGTGTCTGCCAAGAGGACTTTACCCTTTTATGGTCCAAATTCAATATGGGAAAGAGCACATATCAAAGGATGCCATGGTAATGGCAACAGATAAACATTGGATAGCACCAGAGTTTGCACAAGCAGCACGGGCATTAATATCAGGCTGCATATATGTGCTCTGAATAACCCGGGTAAGACTGTCCCAAGTCCTCAGAAAAGTACACCCCAGACCCAATATCCCTTTCAGATGATTCAAATAGACTTTTTACAACTGCCCAAATGCCCCGAAACGGGTCGAATGCTTGTTTGTACTGACCACGCTTTGAGGGTCCATATCAAGTCCGGCTGACAACATCCACCTCAGTGAAACTACAAGGAAAAAACACCTGGATTCATTCTTCCCACTGCAAAATATTCACACAAGGGGAGTTGGATTTTGAAACCTAATTAAGATATGTATAACCATATAGGTCCTAGACCTGACAAATCATTATGGGGAGTCATACTGGGATCTTCATTTGTGTTTGTGGCAATCATACTTCCAATCTATATGTCTGCTAATTGGGAAATAAGTGAGAGTTATACACATGTTCCCTGTCATAATCAGTCCCACTGCTTAGATCATGCACAGATACAGGGAAGCATGATCAACAGTAGTGTAAAGCTGGAAACAATAAGGATGACACAGGAATTGCATGAAACACTGAGATACATGGGAAAACAAGTTGGTAAAAATGCATCAACTTATGGCACTCATGGGAAATCACTCTGACTGCTGGATTTGAACCCACTCCCCCATTTCCTCCCAAACTATGCCCTATGTAGCCTATTTGGTTACTTGGAATGAAATGAAACAATTTACTAGACAATATTTTAAAACCAGAACCAGCAAGGAAGCTACCCTTAACATGACAAGTGCTGGTCTAAATCTGAGCAATTTACATCTGACTATAGTTGGATGGCTTAAACCACCATGGTGGAAAGCCATTAGGACCCCCCCTGCTAGGACATGGACAAAGGTCCCATATGAAACCTCAGTATCAGTAAATGGTACTGAGCAAAATGTCGCAAAATACAAGGGTTCCTTGGGGTATATACTTGCACAGACAAATATTACATTTTACAAGACTAATGGTCCCAGGATAAATATCACCTTAAACTACACAGGAATGAGATGGAGTGCTGAAGAACACTGGAGTGGTTATTTGGATGGTTCAGGCAGTACAACAAAATGTGATAGCAGTGGAAATTGTAATTGTTTTAACAATAGTCTCATCCATTATCACCATTACAACACCTGTATACCTGAGGAGACGATTCCTCATGTACATTGCTACCCAGATAGTGACCCTAGTCCAGCTGCTATTGCCTCCAAATGTATATTTTGTTTGTGGACAAGCGCTGAGCACTCGCAAGTGGGTCGATGGTGCCCTAGTGCGCATGCGCACGATGGAGGGAGCTCCGTCGTGCGCATGCGCGAGACCCGAATAGTGATGGCCAAGCCATCACTATGGGTCTCGTACCAAAGGGGGCGTGCTGTCAATGGTGATTGACAGCACGCCCCCTTTGGTGGGTGTGCCGGGGGCGTTGCTGCCCAGACGGAGGCATTCTTATGGGAACGCCTACCGTCTGGGGCCGGCCCCACTGACATCACTAGTGATGTCAGTGGGAGTGCTTTTGCCTCTGATAGAGCCAAAAGCACTCCTGGGCTTGCAGCAGGGAGACCCTACCGCAGGGTCTTGTCTCAAGACCGATGGTCGCGATGGTCTTGACCATCGCGACCATCCTTTTGGCCGCTCGCATAAGCCGTGGGTGGTCACCCACAGCTATGCGAGTGGCCAGGAGCCCGCTCCAATATTAGGTAGGAGGGCCCTGATTCAGAGAGAGCGCTCTTGTCAGAGCGTCCGGCTCTGAATCAGGCCCATAGTGTATATAAGTTTTTACCCATTGGAGGCTATAGTTCTTGTTCCTTAGGCAGGATCACCCCTGCCACCTGGGTAACCAATAGTATTCCACATAAAGCTATTCCTCAACATACCATGAATAGTCCCTGGGTAAGGAGGAAAAGAGGATGGTATCGTACATGCACCATGAGCCTCCCAGAATTGTCTAGAGGGGAGAAATCAGCAGGAAACCTTATACAGTTGGGTGGATGGTATTATAAGCTGACCATGAGCCCCACAGAATTAGCATATGTGATAGAAAATTTTGCCAAAACTTTTTTATAATGTCACTGATGAACTATACCAGATGGTAGATATACAGTAGTTACAAGAGAAATGCAGTTTCACAATAAGGTTTTGCAGCAGTTTAGGATGGTAATAAAGACTATCTGACAGATTCGGAAGACGGTATGTGTCAGATTGTGGGGTCAGCATGTTGTAATTTCATCGCAGATAATTTCTCAGACCCCATAAATAGCCATATGAGGAAAATTGAAGAATTAAAAGAAGAATTTAAGAACAAGCACACTAGTGATCCCTGGGAGGGGTCAAATGACGGATGGTTCTCCTGCATGAATCCAGCCATTTGGTTCAAAGGATTTGGTGGTTGAATATCAGGAATTCTTTCACTTATTGTTAGAGGCTTAGCTTTGCTTGTAATCATTTATTTTGTTAGAAATATTGCTATTTTGCTGTTTAAGAAATTAGTTACACTTGATTGCTGCTTTTCTAGAAAACCGGGATCTAGCAACCTCATGTTCGCTGGCATACACGCTGATTTGGGTGAACAACACATCTACTTCCAGACAGTAGACAATCAACAGGATACATGTAGCATTTGCGGAAGGAACTTTGCACAAGAAAATGGAAGGACATGTGGACAATGCAGAACAATTGTTGATTCCCTGAGTTATGAAACATCTTCAAGACATTAGGGACTTAATAAAACTTGAAAGATAATTTGTGCTTGTATCTTTTTAAGATATTCTGAGTACTTCCTTTTGTAGTATCCAATTCTTCCTTTTGCTGTTAAATCTTCTCTTACTCAATATTCATACCATGAAGAAACAAGAAAATTACACCACCATCATGGTGTAGTATTTTCTTAAAAATTCATAACATTTATTTGTATATTTTAAAAATCAAGTGCACACACCTTCCAATGTGTTATACACGTATCCAACAATTAAAACAAGATGGGAAATTATCAGAAATCCATATATATAGGGCATGTAGATGTTAATGATGGAGGTATTCCGGATTACCTCTAACTGCATCTATATTAGGATCCTCTGGAATCACCCACTACACCAGTAGTTCTGTCACACTAGCAACGCGTTTTGGGAGCTCCTTCTCCCTTCCTCAAGGCAGTGTGACAGACAATATGAACATTCCTCTTTATGTACCCCTCTATTCTAATTACTTCCAGGTCAAAGGTTTAACCCCAAGTAAAAAACCAATTCTCCTCTTAATTAGACACAATTCACTCTATATTTTAAATAAATCCACTTAGCTGCTGTCACTTTCCTATTCATATTAAAATAATCAATAATACATAAACTTAGATGCAATACCAGCAGAATATTATACACGCGCCGGACCGGAAGTACGTCACGTTCACTTCCGGTTCTCGGCGCGACTTTCCCGTACTCTTTCTAAGAGATGGGGATACAGTCCAGCTTATTTTACCTATCCGCACAGTCCAAGGGATCATTCTAAAACAGCGTCCTTATTGTAAAGACATCAGCTATGCCCTTTCCCCCATGTACTTCCGGGGATTTGGAACGCAAGCCTCTTCCAATGCCACGCATACATCACTTCCGGTTTCCCTCTTTAAAGCGCAGAGTATTGCTTCTGACCATATCCTATAGGGGAATATGTCCATCATTTATCTTAGCTGCCATATTTGTGTAGTTTTTATAAATTATTGATTTTCTTTCGATGTACATCTTAAAATAAACATATAGAAAAGTGAATCCTAAGCATTAAAATCACATTATATGTAATACTTCAATAAATACAATATATAAAAAAATATATAATCAGGATGAAATAAATAATTATAAATACTCATAAAAACCATTTTAATTCGAAATCTAGGTTTAACCCATTGGGGGACAAGGTTTTTAATTTGAAAATCCACTTCATTTCTTTCTTAGCTAACATTGCTTCTTCATTTCTATCCATCCAAGTACTTCTGATATTGTCAATAGCCATAAACTGTATAATTTCATTGGTGGAGCAGTTATGTTTCTCTTTGAAATGGTTGGATAAGGAGTGTGTAATAACTCCATTTTTAATATTCCGAAGATGTTCACCCAACCTTGTTTTCAAAGCTCTGCTTGTTCTTCCCACATAAAATAGATGACAACTACATTCGATAAAATAAATAATATTGGTAGTATGGCATGTCATGAAGTGATTCAGCTTATATGTCTGATCTCCCACGGTAAACTCTGTGTATTTATTCTTCATTGTTTTTATTTCTTTACATGCCACACAGCTACCACATCTAAAAAAACCTTTACTTCTTATGGGGTGAAATATTTCAGTCGTTATAGCACGTCTCGTTAATTTGCTTTTGAGATTAGGTGCTTTTCTATATATAAATTTAGGTTTTCTTGGGATTTATTTCTTTAAAACAGGATCATTCTGCAACAAGTGCCAGTGCTTTTTAAAAATTGTCTCTATCTTTTTATGATTTCCTGTATATTCAGTAATAAAAGCATATTTAAAATCTTCATTCCTTGATTTCACTTTACCATTGACGTTTATTAATGAATCACGATCTTTCTCTAAAACCTCTTGATCAAATTTGTGTAGAACTTTACAGTCATAGCCTTTACTACAAAATCTTTTCTTCATTCTTGATGTTTGGTCGATATATTCCTCTTTTTTGCTACAATTTCGCCTCAGCCTCAAACACTGGCTCTTTTGAATACTTTTAAGTCAGTTTCGATGATGTTCACTTTGATTTAAAATGTAATTATTGGCGTCCGTGGGTTTATTGTAGCATTTGGTTTCTATCCGATCCTTCTCCACATATATTGTAAGGTCTAAAAAATTAACAGCTGTTTGACTAAAATTGAAACTAAAATGTATGTTAAAATTGTTTACATTTAGATTATCACTGTACACTGTAAGATCCTCCTGTTTACCATCCCAAAATAGTAAAATATCATCTATGTAGCGGTACCATAATATTAGATTGTTATTCCTTTCTTTTTCAATATAGTTCTCCTCCCAGGAAGAGAAAGAAGAAACTGCCTTCAAAAAAAGATCAACCTTTTATCCTAAGCATATTAAAGGAAGTTTTGTGGACTGTTTTCAAAAGTTGGTGTTAGAAGACATGGAAAAATTGGAGAAATCTGAAAAATTAGGTCCTAAGAAAACTAATCTAACTAGAAAAGAAAAAAATGCATTAAAAGCATTACAGAAAGATGATTCAATAATAATTAAACCCTGTGATAAAGGTGGAGGGGTTGTAATTATGGACAAGGAGAAATATATAAATGAAATCAATAGACAACTTACAGATGGAGTAACCTATCAAAAATTGCGGGGAGATCCGACAGCCAAAATTAAGAACATTCTACAGAAATTCCTTGAAGAATCATTGAAGGAGAATATCATTACAAAGAAAGAATATGATTTTCTATTGATAGATAATCCCACCATCCCAACCATTTACATTCTTCAAAAAGTACATAAGGACATTGAAAATCTGCCAGGGAGAGGTGTTAATAGTTTAACAACTAACCTCTCTGAATTTGTAGATATACATCTACAACCATTAGTTAAAAACACCAAATCATATTTAAAGGACACCACTGATACTTTAAGGAAAATAAAATAAATTAATTTGAAAGAGAATATGATTTTAGAGACAGCAGATGTAACAGCCCTGTATATCAACATACCTCATGAAATAGGTTTAGAGGCTGTTAGATGGCACTTAGATAAAACGGAGATGGATGAAATTAAGAAAGAATTAATTAAAAGTATCAATTTTATTCTTAAAAACAATTACTTTTACTTTAATGGTGATTACTACATTCAGTCTGTTGGAACGGCGATGGGCAGGAAATTCGCTCCCAGTTACGCCAATTTATTTATGGCGTACTGGGAGGAGAACTATATTGAAAAAGAAAGGAATAAAAATCTAATATTATGGTACCGCTATATAGATGACGTTTTACTATTTTGGGATGGTAAACAGGAGGATCTTACAGTGTACAGTGATAATCTAAATGTAAACGATTTTAACATACATTTTAGTTTCAATTTTAGTCAAACAGCTATTAATTTTTTAGACCTTACAATATATGTGGAGAAGAATCGGATAGAAACCAAATGCTACAATAAACCCACGGACGCCAATAATTACATTTCAAATCAAAGTGAACATCATCAAAACTGGCTCAAAAGTATTCCAAAGAGCCAGTTTTTGAGGCCGAGGCGAAATTGTAGCAAAAAAGAGGAATATATCGACCAAACATCAAAAATGAAGAAAAGAGTTCGTAAAAAAGGCTATGACTGTAAGGTTCTAGACAAATTTGATCAAGAGGTTTTAGAGAAAGATCGTGATTCATTAATAAACGTCAATGGTAAAGTGAAATCAAGGAATGAAGATTTTAAATATGCTTTTATTACTGAATATACAGGAAATCATAAAAAGATAGAGACAATTTTTAAAAAGCACTGGCACTTGTTGCAGAATGATCCTGTTTTAAAGAAATAAATCCCAAGAAAACCTAAATTTATATATAGAAAAGCACCTAATCTCAAAAACAAATTAACGAGAAGTGCTATAACGACTGAAATATTTCACCCCATAAGAAGTAAAGGTTTTTATAGATGTGGTAGCTGTGTG
Source organism: Taudactylus pleione (assembly GCA_031769625.1). NCBI lineage: Eukaryota > Metazoa > Chordata > Amphibia > Anura > Myobatrachidae > Taudactylus > Taudactylus pleione. The sequence continues at coordinate 4,391,781 of JAUIMM010000384.1, forward strand.
GCATGTAAAGAAATAAAAACAACGAATAATAAATACACGGAGTTTACCGTGGGAGATCCGACATATAAGCTGAATCACTTTATGACATGCCATACAACCAATATTATTTATTTTATCGAATGTAGTTGTCATCTATGTTATGTGGGAAGAACAAGCAGAGCTTTGAAAACAAGGTTGGGTGAACATCTTCGGAATATTAAATAAGGAGTTATTACACACTCCTTATCCAACCATTTCAAAGAGAAACATAACTGCTCCACCAATGAAATTATACAGTTTTTGGCTATTGACAATATTAGAAGTACTTGGAGGGATAGAAATGAGGAAGTAATGTTAGCTAAGAAAGAAATGAAGTGGATTTTCAAATTAAAAACCTTGTCCCAAAATGGGTTAAACCTAGATTTCGAATTAAAATGGTTTTTATGAGTATTTATAATTATTTATTTCATCCTGATTATATATTTTTTTATATATTGTATTACATATAATGTGATTTTAATGCTTAGGATTCACTTTTCTATATGTTTATTTTAAGATGTACATCGAAAGAAAATCAGTAATTTATAAAAACTACACAAATATGGCAGCTAAGATAAATGATGGACATATTCCCCTATAGGATATGGTCAGAAGCAATACTCTGCGCTTTAAAGAGGGAAACCGGAAGTGATGTATGCATGGCATTGGAAGAGGCTTGCGTTCCAAATCCCCGGAAGTACATGGGGGAAAGGGCATAGCTGATGTCTTTACAATAAGGACGCTGTTTTAGAATGATCCCTTGGACTGTGCGGATAGGTAAAATAAGCTGGACTGTATCCCCATCTCTTAGAAAGAGTACGGGAAAGTCTCGCCGAGAACCGGAAGTGAACGTGATGTACTTCCGGTCCGGCGCGTGTATAATATTCAGCTGGGATTGCATCTAAGTTTATGTATTATTGATTATTTTAATATGAATAGGAAAGTGACAGCAGCTAAGTGGATTTATTTAAAATATAGAGTGAATTGTGTCTAATTAAGAGGAGAATTGGTTTTTTACTTGGGGTTAAACCTTTGACCTGGAAGTAATTAGAATAGAGGGTACATAAAGAGGAATGTTCATATTGTCTGTCACACTGCCTTGAGGAAGGGAGGAGCTCCCGAAATGCGTTGCTAGTGTGACAGAACTACTGGTGTAGTGGGTGATTCCAGAGGATCCTAATATAGATGCAGTTAGAGGTAATCTGGAATACCTCCATCATTAACATCTACATGCCCTATATATATGGATTTCTGGTAATTTCCCATCTTGTGTTAATTGTTGGATACGTGTATAACACATTGGAAGGTGTGTGCACTTGATTTTTAAAATATACAAATAAATGTTATGAATTTTTAAGAAAATACTACACCATGATGGTGGTATAATTTTCTTGCTTTTTCATAGTATGAATATTGAGCAAGAGAAGATTTAACAGCAAAAGGAATATTTGGATACTACAAAGGGAAGTACTCAGAATATCTTAAAAAGATACAAGCGCAATTTATCTTTCAAGTTTTATTAAGTCCCTTATGATATTACGGTTCTAGGGGTAGAACCATTTTTGATTGATTTTTTGCTCCTCTATAGGTATCTGGGTGCCAGGGGGTGCAACTATTATATTTTTGTGTATCTTCAAGACATTAGACTAAGTAGTTTTAGGGCCGAGACTTACATGTACGGAGGATAGGTCATACCTCCTTCAATGGGGGGGTCTTACATGAGTAATGCAGCAGGGGTCATATGTATACGTATCTTTACTAAGGATAGCTTAAGGACTCGACCCTAGTTAGGCAGTTTAGGGAACGGTTAGGTTAATGAACAAGGGATTGATAAAGTTAACATTATATTCTGTATGTTCGGCTGCCATCTTGTACCATTTTGTGCTAAATGTTATTCATGAACCTATTTCACTGTCAGCTACATGACTTGCAAGAAATGTTTAGAAATGCATAGATTAGAGACTCTCACTCACTTGCTATTTCTGAGAAGCAATCTCAAGGATAGTACATGACCAGGGCTGAGGGGTCGGGGTCAGCAGCACTTACCTGTATGGCCGCTCTGGCGGGGGTGCAGGCACATGGAGGTCCACGGTGCATGCTACAGGGGTCTGGAGGCATAGTGTCCTGGCTACTAGTGCGAGTATCACACACCTTGGCAGTGCTGCAGCACGACATGGGCACCGCCATCTTGGATGTGGTCAGGTGACTCCTTTCGGCCAGTCCAGTCAGAGCATTACTGGGAGTCCCAAGCAACCAATCTTGCACTTCCTCTGGGTATTTAAGGGCTGATCTGCAGTCCTTTCATTGCCAGTGCAATGTTGTTCCCAGCCTAGCTGGGTGTTAGTTCTCTGAGCTCCCTGCTATTCCTTGTTCCTGCTGAGTCTCACATATAAGTATACTGCTCCAGGTTCCAGCTTCCCAGACACTCTGCATACCAGCGGTGCTACTCCCTACTACCACCCGCAGAGGGAGCCCTGCTTAAGCTATCCTGACAGTCTGTGATCCTCCTGGACATCCCAGTTACCTGTTGGGTATATCCGCGGTGCGCTCCAGGTGTATCTCATCTGCAGCATCTATTCTGCATCAGTGAGCCATTCATGAGCAACACACATCTCAGACCAGCGTCCTTTCAATATCAGATGTCTGCTTCTATAAACTCCCCTGAATCCACCCTTGGTTCATCTCCACAAGTACTTAACCCTCTTGTGACAGATATGACTGTGTGCACATTCCAATGCCAGGCTGTGCACACCAAGAACAATTCTAAATGTACTGAAGCCTCTGCTGATCTTATTGCTAGGCAGAATATCTAGTAGGTGGAGGTTGAGAGACTTAAACCAGAGTGCTATAAAAATGTAACTGAAATTAATACACTATAGAGAATATCTTAAACCAACCTGTGCTGTGTTTTTATTCTTTCCGAGCCGGCTGTAAACAACTGATTCTTGACACATATACAGAGCTCTCTTTGGGCCCGGTGAGGTCCAAAGAACCAGATTCGACAGTTGGAAGTTCCCAACGAGGTACCCTACACTGGACCAAGGATGGACACCTTCATACTGACGGTAAGCATTTTTTGACAAGTGTGTGTTTTATATTGTGTGCTGATAAAGTTAACATTATGTTCTGTATGTTCAGCTGCCATCTTGTAATATCGACAGCCATCTTTTACCATTTTGTGCTAAATGTTTTTCATGAACCTATTTCACTGTCAGCTACATGACTTGCAAGAAATGTTTAGAAATGCATAGATTAGAGACTCTCACTCACTTGCTATTTCTGAGAAGCAATCTCAAGGATAGGACTGCGTGCACATTCCAATGCCAGGCTGTGCACAACAATAACAATTCTAAATGTACTGAAGTCTCTGCTTTTACCAGAGTGCTATAAAAATGTAACTGAAATTAATACACTGTAGCGAATAACTTAAACCAACCTTTGCTGTGTTTTTATTCTTTCCGAGCCGGCCATAAACAACTGATTCTTGACACATATACAGAGCTCTCTTTGGGCCCGGTGAGGTCCAAAGAACCAGATTCGACAGTTGGAAGTTCCCAACGAGGTACCCTACACTGGACCAAGGATGGACACTTTCATACTGACGGTAAGCATTTTTTGACAAGTGTGTGTTTTATATTGTGTGCTGATAAAGTTAACATTATGTTCTGTATGTTCAGCTGCCATCTTGTAATATCGACAGCCATCTTTTACCATTTTGTGCTAAATGTTTTTCATGAACCTATTTCACTGTCAGCTACATGACTTGCAAGAAATGTTTAGAAATGCATAGATTAGAGACTCTCACTCACTTGCTATTTCTGAGAAGCAATCTCAAGGATAGGACTGCGTGCACATTCCAATGCCAGGCTGTGCACAACAATAACAATTCTAAATGTACTGAAGTCTCTGCTTTTACCAGAGTGCTTTAAAAATGTAACTGAAATTAATACACTGTAGCGAATAACTTAAACCAACCTTTGCTGTGTTTTTATTCTTTCCGAGCCGGCCATAAACAACTGATTCTTGACACATATACAGATCTCTCTTTGGGTCTGGTGAGGTCCAAAGAACCAGATTCGACAGTTGGGAATTCCCACCGAGACACCCTACACTGGACCAAGGATGGAGTCCTCGCAAATCAAATCTGTTCCGCCTAGCAGTAGACAAGCGAGGCGGATGGCTTTTCCCAAGAGAGGTAAGACAATATAATTAATTTTCAGATTGTCATATTCAACTCATCTGTCATAGCAGGCAATTGTGGACAGCCACTGTTACACTTTTTTATCCATAGTTGTCAGCTGGGGCAGCATGCTGTGTGATGGTTAGCATTACATCCCCTGCCTAGCTCAAACTTACCCACCAATTTATCAAGTCTACATGCTATGATTTCTAACCCTAAATCCTTTCTATTACAATTCTGTCATGTGCTAAAAACAAGCATCATGTGTAAATAGTTTAAGGACCTGATAGGCAAATGTTACTGGATGCTGCCCTGATGTATCAACAATTTTAAGTGGTACAAATATGCTGTGCTACGTGCTCCAGTGTCACGTTTGAGGATTGGTTTGGGTAGGAATAGGCGTGGGAGGCTGAAGGGGATCTCAGAGATGAGTGAAGGAACTTGAGTGGCTTGAGCCAAGACTTCCATATGTAATGATATGAAGAGATAGAGATACAGCAGTGGATGATGGGCCCGAAGTTGAAGACAGAAATAGAATGTCTTTATTGAACAGCAGGTTGGAATGGGACTGGATATATAATACTGAAGGCATGGCAGCATTGAGACCGATGGTGCTGGATTGAAAGCTGGATCTGTTTGAGGATCTCATTCAGACTCGCTTGCTAGATGCGTTCTTTCGCTCCCAGCGTATGCAAATTAGGCTGAGTGACGGCACGGCATAAGCACGCCCACTATGTCTTGGTATACAATCACTTGTATGCAGACGCCCACTAGCCTGTCTTAAGATGCCCACTAATGCACGTCATTTCCGGAAGTCAGCGGATGCATCAGTCACCTCACGAACCATCGGTACCATATGCTAGTCATCTTCTAAAGTCATGTGTTCTCATCTGAGCAATCGATGTGCACTTGTTGATTGCCTTGTGTTTGCAATGATTTTTAAATTGCAGTTTTGATCTTCTTAATGAAGTTTTATTGTTTTTTTTAAATACATATTTAATAAACACACACATTATATATATATATATATATCTCCAGCCCTTAGCGAGAGATGTGTAACGATGTACTTGGGTGTTAGCGCCTATTAGTGTTGAATATATATGTGTAGAATATGCGTTAATACATAAAACATATTAGGTGTGAAAAAACAAAAATTGTTAAGCATAATAGTGCCTTGTATACAACTGTGAGTATTTCTGAAAAACCGTGTTGAAGAGATTCAGGGCAAAATGTTTAGTGTATAAGGATAAGCGCAATTCAATGAGCTATATATAAAGTGTCAAGTGAAAAAAATATATTCAATATAATCCTTTGGTACATGGCACTTTGGCACATTATATTTATTATATTGAATGTATTTTTTTTCACTTGACACTTTATATATAGCTGTACCTTGACCCCTCTAAATGGACAGATAAGCATTTATTATTTTAATTTCTTGTACGTGTGTTTTTTTACTATTGTTTTGTCACTGTTTCATTAAAACCTAATTTTTTAAAAATTCATTCTGACCCTGGAAAGTGTTTCTATAAAAAAAACCTTTTTGGGGGGAAAGAAATGATCCCTAAAAGGGCCTAAACTGTTTACTGGGTTATATGAAGTAATATACAGTGCGGTACGATACACACTATGTTGTTTTCCCTTTTTTCTTTTCCATATCCCCCCTCAATGGTCATATGATCGAAGAACACCGTCTCAGATAAGTAGTGGATCCATCACCAGTTTTTTTTCTCATTTTCCATTTTTGTGTTGAAATTAAATTTCTTGACACTAGTAGACACTTCTTTCTCCACTTCTTTATTATATATATATATATATATGTATATATATATATATACATATATATATATATATATGAGATAGAGTATGTTAATTTTGCTACATTTTATTTTTTCAAATTAGCTACATCTGTAAAAATACATGATGAATGTAATAACTCACACACATACATACACACACACGTACACATTGTTATAATAGAGGGAAAGAGGGGAGGGGGGGAAAAGGGAAAGAAAACACCGCACTGATCAAATAGACTCGTCAAATTAATATTAAATGTCAAAATTACAATAAAGAAGTACATAGATAGTATGTCTGAACATCAGACCTTGGTGGTGCTAGCTAGAGTAAATAATACTGTAGAAAAAGAAGCGTTTGGTTGTAAAGCAACCAAACAAAAGTACTCTATAATGGTGCACTCATATGTATAATCTGGGGAAGATAATAAAACTTAACTTTTAATATGTCAAAAACAATAAAAGGTAAATAGCAAACATATACAGAAAAATTGGACACAAAAACACACGGCATGTGGTGTAAAGCCGTATATAGTGAATACGCTATTAGTACAAAATTCTTGAGGTTATATTCACCTTAGATTAAGTCAGACAAAAGTACTTATTAAACATCACTCACAATAATAACATAAAACATGTAAAATATACCAGGTAATATAGGTGCTATAGTATAATAAAGCATATAACGTTGCAAAAAATTATTTTCTTATCCAAGAGAAACAAGTGAATGTCGGGAGTGGTAAAAAGTTGCTGACAGACTCTGCTTCTTACTCTCTTACTAATTGTAGAGGAGAGAAAGTGAGAGATCTGACATAGCATGCATCCCTAGAAACAACAGTCAACTGGGGTTCCCTTCATAAGCCCTAATCTCTGCTGTTATTTGTCTTGCTCCATGGTATAGGACAAAATAATGAGCGGATAAATAGTCTGGTATGAAAACCTCAGGGAGAGTATAGAACAATAGAGAAAACAGTAGTACTAAAGCTAGAATGTAGCTTCAGAAAATATAGATGTACAGTGAAAGTCGGAGGTGGTAATAGTTGCTGGCAGACTCTGCTTCTTATTCTCTTACTAGTTGTAGAGGAGAAAAAGTGAGAGATCTGGCCAAGCACTCATCCCTTGAAACAACAGGCAAATGTGGTTCCCTTCATAAGCCCTAATCTCTACTGCCTTTTGTCTTGCCTAATAGCATCGGACAAAATGAAGAGAAAATTAATAGGCTGGTATGAAAACCACATGGAGAGTATAGATCAAGTGAATAAAAGAAAAAAGAAAAATAACCTGGATGGATTATTAAATTCACAATAATAATGACAACCTAGTAGAAAATGAACAGCCACACAGGCAAATAATCTCTAAAGTGTATAGACAAAAAATGGGTGTATATGTAGTGACATAGTCCAAGGAAAAAACAAAATCGTGACACAATCTCTAAGATCAGAGACAGATGCAAATGTCATTAGGTTCACCTAATGAAAGTATATAGGACTATTGTGTCCTGTGAGCAGCACCTAGTTCACATGTAATAAATATATAATAACTAAAAGTAGCAAATTGCAGGAAAGAAAAAAACAAAGTTACAAAACAGTCTCCAGATCAGGGACAAATGCAACGTTAGTAGTATATTAGATCAAACATAAATGGGACTAAAGTGTCCTGTAAAAAGCACCTATTAAACAGGTAATACGTGACTGCACATCAATATACCACATGTCAAGATCTAGTACAACCGTGCCCTAGTGCAGAGCGGCTAACCGGTAAATGGTGTCCTAGGCATGTGCCTCCGTACAGACGGCACTGGTAAGTAACTAAGTCACGGAACCTGGTGTTGGGGTGTCCCGCTATGCGCAATCGCGGGGCACCCAGGGAATCCGACATGCGTTTCGCCTGGCTTGCTTGTTCATGGAAGGTGATGCCGGGCCTGCCCTTCTCTCAGTCTATAAGTGTAAGGTCACCAATCAGAAGGTCCCGGTACGTGACGGGCATGCTCACTAGCCCATCACAAATAGAGGAAAGCAGGTGAAGAATTAAAGAGGGTCAATCCCTCATGATTAGAGCGAGTCTAGTCTCACCGCCTCTGTAATGACGGCTATCAGGATAGATATAAGATTACTCAATTATGATTATGTAGCAGCCAGTGCAGACCTGTATAATCACTATAGTGATCCTGGAAATATACATATATAATGTATGCTAAGAAACTATATTGGGATTCCGTTTATAATGAAAAATTACTAAAAATGTACAAAAATATATAATAAGATAATAATATTATAAAAATAATGTTGGCGAGAAAGAGATTGGTGTAATGTAGAATAGCTGTGTCCAGAGATGTGACCCTAATTATGGAAAAAATTATTATAAAAAGAATTATATAAACAGACCAAAGGTGGGTTAGGACGTGTGTAAGTATATAAGAGTGAAAATAAATATAAAATATAAATAGCGGCACATTAGTCCTGTGATAATTATTAAAAGGTCAAAAAATTATTCATGATAGGTAGTGATTTAATCCTAATGATAATAGTGTTATGCTAATTATATAAAAATTATCTGATCAAAAACACAAAATCCACATTCACTAACTAACTTAATAAAAATAGAAGAAAAAATAATGAAACAGGATATCAATCCTTGAGTATCTTTAATAAAACGACATTGTGAGGTTAGGAAAGGTTGCTAACGTGTTAAGTAAAGAAATGTACAAAAATTTTTCAAAGGTAAAAATTAATCCCATGGTGATCTGCCTATATACTAGTATTGATCACAAGACAAAAGCAGAAAAAGGGGGAATAACCAATGGTTAAATTAATAAAGGATACTAACGAGAGGGGAATTAAATCACGTTAGAAATGGAACATAGCTATTATACTCATTAAGTCCTTTGGGGGTCAGAGTTCCCAAACGGAAGATCCACTCGGTTTCTTTCCTTGTCAGGTTGTTACAGACATCACCCCCTCTGATGCCTAGATGGATCCTTTCAAGTCCAAAGGCCTTAAGAGACTGTGGATTCCCACCATGTTTATGTAGAAAATGTCTCGCAACTGAAGTGATTTTCTTCATTTTGGCCTGGTCAGAGCTGGCATTCCTGACGTTTCCTACATGTTCCAGGATGCGTAGTTTGAAAGCTCTTGTTGTCATCCCAACGTACCTTAAACCACAGTCACATTGGAGACAATAAACTACTCCAGTGGCATTGCAATTCAGGAAGCTACGTATTTTAATAAGGTTCCCATGTCTGTCCTTGAGCGTATTGGTCTTCAAAATATGTGAGCATGCCTTGCAGCTGCCACAGGGGTAAGTGCCTGTGAGTTTATATTTCTTCTTTCTAGACTCATTCTCATAATGACTATGAACCAAATGGTCTTTGAGGTTTTTAGCCCTCCTCCAGCTCATAGAGACATGTGTACCCAGATGTTCTTTCAGAATTGGATCTGACTGTAGAATGTGCCAATGATTCTGGATGATCTTCTTCACTTCACACCATTCACTACAATAATTGGCCACAAACCTGATTTCCTTATTCTCTTCGGACTTCTTTCTTGGAGGGAAGACTAGTGTGTCCCTCACTGTCTTGAGAGCCATGAACCTGGCTTTTTTAATAGAACGATTGCTATAGCCCCTTCTAGAAAGTCGAAGTGCCAGTTCCTGACTGCGTATTTCAAAGGTCTTGTCATCGGAGCAATTGCGCCTGAGGCGGAGGAACTCCCCCTTAGGTAGGTTCATGATGGTAGGGGGAAAATGGCAGCTACTTTGTGTAGGAGACTGTTTGTTGCAGTCTTCTTCCTATACAGATCGGTCACTATATCTCCATTTGGATATTTGGAGATCTTAAGATCTAAGAAAGAGATACATTCCTGATTAGTCTCCCAAGTAAGTTTAAGATTGAGAGAGTTCGTATTCAAAATCTGTATAAACTCCAAGAAGTCATTAATGCTACCGCTCCATATGATCAGTATATCATCTATGTAACGAAGCCATTGTTCAACATATCGTGTATACCTATCATGATGCTCCGCAAAGACTATCTCCCGCTCCCACCAACCCAAATATAGGTTGGTGTATGTCGGGGCACATGTCGAACCCATCGCTGTGCCCCTGGTCTGAAGATAGAATTTATTTTGAAAAGTAAAGTAGTTCCTATGTAGAATGAAATGAAGTAGATCTATAAGGAACTCTGAAAAATCACTTTTGTCTCTCATCTCAAGGAAATATCTTGTTGCCTGTAAACCTTCCTGATGGTTTATGGATGTATAAAGTGATTCGACATCTACAGTAATCAGCAAGTGGTGATCCTCAATCTTGATGTCATGTAACTTTTGAAGAACATCCGTCGTGTCTCGAAGATAAGACGGTAAGGACAAGACAAAATCTCTAAGGTGAGTGTCCACGAATCTACTTGCCTGTTCCGTCAAACTGCCAATACCCGCCACGATTGGCCTTCCCAAAGGGTTTGTGGGGTCCTTATGGACTTTAGGCAAAACATAGAATGTCGGCACTTTTGGATTTTTTACTGTAAGGAAATCTAATTCGTGTTTATCGATAATACCTCTCTTTAAACCATCATTAATCAACCTATTATAGGTTAAAAGGAAATTATCCGTGGGATTAAACAAAAGTTGTTGGTAACATGAAGTGTCCTTAAGTTGTCTCATAACTTCCTTGACATAGTCCTCTTTGGGCCATAGGACTATGTTGCCTCCTTTGTCTGAGGGTTTGATAACAATGTGGTCCCACTCCTTCATTTCTGCAAGGGCATCTCTCTCTTGCAGTGTGATATTTTGATGTCATGATTGTTTACATTTGATCAGAAGATCATCCAGATCCTTGGATACTAGTTCCTTAAAAATGTGTACTGCTGGGTATATGTTGTCCTGGGGAAAGAAAGATGATTTTTTCTTACATTTGGGTCTTATTGGATTCTCCAAAGTTATCCCATTTGAAATCATGGGAGTCGTTTCCCCAGCTAATTCTTCTAAGATGCCCAAGGCCTCCTTATCTTGTTCAGTATTTATATGTATTATATTGGATGTATTCCCTTCCGGGATAGCAACATCCACTGTTGGAATGCTAGCATTGGTAGTGAAGAATTTCTTAAGGAGTAATTTTCTCCCAAATAATTGGAGATCCTTTTCCCAAGCAAATCTGTTAAGGTTAGTTGTTGGAGAGAAGCTAAGACCTTTTTTCAACAGTGAAATTTGTGCTTCCGTTAAGATCTGATCTGAGAGATTAATGACTTCTAGATCATCCCCCTTGGGAATGGAAACTACCGCCGTTTGTTGTTCCTCTGTGATTGCCTCTGTGGTATCGGTGAGTCCAATATGGTTTGATCTCTGCCTCTACTTACCACCCCTCCTTGTGCGCCCCTGGTGATTTCAAATGGGATAACATTGGAGAATCCAATAAGACCCAAATGTAAGAAAAAATCATCTTTCTTTCCCCAGGACAACATATCCCCAGCAGTACACATTTTTAAGGAACTAGTATCCAAGGATCTGGATGATCTTCTGATCACATGTAAACAATCACGACATCAAAATATCACACTGCAAGAGAGAGATGCCCTTGCAGAAATGAAGGAGTGGGACCACATTGTTATCAAACCCTCAGACAAAGGAGGCAACATAGTCCTATGGCCCAAAGAGGACTATGTCAAGGAAGTTATGAGACAACTTAAGGACACTTCATGTTACCAACAACTTTTGTTTAATCCCACGGATAATTTCCTTTTAACCTATAATAGGTTGATTAATGATGGTTTAAAGAGAGGTATTATCGATAAACACGAATTTGATTTCCTTACAGTAAAAAATCCAAAAGAGCCGACATTCTATGTTTTGCCTAAAGTCCATAAGGACCCCACAAACCCTCCGGGAAGGCCAATCGTGGTGGGTATTGGCAGTTTGACGGAACAGGCAAGTAGATTCGTGGACACTCACCTTAGAGATTTTGTCTTGTCCTTACCGTCTTATCTTTGAGACACGACGGATGTTCTTCAAAAGTTACATGACATCAAGATTGAGGATCACCACTTGCTGATTACTGTAGATGTCGAATCACTTTATACATCCATAAACCATCAGGAAGGTTTACAGGCAACAAGATATTTCCTTGAGATGAGAGACAAAAGTGATTTTTCAGAGTTCCTTATAGATCTACTTCATTTCATTCTACATAGGAACTACTTTACTTTTCAAAATAAATTCTATCTTCAGACCAGGGGCACAGCGATGGGTTCGACATGTGCCCCGACATACGCCAACCTATATTTGGGTTGGTGGGAGCGGGAGATAGTCTTTGCGGAGCATCATGATAGGTATACACGATATGTTGATCAATGGCTTCGTTACATAGATGATATACTGATCATATGGAGCGGTAGCATTAATGACTTCTTGGAGTTTATACAGATTTTGAATACGAACTCTCTCAATCTTAAACTTACTTGGGAGACTAATCAGGAATGTATCTCTTTCTTAGATCTTAAGTTCTCCAAATATTCAAATGGAGATATAGTGACCGATCTGTATAGGAAGAAGACTGCAACAAACAGTCTCCTACACAAAAGTAGCTGCCATTTTCCCCCTACCATCATGAACCTACCTAAGGGGGAGTTCCTCCGCCTCAGGCGCAATTGCTCTGATGACAAGACCTTTGAAATACGCAGTCAGGAACTGGCACTTCGACTTTCTAGAAGGGGCTATAGCAATCGTTCTATTAAAAAAGCCAGGTTCATGGCTCTCAAGACAGTGAGGGACACGCTAGTCTTCCCTCCAAGAAAGAAGTCTGAAGAGAATAAGGAAATCAGGTTTGTGGCCAATTATTGTAGTGAATGGAGTGAAGTGAAGAAGATCATCCAGAATCATTGGCACATTCTACAGTCAGATCCAATTCTGAAAGAACATCTGGGTACACATGTCTCTATGAGCTGGAGGAGGGCTAAAAACCTCAAAGACCATTTGGTTCATAGTCATTATGAGAATGAGTCTAGAAAGAAGAAATATAAACTCACAGGCACTTACCCCTGTGGCAGCTGCAAGGCATGCTCACATATTTTGAAGACCAATACGGTCAAGGACAGACATGGGAACCTTATTAAAATACGTAGCTTCCTGAATTGCAAAGCCATTGGAGTAGTTTATTGTCTCCAATGTGACTGTGGTTTAAGGTAAGTTGGGATGACAACAAGAGCTTTCAAACTACGCATCCTGGAACATGTAGGAAACATCAGGAATGCCAGCTCTGACCAGGCCAAAATGAAGAAAATCACTTCAGTTGCGAGACATTTTCTACATAAACATGGTGGGAATCCACAGTCTCTTAAGACCTTTGGACTTGAAAGGATCCATCTAGGCATCAGAGGGGGTGATGTCTGTAACAACCTGACAAGGAAAGAAACCGAGTGGATCTTCAATTTGGGAACTCTGACCCCCAAAGGATTTAATGAGTATAATAGCTATGTTCCATTTCTAACGTGATTTAATTCCCCTCTCGTTAGTATCCTTTATTAATTTAACCCTTGGTTATTCCCCCTTTTTCTGCTTTTGTCTTGTGATCAATACTAGTATATAGGCAGATCACCATGGGATTCATTTTTACCTTTGAAAATTTTTTGTACATTTCTTTACTTAACACGTTAGCAACCTTTCCTAGCCTCACAATGTCGTTTTATTAAAGATACTCAAGGATTGATATCCTGTTTCATTGTTTTTTCTTCTATTTTTATTAAGTTAGTTAGTGAATGTGGATTTTGTGTTTTTGATCAGATAATTTTTATATAATTAACATAACACTATTATCATTAGGATTAAATCACTACCTATCATGAATAATTTTTTGACCTTTTAATAATTATCACAGGACTAATGTGCCGCTATTTATATTTTATATTTATTTTCACTCTTATATACTTACACACGTCCTAACCCACCTTTGGTCTGTTTATATAATTCTTTTTATAATAATTTTTTCCATAATTAGGGTCACATCTCTGGACACAGCTATTCTACATTACACCAATCTCTTTCTCTCCAACATTATTTTTATAATATTATTATCTTATTATATATTTTTGTACATTTTTAGTAATTTTTCATTATAAACGGAATCCCAATATAGTTTCTTAGCATACATTATATATGTATATTTCCAGGATCACTATAGTGATTATACAGGTCTGCACTGGCTGCTACATAATCATAATTGAGTAATCTTATATCTATCCTGATAGCCGTCATTACAGAGCCGGTGAGACTAGACTCGCTCTAATCATGAGGGATTGACCCTCTTTAATTCTTCACCTGCTTTCCTCTATTTGTGATGGGCTAGTGAGCATGCCCGTCACGTACCGGGACCTTCTGATTGGTGACCTTACACTTATAGACTGAGAGAAGGGCAGGCCCGGCATCACCTTCCGTGAACAAGCAAGCCAGGCGAAACGCATGTCGGATTCCCTGGGTGCCCCGCGATTGCGCATAGCGGGACACCCCAACACCAGGTTCCGTGACTTAGTTACTTACCAGTGCCGTCTGTATGGAGGCACATGCCTAGGACACCATTTACCGGTTAGCCGCTCTGCACTAGGGCGCGGTCGTACTAGATCTTGACATGTGGTATATTGATGTGCAGTCACGTATTACCTGTTTAATAGGTGCTTTTTACAGGACACTTTAGTCCCATTTATGTTTGATCTAATATACTACTAACGTTGCATTTGTCCCTGATCTGGAGACTGTTTTGTAACTTTGTTTTTTTCTTTCCTGCAATTTGCTACTTTTAGTTATTATATATTTATTACATGTGAACTAGGTGCTGCTCACAGGACACAATAGTCCTATATACTTTCATTAGGTGAACCTAATGACATTTGCATGTCTCTGATCTTAGAGATTGTGTCACGATTTTGTTTTTTCCTTGGACTATGTCACTACATATACACCCATTTTTTGTCTATACACTTTAGAGAATATTTGCCTGTGTGGCTGTTCATTTTCTACTAGGTTGTCGTTATTATTGTGAATTTAATAATCCATCCAGGTTATTTTTCTTTTTTCTTTTATTCACTTGATCTATACTCTCCATGTGGTTTTCATACCAGCCTATTAATTTTCTCTTCATTTTGTCCGATGCTATTAGGCAAGACAAAAGGCAGTAGAGATTAGAGCTTATGAAGGGAACCACATTTGCCTGTTGTTTCAAGGGATGAGTGCTTGGCCAGATCTCTCACTTTTTCTCCTCTACAACTAGTAAGAGAATAAGAAGCAGAGTCTGCCAGCAACTATTACCACCTCCGACTTTCACTGTACATCTATATTTTCTGAAGCTACATTCTAGCTTTAGTACTACTGTTTTCTCTATTGTTCTATACTCTCCCTGAGGTTTTCATACCAGCCTATTTATCCTCTCATTATTTTGTCCTAAACCATGGAGCAAGACAAATAACAGCAGAGATTAGGGCTTATGAAGGGAACCCCAGTTGACTGTTGTTTCTAGGGATGCATGCTATGTCAGATCTCTCACTTTCTCTCCTCTACAATTAGTAAGAGAGTAAGAAGCAGAGTCTGTCAGCAACTTTTTACCACTCCCGACATTCACTTGTTTCTCTTGGATAAGAAAATAATTTTTTGCAACGTTATATGCTTTATTATACTATAGCACCTATATTACCTGGTATATTTTACATGTTTTATGTTATTATTGTGAGTGATGTTTAATAAGTACTTTTGTCTGACTTAATCTAAGGTGAATATAACCTCAAGAATTTTGTACTAATAGCGTATTCACTATATACGGCTTTACACCACATGCCGTGTGTTTTTGTGTCCAATTTTTCTGTATATATTTGCTATTTACCTTTTATTGTTTTTGACATATTAAAAGTTAAGTTTTATTATCTTCCCCAGATTATACATATGAGTGCACCATTATAGAGTACTTTTGTTTGGTTGCTTTACAACCAAACGCTTCTTTTTTTACACACACGTACACACCTAGGCCGATTCAGAGCCGGATGCTCTGACCAGAGCGCTCACTCTGATTCAGGGCCCTCCTCCATTAAAATGGAGCGTCCTCCTGGATGCTCATATAGCTGTGGGTCACCACCCACAGCATATACGAGCGTGCAAAAAGATGGTCGCGATGGTCTTGACCATCGCGACCATCGGACTTGTGAGGGAAACCCTTTGGTCGGGTTTCCCAGCCGCAAGGCCAGGAGTGATTTTGGCTCTATCATAGCCAAAATCACTCCCACTGACATCACTAGTGATGTCAGTGGGCCGGCTTCAGACGGTAGGTGTTCCCATGGGAACGCCTCTGTCTGGCAGGCACGCCCCCGGCACGCCCACCAAAGGGGGCGTGCTGTCAATCAACATTGACAGCACGCCCCCTTTGGTGCGAGACCCGGAGCGATGGAAAGCCCGTCGCTCGCCGGGTCTCACGCATGCGCATGACGGAGCTCCCTCCGTCGTGCGCATGCGCAGTGGGGAACATCGACCCACTTGCGAGCGTACTGCTGCTCGCGAGTGGGTCTGAATGACCCCCCTAATGTCTACAACATTTAACATATACCTGAAATTAAGAGGCATTTTGAAAAAAAACAAAGTGGCTGCAAACCTACAATAAACAAAATGACAGCAAACCTTAATTAAAAAAAAGAACAGACCTTCAAATCCACAAAAAATTATTTGAATGAAACAAAAAAAACCATGAAGCGGCTGTAGGCGCATGCATACATACACACACAGGCATACACACTGCAAGTAAACTTACTCTGCATGTTAATGGCCTGCAAGTGGGCCAGGAGGTTCGGGGTTCGCCTCCGGTGGTTTGACCAGCGCTCTCGAGTTGTAAGATCCTGCATCTGCAGCCTATGCGGCGTAGTCTCCATCGCACCTCTGCGTAGGCACGCAGCTTTGTGCAGTTGGACACATGTGGGGCCACGGGCCCCAAGCTCCGGTCCATGACATCAGCAAGGTTCTGCAGCTCCCTGCATGTGAAGCAAGCGGATCTCATGATGGCAATGACAAATATTACAGTGTGCATACTTTATATAAACTATGGTGTGATCTAATTGGCTGTCGACACAAAAATGGCGGATCCACACAGGACATAATTTCATATGTAATTACAATCTCCATACAGACGGCGTATGCCTCCTGTGGCATCCCGGAAACTCCCACCACACCAAAGTTCCTTCGGGAAAGTGGCTGTAACTTGGAAGGGTGGTTTTATAGGGGTGTATTAGTGGCGGTTAAGTGCATTTGGATTGCGTATGTTGGCCGCACAATAACCTGCGTACACACATGCCTGTAAATAGAAACATTTGCTTTTTGGACTTTTGCAGTCATGGAGCATCAGTCCTGCAGTTTGGCTGGCTGCTATCAGGATATACATGATTTTCTGGACGAATTTGGGCTGGGACTATTAGATGAAAATCTACCTGTGGACACACTTGCAGATGTGAATGTTGAAAGTGTGCCTGTGCCAACACTAGATGTTCCTTCTCCACCTCCTCCAAACACATCACCTACAAATGTGTCATCCCCAACGGAAGATGATGATTCTTCATCTTCAGGTGGCAAGATACAAGGACAAAGAATTGCTTGTACTGTAACAGAAATATTCATCCAAGAGGCACTTTCCAGATTTCATCGCGGACAAGAAGTTTCAGTTAAAGCTTGCAAAAGATCTGGGGTAAAATAACCAAGAAAATCAATCTGAAGCACTCCAGTCAATATAAAGTTGCCTACATTTGAAGGTAATTTTTGATTAAATGTGTTTTGCCTTTGAAAATGGAATATGGAAAATTGTAGTATTAAAATTTAAATATCACAAAAGAAGCATATTTGTTTTTTGCAAAGTTATAGAACTTTTGACATAGCAAGATGTTTTAAATTTAAAAATGTAACCTTATTAGATGGAGCGATCTTTGCAGCTGACTCCGAAGAAATATAAATCTCCGGATCTAACACCAAAATGGGCCAGCGGGTCCCCTCCCTGAGAACTTCACTTTAACCCAAAGAGATATACAACTCTTGGGGTCCTTGGAATGGAGGTTATGGGCAGATGCCAATTTATTACATCTGGTGCCTGCCAAAGATGGCCCACATGCTGTGTCTATGCATACACCTGTCTCTGCATCTGTCTCTTTATGTGTAAAGTCCAACAACTAATTTTTTTTTTCATTTTTAACGGACCTGTCAAGGATAAAAGGCTGCAGTTGGATGGGGGTGGGCACAACCTAAATCATTTGTGTCTACACAATCCACTGCCACCCTTGGCGAAGTCATCAGTGGGCTTAGGGTGTGTCACAACCAGGGTTTCTCGGCATAGGGGACGACAGGTATTACCTATGAGGGTGTTGTGGCGTAGTCCTTCTGGCGGAGGGCCTGGTGTCTGGTGGCGGGCATTGGCTGTGCGATGTGTTCCACGGGCACTGTGTCATTCTGGCCGGGGTAGGCTTGGTGTTTCCATTTCGCTCTGGTTTGGGTGCCGCCATCTTGTCTCTGGTCATGTTACTTAGCTGCTCCAGTCCTGGCATGTCACATGCTCTCTCTGACCTATCACAATTCTGCACTGGGTACTTAAGGGAGTTCAGAGCTTCCCATAGTTGCCAGTGCAACGTGTTTCACAACGCATGCTGTGAGAGTTCCTGTGCTTCTGAAAACCTGTTCCTTTCCTGAATACCAGCAGCCTGTTCCCAGACTCCTGCTGAAACCATCCTATACCTTCTATCTACCCTTGCCCTGCCAAAAGACCTGAGTATGCAGTTAACCCTGTACCTACACTGCCTCCATTTACCTTGTTCTCTGATTCTACACTGAGCCATCTCAGTACAACTCTCCATTTAATGCATCAGCTGCTGCTAATCCAATTACTCTATAACCTCTCTGGATTTCATCTCACCAGTATCAATCAGTAACTGTTATCCTGTCTTCAGCCTTGCAGTGACCTTTTGGATTACAAAGACTTTTTATTAGCTCTGCCACTAACCGGACAGTTTGCACTGGCCACGGGACAGGAGTACAGAATGGATTTAATTCAGACCATAGCAACTCATTTGAATAACCTGGAAACTATGCAACATCAAATGGCTCAGTACTTTCAAGAAATGGTTACACGTCAAGATATCATGCAAACTACTTCAAATGTTACAGATGTTACACCTGCTCTTCCATCTGATATTACAGAGCATCTCCATGGTTGCATCTACCTATGCCAAGTAAATTTGATGGCAGTCCCAAGTTATGTCACGGATTTCTGAATCAGAGTGATGTGCATTTTACCTTGCAGCCAGATAACTTTCCTTTTGCTAAAACTAAAGTGGCCTATATCATGTCCTTATTGACCGGCTCAGCTTTGGTTGGGATTCTCCAGTCTGGGAGCATTCAGACCCTCTTCTGGACAATTATACTGAATTTATAACATTATTCAGGAGGATTTTTGATGAGCCAGGAAGAATAGTTTCAGTCTCATCCAGTATTATGACTTTAAAACAGGGAACCCATCCTGTTAGCCAGTATGTTGTACAGTTTCAGATTTGGCATCAGAGCTCAAATGGAATGAAGAAGCCCTTACCTCAGCTCTTTGGCATGGACTTTCTGAATGATCAAAGGATGATTTGATCACCCTCGAGCTTCCAACTAATCTTAACAATATTTCTCTTTGCAATAAAATAGACCTATGATTTAGAGAATGCCAGGCTGAGCATAGAACTGACCGTTACAAGCCACCCCCACTACCCACTCCTACCTCTTTCTCCTACAGATGAAGAGCTCATGCAGGTGAATCATACCAGTCTCTCTAAAGAGGAACGACAGAGAAGAATTTTAAAAAACCTCTGACTCTACTGTGGCGATTCGGGGCACCTAGTGGTCTCCTGTTCCCGTAAGCCGGGAAACGCCAAATCCTAACTGGTCCTGGGGACATCAAGTTAGGAGTAATAAGTCCGTACCCAAAATCTAAAGATTCTATCTTGATCTTAGCTGTAGATCTTAAGCCTAAACTTGTTTTTGTCACTGCTCTGTTAGACTCTGGAGCAGCATGAAACTTCGTGACCTCTAGTTTGTTGACAAGCTACAAATTCCTTGTACATCTCTTGATCACTCTATCTCCTTGACCTTTGTAGATGGACGACCTCTAGTAAATGGAACTGTCTCTAAGGAGACTCAGACAGTCTTGGTTCGTATTGGAGCACTCCATTCTGAGCATCTTAAGTTCTTAGTGATACCCAAGACTTCCCATGAAGTTTTTCTAGGATTACCATGGTTACGTCAGCACAACCCCAGGACTGACTAGTGCACTATGCAGGTTCTCTCATGGAGCATGGAGTACGAGTTGTCAGGAATCTTGTCTTCCCAAAGTACGATCTGTGAGGAAAATAGCATCATTAGTATCTCTAGCAATTCCTAAAGAATATCAACCCTTCGCTGATGTAATTTCTGAAAAACAAGCTAATCTCTTACCTCCTCACAGAAAATGGGACTGCCCAGTTGATCTACTGCCTGACAAGATACCTCCTCATGGTCATACTTATCCTTTGTCCCTGCCAGAGACCAAAGCCATGTCGGAGTATATCCAGGAGAATCTGGAGAGGATTCATTCGACCTTCCACTTCTCCTGCTGGAGCAAGTTTCTTTTTTGTCACTAAAAAAGATGGTGGGCTAAGACCGTGTATAGACTACAGAAGCCTTAATGATATTACACAGATATCCACTTCCATTGATTACAGAATTATTTGACAGAGTCAAAGGATCTACCATATTCTCCAAGTTAGATTTACGAGGGGCCTATAATCTTATCTGTATCCATGCAGGAGATGAGTCGAACACCACTTTCAATACAAGAGATGGACACTTTAAATATCTTGTCATGCCCTTTGGGTTGTGCAACGCACCTGCTGTTTTCCAAGGTTTTGTCAATTTAATTTTCAGAGATCTGTTATACATTTTCGTTGTTGTCTATTTAGACGACATTTTGATTTAAAATGACAGAAAAAGTAATGTGTATAAAGTAAGAATTGTGTAATAAAATCAAATTAATCCTCGTTGTGTGTCCTCATTACTGATCCTAATATTGCGTTCAAGACCCACTAAGCTGTATACTACACAGATGTAATTACCCCACTAATTCTTATTATATCAACAGATGTCAATGTATAGAGTTGGTAATTACTCTGGGGATTTCAATAGATATATGGTGTGGTTATTGTGGCTCCTTTTTGAATCACCCTGTTATTAATAGCTTGTTCGTGACAGGTCTGCCATGTTATATTGGCAATCCTCTCATGTATTCTTCTATAGGTCCTTGTTATTAATACATGCTCAGAACAAGATCTCTACTGAGGGTGAAATCATTAAATATTCTTGCGTGTTACTGCAAACTGATATACCATGTATCTATTGTAAAGTTTCCATTTGCATATTTATTGTCTCGCTCATAATTGTTGTTCATTTACTGCATTGAATCTCCCTCTGCTGCTATTAAAGGCTTTATTGCTCTTATCCATTCAGTTAATAGAGGGGAAATATAAGGAAACAATGTTGCTGTTAACAATCAAGCAGTAACTAGTGTATCATTAAAGCTTCGGTCTCAATTACACCTCTTATGCAGTAGTGGATTACACTTTACCACTCCGCTGTTCCAATATATATATATCAGGTTAGAATTACAACATCAAATTTAGTTAGAGGTTATACACAGCGAGGACATGCCGATGCGCATTTCGCTGTAGTTAGCTTTATCAAGGTAAGCCGATTGCCTCTACAGCCTCAGGATATATTCATACTGGCTGGCCAATCACGCCGCATCCCGTGGTCACGTGTTAGCTGGGACCATTCAGATGCCCCTTCTCTTTCCCGTTGAAAGCTGTGTGTCTCAGCCAATGGTGTCTCTTCTTTCTTAGGCCCCGGGTGGAAGGTGTGTTCCCTTCCACCAATCACTTGTTGTCCATTCAGACTATACATCTATGTCACTCTGAATGGGATAGATGAAAGATTCCGTGTTTGCATAATAATACTGATGCTATCATTGTACTGTATGTGTTCATCCTCACTCAGAGGGATAAAGGAGGAGAAAAAAGGGGAGAAGGGAAAAGTATGTTTTTGATTTGTAGGTTGCGATAATTGCAACTAAGTTGATGATTTATGATGAGCATCGGGCTGAGGTAGTGATTGACTATTGGTAAGGTACATTTATTTATCAAACAGATCTTATTACATATCATGTATCCTCGTGAGTACTCAATCTATATTGAATATACATCGCATTTCTTAATTTAATCATTATTAGGTGGACAGTAAATGAATAGATAAGTTATCTTCTATAGCGGATTCTAAAGTCATTGTACCTAAATAATTAACTGTGTAATCAAAATGTTGTGAGGAAAAGAACATAGTGCTCAATAATTAATTTAATTTTTAGACAAACTTTGTCTTTTCTTCTGTATAATTAGAAATGGATCCCAAAAAAGTTCAGGCAATTCTGGATTGGTCTTGACCTCAGACATTGAAGGCTGTTCAGAGACTTTTCGGATTCGCCAACTATTATAGACGTTTCATCAAGGGATTTTCATCTCCAATTGCTCCCATTACAGCTTTGACCCGCAAAAATGTCAACCCCGGTCTGTGGCCTCCTGAGGCAGAAATAGCCTTTCAACTTCTGAAGCAGGCTTTCATAACAGCTCCAGTCTTAAGACAACCTGACTTGGATAGACCCTTCCTGTTAGAAGTGGATGTATCTTCAGAGGCAGTGGGAGCTGTTCTTTCCCAATGATTTGAGGATAATCGAATCCATCCATGCGTTTTTTTTCTAAGTTCTCTCCAGCTGAGAGAAACTACGCCATAGAAGAACAAGAACTTTTAGCTGTTAAATTGGCATTAAAGGAATGGCTATACCTTTTGGAAGGGGCTAAATTCCACTTTACCGTCTTCAGTGATCATAGGAATCTTCTGTTCCGATTTTCAAAAATGGTTCACTATGTACCTCTGAAGAAATTACCTTCTGCATCGGATCTGGCTCATCTTTTTGTTTAACACATATTTCGTCTCCATGGACTTCCTGCCGAGATTGTCTCGGATCGCAGTGTCCAATTTGTAGCAAAGTTTAGGAGAGCGCTCTGTTCTGTTTTGCAAGTGAAATTGAATTTCTCTACGGCCTATCACCCGCAAAGTAATGGATCTACTGAGAGAGTAAACCAGGATCTCAAAACCTTTTTAAGAATCTTCATGTCTTCTGAGAATAATTGGGTTGAATTTCTTCCCTGGGCTGAATTTGCACACAACGCTTCTTACCATTCCTCCACCAATCAAACTCCATTTTTTTATTGTGTACGGCCTTCACCCTCGAATCCCTAAATTTCGGAGTCTGCTAGTCTTTGACGTAGGCTGTGGTTGACACTGTACAGAGGTTTGCCTCAATGTGGGCTCAAGTATGCACAAATATGGAGAAGACCTCTTCATGTTACAAAATTCAGGCGGACAGGAAGCGAAGGAAAGTGCCTCAAATGCAAATCGGGGAACAAGTTTGGCTATCCACTTGCAATTTGCGCCTCAGAGTTCCATCAATGAAGTTCGCCCCACGAATCATTGGACCCTTTTCCATTACTGAAGCAATTAATCCAGTTTCCTACAGTCTCCAACTTCCTTCCTAAGAATTCATAATTCCTTCCACATATCCCTACTCAAGCCATTGATTCTCAACAAGTTTATCAAAGTTCTTCCAGTTCCTCCCCATGTCCAAACGGAGAGAGGTGGTGTGGAGTTTGAAATGTCCCAAGTCTTGGATTCCCGTGTCCGAAGGGGTCAGTTACATTATCTTCTGGATTGGCGAGGTTATGGTCCGGAAGAACGCTGCTGGACTAATGCCAAAGACATTCACGCTCCTACACTCATCAGGAAGTTTCACTCCGCCCATCCAGAGAAGCCTGGTAAGTGTGGTGAGGCCACCTGTAAGGAGGGGAGTACTGTCACGACCAGAGTTTCTCGGCATAGGGGATAACGGGTATTACCTGTGAGGGCACTGTGGCGTGGTCCTTCCAGCGGAGGGGCTGGTGTCTGGTGGCGGACGTTGGCTGTGAAAAGTGTTCCGTGTGCAATGTGTCATTCTGGCCGGGGTAGGCCTGGTGGTGTTTCCATTCTGCTCTGGTATGTGTGCCGCCATCTTGCCTCTGGTCACGTGACTTAGCTGCTCCAGTCCTGGCATGTCACATGCTCTCTCTGGCCTATCACGATTCTGCACTGGGTACTTAAGGGAGTTCAGAGCTTCCCATAGTTGCCAGTGCAACGTGTTTCACAGCGCATGCTGTGAGAGAGTTCCTGTGCTCCTGAAAACCTGTGAGTGCTCACCTTTGCTTTTGCTGAATCCCAGCTTCCCAGTAGCCTACATTGGCCTGCCTCCTCGTAGTCTCCTGCTGGAACCATCCTACACCTTCTATCTACCCTTGCCCTGCCAAAGGACCTGAGTGTGCAGCAGTTAACCCTGTACCTACACTAACTCCATTTACCTAGCTATCTGATTCTACACTGAGCTGTCTCAGTACAACTCTCCATTCAGTTCATCAGCTGCTGCTAATCCAATTACTCTATAACCTCTCTGGATTTCATCTCACCAGTATCAATCAGTAACTGTTATCCTGTCTGCAGCCTTGCAGTGACCTTTTGGATTACAAAGACTTTTTATTAGTTCTGCCACTACCCGGACATTATTTATTCTTACTTTACTACAGTTTCTAATCATCACCATCCTCTTAATATTCTGGACTTTATTTTATCCGTGTAAATGTCTGCAAGTTCACCTATTAAAAAAAACACTTTTCAATTTAAATCTGTTCAGGTGTCTCCTCCTATTACCACCCCGGGTCCACAACAAACCCAGATCCTAACAGGGTGGCAGTGGAACATCAAACTGCAGCCATTGAAGCAGTCCAGACCAGCATGGTGGAGCAAACTTCCATTCTAAGGACAATTAGCCAAGATCTCAGAGAGATGAAAGATCGACTTCCTGGCCCAAGAGAAGGTTTTAGGTTGGTGGACCAGTGCCCTGCTCTGGCTGGAACTAGCTCTGAGCAGGGTACACGACGAGCCACCCGGATCCGGAAATTTACATCTCCAGAGTCTGCTGCAAAGCGTCATTGCAAAGATTGATTTTTTTTTGTCCCAGATCTTTCAACAAGCTTTATAGAACTTTTGTCCAAAGATGAGATCTGGTTAGTGCCTCTGGAAACAATATAAGGAATACTTTGACCTTGTATCTTGCGCATCCTACTAACGAGTCATTGAAGTGACTGTATATAAAATAATTTTTCCTTGTCAACGTTGTTTTCTGGGACCCAAATAAGGCCTTATTATTGATTCTTTACAGCATGCTTTCAAGATCAAAGAATTTAATAT
This sequence comes from Taudactylus pleione, assembly GCA_031769625.1. Classification (NCBI taxonomy): domain Eukaryota; kingdom Metazoa; phylum Chordata; class Amphibia; order Anura; family Myobatrachidae; genus Taudactylus; species Taudactylus pleione. Next base: position 4,417,160 of record JAUIMM010000384.1, read on the forward strand.
ATATCTTTATAAGCTTGCCATTTATTAGGAGTTGAATACTGATAATGACCAAAATGTGATACATTTTATATGTATATTGTGTCAATTATTGGAAAGCAATTTCTTAAATGTATTGATCCGATATAAGGAGGTCTTGTTTCATATATTGGATTTTACTTAGTCTATCGACTGCTATTGTGATTTACAATTACCTTCTAATATATATACAATTTATTTTATGGTATTAGTTTTTAAAAGTAATTAAATATTTTTATTCTAACCAACTGAAAAGCCAAGGCCGGATTAAAGGGGTGGTGACAGGGGCGGTCATCCCTGGGCCCCTACACATCAAGGGCCCCCACACCAACCAGGGGTTAAAGTGGGCCGGAACAGGAGACGGAACCAGTTCCGCCTCCTCCGGCCCACCTAACCCCGGAACCGCAGGGAGACTCCATCAGCTGGGCGCCCACTGGGATTTTAACAGCGGGCGCCTGGCCCCCTCCCTGCAGTGCCACCAGAAGCTGGAGCTCACACCTGAGCTCCAGCTTCCAGCTCCAGCAGTGCACTGTGGGAGACGTCATAACGTCTCTCACATAGTTCCGAAGAGTGGCCAGCCGGACGAACGCAGAGCTGGGAGTAGGGCTTAAGGTAAGTATAGTGTTTTTTCTTCTTTTTTTTGTTTAAGTATAGGTGGCTTCACTACTAGGGGCACTATATCTGGGGCATTGCTACTGGGGCACTACTACTGCAGGCACTACATCTGGGGGCATTGCTACTGGGGCCACTACTACTGCGGGCACTTCATCTGGGGGCACTACATATGGGTGCATTGCTACTGGGGGCACTACTTCTGGGGGCACTACAACCGGGGGCATTGATACTGGGGGCACTACTGCTGGGGCACTACTACAGGGGCACTACTTCTGGGGGCACTGCTACAGGGGGCACTACATCATCCATATTAATAGGGACCCCCACATGTTTGCTGCCCAGGGGCTCCCACAGACCTTAATCCGGCCCTGTGAAAAGTGCTTTCTTCTCTTTTATGGAAGTTTTTCATAAAGATAAAATTGATATTTGTAGGTGATTTATGATTTGGAGGTGAAGTAGGGAAATTTGGTGATGGCACAAAAGTCACATCCCACATCTGCAAGTGTGTCAGTTTTCAAATTCGTCCAGAAAATCATGTATATTACACAATTCACTTTTTTGGTTTCTGTATTGCTATTTTATGAATGATTAATTTTTTTGGTAAAGCCATAATTTACAGTCATTATGTTTGTTATAAAATAAAAAAAAACTTTATGAACATTTCAAACAAAGTCTGTGAGTTGTACTTTTAATATGCATTATACATTAATTTAAAAAAAAATTAAAAAAATTTAAGAGGGCCACTCCATCTGCTATGGAACTACACATCCAAGCATGGGCTTTAACAGTATTACTATTAACCACTTAACTGACAAATTGTTTTTCCACAAACCGCTCCGAAATTGTCGTTTTTTTTTTATTATTGAATTAGGTCAAGAACAGCTTTTTAAAATTTATCCAACACAATTTTGTAAAACAAAAAAAATATATTTTTGAACGCTGTATACAATAAAAATGGAAATTTTTAAGGTACATACTATAGAAACATCAATTGAGATGACAGCTGCCAATGTTTCCTTAACATCGGTTGGGGGGCTGCCATCTACAGCAGTATTTACATGTGTATAATATATATATATATATATGTATTATACATATATATATATACACACAGACATATAAATATATATAAACATATACTGTATGTAAACCCACTGTTCAGACATAATTTCTGGATGCACTATATATATATATATATATATTTCTTGAAAATCCAGCACTCTACAATTACCTAATGTTGACATCCACCTGTGTGCCCTTGCTGTTATATAGTATACGTACTGTAACCCACTGTTCAGCCAGATAAGTGAGAAAGCACAACACTACAGGATTGTTGTTGATATCCAAAAGAGTTTTTATGTATCAATATTAAAAAGATCAATAATACAACATAATCCTCGAACAAAGGTCAACGTTTCTGGGCCACGGAGGACCCCGTCATCAGGATAGAGGAGCTGTGTGGAGAATGTCAACATTAAGTATTTTTTAGAGTGCCAGATTATCAAGAAATATATACAGTCAGGTGCATAAATATTGGGACATTGACAGAATTTTCATATTTTGGCCTCTATTCACCACCACAATGGCTTTGAAATGAAACAAACAAGATGTGCTTTAACTGCAGACTTTCAGATTTAATTTGAGGGTAATTACATCCAAATCAGGTGAACGGTGTAGGAATTACAACGGTTTCTATATGTGCCTTCCACTTTTTAAGGGGCCAAAAGTAATGGGACAAACTAAACAATCCTAAATCTAACTTTCACTTTTTAATACTTTGTTGCAAATCCTTTGCAGGCAATTATAGCCTGAAGTCTGGAATGCATAGACATCACCAGACACTGGGTTTCATCCCTGGTGATGCTCTGCCAGGCCTCTACTGCAAATGTCTTCAGTTCCTGCTTGTTCTTGGGGCATTTTCCCTTCAGTTTTGTCTTCATCAAGTGAAACGCATGCTCAATCGGATTCAGGTCAGGGGATTTTTAGCCTTAAAAAACTCTTTGGTTGCTTTTGCAGTATGCTTCGGGTCATTGTCCATCTGCACTGTGAAGCACCGTCCAATGAGTTCTGAAGCATTTGACTGAATATGAGCATATAATATTGCCCAAAACACTTCAGAATTCATTCTGCTGCTTTTGTCAGCAGTCACATCATCAATAAATACAAGGGAACCAGTTCCATTGGCAGCCATACATGCCCACACCATGAGAGAGCTGGTTTGTTTTGGATCATGAGTTGATCTTTGTCTCATCTGTCCATAGGATGTTGTTCCAGAACTGTAATGGCTTTTTTAGATGTTGTTTGGCAAACTCTAATCTGATCTTCCTGTTTTTGTGGCTCACCAATGGTTTACATCTTGTGGTGAACCCTCTATATTCACTCTAGTGAAGTCTTCTATTGATTGTTGATTTTGACACATATACACCTACCTCCTGGAGAGTGTTCTTGATTTGGCCAACTGTTGTGAAGGGGTTTTTCTTCACCAGGGAAATAATACTTCTGTCATCCACCACAGTTGTTTTCCGTGGTCTTCTGGTGTTGCTGAGCTCTCCGGTACGTTCTTTCTTTTTAAGAATGTTCCAAACACTTGATTTGGCCACACCTAATGTTTTTGCTATCTCTCTGATGGGTTTGTTTTGATTTTTCAGCCTTATGACGGCTTGCTTCACTGATCGTGACAGCTCTTTGGATCTCATATTGAGAGTCGACAGCAACTGTTTCCAAATGCAAATGTCACACCTAGAATCAACTCCAGACCTTTTACCTGCTTAATTGATAATGAATTAACGAGGGAATAGCCCACACCTGTCCATGAAATAGCTTTTGAGTTGATAGTCCCATTACTTTTGGCCCCTTAAAAAGTGGGAGGCACATATAGAAACCATTGTAATTCCTACACCGTTCACCTGATTTGGATGTAATTACCCTCAAATTAAATCTGAAAGTCTGCAGTTAAAGCACATCTTGCTTGTTTCATTTCAAAGCCATTGTGCCGGTGAATAGAGGCCAAAATATGAAAATTCTGTCAATGTCCCAATATTTATGCACCTGACTGTGTATATGTGTGTGTCTGTGTGTATGTATGTGTGTGTATATATATATATATATATATTACAGTGCAACCAGAAAGTATTCACAACGCTCCACTTTTTCCACATTGTTATGTTACTGCCTTATTCCGAAATGAAGTAAATTCATTTTTGTCCTGAAAATTCTACACACAGTACCCCATAATGATAACGTGTAAAAAGTTTTTTTGGAGATTTATGCAAATTTAATAAAAAAAAACACTAAAGGTGCATACACACACAATGATGTAAGTACTGAATGATTTTACTTGAACGATTTTCGTTCAGTTTTTCCCTTGAAAAAGTGAACGAAAATCGTTTTACAAAGTAGTTGGTTTTACTTTACATAATAAACGATTTTCTGTGTGTTGAAGGAAAATGTTGTAACTTCTATTGAAAAAACGTTCAGTTGGCGTGTCTGACTGAACTACAATCAACAAACGTGACCGCACATGAACGATAATCATTTTACACTGAACGATTTTTTGAACGATTGAATGATAACGTCGTTATAGTTAAATTGTTCAAAAAATCGTTGTGTGTTTACGCACCTTAAGAAATCACATGTACATAAGTATTCACAGCCTTTGCCACGAAGCTTGAAATTGAGCTTAGGTGTATCTTGTTTCCACTGTTTATTCTTGAAATGGTCCTACAGCTTAATTGGAGTCCACCTGTGGTAAATTCAGTTGATTGGGCATGATTTTGAAAGGCACACACCTGTCTATATAAGGTCCCACACTTGACAGTGCATGTCAGAGTACAAACCAAGAATGAAGTCCAAGGAATTGTCTTTAGATCTCCGAGACAGGATTGTCTCGAGGCACAAATCTGGGGAAGGGTACAGAAAAAAATCTGCTGCTTTGAAGGTCCCAATGAGCACAGTGGCCTCCATCATCCGTAAATGGAAGATGTTCGGAACCACCAGGACTCTTCCTAGAGTTGGCCGGCCGTCTACACTGAGCGATCAGGGGAGAAGGTCCCTAGTCAGAGAGGTGGCAAAGAACCCGATGGTCACTCTGTCAGACCTACAGCATTCCTCTGTGGAGAAAGGAGAACCTTCCAGAAGGACAACCATCTCTGCAGCAATCCACCAATCAGGCTTGTATGCTAGAGTGGCCAGATGGAAGCCACTCCTTAGTAAAAAGCACATGGCAGCCCACCTGGAGTTTGCCAAAGTGCACCTGAAGGATTCTCAGACCATGAGGGACAAAGATTGAACTCTTTGGTGTGAATGCCAGACGTTATGTTTGGAGGAAACCAAGCACCGCTCATCACCAGGCCAATACCATCCCTACAGTGAAGCATGGTGGTGGCAGTATCATGCTGTGGGGATGTTTTTAAGTGGTAGGAACTAGGAGACTAGTCAGGATAGAGGGAAAGATGAATGCAGCAATGTACAGAGACATCCTGGATGAAAACCTGTTCCAGAGCGCTCTTGACCTGACACTGGGGCGACGGTTCATCTTTCAGCAGGACAACGATCCTAAGCACACAGCCAAGATATCAAAGGAGTGGCTTCAGGACAACTCTGTGAATGTCCTTGAGTGGCCCAGCCAGAGCCCAGACTTGAATCCAATTGAACACCTCTGGAGAGATCTGAAAATGGCTGTGCACCGACACTTCCCATCCAACCTGATGGAGCTTGAGAGGTGCTGCAAAGAGGAATGGGTGAAATTGCCCAAAGATAGGTGTACCAAGCTTGTGGCATCGTATCGTAGACTTGAGGCTGTAATTGCTGCCAAATGTGCATCAACAAAGTATTGAGCAAAGGCTGTGAATACTTATGTACATGTGATTTCTTAAGGTGCGTACACACATGATTTTTTGAACGATTTAACTGCATCCTGCATGCTGTACATTCATTTGGACCAACTTGGGAGACGATCCTGCCTTTCTGGATGAAATCTTGTGGAGCCTATACAGGGTAATCCGGATTTACCCTGTATTTTAGCAACATCCTGTGGCTCCATATTCTCTGCTGGGTAGGATCCTCTCTTTTCATTTCATGTTTAATTAACATCTACGTCACCAAACCAGCACTTTGAACTTTGTGCAATATTATTCAGGATTATAACATACTCAGGACTACATAGCACCTTATTACCTGTGGATTTTATATGTTTTTACATGTTGTTTATGTCATTAATAAAATGCTTATAATTTTATTTTAACACTTTTCAAGTATATTTGAGCGCCAAGGAATTACCACTACTGTTTGATTTTTACCACTTTATGTTGTGGGATTTGGGAATCCCACATTGTGTTTAATTTCACCGGCAGACTCTGAGTATTTTTTGCGCTAAGAGGAGTTCTATATATTTTTATAGATCGATTTAACTATAACGACTTTTTGCTTTGTATATATACACATATATATGTATAGATATACATACACATATATATATACACACATATATACAGTGCTCGAAGTGGGAATTTAGATGTGGGGGTATGGAGATTTGAATCCCCCCCTCGGCCCCTGCTTCCATATCACCCCCTGCACCTCTAACTCCCATCTCTTACCCGATGTCCTTCTCACTAATTCTCTCAACCTTGACACCACTAACTGCCTGCTTCCCTCTGCCCCTCTATTCTCTCTCTCACACCCTCCCCTCTAACCTGTCTCCCTGAGTCAGCACTGGATTGGAATGGAGCCGCTGCGGGAGCATCGGGTACTAGCAGCTCCTGCCTCCTGCACTTCAGTATACAGTCAGGAGTCGGACCGGCCGCCAGCCAATCCTGGCTTACTGACCGGCTCAGATGGGTAATCAAAAAAATGGGGAACTATTTGAATCTGGAGCCAGGCGTAAGCCAATGAGAAGCTGCCATTGCTTCTCATTGGCTCACGGTCCGCGATCTGCGATTGGCTGAAGCAAGTGCTTATTCTATACTGCAGTGCAGCCAGGCCCCAATGTTCCCGGCTACATGCCAGCGCTTCTGTTGTCGATCGAGATGTATCCCCAGTGGGACACATCTCTACACAAGTCCGCTGCTGTTCCAGTGAAGTGGCGGTATGTCATACCACCATATACCGCCCCACTTCAACCACTGTGTGTGTGTATATATATAAATATATATATAGGACAGAGGTGGAGCTTGAATGGGAGGGGATATGGGTGACTCCAGCTATAGATAGTTGTCACACAACTGCAGCCGCACCGGGGGGGAGGGGCAGAGGGCCGGGGACACAGATCAGCGGCAGCCCAGATAAGAGGGCTGGCCAAGCAGCCGCACTGCCGGAAGCAGAGGGTGGGGGTACAGCCAGGGACGCAGCACTGTGGCCTCCCAGAGAGAGAGCTGCAGCGCCGCGAGGAGCTGGGGGGTGGGCGGGTGGCAATCCATCCAGATCAGCCTCCGGATGAGAGGGCTGCTTGAGCCGCCGCACTGCCGGGAGGAGCAGATGAGGAGACGGCCAGGGACAGTTCAGTGGCTGCCAGGATGAGAAGGCTGGCCGAGCCACTGCAGCACCATGAGTGGAGGGGGACGCGGGGGATCCATCCTGACCAGGAGCCGGATAAGTGGGGCACAGTGACTGGGACAGTAACGAGGGACCGGGAGGTCTCTCTGATGTAGGCGGCTGCGGGAAGATTAGGTTCCCACAGGCCCCTAGCGGTCATTTCTGACTGGTCGTATTAAATATGACCATGTCAGGGAAAGCCCAGTCTGGTATGGTCGTATCTGATACGACCATGCCAGGCAAGTGGTTAAGGCATGTTATTACTGTGGAATGGCATGCTGGGATGTGCAGTTCCACAGCAGCATGAGGGGAGCACAATAAAAAAAAAAGACAGACAACTGTTTCTGAGTTTTCTATTTTACACAATTTGTAATGTATTTTAAAAAAAGAAACATGCTGTAAACTGGTAGGGCAGTAAATATATTTCGTACCTGTAAACACATCACAATGAAAAACAATTCAGAGGACTTAAAGAGAAATATAATTAGTTTTGGCGAATATACACACCTATACTGTAATCATTCAGTGCAATGGGCAGCACCTGCTACTCTATTATGTGTGTATGCAACCATCGGTAATGTTGAGAACCACCGGCTGCATTCGCAGTGCTAGAGGTAGACCCTAGGCAACCTCAAGCACTGCAAATGCTGCAGTCAACAAAGAGCCAGGTGACGTGTACAATGACGCTTCCTTTTAATTATGTACGCCTCTGAAACGGCATTATTTCGGTCAGGCACGCCTGCGTTCACATCTACACTAACCCGTTTCTAGTGGCCAGCCCGTTACCACCCACAAACAGCTTCTCCTGTCACTCACTCTGCTACGCTGTCTGTGCTCGGCGAGCAAAAGCTTCCCGATCTTTCGCTGTGGTTTGCGCACGGACACTGTGATGTATACGCATGCGCACAATGCGAACCATGGGCAGCTACGAGCAAACGCTTTTTAGCAACTATGTCTGAATCAGGTCCTGAGACCGATGTTGATGAATTAAAGAACTTGATGTATATGAATCCAATGTTGATTAATTGATGAACTTGATCGGTTGGGACCTATATTTAAAGACTTAGGCCCTCATTCAGACCCGGACGCAAGTGGCCATTCGTACGTTCGGCGTACGTACAGAAATATGTTAATTCAAGCGCTCGCTCGTAATTTCGAACGCAGCTAAACTTCCTCCCCAAACTCTACCGACCCCTCCTCTAACGAGCGTGCCAAATAGCGAGCGTACATCCCCAATGTGGCTTGCAGGGAACGCACGCACAAGTCCAACCCGGAAGTGGGCCAGTCAGATTCCGATTACCTGCTCCTTTATTCTGCCTACCTCCCTGAATCGTATCATGCCAATCAATATATCAATTATCTTAATTGCTCGTCAATTTTTTATTTTTTGGAAATGCAATAAACTTTACTCTTGTCCGTGTTTGTGTTTACCCGCAGAATACGTACGGCTTAACCATTCGCTTTTATTTGTCAAAATACATGTTTGAGGCAATTATCCATTTGTTTTCTTTGTTTTTAACCACGCATATTTTACTGGGTTCATTTCTTTATTTAAATTAGCTTACGCATGTCACTGCATCAAGCCTATCATAACTCGCAATAGATTTGTGGCCCTGTCGAACACATGACTCATACACTAACCAATAGAATTTGTCCTGTTAATTACCCAAATACATTAGCCAATCAAAATTTGTTTCGGGTCTTTATTAAAATTGTTTTTTTTAAAATACACCATTGCCATCATGAGAGCCTCGGCATTCACCAGGCGCGAGCTGATGGTGTTAACCGAGGTCATGGACAGGCGGATCACCAGCCAGCCTCCCCCCATCACCAATAGGGAAAAGCGTTCCGCATATGCGGAGGTACGTGACCGCCTGCGTTCCTTCGGCTCATGCCGCCAGATCGGCCAGCTGGAGCGCAGGTGGTCCGACCTGCAACGGCGGACACCCCGCTTGCTGGCATGCTTTCGCATGCAGATAGCGGAAAGTAAGTTTTTTTGACTGTGGTTTTCATGTTTATCTTTGTGGCCCTAACTGCAAGTGCATGTTTTCATGTATGGCCTATTTATTCTTTGTATTCATATCTGCATGTGCATGTTTTCATGTATGGCCTATTTATTCTTTGTACTCATATCTGCATGGGCATGTTTTCATGTATGGCCTATTTATTCTTTGTACTCATATCTGCATGTGCATGTTTTCATGTATGGCCTATTTATTCTTTGTACTCATATCTGCATGTGCATGTTTTCATGTATGGTCTATTTATTCTTTGTACTCATATCTGCATGGGCATGTTTACATATTTTGGGCGTAAAAAATTAGCGTTTAACAAGGTGTTCTAAAATAACCACAATGTTTTCCATCATTTAGGGGCAGAGCGAAGACTACGGCGTCATCGCCGTCAAAGACGGCGCTCTCGGCCCCTCTCCCCAACCCCCAGCCAGGTCTCCAACCTCCTTTTGTATCCCCCAACATGCAAATCTAAGCTGCTATGGAAAACAACATTTCAAATAGATATTCTCTCTAACATTCATATTTCATAGCCGCATGTTCTGATCTTCATATTGAAGTCACCGGAATGCTGTAGAAACAGAGTCGATCAGTACGGTTCCACACACAGTTCAATTGTCATTTACTAAGCCATAGTTACAGAAAACATTCATTTCTTAATTATCCTTTTTGCGTTACGGGACCATTGCTTTTAAATGTATGTATGCGGGGAAAACACCACTGAATTGCGTTGTGCGTCTGAGGGTCGGTGGGGCACTCAGCGAGCAGCACTAAGCTGGAAGGGCATCTATGTGTGTGTGTGGCCATGCCAGTATGATTTTGGGAAGGATCCCTAAAAAACTGACTGTATTCTGTTTAACATTGTGTGTATGAGTTGCAGGGAATTTTGCTACTTTTCAAATATAAGTCTGTGTGATATTATAAATGGGCCACATATACACACATATATATATATATATATATATATATATATATATATACACACATATACAAGCACACATGTATTTTTCTGATGTTCTTAAACTGCAAATTGCAAAATGTGTTTATACAGTGAATTTAATTTTCATACAGGAAGGAGGCTTCCAGCTGTGCTGTCGGAGCCTCCCTGTTTAGTCTGCCTGTGTTTGAGGAAGGCTGACTATGTACCTTTTGTTTACAAAATAGTGCTGTGAGATTTTATTTCTAAGATGGAGTCTTGGCCCTTTACAAGACAGCATTGCGCAGATTCCAATTGCAAACAGATTCTGTCTTCGCCAATTATCCGGTTTTGACAGTCCACCCTTTGATAGCCAATCAAGCGCTATCACAACCTGTTCTGAATCTGTTTAGCCATGCATGAGAATATACCGTTCAATGTTATTATGGTATGACACGGTATGGTCTTTTGAACCATTCAGATAATGCGTCTCCGGGAGGGACATGAAACTGTCCTTATACGCACACCGCGGATCCTTAAGGGATCATGGGAAAGATGTTGGGATGCACCTATCCTATAAGGAGAGCCTTGGAAGGGGTTGGGACTGCATTACCTAAGATGACTTAAAACAACATAAACGTTATATCCATGCATGACCACTCAAACTCAGGCTACATTATTATACACTACATATTGGACCGGCACTCCCCTGGTTTGGCATAGCACTCCTCCTTTCGACTCCTCTGCATCAATGCCGACATCAGCTCCCATTGTCTGTATCAGTCCCCTATCACCGAAACCAGGAATCCCCGAGCAACCCAGGATGGTGAAAACTCTGAAAAAGAATACAAAAATGAACACAGCGGACTGGTCCATTGCTGCAACACTGATCTGCAATTTCTTTAGCTCAGATAGCTCACAGTCACCTTTTAATCTTCCCGGCACAAGCTTGCGATCGACAGGTCCATGCTATCGGCCTCGTCTCCGCCTTGCATCTCCCCCGGTAGATTAATCCTCCTTGTATTTGGTGGAATGGACTCTGGCATCTTAGTCGGCCACCCTTTGAGGATGTAGAATTTAGTTAACACGTCGGATATGGTTCTATCCCCCAATCAATCAGGCAATCTGAACACAAGAAATTATTAGATCAAATGAATTTTTCTCCAGGTTTAACATCATTACAGTTTGCTTCAGGCATGTTAGTAAATAACACTTCAATTCCTGTTGTTCTTACACATTGCCATGAGAACCTGCACAGTAACCTCATAATATTTTCACATGAGGCTATCTGGCAAACAGTATCTCAACGGGAGACAGACAGGTGGTCTGGGATGATCTTGATACTAGTACCTATCACCTTACACATGTTGTAAAAGATATTACTTGTGAAATGAGTATTCCTTCCATCACTAATTCTAAGGATACTGTATTGATACAAAATTCCTGCAATAAAAAAATTCTGTTATAAATGTCTATGGTTCTATTGTTTCCTTGGCCCCTGGGTAGGGCAGTACTTCAAATATTTAACCTTAGCCGGGTATGGCTGTCGTATGTCTTTGGCAGCCTTGCGTCCTGTATGTGAAAGATAAAGCACAACAGTTTAATATCATTTAAACATAACAGTTCTATAAAGCTTTGACAAGCAATACTGGGTTAGTCCCTGGGACCCTGAGGCTTTCGTGTCTATGTGCAGTGTACCTCTCCCTTATATGGAAGCAAGAGGGCACTGGTAGTTGGGGTATGGGAGGGAGAAAATAAACAATAGTTAAGCTATCTTACTCTGGATCTCTTACATTTTTATGGGTTTTCACATTGACTGTACCTACACCCCGATCCGCATATGACGGTGGTGGTGTGTGTGAACCATCTGTACTACCTTCCACAACGCTACCGTGCCACACGTGCGCGCTATTTCGCAGCTCGCACGCATTGCAATTCAGCGCTGCGGGTTTATTCTCTGTTAATGTGCTCACGACGCTAGTTTGCGTCATTTGCACATTGTTAAGCCACACATCCCCTTCATGCTGCCACAGTTTTAAACAAAATGCTTAATCTTTTTCTCTCGGGATCGCACCATACTGATGTGATCCTGGACATTGTCTAACACATTTTTATCAAAACCACCAATTCTGGGAAACGTTCTAACACTCATTCTCGTCATATTAAACCATATATCACAATACCTTATTGCATAAGTACCGTACTTAGTTATGCATGATACGACGGGCCGATCTGATCGGCGCCTCCATTAGCAGCACATCATTGCCTAACATTTCTACTGTTTGCGTGGCTCCCATTCTGAGACAACTCCTACGCTTTTCAATAAAAATTTAAACCGGTGAAAGACAATCAAGATACTTTCACTTACCTGTGAACGATTTAAGTCAGCGGCGTCCACACACCTGGATAAGATTTAGTAAGGCAACTTCCACACCTAGATAAGATTTGAAACAGGCAACTTCCACACCCGGATAAGCTTTAGTAAGGTAACTTCCAAACCTATGAGAGTTTGTATGTCGGCCACTCTCACGCACCTCTATACAACAAAGACAACATGTACACCTGCTACTGTGTTTAGAACGGTAAAGCTGCTTACCGAGCGACTAGGCTAACCCTTGCACCTAGCCCTTAAGGATCATACGGTACCCTTAACTTTAGGGAATAAATTACCCCTATCAACAATACACACACTGTTACACACTTTTTCTCTGCGCAGATAATAAACGTTTAACCCAGATATTGGTAGATAGAAAAAAAATGTAAACCTCAATGGCTTTGTTCAAACATGTGGCAGCAGAACCGGAAGTGCGTATACGCTTATTGTGCGACCGGCCGCATACACAATTATGCGACTACCACACAAGCGTATGACTTTTTAACTGCGTACACAAAAATGCATCTCAGCCGCATACTCAATACTGCAGCACCCCTCTAAACGTAAGGTTCTATCAACAGAGAAAAAAAAAATTTTTGTTTTCCTCTTTTGTCCCTGAATTCAGATCAGCGCTTCCACTACACAATAACCGGCAGTACGCTCTCAGCAACACTGTGGTAATGAGAGACTAATGCGTCTCTCAAAAGGCGCCTCCACCCTTTTGCTGAGAGAGGACTGACTGATTGTTATCGTGTATCAGATAGTGTGATAAACCGATGCGAGCCCCCACTGTTAAATTCGTAAATAAACCTTTTAATATATTCCTTCCTATAAACCTCTAAGATTCACCTGCCTAGAACCTCTAAGACAAAACCCTGCCTAAAAACCTCTAAGACAAAACCCTGCCTATACCTTCTAAAACCACAAGATGTCGCTATTTTGATTATACCATTAATGAAATACCGAGACAGTTGAATAGCGGTCCGAAGCGCTAAAGATTATTATTCAGGTAAAAGTACAGATGTTACAACGCTATGATCTAATAATGAGCGCAAATAAATTGAACAAACATTAGGTCATAAGGTACAGTTAAAATACATGAAATGGTTATTAAAGATCAAAATACAATGAGCAATATGAGAGAGAGAGAGAGAGAGAAAGAGACATATTAAAAATACAATGAGAGATATATCAATGTCTGCTGAGAGCACATGTTCAAGATGGCTGGTGATGGAGTGTGTGTGAGGGGGGGGGTTGGGAATGCTTCCTGCCCTATTGTCCAAACTGCATGGTCTACAAACAAACTCCATTATGAAGCTACCTCATTGAAATCTCCCATAATGCCATAGTTAGTTAAATATGCAAGCTGAATATCATATGCCAACACAACAGGCAAACACTGCACCATTTAATATTCCAACATGTACCACACAAGCTGATTCCAATATACAACAATACCATCCTACTACAGACCTCATCCAGTAGTCACTAGACCGTGGGGAGGGGGAAGGGCCGAAGCACATGTTTTTCCTTTGTTTGCAAGCCTCATGATCCCTAGGCAAAACCCATCCTGCACCAAGCTGCAACTCTGCAAATCATCCATCAATGACCACAACCACAACAAAGACAATATACCTATCTGACCCACACAACACCACAACTGGGCAGAATCACCATTTCCCTTGTTCACCCCACATGGAGGCAAGCCATCTCCAACAAACCGCAGACAACATACCCATCTGACTCACACAACACCACACGGCAACCACCCACGACCATTCAAAGCTGCCATCAATTCAACCTCCACGATACAACACTGACACCACCCTATGATCACATTCATGAGTATACAGCACACACAAAGCTCATCTCTCCAACCAGCATCAATCATTCACAAATGGGAAGGCAAACACAGAACACATGGCAAGGCCCCAACACAGAACACATGGCAGGGCCCCAACACAGAACACATGGCAGGGCCCCAACACAGAACACATGGCAGGCCCCAACACAGAACACATGGCAGGATCTCAATCAACCAGCATCAATCATTCACAAATATCACAACAATTCCACAATCAATCCCTTTCCTGCATGCTAACAACAGACTATTGTACCCTACAGTGTAGATGAAGAGTACAGATTAGATAACATATCATCCACTGTATGCTAACACAGACTCATGAATATCCTTAAAAGTACAAACCACACACCATGCTAAGCTAATAACAGATTAACACCTAGCATAGCTACAGACACCCAAATAGGCTAAATATTGCACATTTTAAACTCAGCTATAACAACCCAGAGGAACTGAGACCCATTCTTCCGTTGTCTGGTCAGGGACCTCTCTCTTCCTTCTAAAATCTGCAAGTGCCTCTGCTAAACTGTGTTTTCTCAGGATGTGCATGCTATGTTCCCGCCCCCTTTTACCTGTGAGGTCATCAGAAAGGGAGTATCCTTTTGGTTATCTGAAACTACTGTTAATTAGATTCTACTCTCAGCTAGCTAGCTCTATTGATTAGACTGGAATAACCAGTCCTTTGGAGAAATCTGTTACAGGGCATTTATTGGACAATTCCAAATGGATACAAAAGGTCTCCAACCTCCTTTTGTATCCCCCAACATGCAAATCTAAGCTGCTATGGAAACATTTAAAATAGATATTCTCTCTAACATTCATATTTCATAGCCGCATGTTCTGATCTTCATATTGAAGTCACCGGAATGCTGTAGAAATAGAGTCGATCAGTACGGTTCCACACACAGTTCAATTGTCATTTACTAAGCCATAGTTACAGAAAACATTCATTTCTTAATTATCCTTTTTGCGTTACGGGACCATTGCTTTTAAATGTATGTATGCGGGGAAAACACCACTGAATTGCGTTGTGCGTCTGAGGGTCGGTGGGGCACTCAGCGAGCAGCACTAAGCTGGAAGGGCATCTATGTGTGTGTGTGGCCATGCCAGTATGATTTTGGGAAGGATCACTAAAAAACTGACTGTATTCTGTTTAACATTGTGTGTATGAGTTGCAGGGAATTTTGCTACTTTTCAAATATAAGTCTGTGTGATATTATAAATGGGCCACATATACACACATATATATATATATATATATATATATACACACATATACAAGCACACATGTATTTTTCTGATGTTCTTAAACTGCAAATTGCAAAATGTGTTTATACAGTGAATTTAATTCTCATACAGGAAGGAGGCTTCCAGCTATGCTGTCGGCGCCTCCCTGTTTAGTCTGCCTGTGTTTGAGGAAGGCTGACTATGTACCTTTTGTTTACAAAATAGTGCTGTGAGATTTTATTTCTAAGATGGAGTCTTGGCCCTTTACAAGACAGCATTGCGCAGATTCCAATTGCAAACAGATTCTGTCTTCGCCAATTATCCGGTTTTGACACCCACATGGCAAATTTTTAATTTTTTTTTTGCAATTTTTGGGGTGTCCATTTTTGTGTCCTTTGGTTTTTTGGGTTAAATGTGCTTTTGGTCACAATATTGTCATTTTTGGATACCTTTGTTTGGCTTGTTTTTTCAGTGGGTTTCATTAATTATGTATTAAGCCCCACACTTTTCTAACCCACAGAGGATCAGAGGCGTCTGGCGGACCTAGCCGGGTGCGTCCAAGTGATGCGGGGCCACGTGATCGGCCTGCTGGTGGTCCTTGACCGTATGTCTGGGATCCTGCGTCCATAATTTTTTATTTTAATTTAAAAATATTTTTCGTAATAAAAAAATTACACTTAGCATTCTGTCTCAATCCTTGTTTCCAAATCTTAGATTGTTTACACTGACATAAGTAGACTCTTCCAGCAAGTATTTGCAATTAATGTCACTAAGATTGTGTGTTGTAGATTTTTAGGAAACAGGCACATGAAACAGCTAACAGTAACAATCTGCTTGG
Source organism: Taudactylus pleione (assembly GCA_031769625.1). Lineage (NCBI taxonomy): Eukaryota > Metazoa > Chordata > Amphibia > Anura > Myobatrachidae > Taudactylus > Taudactylus pleione. The sequence goes on from JAUIMM010000384.1 coordinate 4,433,546, forward strand.
GCTTTTTTGGTGTGTTACAATTTTTATATTACTACATTTTACATGTTCCAATTTGGGGGGCAACCTGCTTAGCCCGAGATTACAAAGCCTACTGATTGTACATAATACCTTTAGGTGTTGGTTTTGACCCAGAAAGCATATTTAAATTTAGATCAAATTGCGACATTACAGGATTAACCCCGAAGCAATTTTAACGTGGGTGAACCTGGTTACACTTGCTTGCAATGGTCAATAAAATTTGCAAAATTACACGCTCAAAAAATTTATTCAAAACATAACTAAAAAACCGAAGTGTTGGCTCACAAACAATACACACAGTGATAACAAAAAAAACAACCCATCAAACACCATATTAAAAAAGTAAAGAAAAATCAAGAACTGGTTGACGAATGAGCATGCCAACATGATTCCACAAATGTTGCGTTTCAATATTGGTTCCAGAATATATATCCAATGTGTCCCCATGAAGGTTTGTTTTGGGTAGCAGGAAGTAGTCATCGTTTCAGTCCAAAAGATTATGAAATCAAACAGAAGATGGGAAATAATAAACAAATTAATTAGATGGTCTCCAAAAATCCTTACCACATTGTGTCAAAGAACTTCTTTTGTGCCAATAATTACCTAAAATATCTGGCCACCACATCATCGCATATGGCCCCCCACATACTGACCTCCGACCAACCTCGGGGGGGCCATCCTCAGGCAAGGCATCCTCTGGCTGCATTGGGACACCACTCCTTATGGCGATGTTGTGAAATATCCCACACAGGACCACAATTTTTGAAACCATATCCGGCAAATACATGAGCTCGCCACCAGAGCGGTGGAGGCATCTGAATCGGCCTTTTAAAAGGCCGATACAGCACTCCACCACTTGCCTGGTGGCTGTAAGTGCGGAATAATAATTACTTTGTGGCCCTGGTGTGGGAGCCAAATAAGGAGTGAGCAGCCAGGGCGTGCAAGGGTAGCCACTGTCTCCTGTGAAAAAGAAGTGACAACATCAGGATCACTGTGTATCAAGCTTAACATTGTTATGTACTAAAGGTCTCCACTTACCCAGAAGCCACGCATCACCAGCTTGTAGGTTGTTTAATTTGTGCCATATCCCTGATTGCCGGATGACGAATGAGTCATGTGCACTTCCGGGTAATTTTGCATTCAGAGACAGGATCTGGAGGGAGGCATCACATACCACCATTACATTCAGGGAGTGATAGTGTTTCCGGTTGCGAAATATGGCCTCCAGCCGTGATGGAGGCTGAAGTGGTATGTGAGTACCATCCACAACCCCTATGATGTGTGGGAAGCCAGCTATTTGGTAAAAATTGGCCTTGGCCACACTAAGGGCACCCATATCCAAAGGCATTTGAATAAAATGATGGAGGTGCTTGAAAAGGGCCTCCATCACTGCCCTCAGGATCCGGGAAAAGGAGGATTGGGAGATTCCCGCCACTATTCCCACCGTTGTTTGAAACGATCCTGAGGCACAGAAATGTAACACCGCCATAAATTGCGTAAGTGGTGGTATTGCTGTAGGACTGTCAATTTGCCGCTCAAGATCACTCTCTATTAATGAGAGAGTGTCTATGATGATTTGGGGCGGAAGACGGTAGCGTCTTAACACCTCATCATCGGGCATTCCAAAAAGGGTGACACGTGTTCGATATATCTGGGGCCTTGCACGCCTACGATGCCTACGCCTGGGACGAGATTGAGGTTGGTCGGCTTCCGGGAGCATGGCCAGAACAATCCGACCAAGATCAACCTGAAATGGCAAGAATTGAATGTAAGGTTTTTTTGGCCAAAAATAATTGAAAAATTACTTAGCTTGACGATACAATCCAATGATGCTTACATGCCGGGTTATTGTCATGATTTTCCCAACCTATAAATAATAACAAACAAACAATGCAACAATTTAGGGTGGCCATTTAGGAATCTAAATTGGGTGCAAGACAAAACATAAAATGGGAGAAACACACATTTGGACAAAGAGCAAAACGACAGTGCGCAGACTACCACAATTTGGGCCCAAAATGAAAAAAAAATTGCTAAAGGGAAATCACAACCAATTTCAAGTAAAAAAATAAGCAGCTTAAAAAGCGCTAATTAGTTCGCAAATACAAGACAAAAAATAAGCAGATAAAAAAGCGCTAATTAGTTCGCAAATACAAGACAAAAAATAAGCAGATTAAAAAGCGCTAATTAGTTCGCAAATACAAGACAAAAAATAAGCAGATAATAAAGAGCTAATTAGTTCGCAAATACAAGACAAAAAATAAGCAGATTAAAAAGCGCTAATTAGTTCGCAAATACAAGACAAAAAATAAGCAGATAATAAAGCGCCAATTAGTTCGCAAATACAAGACAAAAAATAAGCAGATAAAAAAGCGCTAATTAGTTCATACATTTCGGAATCACAAAACCAAAGGTTAAAAGTGTAAGGTCAAACAAAGTTGCGTTAAAAAAAACATGAACATTTAATAAACAAGTGAAAAAAAAAACTTACCAATAGAGGATATATAAGTCACCGGATAAAAAGGTTGTTGGGGCAGAGCCAAAAGAAACCTAACAAAGGAGATTTTGTAAAAAATTAACGACCCAAATTTTAAAAAAAGAAGGAGACACAAAGTGAACAAAAGACGGCCAAAAACTTACCAAAAAATAACACGACAAATAAAACAACCACACCAAAAAAAGCGAACGTAAATAAAAACTCCAAAAAGACAAACCAAAAACTCCAAACGCCAAATACAAATCCCGCCAACAATCCACTCCGACCAACGTAACCTCCAACAACCAACACCCGCCACCTCGACTCAAGACGCCCCAAGCCATAAATAGTGTTTATTTTTTTGCACAAATTAAGGAGGGATCATAGGAACGCACAATCAATGATGCGGGCGAAAAATAAGGACGCATGTATAAATACGTCACGACCCAAAAAAAACGTTCTGGTGTATTTCTTGTTTGGAGGTAAGAAATGGCTACAGACCAGGGAAACAATGGCCAAGAGTCTGGCGGTAAGTATTTCATGCATTTCCAAACAAGGATTATTTTGAAACATAATATAGTGAAAGTTTGCAAGCTTAAATTTCTCAACGTTTAAACAAATAGGTGAGGAGGATGACATGGAAGAGGCTCCTGGGCCCAGTATTCCGGCCAAAGCAGGGAAAAAGAAAAGGCCGCCACAATTCACAAGAAAGGAGATGGAGGTTTTGGTTCAGAAGTGTCTGGACATCCTGCCGCAGGCAGACAGGAATATGGGTGCAAGCTAGAAGTGGAGAATGTGGGAGGAGGTAGCCAGTGCTGTCAATAGGGTGGGTGATTATGTCAGTCTAGCCCGGGATGTCAAACGGCGGTAAGTAAAAACTTTACCCCCCTAAAACGGTAAAATGGTTACTTTTTCACCCACAGATGGCAAGACTTCAGATATCGCCTGAAACAAAAAATGGTGGACAGGGCTAGGCATGCAAGGGGGACAGGTGGGGGTCCCACCCGTGTCATTGGAGTTGAATGATTTAGAAGAGCTGGCACAGGGGTGTGTGCAGGCTGTGGAGGTGTTTGGCGTGTCCAACATGGATACGGACATGCCAGACTTTGCGGCTCCTCATGTTGTCCCAGGTAAATATTGTGATGTAACCAACTCTGAAATGTTATTGTGCCAATATGTAGATTCTAATGTGACTCTTTTCTCATTTTTCAAACAGAGACACAGGCGGATGAGTCTGCTCCAGAGGGGAGCCTTGGCCGCAGAATTTCTGCTGGCTCTGCAGGGGAGGAACCAGTACATCCGGCTGAGGACCCTGCAGAAGCCAGTCCAGGGCAATCCCCCTTGCAGGCAGTGGCACTCCTCACAGAACTCAATTTTAAATTGGATTTCCATACGGAGATTCTGCAGAGGATGGACGCCAGTCTGGTACGGGTGGCTGAGGCCCTGGAGCAAAATGCTGCGGCCAACGTGACCATTGGTCAGGCCCTGGCGGAAAATACCAGGGCCAACATCCGCATCGCCAATGCCCTGGAGCAGCTCGTTCGCCAGCACATGGTGGAGCCGACCTCCCTTCCTGCCGGAACATCACGATCCTCCACCTCTGGCACAACATCAGCCAATCCTCCAAATGTGCCTAGCCCTGTGCCTAGTCCAGAGGCCACAACATCTGCCTCTGGACAGGCCAGCCCGATGACATCCCGGACCCGGTCTGGCGCCCACCCTCCCCCAGCCAAACGGGGGAAAAAATGTTGACAGCACTGGCTACTTTTCCCACACTCCTTCTGTGCTTGCCCCATATTCCTTTCTGGCCAAAACTTCCCTCTCCTTTCTTGTGAATTATTTTTAATTTTTTGCTTTAAGTTTCCATACCTTTTATGTTTGCACAAATTATAATTTTTTTGGGAATAACACTGCCAAAAAAGTTTGGGCCAAAAATGGGCCAGAAAATGTTTTTAGTTTCCAATAAATTTTGAAAAAATGTTCGACATTGTATTCTGACATTATTTTAGAAATGGTTTACAGTTAATCCTGGCCCACAAGGCAAAAACGACCTCCCAAAAAATTAAAATGAAAAAAAAAAAAAAAGGGCTCTTTAAGGAACACTTTAAAATTTACATAAGGATGCAAATTCTCCAGGCAAAAGCAAAATGGAAAAATACACACAAACATGATGACATTATTGTTACAATAGCACAAAAACCAAATACAAACAAAAAAAAACATACCTACAAATGTACGCTAATTGATTGTGTAATCCTGAAATTAGCAGCTATGATTTCCACCTGCGTACGGTTTTGTGCTAACCAAAAAAACTGTTTTCAAAACACATTACAAGCTGGTTTTCAATTCAAAACTGATTGATTTTCTGACAAGCCGTGATTAATCGATGAAACATCGTGGAAGGCCGGGACGGAGAAGGCCATCGCCAATGTGGTCGAGTAATCCAGACCCCAAGCTGTGCGAGCAGTTTGAACGGAAAGAGGATCATCCAGTGACGTATGACTTGGTACGAACACATTTGACGTTCGCATCAGATAATGTATGTACGCCCAAAAAACGCCTCGCCACGCCTGCGTTTTTCCATCTCCACCCCCGTCAACGCCCAAAAACGCCCTGTTCTGTCAATCACATTTGACATGTCACTTCCTGTACGCAATTTGACGAACGAGACAAAAAAAACTCGCAATATGCCGCACGCACATGCGCAGTGTTACACCGACGCATGCGCGGTTTCTCAACATCGGAACGCAACGAGCGTACTGCTGTTAACGAGCGGCTCTCAATGATTGCCTTAATTAATATATGTCCGATGTTGGAAGCATCGGATGAGACCGATGGTAGGAGGTATTGCCTGTAACCGATGGTGGCTGTAAGAACAGACTGGTGCAGGAGACTTGTTTACCAGATTCAGGAACTGTATATAACAGACTGGGGGCCTGATTCAGTATGGATCGCAACTGCTAAAGCGTAGACAGATGGCCGATTGTTGCGTACTGCGTATGTGTACACATCGCAGAGCACGAAGGTATCATTGTGATCACAGGGCTTGATTCACACTAGTGCACTGCTGAACACAGATTCCCAATGTTTGGGAATTTGCGCAGGACCCATTCTGCGAGTGTGCAGAATGGGTCCTGCTAACTCGCTCACAGACTGGCAGTGATTTACAGTCTGCTGCTGTTTGTGGGTGGGTGGGGGTCAGCGATGCCCTCCATTGCCTGAAACGGAGGCGTGTCGCTGTCGCTGCTATTGCGTGGGGAGGTATTCCTGTCCTTTTCCTCTATACTGCGGCGGCCGGCTGCGGGACCCCATGGGTCACCGCAGCTGGCCGATGGTACGCAGATTATCCGATGCTGCGTTTGACAACGTAGCTCAGATAAGTAATGCATAGTAGGTGTGATGCCTCCTTCTGCATTACCATATACGCTAGGATCGCAATTACAAAGCTGCCTGCGTGCAGCTTTGCAATTACGATCCTTGCAGAATCAGGCCCACACTGCAATCACGGAGAGCAATTGCAGAGTGATTGACAGGCTGTGAACATTTGGGGGTGGTAACGGAGGACTGGTCGGAGAAAAGTAGGTGGGCCTGACGGTTTGAACGTGGTTATATGGGTGTGCAGAAATTAGCCACTGCGATGTCATATGCAGCTTGAGTGCTCACTGTGTGCAGAAAGGTTAAAGTCTGACCTGCTGTGATATAAAAACTGCTGTTGTACACACGAAAGGAGAGGTACGATGTCAGTGTAGGGAAAGCAGATTTGGGTATCATATAAAATCAAATTTATTGTCACGTCCACATAAAATGCACCAGCGAAAGTGAAATGCAAGATACTCACAGTCAACAGTTACATAACACAGTTTAAAATATTTAAATTAACAGTAGCAGCATCAGTGTACAAATGGTATTGGAGACAAAAGTAGTTAATTAGTACAACAATGGTGGAGATGTAGTGCAAGAAGAGCAAAGGTTCAAAGACAAAGCCATGTGAGACCTCATCAAGTGGAGGCAGAGAAGGGAAGGAGAGCTTGGGGGTAGAAAGAGAAGGGGTTGGAGAGGTAAGAAGTGAGCCAGGAGTGCCAGATAGACAAATGCATACCTCCCAACTTCCAGGAAGTATACCTAGGGACCTTTGTGTGCACCAAATGATCGCGCCAAATAAAGGTGGCATAGCCTCACAAGAAATGTCGTACCGTCAAGCCATGCCCCCGAATTTCCGCATGCCAGTATTTGAAAAGCTGGACTGTCCCGCCACTTTGGGATAGTTTGGAGGTGTGCTAATGGAGTGAAGGGTAGGCAGCAGGGAAGTCAAAAGTTTAAAAGGCGACAGAAAGTATGATGAGCATGGAGAAGTGACGGGAATAGACACGATTGCTTTCAATTGCTGAGGTTCCATGTAAATATACTAACAATATCAGCAAGAATATTTTCATTCATTTGTGCACCCCAAAATATTTCCTGGGACTTGGATTGTGCTTCTAGTAATTACTTGAAATTTACATAACATAACAGCGGTGAATGGATGCTGCGCCGAAAGCGTTGGCCACACCTCACTTGACCATTTGCACATTTTGTTGTTCCGATCCGTCGAAATTGGGCAAATCGTTCAAAATATTGTTAAATGTGTACCAAGCTTGTGTTGCCCATAGCAACCAATCAGATTGTAGCATAGTTGCCTAACTTTTGATTGTCCTCCCCGGGAGAAGCCTGGGGAGGACAAGCAGATGAGCTGTGATGAGGGCGGGGCCTGACGGATAACGTCATTAAGCCACGCCCCCTTCACGGAAAATTGCCGCGATTGGCCTAAATTTAAATAGGGGACGGGCTAAATGACGCAATTCATAGAGAATCGCGTCATTAAGCCCAGCCCCATACTGTGGGACCCGCAATCACCGCGGAAATTCTCCCCATTCTGTCCACATCACTTTCGGGGGGTGCCGGTGGTTACCCGAAAAATTGGGAGGCGCCCACGAAAACCGGGAGTGTAGACATGTAAGGATTGTAGCTATCATATCAAAGAATGTACTAGATACATAATAGCTAGAATCGGATTGGTTGCTATTGGCAACTTCATTTGTCCTCGTTAGGTCTGATACATTTTCCTTATAGAGCATTAATTATCCCAAAGCATTTCAGTTTGTTCCTAAACCCATAGGCAAACGCAGGGGGGTTTCCGTCTGCCTGGAACCCCCCCTCCCCGGCACACACCATGACCACAATAGAAATATAATAAAATGTTACTAGTGCTGCATGTTCTTCTCAGTATCACAAATGAAGTGATTAGCACCACCTGTGGATTTTTTAAAATGTGTCAGCCAGTAATATACCTATGCACCAACTAGGAGATGTGGAAAACATACACTGTTAGGGGTGCACTGCTATACACCATCAATAGGGTTAAATAGTAGTACATAATGAGACCAATATGTACATATATGTCCAGGGCAGTGCTAGGTTCTTCTGCTGCTCCCCCAGACTTGCTCCAATGCTCTGGAATGGTGCCCACTTCTGAAAAAAACATTCTGCTCAGCAGGGCCGTAGCTAGGGTAGTGTGTCCAGTGCCATGGCAGAGGGCACCACAGGTCAGGGGGCGCTGTTTGGGCCTGTAAAATGTCTGTTTATTATCATTCTTGCTTGTAGCTTTCTCTTATTTCATCCCCAGCATCTTCTGGCCTCTCCTATCTCTTCCCTGGCCCTTCCCCATGAAGCCACAGCCCTTTTTTGGGTGCATTATGTCCCTTTGAAAAATGAGGGGGGCGCCAATGCTCTTTCTAGCACAGGGCACCAAAATGTCTAGTTACGGCTCTGCTGCTCAGGCAGGATAGCCCTAATGCCTCATCTAATGGCATACTGTGATTGCTGGTCCTCTATATGCTGGAATTATGACACATAATACACTTTGTATGATGCATATTAAAGCTGGATAAATGTAATTAAAAATTAAATCCTCTTCATGGACTAGCCACACTCACTTTAAAATCAAGTATCTGGAAACCCCCTTCTAGAAATCCTGCGGTTGCCACTGAAACCAGTGCACACTTCAAGTACCCTTTATGCTTACTGCAACTTCTGATTACATGACTAAATGATTACTTAGATGCAAACACTTCAGGGTGGTGACCTATCACTACTAACGTAATTAGCGCTCAGTTTACTTCCGTATGTCCCTCTCAGACAGCATCCTTCCCTACCTTTCTGCGCACGCAGCATAAAACGTCACTAATGCATAACTAACCAATCATAGGCGGTTCCTCATATGCATCGTCCGGGGAAAAAAAAAAAAAAGAGTTATGAAACTTGCTGCTATTGGCTAGTTGTAATTGCCTTTCCTATTGGCTGTTAGTGTGCAAGGGGCGTGGCTCGGACATATTGGGGAAGTGCGGTCAGACACTCAGTCTACGTTGTCATTTTGTAGTTTGTCCTGTACCGCAGATATTTGACAAAACAATATCACAGTGACTGACACCCCGTGGAGAGGCGTCTGTTATAAGATGTGTTAGGAGGATCCGGTACTGGATGTACCATGCGGTTTCGTTCTAAGATTGTGGATGTCAGCTGCCTCAACCACTTCACTCGTGTGTATACTCCGTGCTGCTTGCCTGTACATGGTGTCTTGCAGGTTACTGCAGCAGTGTAATTTCATTCATCTAGGCAGCGTAACATTTGCTAGTCTCCTCCATATCCTTCACTACTCACTCAGGTTTTGGATTTTGCCGTCTGTTGTTTTTTGCTGTGAATAACTTTCACTACTAAAGATTATGGGGTATATAATGTATCAAAGCTTGATGTGAGATATATATCACCAACCAATCAGCTTCTAACTTACAATTTGCAGGCTGTGTTTAAGAAATGATAGTTTGGAGCTGATTGGTTGGTGATATATATTTCACAATTTTATCTCACATCAAGCTTTGATACATATGCCCCTATATGTATATTATTGATTTCTTAAAGACTAATGGGTAAATCCAATTGTCCATGAAGGCTGTGAGTTACCGTTTCCACGGCGTTAAAACTGCATCGACACCTGAACTTGCGGCCCTTACCGAGCTCGAATTCGCACAATTTTGCTTGGAGCGTTATGGGACTGCAAGCACTTTTGTGCGAGTTCGGGCTGCCGTAAAGCGCGGCTGTTGTGGGCTAATTGGTGTGAGCCACATGAATAATATAAATACAGTTTGATTTTTCTAGGTGTTGAAATAATTATTGCCCTTTTTATTTTATTGCAATTAAATTGGGTATATCTGGTAAAGATAGTGCTTTCATTCTATGGGGGGGAAAAGTGCTGGGACTCCCCTAAAGTTACATAAATTGATGTGATATTTGTAGTAGCTTAAGTACTCTTCCAAGTCTAGTTCAGGAGCTTCATTTTATTCATTTCTGAAATTTTGAAAACATTTCATTCTCTTCCTGTTTCCAAATCTAGCTAAAAGAAATACAAATGGTACTAAAACAAGGTGCAGGTACAGTGTACCTTTTGAGTACAATAGGCAAAAAAAAAAAAAAGCACTGTAAATAGGTAAAATTGTCTCTGTCCATATTTACTTTTATGCAATCTGCTCAACACCATTAGTACAGCCAAAAAATGAAGCAAACATTGTTTATTTATATGGTACCACAGATTCTATAGCTCCCGATTTATATATATATAAAATTAGAACAGTAACTAAACGATACATGTTTACAACTTGGCAGAATAACAAATGCATGAATGTAACTAATGCTGGCCATACACGCTACAATTATCGGGGCGATCCGCCTGATATCGGCGGCTCGCCCCAATAATTGTAGCGTGTGGGGGGGCGACCGAGGGTTAAATATTGCTCGGTCGGGCATGCCGGATTGTCCAGCATGCCCGTCCGATGCGATATTTCCCGTTAAACTGTCAGCCGCATTGGGAAGTGTATGCCCAGCCGCGGCCGACAGACAGATATTTCCTGTGTTCCTTCCTACGGAAGGAACAGGGAAATGTCTTCTCCCCCAGGGGGCGGAGCGCGGATGTCGGGCTGATACACTGTGAGAGAAATCTCAGTGTATGCCGGCGACATCTGCGGCTGGCAGCCGGCCAGATAAAATGTCTGTCGGTCTGACAGGTATTTTATCTGGCCGTGTATGCCCAGCATAACTGAACAAATTGCATAGAATACAGGAATAATTCAACACTGGATGTGACAGGGACATATGATGTAGATGGATAGAGGATATACCTGAGATATAAGTAAAATAGAGCCCTGTTCATGAGAACTTAAATTCAATTGGGTGAAGGGTGTGTAAAGAGAGACAATAGAATCAAGTGGGACAGTTTGGGATATGGAAACTATATGGTAGGTAATGGAGAGTGGTGAAGTGAATCACTAGTGGCCGGTGGAGATGAGATAAATAATTTGAGAAGATTGGCAGAGATGAAGAACATCACAATGGAAGTAGTCACTGGGGAGTTAGGATGATGAGTTGGAATAAGCATTTATATGGTTAAAGGTGGGGTTATGGGGCACAATAAAAGTAGTGGGCCATACCTGTGCAGTAGGTTAGTGATGACAATGCAAATGAGGTTCACAATAATGAAGCAGTCCTTGGTTAGTGATGCTAACAGTCCATATGGGGGCAGATGTACTAAGCTCTGGAGAGTGATAAACGACTAGCCAATCAACTCCTAACTGTCATTTTTCAAACAGTCTGTAACATGACAGTACAGGTGTGTACATACGGAACAATATATAGTAACGATATCATTCAACGCTGTATCGTTCCGTGTGTATGCAATCAACGACACGCACTCACACTGGACGATAACGATATCGGGCATGCATGCAGGCCAATCTGGACGATATTGTGCATTTGCCATAGGGGTTTGTGATCGTTTGTTGTTCATCGTTGGTGATATCTTTGGTATGTGGATGAACAATATCGTTCATCCAGCACACCAGGAATTTCAAGGGAGATCGTTCCATGATATTGTTCGCTGAACAGATCATCCCGTGTGTACCCAGCATTAGGAGCTGGTTGGTTGTTCTCTTCACTTTATCACTTTCCAGAGCTAAGCATATCTCATGGTGTCTGATCACAATAGATTTTAAAGGGGGTAGATACTGTGACAGAATATTTAAAGCCAGTAGTTTTAGAGATGGATCTCACATGGGGGAATAGCAGAATGACTGGGCACAGTCTCAGAAGAGATTTGGCTGGTCAAAATGTCACATATGGAGGCTAATTGGTAACAATAGGAGGTACACCACAAGAAATGGGAAGCTACTGGATGTCCTGTCATCCACTGGGGCCTGGCCAAGAGAAGACCTGGTGGTTGTTGTGGTGAGGTATGATGTCTCCTGAGTTTCCCTCAAGTATGGGCACCATAGAATCAGGAGAAAGGAGGAATGTGCTGGCAGTTGGCTACTTCATGCTGGAACATAAAAGCCTTTGTAAGAAGCAGGGTTGGCATTCTGGGAAAGAGGACCCTTGAATTGGGTCAGCCTACTGTAACTGGTCTGAAATGCCAGTGGTGCCTCTAACATCAGTTTGTGGAGGTCCCCAGACTCCTTGGTAGAGACATATGAGCCCCTAAGTGAAGAGTGCAATTATGTCACAACTTTCGTGGCCCAGGATGCTACAATCAGGCCAGGAGCAGTTATACAGCCATTATATTGTTCAGAGCTAAAACCTAGGCTCAAAATGTGGAAGGGGAACTCTGATATTGTCAGATTTAACGTTTGTCAGCAGGAGCTCTGCTAGACTGCTTTCTGCTAGCAGCCATCTCTGTGAAGTACAGATAATAATAATACTTTTAGAACAATATTAGAAAAATAATAAATACAACAACAGTATTATATAGGGATCTGGCTAATCTCCATGTACAGTAGACTGTAGCCATCACTGTTTCCAAGTCAAGCATCTGCAACTATATTATGTCACTGAATTTTGGACATACCAAATACGTATGTATTTTGGAATCGGATTAGTTCTATAATGTAAATGGTTACAGCGACACTTGTTTGTGGGTGACCTAGGCCAATAGGAAGCAAAGTTGTCTCTTGCTTGCACCATGGTGAGTGGTGAAGTAGAAATTGTTATGGTTTGCATCCTAAATGCAGTTCTACTGTGATGTATACTGTATAACCAAGCAAGCACCTAATTGTCAGCAAGGGGAGCTTCTAAATGTAGCCTAAATTTCTGTTCTGCTTTTTACCGTCACCCAGATAGAAGTGCAGGTATGCTGCCAAAACATATTTATATTTATAAGTTTAAAATTAAAATATTTAGAGCAGTAGCTAATTAATTTACATGAATCATTTGGTGCTGCCTGGTCTCCTGCCCTCTAATAGGGAATTCTTCCCTGACCTTACATTATGATGTCAGATGATTTCCTTTTCAAGAGCAAATGTCTGGTCTGTGACTTACCAGTTTTGAATAAAATAAAACCAATTTGGTTTACAAGTCGTTTAAACAGCAGGATGTATATAAAGACAGTGAATTAATTAATTTGAAGGGTGAAAAAAAAAAAAAGATTCTAGTTTGAACATTTTTTTTATTTATTTTAATATACATGATCTACTAATAATTTTTCATTTTGTGGGACAAGCGTGATTCATCAGTCAGTATTACATTAATATGATATGGGTACAGAACTTTATAACTTGACAGTCTCTACATTTTTATCTGGTAAATAGAAACTACTACATGAGGTAAAACCAGAACAAATACAGCATGCTTTGTAGGGCATATTTATTTTGTTATATGCCTTTTTCTACCCTTTAGGTTGTATCCTATTAATGCTTACTAGACTGTGTTCTGATATGTATCAAAGCTTGATGTGAGATATATATCACCAACTGATCAGCTTCTAACTTACATTTTGCAGGCTGTGTTTAAAAAATGATAGTTAGGAGCTGATTGGTTGGTGATGTATATCTCACAATTTTATCTCGCATCAAGCTTTGATACATATGCCCCTTAATGTCATGCTTTATACATATTGGCATTTTGTGAGAAGATAGTGCATGTGCTTTCAGAATTACCAACTGACTATTCTTACAGTGTACCCAGGGAGGTAAAATACTTTATTTGTGTGTATTTAATCTGCTACATTGCTGTTTTTCTATTTTTTTTTTTTATTGTTACACTTCTACTCAATACATTACTTTTAGTTTAATTATATTGAATTTATTTTTTTTTCCAGGAGTTGTTAACACAATCACCAAGTTGACCAAATCATGCACCTTCCGACTTACAGCCAACAATCTTTACTTTATTCTCACTGACAAAGTGGCTAATGGAGGCGTCAGCATGTGGTGTGAACTTTCCCAGGTAATATTTGTCATCTGTTAGTGTTATGATTTACATGGTCTCTGATTGTGCCTCTGCCAACTCTGTTTCCTTTAGCAAACTGTCAGAAGCTCCTAATCTGAAATACAACATTCAATTCCAAATACTACTGCTCTGTTATACAAAAGCGGTTAAGCTGTCAAAGCTCTTTGTGTGACTGGAATATATTGTTTTTCAGTGAATAATATGTGGCAGAATGGTAACTTCCAGTAGATTTTAAATGCGTCCATGAAATGAGTCTTCAAAAGAACCTGTCTGGCGCTATGTTAAATGTAGTTCAGATATGAATTTTGAAGGGCAGATAATGTGGCCAAATTGCCGCCCAGTGATCGAGATGTACTTCTAGTTTCAAGCAAATTATAATCTTCCTCGTGTGCCTTTTTTAAATCCTTGCAATTTTTAAAAGTATTCGGGTTATAAGAAAACAAAAAAATTGGAAATGTGTTTAAAATTCTGATTACTTGTGCAAGAGGATGTAATACTTGCATGTACCCAACTGTACCAGTAATGTGCTTGCTGCTTTGGGGAACAGGGTGTTACCATGAACAATGGTGGCACTACTGGTTGGATGAATGTTGGTTGTCAGTGGTAGTGATTTATTTCTAGTAGTCAGAAAATTAATAAGAAACACTGCTAATATTATGGGGTTAATTTATTTATACAAATGTAGTGTTCATTCTAGGTCCGTCGTCGGGCAGGGTGCCGGACCTAGAGAAAGGGCACTTCAGCGCATGCGGAAGAAAAGGGCGTGATCACAAAAAGGGTGTGTCTTTAGGATACGCCCCTTTTTCCTTACTCTTGGGGGCGTGCCCGGCACTTACTGACATGCCGGCCTGCCCCCAAGCTCTCCCTTCTCTGTGAATAGATGCCGGGGGCGCATGCAGCCGGTATCTATTCACCGGTGGTGATCTCTACACCGCAGTTTTCTCCACCCGCAGGACAATGCGGCCTGTGGGTGGGCACGGCACCTGCAGGCTGTTTTATTAGGACAGCCTAGCGGGAACGCTATACATGCATTTGCACTCTAAACGTACTTCGGAAAAGATGTACACAGAACTTCCGTATATATTAACTAACTTCAAGATGTGTTCGATTCAATATAGTAACATTTCTACCAGATGTACAGTACATCCGGTATATAAATCTGTATATTTATGCACCATAGTAAATGCTAAAGTACTGTAGCATTACTTTGTTTTGTGATAATGTAGTGAAGTGTAATAAACGCAAGAAAATATTTAGTTGACAGTTAATGTGTAAGTCGCATTAAATATAAAACACTCTACATCTCTCTTGTTTACTCCTTTAAAAATTATGAGTCTCCTGCAGTAGTTCAAATGGACATTTCAATTTAGTAATGTGAGTAGATGGTAGCTACTTGATCTAAATACAGCCAAAATTCTACTGAATGAACTCCAATAAAATTGTTGATAAATACTAACACCTTCTGATTCTCGCATACAATTCAATGCTTATCGTACTTTTTCCCATGTCAGTTTACATCTATCTACTTTGAAACACTGTCCTTTATCTCAGCTCTCCTGCCTAGCCTCACATCCTCTATCTGCTTACAATCTGCATTATTTTTCAAATTCTGCACACATTAGATCCCCACTTTTAATCCTCCCTATAACAATCTTGTTAATCTGCATACATATTGATACACTGTTTTTTTTGATACATCACTGTTTTTTTTCACTTGCATTCCTACAAATCTTTTGCACTCATATCTCATTTACATTTCCAAATTTCATTCCTCTTGTTTACTTCTAAACACCATGACAAGGTTTTCGTCAACTCCCTCCTTCACTCAATCTCTACTTAATCCTCTGTTCTGCCCCCTGCTTCCACCTTTTATCCTTTCCCCCTTATCTCTTCCACCTCCTCCTTCCCTTCTCCCCCCTCCTCTGTCTGCCTACTCTCCCCTCCTCTCCAATTACTCCACTTTCTTCCTGTTCTACTACCCCACCACTAAACCCTCCTCCTACACTCCTCTCCCTGTCACTTCACCCCACTGCCATCCACATCTCCCTCCCTGCTCACCTCCTACAGGTTCCCTTTCTAGCTCAGGTGCCCGCACCATCACTAAACTCTATTCATATCGGTCCCCCAAATTAATCTTACCTCCACGTTACAGCAACCCGGATAATCTTATTTGCATCTCCCCCACAAATGCTATCTCTCTATCCTGTGCCCTCTGGAATGCCAGGTCAGTCTGTAATAAACTGGTCCCCACCCATGACCTTTTTATCTCCAACTCTCTGAATCTCCTAGCCATCACTGAAACTTGGATCTCACCTTCTGACACCACTTCTCCTGCTGCCTTCTCCCACACCCCCCGGCCTGGGGCTCGCCATGGTGGTGGTGTTGGGGTCCTTCTGTCCACCAGTTATTCCTACCAGCTAATACCCTCTGAACCATCCCTCACATTCCCCACATTTGAAGTTCATGCTATACGCCTCTTCCAGCCAGTAAACCTCAGAGTAGCTGTCATTTACCGTCCCCCTGGCTCTCTCTCCAAATTCCTTGACAACTTTGCTTCCTGGCTCCCTCACTTTCTCTCCTCAGATCTTCCCTCCATTATCCTAGGTGATTTTAATATTCCTATTGATATTCCCACAGAATCCTCTGCAGCTAAACTCCTTACCCTCACCTGTTCATTTGGTCTCGCCCAATGGACCTCCTCACCCTCCCATGTGAGTGGGCACTCACTTGACCTGGTCTTTACTCACCGTTGTGATATTTCTGATTACTCCAATTGCCCATTCCCCCTCTCCGACCATCACCTTCTCTCTTTTAACCTATCCCTCTCTCCTTCCCCTCCTCTAACGCCTAAGGCTACCATTACTAAGCGTAATATTGAGGCTATTGACACTGTTGGTTTTTCCTCCCTGCTGGACTCTCTTCTCTCCCCTATCATTTCTCTCTCCTGTCCTGAACAAGCTACTTCCCTGTACAATTCCTCCCTTACTTCTGCTCTTGATTCTGTTGCTCCAGCAATAACCACTCACCCTCGCAGATCCACACCACAACCATGGCATTCCAAATGCACCAGATACCTACAAAAGTGTTCAAGAATTGCAGAGCGTCAGTGGAGAAAGTCACGCTCTAAGGCTGACTTCCTCCATTTCAAATTTATTCTCTCTTCCTACAGTGCTGCCCTGTCTCTCTCCAAACAAACATATTTCAAGAACCTAATCTCCTCCCAGTCCTCAAACCCCCGGCGTCTCTTTGCCACTTTCTACTCCCTACTCTGCCCTTCCCCCTCTTCGCCTTCCCTCCTTGCTCTCTGCCCTCGACTTTGCCACCTACTTTACATCTAAAATTGACTCCATACGTGAGGACATCATATCCCATCAGACCCTCAGCACTCCTCCCCCTCCTTGCCCTTCCACCCCTCCCCTTCTATCTCACCAACTCTGACATCCTTCTCCCCTGCTTCTGGAGAGGAAGTCATGGCCCTCATCCGGTCCTCCCCTCCTTCCACCTCCCCTCTTGATCCTATCCCTTCCCGTCTCCTCTCCCACCTGTCTCCTTCTGCCTGTTCCCATCTGGCTCACCTCCTTAATCTCTCCCTATCATCTGGCACTGTCCCTCCTGCATTCAAACATGCTCTTGTCTCCCTCATTCTTAAAAAACCTACCCTTGATCCTAACATACTTTCCAACTATCGACCCATCTCTCTTCTCCCTTTTGCTTCCAAACTCCTTGACCGTATTGTCTACAACCGCCTTACCACCTTTCTTTCCTCCCACTCCCTCCTTGACTCATTTCAATCTGGCTTCCGATCTCTCCACTCCACTGAAACTGCCCTCACGAAAGTCAGCAACGACCTCCTTGCTGCCAAATCCAAGGGCCACTACTCTCTGCTCATTCTCCTTGACCTCTCTGCTGCATTTGACATTGTAGACCACCCTCTCCTCCTGCAAATCCTTTACTCTCTCGGTTTACGTGACACTGCCCTCTCCTGGCTTTCCTCCTACCTCTCTGATCGTTCCTTCGCTGTATCCTCTCATAACTCCTCTTCCCCTCCACTTCCACTAAAGGTAGGATTTCCCCAAGGTTCTGTTCTTGGACCTCTCCTTTTCTCCCTATATACATCCTCTTTAGGTGAACTCATTAACTCCTTTGACCTCCAATATCCTCTCTATGCAGATGATTCTCAAATTTACCTTTCCACCCCTGAGCTCTCCCCTGAGCTCCTTACCCGTATCTCCAATTGTCTCTCTGCTGTCTCTTTGTGGATGTCCCAGCGCTTTCTTAAACTTAACATGTCTAAGACTGAGCTGATCATCTTCCCACCCTCTTCCACTACATCACTTTCCACAATTTAATTATCTATTGATGGCACAACTATCTCCTCTAGCCCCAAAGTGCGCTGTCTTGGAGTTAGCCTAGACTCCTCCCTCTCCTTTAAACCGCACATTCAGCACCTCTCGCAGTCCTGCCGTTTTCACCTAAAAAATATCTCCAGGATTAGACCCTTCCTCACCCAGGATGCCACTAAAACCCTCATCCACTCACTGGTCATATCCAGATTGGACTACTGTAACCTTCTCCTAGTTGGCCTTCCAGTCTCTCACCTCTTTCCACTACAATCTGTTCTCAATGCTGTTGCTCGGCTCATCTTCCTCTCCAGACGTTCTACATCTGCTTCCCCTCTCCTTCAAGCCCTACACTGGCTCCCCTTCCCCTTCAGATGCCAATTCAAGGTTCTTACATTTGCCTACAAAGCCCTCACCAAATCCTCTCCCGCATACATTTGATATTCTCTCTCTTCACACTCCCGCCCGCCCACTTCGCTCAACTAATGCATGCCGCCTCTCTTGCCAACTGATTACTTCCTCCCACTCCCGCATCCGAGATTTTGCCTGTGCTGCTCCCTACCTTTGGAATGCTCTCCCTCTCCCTATCAGACTCTCCACCTCTCTACAAATCTTCAAACGGGCTCTCAAGACCCACTACTTCATCAAGGATTTTCAGCACTCATCCTAACCCACCTCATGCTCTTTCCTTCCTATCTTCCCCTTCTGTGTCATGCCTGTCTGTCTGCCCCTCCCCTTAGAATATAAGCTCTCATGAGCAGGGACCTCTTCCCTCACGTGCTTCTCTTTACATTTTCTTCTACTCTCTACTCCCCATTAGGGCACCTAACACGGGACCGCCAACTCCCGCCAGCTTATTGTGAGTGCTTTAATCACTATTTCAGCAATGTATATAAGTCGTGTCCTTGTCCTGCACTGTAATGTACTGTAAGTTACTTGTTTCTAGTTCACCTATTAGTTCTATGTACTATGTAAGGCGCTGCGGAACACTTGTGGCGCCATATAAATAAAGGATAATAATAATAAAGTGATCCATAAACAATCAGCCTATCAGAAGTAGGTAAAAAATTTTGCTGGTGGTTCTCTTCATTGTCTATCATTAACGGGTACTGTAGTTCTGGTGCAGAGATGCATTTCCTAAAAGACATGGGATAGTATTTTCTAAATAGAAGTGCAGTTATAAACTTAAATTCTGGTTTTCTATTTCAGGCTAATTTCTTTGATGAATATCAAATGGAAGGAGTGTCTGCCGATCAAAATGAGATTTATTTGGAGCTGGTGCCTGAAAACATTTCTCGAGCTTTAAAAACCGCACAGAATGCTAAAGCTGTAAAAATCAAACTAACAAATAAACACTGTCCTTGTCTCACACTGGCAGTGGAGTTGGTATGTACACAGGCATTTAACAATTTTGTTTCTTCTCTTTTTGTGTTATGAGAAGGAACAGATTATGCTTTATTTTGTTATTGAGTAGCCAAAGGTTCTGAGCTGGGCATCACAATTTTAATCTTAGACATGGTAAACCTTTACTTATTCTTTAATAGAAAGCCATTCATAATCTGTTTTTGGTCTAGAGCTACACTTTGTAATTTTGATTGTAAGGCACAAACAACCGCAATCAAGTTGTATAAGAAATGTAAAGTTAGATGTTAAGGCCCCTACACACTGAGCAATGTAGTTGACGATCCGACGCATTGGAACGATAAAACTGCTATATCTTTCCTTGTGTATGCATGACATTGTACATTGCGGGCTCCCGTGGGGTCGTCCGTCGTTTCTCCATATTTTTCTGCGTGTTGAAAAGATCTGGCGAATCGTCTGACGATCCCATGCAGTGCTCTGGGGGGGGTCTCATGTCGGGGCACCGGATTGCCCTGTGTGTAGTGACCACCCTATATGTCAGCCCTCGGAGCATCCGTCGCATTGGTGGGTATACATCGTACCGTGTGTACCCACCATAAGTGCAGTTAGAGGGGGTTATTTTGCACCTTATAATAAACCATGTTGCTCTGCTTGAGTGCAAATTTAAAATGTGCGGACAGATTTGGTGTCGGGAGGGGACCGCTTCCTAGGTCATCTCTGATTCACAGTGTATAATGAAGCTGACCAGTATTTGCGTGCTACATGCAAAAGCAAGAAATATTTTCCCTGCATGCAAAATAATAAAAAAATAAAAACTTCACCCAGTGCATGATAACAGGACTTGCATATGTACAACCTTTAGCTGGATTTGCATCCGACTCTAAATAAGGAATTTATATATTTATTTTCATATAGTATTATATTCACTATTGGCAATTAAAAAAACATAAGTGTCCTCACACCAAAACTGCTGTTGGATGTGTTCTAAAAACAAAACGTATGTCACTAGGACATTTTTAAATCATTTAGGAGGGAAATAAGTTATTTATGTATACAAAGCATATTTATCATACAATATTCATGTGAGCAGAGACTCTTTCAAATAGTTTAAAACTTGCTGAGATGTGAACTAGTCCTAAAAGGAAGAGATTGTAATTTTGTGCATGGACTAGTTGGAGATTGTTGTTGACAGGTGATCCGTCTGATGTCAAATGTGATTTCTGATAGTCATGGAAAGATAGGTGGCCAGCCAAACTATGCCTCAGTTGTAAACCAAATGGGCGAATAGTGCACTTTAAAAACTAGATCGGAACCAGTGGAGCCAGCTATTTTATTTGCTGAACAATATTAATGAAAATACTGTTGACGATGACTTCTTTAATATAACTTCTCAGTTATATTAATGTCCAGCAGCACACATGCATTTGATCAAATACACTGTTGTATAATAACACCACTGAAAACATTGGCTTTTTAAATGGTAGTTGAGGTAGAAGGAATAGTTGTTCGCAAAGGTATAAGGTTAAAATAAAGTCTGTTCACACAGTTTCAGTCAATGCAAAATCCCTGCTGTAGCTGTATTTGACCTTTCTATGTAGCTACTTTGGAATCCTTTATTGTGAACTTGAGTTTGGGATCCACACTTGTTTCATTTTATTGATGGTTTACTGTTACATTTACACTATATTTTATTTTATTTTTTTGTACTTGTAGCCTTCTCTATCAAAAAGCAGTCGTATTGTCACACATGACATTCCTGTGAGTGTTATTCCCAGAAGGCTGTGGAATGACTTTAAAGAACCTACTTCGCCAGACTTTGATGTGAGTATGATTATATGTAAGCAGCTACCCTATGCTAAGAGCATGTCATTTATATGCTCTACTGTGAATACCTATTTATATTCTCTGAGACATGACAAATTTATTCTCACTTTTTAAGGAGGCTATGAATAGGAAGCATATTGTTGAAAAAATAAGTCATTGTGTGGTTACAAGAGGATTTGGTGTATGTGACCAAGTGTCAGCAAATAAACATAAGTGTGTGGTATAAAATAAATAATTCATATGGTGGCATGCCATGTTAACAGCTACAACAAACAAAATGCGTGCACTAAATGATTAATACAAATTAAACATCGGCATACATTTATAAACCGTAAATATACCTGCAAAATCATTTGCTAAAAGGGGAGATGACACTAAATGCAAACACTGGCTTTTCAATCAACTATTGAAAAGCTGCATAAGACAGATGAAAATAAAGGTGTCCGAAAGCTGAAAACCTATGTAAACGTGGATGTAGTCACCAATGGTGGTTAGCAGAGCTATTGTGCCTTGCTTATGCCTCCTTTGTCTCAATGAGTTGATGAGAGAGGGCAGTAAACAATCCTTAACCTGGTCAAATACTGGTCTAGAGGGCATTTAAAAATGTACATTGGAGATTGGACCTTTTCCAGTCCTGCGTGCACCTGACTTGCGCTTTCCCCATTCATTCTGTAAAAGAGTCAGTCAGTGACAGACCCTTTGTCCTGGGCATGTGCTTGGGACAATAAGAATCTGTTCCTGATATTTCCAGATTCATGGCACAGCTGCTCGGCTACTCTGCAAGAGCCATGCTCATCACTGGAGTTTTTGGTGACTAAGGAAGTGAAGCTCTGACCTCAGTGATCACACTGTAGGGGAGATGTTTCAATCATTTGAGAAAGCAACCAATCAACTTTTTTACCTATTATTTATCTAGCACAGTCTATGAAATGACAGAAGCTGATTGGTTCTTATGAGCAATTTCTCCACTTTATCTCTCTACAAAGGCTTAATCAAGTATTTAAAAAACTGGGTTTAATAAGTTACTTTTACAGTATATCCATATTCTCCTCAACATAATATGTAACTGTGTTTGTCCAACTAAACTGATAAATAGACGTAATACAAGGTAATAAGTGTTTGCGATCCACGCTACACCAGGCAGCTGGTAACCTACGTGATGTTCACCAATCACAAAAAGTATATATGCACAAAGAGTAAAAGGTTAGAAGCGCTCTAGTTGAGGTACAAGATGTATATATATCTCTAATAAATGTAAGAATAAATATAGGAAGAGTCTCAATAGTTCAATGTAAAAATAGTCACTTTTTCGACGTTATGGTTGTTGTAAACAAGTTCAAATCTTGATCCTTTCTGTATGGTCTCAAATAACCTGATCACTCCAATTGGTCTCCACACTATTACCCCTCAATGTCAATGGTTCATACAAGACAACAGTGGAGAATACGCATATAGTGTAAAACCATAGACATTTATTTAAATCATAACATGCATAAAAATGGCCGTGTACCATCAGGGACCTTTTATGAAAGGCACAATTTACAGCATATAGGGGTTATCTGCTCCCCCTATTAGAGCTATACCTTCCCACAGTTGGGTTTCTGGATGGCAGCACCATAGGATACAGCACCAGGTATTCCCCACTTTTGTCTTGTATGAACCATTGAAGTTGAGGGGTAATAGTATTTGAGACCATACAGAAGGATCAATATTTGAACTTGTTTACAACAACCTTAATGAAGAAAAAGTGACTATTTTTACATTGAACTATTGAGACTCTTCCTATATTTTTATTCTTCCATTTATTGGAGATATATACATCTTGTACCTAAACTAGAGCGCTTCTAACCTTTTACTCTTTGTGCATATAAACTGATAAATAGGTTTAGCGAGTGTAAGCTGGCAAGAATATACCTTTTGGTAAATATCGTGGTTCACCAAGACTGAGAAGTATGGTGACAATAAGCTTAGCTCAGAGAGAAGCACATACTATGTTTGTACACAAGTGCGCATAGAAAGAAGGAGGACATATCCTAGAACAGTAATGTCAAAATATCCGTCTTCAACATATAGAGCAGGGGTCTTCAACCTTTGGCCCTCCAGCTGCTGTGGAAATACACATCCCAGCATGCCCTGCCACCGTTTTGATATAACAGCATGCTAAAACTGTGGCAGGGCATCCTGGGATCTGTAGTTCCACAGCAGCTGGAGGGCCAAAGGTTGAAGACCCTTGATGTAGAGCAAAGAAGACACAAACTCCCTTTACTGTGTTCACTTTTTTGAAAAACATTTTATTAATGTACCTCAAGATAGAAGCAAACAGATTTCGAAATGTCTCAAGATTAAATATATAGCAACAGTAAGTACAGTGTATAAAAATACAAAACATATATCAAAACTAGAAACATAGGTGAAGACAAATTTTATATAGGAAGTATCTATAACAACAATAAGCAATTACCAAGATGAAAGTAAAATCGGGTGGGATAGGAAGGTCTGGGCGGTAAGAAAACATAATAAAATGCGTGGGATAGTATCTTATATCAAGTATAAGGTTCAAAGCTTGCTAATAGATGTATAAATACGTTCACAAAGAGACTGAACAGATAAAATGTAGATGGAGGTAGTGGAAATAAAGTTTAGCTAAGGAGGAGACAAGTCGTATTTTCGAAGACTTTAGTGGCCTGCAATGAGACCAGGGGGATTAGAAGATAAATTTCCCTTTTTTTTCTAGAACAACTTCACACCATTTTCCATATCTGAAAGAACAACAAGTCTATCGAAGTAATTTGTTCCAGTAAAGCAAAAAGAGAAGGTGCTGATCTTCTTTTTATTCATTTGTACAAAATAAGTTTCTTCACTTTCTTCTGCTTCCAACGACTTGAGTGAACATAAGCTCTATAAATAAATGCAATCTAGCAGAACCAAGCAACTTTAAAATAGCACGTGTATAGGAGAGTATCAGTTTGAGGTCCTCAATTTCAGAATGGTCATCGGACCACCATTCTTTTAAAGTTGACCACATTTTAATATCTGTCAATAGGAGATGTGGATATAAAAACCTGATGTAGTATGGAGCTATCGTGTGTAAACTTAATAATGAGTCTAATAGATTGTGTTCACATTTTAAACAATCGAAACCATTGCAGGGGTTGAAAGGAGATTTCCTACTTCTATTTGGAAATACTAAATGGACAACCTTTGCTGATCATTATTGGTTTCTAACAGGAATATAACTATTAACAAAAATATAAATATAAACACATAAAATTGGGAAACTAACTTGTCAGTAAAATACATACTTTACAAGACAATAAATTACTTTAAAAATTATCACTCTATGAACTTGATCTCATTTGTGCAGAAATAAAAATTGTGAAATCACTGCTTTTCCAGTTTGTACAATTATGTACATGGACATATTTGACTGACTGTGTCATTCAGTACTGGGGATGAGAAACGATAGTGTACTGTGCATGACCACCATTTGTGTCTGGAATCCACAAAAAAGTAGTGGCTTAGCAACGGGGCACCCACTAAAAAAAAATATATACATATACAGTCAGGTGTATAAATATTGGGACATTGACAGAATTTTCATATTTTGGCCTCTATTCACCACCACAATGGCTTTAAAATGAAATAAACAAGATGTGCTTTAACTGCAGACTTTCAGATTTAATTTGAGGGCAATTACATCTAAATCAGGTGAACGGTGTAGGAATTACAACGGTTTCTATATGTGCCTCCCACTTTTTAAGGGGCCAAAAGTAATGGGACTATCAACTCAAAAGCTATTTCATGGACAGGTGTGGGCTATTCCCTCGTTATTTCATTAACAATTAAGCAGGTAAAAGGTCTGGAGTTGATTCTAGGTGTGACATTTGCATTTGGAATCAGTTGCTGTCGACTCTCAATATGAGATCCAAAGAGCTGTCACTATCAGTGAAGCAAGCCATCATTAGGCTGAAAAATCAAAACAAACCCATCAGAGAGATAGCAAATAAATTAGGTGTTGCTAAATCAAGTGTTTGGAACATTCTTAAGAAGAAAGAACGCATCGGAGAGCTCAGCAACACCAAAAGACCCAGAAGACCACGGAAAACAACTGTGGTGGATGACAGAAGAATTATTTCCCTGGTGAAGAAAAACCCCTTCACAACAGTTTGACACATATACACCTACATCCTGAAGAGTGTTCTTGATTTGGCAAAGTCAACAATCAAGAGAAGACTTCACAAGAGTGAATATAGAGGGTTCATCACAAGATGTAAACCATTGGTGAGCTACAAAAACAGGAAGACCAGATTAGAGTTTATTAAACAATATCTAAAAAAGCCATTACATTTCTGGAACAACATCCTATGGACAGATGAGACAAAGATCAACTTGTACCAGAGTGATGGGAAGAGAAGAGTATGGAGAAGGAAAGGAACTGCTCATGATCCAAAACATACCACCTCATCAGTGAAGCATGGTGGTGGTAGTGTCATGGTGTGGGCATGTATGGCTGCCAATGGAACTGGTTCCCTTGTATTTATTGATGATGTGACTGCTGACAAAAGCAGCAGAATGAATTCTGAAGTGCTTCGGGCAATATTATATGCTCATATTCAGTCAAATGCTTCAGAACTCATTGGACGGCGCTTCACAGAGCAGATGGACAATGACCCGAAGCATACTGCAAAAGCAACCAAAGACTTTTTTAAGGCTAAAAAGTGGAATGTTATGCAATGGCCAAGTCAATCCCCGGAATGGGTATGAAATACCAACGGCCGCATGGCCGGCGGTTCGATTCCCGTCAGCGGCAGCCCGACCTAAGCAGAGTTCGAAGCAGCGGAAGCCCGACAGTGCTGGAAATCCCGATGGTGGATAGGTGAGTATCTACTAACCTAACCCTCCTTAGGGGTGCCTAACCCTAACCTCCCCCCAAGGGCCTAACCCTAACCACCCCCTTCCCCGCTGCCTAAACCTAAGTCCCCCGAGGGGGTGCCTAACCCTCTCTCCCCCTAGCCTAACCCTCCCGGGGGGGTGCCTACCCCTAAGTCCCCCCCCCCCCCCCCCCCGGGAGCCCTAAACCTAACCCTCCCCCCCGCGGCTGTCCGCTTGCAGCGCCTGGCATCACTACGATCGGGATGCCGGTCTCCCGGCGTCGGGGGAAATGCGGGCGTCTACATCTAGACGCCCGGCATTTCACCCTTGACGGGATATGACAGTCGGGAAGCCGGCTGCCGGTATTTAGGCAGTCGGCTTCCCGATTGCATACCCAATCCCCTGACCTGAATCGGATTGAGCATGCATTTCACTTGATGAAGACAAAACTGAAGGGAAAATGCCCCAAGAACAAGCAGGAACTGAAGACATTTGCAGTAGAGGCCTGCCAGAGCATCACCAGGGATGAAACCCAGCGTCTGGTGATGTCTATGCGTTCCAGACTTCAGGCTGTAATTGCCTGCAAAGGATTTGCAACAAAGTATTAAAAAGTGAAAGTTAGATTTAGAATTGTTTAGTTTGTCCCATTACTTTTGGCCCCTTAAAAAGTGGGTGGCACATATAGAAACCGTTGTAATTCCTACACCGTTCACCTGAATTGGATGTAATTACCCTCAAACTAAATCTGAAAGTCTGCAGTTAATGCACATCTTGTTTGTTTAATTTGAAAGCCATTGTGATGGTGAATATGCACCTGACTGTGTGTGTATGTGTGTGTGTGTATATATATATATATATATATATATATATATAATTTTTTTTTTTTTTTTTTTTTGGGGAGGGGGTGGTGTAGCTTGCACAAGAATATGTGGGTCTGTCAACTTTGACTAATCTTTCCTAATTTGTGAGTACGTGTCCTTTATTTTTCAATGGGGTATGTTTTTCTCCTTTTTAAATTTTGATATTTCTTTCTTTTTTTTGTTCTATAGATCAGCATATATTTACCACCAATTAAAACTATGAAGAGTGTTGTGGAGAGAATGAAAAATTTAAGCAATTTTATAGTAAGTTGTTTGTTTTTTTTTTTGTGTGTGTTTTTTTTTTTTTGTGTGATTGGGTTTTGTTTTTTGGTTTGTTATTTTGGTCATTTTTTCATCTTTAAAATTCCTTTTATGAAGTTAAAGACCCGCATCCCACATACCTGCTGCAAGATGAGAAATGGCTTCTGCAATATTTGACTGATGGTGGCCGGCAGTTGGCTCAGTTATGTAGAATTCATGCAGCGTTTGACTGAAATTGCATTTTACTAGGCTTCATGACATACATACAAGAGTTCAGCAAGTATGGCATATGTGCCTGTTTTTACTTCTGGAGACTACAGTATGTGTGTCGGGTTTATACCAGATGGTATGGCTTTATAGTTCCATCTTTTGACAGTAGAAAATGCTAAAAATACAGTATAAAATCCATACACCATATAGTCCTTAGCAGGTATTAATAAATCACATTTACTGTTTAAAGTATTGGTTTGTAAGTGTAACGTGTTTCAGTCTGCATGGCTACAGACGCGTAAGAATTTTTGGTGCACATGCAAAATTTGAGAAGAAATACATTTGCATCCAACTCCACAGGCTTTGTCAATATTCCAGTAAAAAACAGTGAAAGTGTATTTCTTCTTACAGTCTCTGCAACTATTGATGTTTGTTTCTTTGTTAATATTTTTCAGTCTGCAATTAGGGCAGCTATAGGGTCCAAAGTGGCAATTCTAGTTTTACATAACCTTTGTACCAAAGAAACAGTAGTAAATTGGTGAAAGGGTAACTAGCAGACAAGTTGCATTAAAGGCATTATTTGCTTCAGCCAAGATGCTTGGAATAATACATTTATCTTGCTATATTTTTTATGATTTCTAAGAATGTTGTATTCCATTTAATCAGAAGAATGAAATACAAATACAGTCTTGGGGCCATATTCAATTAGAAGCGAAAAGTCAGTTGTCGGACTTTTTGCCATCATTGCTGGTGTCAGGTGTGAAAAAGTATTACGTGCGTCCCCGCGTATCCCCGTATTCAATTTGAAATCGCCGAAAACGGGACCCGGCAAAACGCAAACAGGCAAAGTGCTATAATTTTTGGGGAAATCAGTCTGACTCCCCCCAAAAGTTGCTCTGACATGGGGGTTCATGATGGGTACCCCCGATTAGCCCTGCTGAAGGTATTTTGGGGTCTTTGAATGGTCTCAATAGGCGCTATTTAGCGTCTTTGGGACAGTGATGAAGAATAGCATTTAGGCACTTTTTTTGGAGGGGTAAATATGTAGTACCATCAAATTTGGGGTACATGAAAATGGGTGCAAGCATATTTTTAAAGTTGCTAAAGTCAAGCATTAAAAAGCAGCAAAAAACGCACCTGCTGTCAAAAACACACCTCTTCCATACTTCCAAACTCACCCCCCCAAAGCTATTTCGCTAGTTTTTGTATCCCCACTGATTTTTTATTTTTTTTTCGCTCACTTTTTTGGGGTGTCTTTTGTGGTTTTTAGCGGTTTTTTTTATGCAATTAGCGTCAAGGGGGGTGTAAAATGGGTTTAGGGGGGTTGCTGCAGTTTTGCACCCCAAAATCACAATTCTGCACTCTTTTCCGCCGGGTATCCATTGGCGAAACCTTTCCGCTGGTTACAAGGCGCAAACTTTTTGCACCGGCGAAAAGTTGGGCAAATTGAATACGGGGATAAGTTAAAACCGGCGAAAATTATCATTGAAACTGACTTTTTGCTTCTTATTGAATATGGCCCTTGTTCCACAAATACCTGAAAACAGTAAATTGCCTTGTAAATATTTTTCCACAAACCAAAGTATATGAAGTTGTGGTGGTGATGTACTGTTTACAGATGGTAGAACATAATTTTCTAATATCTTTAATTCATGTGTGGCTATGACAAAAGTTATATATAATTTAAATTTTAAAGGTTATTGAAGCCAATGGAAGTGGAGAAATTAACTTGAAAATAGAGACCGATCTAGTGTCTGTTTCAACTCATTTCAAAGACCTAGGAAATCCTCCATGGGGTGGTAAGTAGTTCTATATTTTGCAGACTGTTATGTTTCATAGTATATAATGTAGATCAGTTGTATTTTTGTACACCACCCCTAATTGAATTGGAAGATTTGCTAGAATTTAATAAGTTGCTCAGTGGCTTCTGCCATACATTTTCGTATAGCGAAATTAGTCCAGATGGAAAAAGAAAATACAAAGTAAAAGTGCAACGAAAGCTCATGTTCTCAGACACATATCTTAGCTGAGAACAGAGTATGTACCAGATACCTTCCTCAAACATTAAACCAGGATAATAATTTGAAATTCATTTCTATTGACCGAGGCATTCTATTTAAGATCATGCATGCATACATACTAAAGCAGTGCTTCCCAAACTCATTTCTCAGGAATCACTAATAGTGCATGGTTTTTATTTTTCACTTGTGATTCTGTGAGGAGACCAGGGAACCACGCACTGTTAGTGCTCCTTGATGAATGAGTTTTTGAAACACTGTAATATTCCTTACAGCAGAGGTTCCCAAACTCTGCCATTACAGTCCAGGTTTTAAGGATATCCATGCTTGAGCACAGGTGACTTAATTGCACCTCAGTCAATTTGATTTAACAAACTGGTCTCAAGCATGGATATCCTTTAAAACCTGCACTGTAATGGCAGAGTTTGGGAACCCCTGCCTTAGAGGATTACTGTGCCCAGAGAGGCCTCCCAATTATCATGTTTTGCCCTGGAGTAGAAAGGTGTAGTATCTCCCCAGCTGTCTTCACCATTGCCTGTATACTTGCTTGTTATGACTGTGATATTTCATCCACCAGCTATAGATTACCATTTAGTTCATGGACTTGACATGATTGGTCATTGCACCTCTCCAATAACTTGTCATGCTGACTATCTGAATGGCAACTGTTGAATAGTGCTATGCTGTTTATATAGCAGATTGAGGCAGCTGATGGACTGAGGTGCTCTTTAGGACATGCCTAAAAAATGTCTCAATTAGACTGTAAGCTTGCGGCACCCGGGACATCTCCTCCTGTTCGTCTAGCTACAGGGGTGCTCCCGGGTACCAGTATTTTGCCTACCCAGACTGCTCAGCTGCTACTATAGAACCTCCGTGGATGCAGTCATTTGCGCAGGTGTCAGCTTCTTTCCAGCAGATGCTAGACAGGGAGAGTTCATCCAAGCGCAAGCCTTCTAGAAGGGAAGGTTTTCCGCCCTTATTTGAAGACGATTCAGTTCTGAGTTGTCCTCTGAGCACGAGGCAAGTGTCTCCGTCGCCTCTGAAGGGGAAACTTCATCAGGGCTTGAGGATTCTGTGTCTAGAGTTGATGTTGAAGCATTGATCATGGCAGTTGGATTGGTACTCTAGGTGTAGGATTTTGAACAGGCTCTGAGGTCCAAAGCCCCGGTTTTCAAGCATTTGAAGAAGGTGACCTCTGAGTTCCCTTCTGCAGAGCAGTTGGAGGACCTCCTTACAGAAGCATGTTCTCATCCGAATAGCTACTTCCAGTTGTCAATGCGCATTACATGCTTCTACCAGTTGCAGAGCGGGTTAGGTGGGTGTCTCCTCCTCCAGTTGATGCCCACATTGCTCGCCTTATTAGAGCTTTCATTCTTCCGATTCCTGATATGGCTTCCCTTCCCTAGGGATCCTACGGATAGGAAGCTGGGGACTTTTTTTTTTTCTTAAGGCAGCCTATACCAATGCAGGGGCTATTGCACGCCCCACCATGGCTTTGGCTTGGTTGGACAAGGCCATTGCCAGCTGGGCAAAGGCATTGGAAGCTGGCTTTAGCTCTGGTACCTGCAGAAAGGAATTATTGCCTCTTGTGGGGCACATGAAGTAGGTGCGTTCTTACCTGGTGAGGCGACCATTGACATGGAGGTCTTGACCTCTAAGGTGTCAGCATCTTTGGTTATGTTCTTGGCGAGTTGATACTGATTCCAAGAAAGTGTTAGAGGTGCTCCCATATTTTGACTACATTCTCTTGGTCAGGAGTTGTACAGGATTGTTGCTACAGTGTCGGCATCCAGGATGGCCTTCCTGCCTTCGGCGGCACCTCCAAGGGCCAAAACATCTACCTTTTATTCCTCTTGTCCACAGGGAAAGGACAGAGGTCAGGCATCATCTAGATTCCAGCGTTCCTCCTCCAAGTGAGCTTAGCCACGTGGTAAGTAGTCTTGGTCCACCAGGCGTCCAGCTACCAAGCCAGCTGATAAGCCTGCCACATGACAGGGCAAACCTCCACCTGGAGGACCCCAGTGTGGGAAGCCAGCTTTTGTTTTTTGACTAAGTTTGGATGGAAACCATGACAGACGCTTGGGTCAGGGGTGCAGTCTCTAAGGAATATGCACTGACTTTTCAGAAGCGTCCTATGGCGCGCTTCTTTTCCACATGATTTCCAGCAGATTCAGGGAAAGCAAGAGCTCTCAGGGAGGTGGTTCACTCCCTTCTGGCTTCCAGAGTCATCATTCCATTTCCCCCATCTCAGAGATATGGGTTTCTACGCCCAAATCTTCCTGGTCCAGAACCCGGACGGCTCATTTCAGCCCATCCTGAATTTGAAAGCGCTGTACATGTATCTGCAGATACCCAGTTTTTGCATGGAGTCTCTTCGCTCCATCATTCTAGCTATGAAACCTGAGGATTTTATTGCATCTTTGGACATCCAGGATGCACGTTCACACATTCCCATCCGAGTCAGCCACCAGCGCTTCCTCAGATTTGTGGTGCAGTCGGATCACTACCAGTTTCAGGCATTACCATTTGGACTGTCCACAGCTTCTCGTGTATTCATGAAGGTCATGACGGCCATGACAGCGCATCTTCGTCGAAGGGGCATCAGAATCTTGCCTTATCTGAATGACCTTTTTTCTCCTGGCCTAGTCTCTGGATGTCCTGAGGGACCACATTCATCTGATGTGGGTCTTCTAGAGTCACACAGGTGGATGATCAATTGACGAAAGCCTTCTCAGGAGATGCTGCATTTGGGAGCTAGGCTGGGTTCCAGGGTTCAGCATGTCTTCCTTCTGGCAGACAAGATTCATACCCTGCCATCCAAGGTTAGCACATTCCTCAGTCATCGCTGGGTGTTTATCCACTCCTGCATGCAGATTCTAGGCTCCCTGGTCTCCACATTCAGCATGGTGATGCCCAGTTTCACTCCTGTCTTCAACGGGAGGTTCTGGCCAGGTGGAACAAATCCCATCTGCACCTCAGGGCACAGATGATCATTCTCTCGCAGGAGGATCGTCACTTCCTTCGTGTGGTGACTACACTGGTCCCACCTGAACAGGGGCTTTTGGATCCAGGACTGAGTCTTGCTCACCACATTTGCAAGTCTTTTGGGAGTGAAGTCTTGTTAGCAGATGTTCCAGGGACGGTTGAAGGCTCAGGATGATTATCCATCAATGTCCTGGAATTCAGGCAGGTGTACAGAGCTCTTTGCTGGGCTCATCCTCTCCTCCAGGATTGTCTGATTTAAGGTGCAGTCGGACAACGCAGCAGCTGTCGCCTACAAAAACAACCAGGATGGCAGTCACTGAACCATGAAGGAGGTTAGTTGCATCTTTAACTGGACAAAACGTCACCTTCCGGCTCTTGTCAGCAGTTTTCATTCCCGGTGTACAGAACTGGGAAGTGGACTTCCCAAGCCGCCAGCATGTTTATTCGTGCGAGTGGGTCCTTCATACAGACGTCTTCCAGTTACTGGTCAGTCATTGGGGCCAACCAAGAATAGATATGATGGTGTCTCGACACAGCCACCATCTGCCGAGACGCTGTTCCCACACCAGGGATCCCGGAGCATTCCTGGTGGACACTATGGCAGTGCAGTGTAAGTTTCTGCTCATCTACATCTTTTCTCCAATCTCTGATTCAGCTGGTTCTCCGCAAGGTCAAATTGGAGAGTGGCACGGTGATCCTGGTGACCCCAAATTGGCCACGGCAGGTGTCGTACACAGGTACTCTGGGCCTCTCAAACGACGCATCTGCCTCTGCAGCCGGATCTTCTGTATCTGGGTCTGAGCTTCCATCCATATCTGGCTTGTCTTCCTTTCATTGGCTAGCTCTTGAGACTTCCATCCTGAGAGCAAAAGGGTTTTCCAGAAGATTCATCTGTACTATGCTTAATGCTTGGTCCTTCCGGCTCTCAAAACTCCTTTCTTTTCTGCATGCGGGTCTGGATTTGAGCCTCCGGCTCACTTTTTTGAGAGTACAAGTCTCCACCCTGTCTTTACTATTTCAGCAGCAGATTGCACTGTTACCAGACGTACAGACGTTTTTCAAAGCGTCCTCCATGTGCATCTGCTGTTTGTTCCTCCAGTGGCTCTATGGAATCTCTCCTTAGTTCTTCGGGCTCTCAAGTCTGCTCATTTTGAGCACCTGGATACGGCAAACATTCGTTGGTTTACATGAAAGACTGACCCCTTATTTGCCATTAAGTTGGCCCGACTTAAGCGCCTTGTTTTGTCTCTCCCCCTTTCTGTTCTTCTATTCGGATCGGGCTGTTTTGAGGATTTGCTTGTGTTGCCTACCCAAGGTTCTTTCTTGGTTCCACTTTAACCAGGAGATTGTAGTACCAGCTTTCAGTGTTCCGGGTTATTCGCCAGAGGAGGCCTAGTAGGGGCTCCGGATTTACGTAGATGGGACCAGAGATTTCCGCAGATCTGATTCTGTTTGTTCTGTATGATTTTCACAAGCTGGGCTGGTCGGCTTTTAAACAGGCTCTGGCCAGGTGGCTCTTCTTTATTATCTACCACGCCTACTCCTTAGGCTGATCTTCCTGCCCTTGCCATGGTAACTGCTCATTCCACTCGGTCAGTGACAGCCTGTGGGTTGCTCAACGTGGCGCTTCTGCAGAGCAACTTTTGTAAGGCTGCCACATGGACCTCTGCCCATACTTTCATTAGTTTCTGATATGCCTTTGATACCTTTGCCACTACAAATGCGGCCTTTGGGCGACTGGTTCTTAGCGCAGCTCAGTAGCATCCCCTTCCATAGGTGGACAGCTTAGGATGTCCCATTGTCCTCCCTTTGCTTCCCAGTGGAGGAAGAAGAAAAGGGAATTTTGGGTCTTACCTTTTTTGTTAAATACTTTTCTTCAACTCCATAGGGGGCACAGGGCGCCCACCCTAGCGGATGTGGTTTGCTGAGGTTAGTTTCTGTGATACCGTTTTCTACGCTCCTTGCCCCAGAGAGTCTTTCTTCTCCTTCTCTTTTTCCTCGCTCCTTGCCGTGGGTTGGGAGCGGGGTTTTGGGGAGAGGGAGCCCTGGGCTGCTGGGTAATTAAATTAATTGATTGGTGCCCAGACTCTCCTCTCCAGGCTATACCCATAGTCCTCCCTGTGCCCCTATGGAGTTGGAAGAAAATTATTTAACAAAGGTAAGACCATAAATAAGCTTTTTTTTTTTTTTTTTTTGCCGAAAATGTCTGTCACAATGTGATGCAACTAGGATGCACCATGTGACTTTGCTGAATAATTTGATATGTGGCACTTGTATATCTGTGTGCGTCTAAGTCTCTCAATTAGCATACAAAATGCTACGATGCAGCAGCCACAGCTTTTTTTCCACTGCAAGTTTTGTTTACAGACTCCGTCGCACACAGATATACAAGTGTCGCATATGAAATGAATCAGCACAGTTTCATGGTGCGTCCTCAAAATAAGACTCTCGAAGCTAGCAGAGTTGCACGGGACCTGGTGGCTCACTCACGCCAGGCATATCGCGCTGCATGGCATATCGAGGTTAGATTAGCAAGAACACGTGTATCAACATACATATTTGGTCATGTTCCACTTACATACATAAATACCTGCCCACTAGCCCACAATTTACTTTACAACATTGTTTGCAGTTACCTACTGCAGACTGCTATAATGATTATCTGAGAGCCACTTGAATGAGGCATTGACATGAGAATCAGAAACGATAGTAGAATGATGATTTTGCTTCCAGTACAAGAACGATCATCGGGAATTACTCGCTCATTTCAGTGTACTGTTGCAAGGAGTTCTACAGATTTAGGTTGTATAGTCTTTCTTTTCTACTAACCTCCTGGGGTTTGGAGAATATTTTTACAAGAAATTGCATACATTTTTGTTGGTCTAGGTCCTGATTCAGAGATGGTCGCAAACTGAAAGGTTTGTGTACATTTCCGATGTGCACATGCGCAAAATGCGTACTAACGTTTCCCGCGTCATCGCACGCAGTGCCCCAAAACAACAGCATGGCTGACATGCTATGTTCGGTTTGGGTCATAGACAGCGCTGCCTGCTTTTTTCAGAAAAAGGGCGCATGTCCTTTTATTGATTACCCATATACCGTATATACTCGAGTATAAGCCGAGTTTTTCAGCACATTTTTTGTGCTGAAAAAGTCCCCCCTCGGCTTATACTCGAGTCATGCCCGCATGGTACGCAGCTGAGTAGCGTACCATGCGGGCCACGGTGCAGACTGTGCCTCTGTGACACAGCTGCACCGCGTGTGTAGCGCTGACCGGACGGAGTTCGGTCAGCACTACATAGTGCCAAACACACAGCCGCCGGTGCCGGCAGCTGTGTGTTTGTTGTAATCAGCAGCCGATGAGAGTCTGTCAGACTCTCTTCGGCTGCTGCTGCTCCCGCAGTGGGTAATGGGAGAGACGTCGTCTCCCATAATGCAAAGCGGCCGGAGGAGCCAGTAGCAGCGTCGGGTTTCAGGTAAGTGTGTGTTTTTTTTTTTGTTTTGTTTTTTTTCATTACATCTCTCTCCACTGGGTGGGGCTACTACTGGGGGCAGTACCGGGGGGGGGGGGGTGGATTACTACTGGGGGCACTACCAGGGGGGGACTAATACTGGGGGCACTACCAGGGGGGGGATATTGCTACTGGGGGCGCTACCAGGGGGGGTATTACTTCTGGGGGCACTACCATGGGGGTATTACTACTGGGGGCACTACTAGAGGGGGAATATTACTACTGAGGGCAGTACCAGGGGGGGGGGGATTACTACTGGGGCAGTACCAGGGGGGGGGGGGGTTAATACTGGGGGCACTACCAGGGGGGGATATTGCTACTGGGGGCACTACCGGGGGGGGTATTACTGCTGGGGGCACTAACAGAGGGGGAATATTACTACTGGGGGCAGTACCAGGGGAGGGATTAGCTGCTGCATTTCCCACCCTAGGCTTATACTCGAGTCAATAAGTTTTCCCAGTTTTTTGTGGTAAAATTAGGTACCTCGACTTATACTCGAGTATATACGGTAAGTAGAATATACATCTAAAGGTTCACCATGACATAATGCCAGGTACTTTCTTAATAGTTACAAGTAAACCTTAGAAAAGCAGATTGGGTGCAGCTGTGGTTAGTAAGCTACATGGAAATGTATTTCTATATGGTGCTAGCTTTTCTCTATAAGCACAATATTTGGCAAGTAACTATTATGCCATTGAATATAGTGAAGCCTACTTGAGAAGATAGAAAGCTGTAACTGAATTTTGATTAAAAAAACAGGTTATTCTCATAAGAGCTTAGTCTATGAAAAAAAGTTACAGCTATGCTATCCAACTGGACCGCTTTGCAGAATACACTGAATATGTACAGAATTTTGGTGTTGTCCTAGATTGCTACTTGACACTTAGGTTGGGTATACACTAAGCCATATATCGTTAATACAAACAAAGAACGATATATCTTTAGTCCATCTGGCAGTGCGTACCAAAAATATGTCTGTGAAAGATGTCTTCCGCAGATGAAAGATGCATATTTGTCACATCTGCTTGTGTGTACACATAACCAACTGACTGACCCATGTGCTGGCCACAGGAATCGGCGATAATGACATCACAGCTGGTTCTTCTGGCCAGACATATCAGGTGGCCGATTTGAGTATGGACAAGGTACCTGATTCAGAGATGTACGCAATGCCGATATTTACAAAGATTGAGCGGTTAACCATTGCGCATTGATGCACTGCATGCGCGCTTCAATTGTTTTGCGATTATGCTGGCACATAGCATTTAATCGCAAAGTGAGTGACAGGTAATTGGTGTTTGGGGGAGGGAACAGGGGGTGGTTGTAAAAACGCAGGTGTGACTGCCCGTTTTAACAGTGTTTTCTGGGCGTGCATAAATTACCCACTGTGTTTATGCCTACAGCAGGAGAGCACTCTGCGTGTCTGGAGACCCACTGGTCTGCCAAATCGTTAGAATGGTCGGCTGATCTAATAGTTTGACAATCAAGCGTGTACCCCACATTAAACAAAATGGAAGCCACGATCAAATCTTCATTGACTCATCTGAGGAACATAGAATATATCACTTGATTCCCCAGTAGTACTTTACCTGGGTCTCCCAGCAGGAGAGTTGCACCACTTGCAGCCTGTATGAAATGCAGCAGCCAGGCTGTTAACTAACCAGCCCAGGTCATGCAACATAACACTCATTCTCTACTCCATTCACTGGCTGCCTGTAAGATGGCAAATCTATGACTATTATCACGATTATTAATATTATTGGTAATGAGAATTTCAAGTAAAAATATTTAATCTAATGCCCTAGTGTATGAGGCCTAAACAGAAAAATTTAAGTATTTGAGATGAGCCCTAGAGTAGTTGCATCAACTTCATCTGTGCTCATTTTTTATACATACAACTTCAATTCTACAAACAAAATGGACACCCGATAATTAACATTCTCACTCGCTAAGAGCGCCGAAGCAATTCATCATTGCTCCGGTGCGGAGACGGCTGATACGAAATTCAGCTGTCTCCTCGAGTATTTTTACTGCTCCTTTAGGATCAGTGAATCTTTTTCACTGCTCCTAATGCGCATGCGTGACCTACAGGTCACGTATGTGCACAGAAGGCCTGGCGGAAGGAGCCGGACAGGGGTGGTATCCGAAAGGATCCCTCTTCGCAATCCGGGACTCCTTCCCAAAGGGAAGGAGCAGGTTGCGGGAGCACTTTTCATCTGAAGATGGCAATCAAGCTTGATGAATTCCTGTCACCATACTAGTGTATGGGGACAGCCGGCCATTCCGGGAGAGAGGTAAGTAAGAGATATCTGTGATATCTCTTGCAATACATTTTTGATGAATGGCACGAAAACTTTAATTTCTACAATTGCAGGTGAAAATTCTCATTTTCACCAGCTTTTGTAGAAATTAAGTGATGATGAATGGAGCCCTTTATCACTAAAATTATGGGTTATGTTGCAATGACTGCATTATATTTTTCTCTTGTAGTTTCTGATGAAGCCTCACAAAATAGCACTCAGGAAAGAGACCCAGATATCATGTCAGAAGCCAGAGTTGATATTCGGAAACTACTGCAGTTTCTTGTTGGACAGCAAGTAAACCCTAACAAAGCTATATGTAGTAAGTAACTCTTCTAGGCTTTCTGTAGTGTATGGTTGTATGGGACAGATTCAATGAACGAGGAAATACTTTTTATTTTTTATTTTCTCTTCTGTGGGACATATGCAAAAAAACCAAGCAACACTTAACCTACATAGTAGCAGTGCCCATACTATGTCCATATTGTATGAAACAATCATAATGAAAAAAAAAAAAACAGCTGTGATTTTATAAAAATATATAAAATTCCTATTTTTTTATATTCTTTATAATAGAACATTATTTTCTTTCTTTTGTAAGTCAGGATAACATTGGTAACCAACCTGTCCCCACAGCATGGTTGGTCATTGCCGTATCTAACATTGTACACTGTACCAGCTGAGCGTCTGCAGTCCCATGCCACATACTATCTCCTGTCATTCCTCACTGTATATTTCTTGAGGAAGCAATTGAATATATATGCCTCAACAGTTTTTGATTAAAATATACTTGCAAAAGTATTCACCCCCCCCCCCTTTGCATGTTTCATGTTTTGTTGCCGCACAACCTGGAATTAAAATGGATTGTTTGAAGTTGTGCATCATTTCATTCGCAAAACATGCCTACAACTGTGAAGTTGTGTTTTTTTTCTTTTTTTTTTGTTATATTGTGAATCAAACAACATTTAGGACAACATAACAGAATACTTCAGTGTGCATAACTATTCACCCCCCCTAAAGTCAGTACTTTGTCGAGCCACCTTTTGCTGCAATTACAGTTGCAAGTCGCTTTGGATAAGTCTCTATGAGCTTGCCACATCTTGCCCCTGGGATTGTTTGCCCATTCCTCAAGGCAAAACTGCTCCAGCTCCTTCATGTTGGATGGTTTCCGCTTGTGAACAGCAATCTTCAAGTCTGACCACAGATTCTCAATTGGATTGAGATCTGGGCTTTGACTAGGCCATTCCAACACATTTAAATGTTTCCCCTTAAACCACTCGAGTGTTGCTTTAGCACTATGCTTCTAGTCCTGCTGGAAGGTGAACCTCCGTCCCAGTCTCAAATCACAGGCAGACAAACAGGTTTTGCTCAAGAATATCCCTGTATTTTGCACCATCCATCTTTCCCTCGAATCAGTTTCCCAGTTCCTGCTGCTGAAAACCATCCCCACAGCATGATGCTGCCACCAGCATGTTTCACTGTGGGGATGGTGTTCTTTGGGTGATGGGATGTGTTTGGGTTTGTGCCAGACATAGCGTTTTCCTTGGTGGCCGAAAATGTAAAATTTTTACTTCAGGGTCCATAGGGGGTCCACAGGGTTGACCTTGGGGTATAGCTGGATCTGGATCCATGGGCACCACGCAGTTAAAGCTTTAGCTGCTCCCAGGATGCACTTGGGTCCGTCCTCCTCTATACCCCGCTCCCGAGCCACAGCACCCCAGTTTGAGTTGGTGCCCGGCCGGAGTCGGGTCACCTGCGCAGGGGGGCTGCAGGAGCAGCCCCCAAAAGCTTTTTATTTTTAAAGAAAAAAAAAAAAAGAGCCTGTTAGATTTTTCTTCTACAACAGAGGCTCTCTAGTGTGGCAGCGACGGGCTGTCTATGCAGACGCCCACGCTGCCGCTCTCCTTCCCCGCTGGCGCCGCGACGCCAGTACTGCACTGGGGATCGCGGCGGGGGGGCCAGAGTCCGTACTAGCCGGACTCTGGGTACCTCCCTGGACTGCTGCCGGGGATAAGGTAAGCCGCGAGTCGCCGATTAGCGGGTGTTGACTGCAAATGCAGTCCTTTGCCCCCGGTTCTAGGGGACAGACCGGGGGCTGCTGGCGGTGGCGGCGGGCTCCCCCTCTGAGGAGGAATACCCCGTGGGACCACTAGACCACCAGGGATATATTGGCAAGCGGGAAGCCGGCAAGCCCTGGGGTTAATAGGCTAGCCAGGGGAGGAAGCCTTCCCTGTCTTGCGGCTCCTCCCCTCAGCTCAGTGCGCCTTTCAGCACGCAGTCTGGCGTCGCTGAGCTGCAGACTCTTTGGCCACTCCTCCTCTGAGGTCTCTGGTGGCCATTTTCTCTGTGG
The DNA here is from genome assembly GCA_031769625.1 of Taudactylus pleione. Lineage (NCBI taxonomy): Eukaryota > Metazoa > Chordata > Amphibia > Anura > Myobatrachidae > Taudactylus > Taudactylus pleione. The sequence goes on from JAUIMM010000384.1 coordinate 4,474,238, forward strand.
CAACGCAGATCTCAGGGAGCACGCGGACCGGTCCCCCTGTGTACCTCTCCCCCGATTTAAGGACAGCGTACACAGCACTATAGCCCTCCCAGACACTGAATCTGGGCAGGTTGATTGTAGTGGAACGGTGCAGTGAGTATATCTTCTCTGCATGGTATGTGACTTTTGCTAGTGCTGCCTGTCTGTGCTTATTTTCCGCTTACTGTCAGCTTATACCTGTCCCTTTACTTCTCCTACAGGTGTGTGGGGGAGGGACGTTTCTACATACCTCACCTATATAAATCATGTATTTGTGAGGTTCGTCACATACAGTGGTGTGCTACACAGTGCCATATTGTGGGCTGTTGTTCAGCACACCGGTGAGTGCGTTTACTTCTGCCCTGTTGCCAGATATATTTTTGGCTATATAATATATTCTGTCATGTCAGACGAGGAGGTTGAGCGCTCAGTGGCTCCGGTGTTGGCCTCCTGCGGACGCTGTTCTGCAGGAGTAGATAGGGAGGATTTGTCACAGGATGGCCCATCCAGACCTTCTCTGACGCAGGAACCACCGTGGGCGATGTTTTCTCAAGTGCTGGTGTCTATTGCGGACCGTCTGTCGGTCCCGACTGCTCTCCCTGCTAGGGCGTTACTCCAGCCGACCATTCCCCGGGTGTCCCGCAGTTATTGCGGAGTCCTCCTGGGTCTCAGTCTGTGGGTCCATATACGGGGTTGCCTATGTATGTACAGGCTTCCCCTGTGCCGCAGCAGCCTGTGGTACCTTTTCAGGCCCCTATGGCGACTCCTCCACCCTGGGTGGATGTGCTCTCCAACTCCGTGCAAAATTTGGCGGCCGCATCCTCTGCTTTTCAGTCCATGTTGCGGACTGACATGCCTTGTAGGGTTTCAAAACGCCCACTCATGGCGCGGGCGGCTCAGGTGTCGGACTCAGAGGGATCCTCAGATGATGGGGAGGTCCCTGATGACACTGACTCGGACGCCTCGGTCCAGGAAATGGATACCAAGTCGTCCATTAATGTGCGAGCACTGGTTAGGGCGGTGCGAGCCATTCTTCTTATAGAGGATGAGGCACCGGTCCCTAAGTCGAAGTATCCTAGTTTAAAAAAAACTAAGGTGGTTTCTGCCGTGTTTCCCCTATCTGATCAATTGACGGATCATATGGCGGTGGCTTGGCAGGCGCCCAGTAAGAGATTTCTGCCACAGAAGAGGTTTGCTTCCAATTATCCTTTTCCTGAGGCACATTGTAAAAAATGGGAAACTCCACCGGCGGTGGATTCCCATGTCACCCGTTTAACTCGGGGCGCTACCTTACCATTACCGTCTACCTTATCGTTACTCGCTGAAGGAACCCACGGACAGGAAAGTTGAGACTTGCTTAAAGTCTATATACTCCCTCTCCGGGGTGGTGGCCCGACCGTCCATGGCCATCTCCTGGGTGGCCAAGGCCATTGAGGGGTGGGCTAATGCATTGGAAGATACCTTCCCGGACGACGCTCTGGATGTCCAGAGGGTGTTGTTGGGACAGATGAGGGACGCTGCTTCTTACATTGGGGAAGCCTCTTTAGATGCTAGTCTTCTGACTTCGCGGGTATCGGCTGCAGCGGTGTCTGCCCGCCGATCCTTATGGTTACGGTCCTGGAGAGCGGACTCTGATTCAAAGAAAGGCCTGGAGGCCTTACCTTTCAATGGGGAATTACTATTTGGTCCGGACTTGGACAAAATAGTGGATACCCTGGCTAAATCCAAGTCTGCTTTCCACCCTTCGGCGGCACTGCCTGCTAAGGTTCGGAGTTCGGCTTTTCGTTCCTTTCGGGTTCAGGGTAAGGCAAAAGGTCAGTCCTTCCCGAGACAGTCGGCGAGTAAGACTGCCTCTAAACCCAAGAAGCAAGCCTGGAGTGCTCGGCGCCCTTCTTCCAAACAGGAAGATAAACCTGCGGCCTGATGGGACGGGCCTCCCTCTGGGGGATCCCAGAGTGGAAGGCCGACTTCTTCTATTTGCCCAGTGCTGGCACAATACCACCACGGTTGCCTGGGTTCGAGAAGTGGTCTCCCAGGGGTACGCCCTGTCTTTTCAGCACAGACCGCCCCACCAGTTTTTCTGCACGAGTCCTTCTCAGGACAAGCCCAAGGCGTTACAGATCCAGGAGGCTATAGAGTCCTTGCTGAAAGCAGGGGTCATTGTTCCCTTTCCTCAATCACAACGAGGGACGGGGTACTATTCTTCTCTGTTTCTGGTGCAGAAACCCAATGGTTCTCATCGCTCTATCCTCAACTTGAAGTCTCTGAACAAATTCCTCAGTGTTCCCAAGTTCAGGATGGAAACGTTACGTTCCACCATTCTGGCGATGGAACCGGGGGATTACATGGTGTCCCTGGATATCCAGGACGCCTACCTCCATGTTCCGATAGCACCTTCGCACCAGCGGTATCTGAGGTTCGCTATCCTTCAGCACCACTATCAGTTCCGGGCGCTACCCTTTGGTCTCTCCACGGCACCGAGGGTGTTCACGAAGATTATGGCGGTCATGGCCGCACATCTTCGGAACCAGAATGTACGGCTGCTGCCGTATCTGGACGACCTCCTGTTGCTGGCAAGCTCCCCGGAGGTACTGCTTCAACATCTCCACCTGACGATCGCTTGCCTGCAAGCACACGGGTGGTTGATAAATTGGAAAAAGTCCTCCCTGATTCCATCACAGCGGATGCTTCATTTGGGAGCCCTGCTGGATTCGCGTCCGCAAAGTATCTTCCTGACTCCGGAGAAGGTCGCCTCCCTACAGCTGCCGATACGCAGTTGCCTGAGCAGTTGCCGCCTGTCGGTCCATTCGGCTATGAGAGTTCTGGGGTCCATGGTGTCGACATTCGACATGGCGGAATTTGCCCAGTTCCATTCCCGGCCCCTGCAGGGGCTGATTCTATCGGAATGGAACGGGTTACCTCACCGGATCCGCGCTCAGGTGCTAGTGTTGTCTCCGGACGTTCGGCAATCTTTGGCTTGGTGGCTTCAGACAGCTCATCTGGTCGAGGGGCGCCCCTTTTGGATTCCGGACTGGGTCCTGCTCACGACGGATGCCAGTCTCCGGGGTTGGGGGGCAGTGACCAGCTCATTGTCTCTCCAGGGTCGTTGGTCTGCGGAAGAAGCACTTCTCCCCATCAACATTCTGGAACTGCGGGCAGTATACAGGGCCCTGCAGTCGTCCGGTCCCGCTCTTCACGGAAGGGCGGTATAGGTGCAGTCCGACAACGCCACCACGGTGGCGTATATCAACCACCAAGGAGGAACTCGCAGTCGGGCAGCAATGTCGGAGGTGTCTCGCATCCTGACTTGGGTGGAGTGTCACATTCCAGCGATCTCGGCGGTCTTCATCCCCGGAGTCCTCAATTGGGAAGCGGACTTCCTCAGCCGTCACGACGTGCATCCCGGGGAATGGTCGCTTCACCCAGAGGTGTTTCAGCTACTCGTGGACAGGTGGGGACTGCCGGAGCTGGACTTGATGGCCTCCCGTCACAATCACAAGTTGCCCGTTTACGGGTCAAGGACAAGAGACGCAGGCGCAAGTCTGGTGGACGCTCTGTCGGTGAAATGGATGTTTCACCTGGCGTATCTGTTTCCTCCGATATCCCTACTTCCTCGGGTTCTGCGGAAATTCAAGCAGGACGGCGGCACGCTCGTGCTGGTGGCTCCGGCGTGGCCCAGACGTCCTTGGTACTCCGATCTCAGGAGCCTCTCCATCGACGCTCCGTACCTTCTTCCTCAGCGTCGGGACCTGTTGTCTCAAGGGCCCTGCCTTTACCCGGATCTGGGTCGGCTGTCTTTGACGGCGTGGCTCTTGAGACAGCCGTCTTGAGGTCTCAGGGCTTCTCCAGTTCGGTTATTGGTACCATGCTCAGGGCACGCAAGCCTGCTTCAGCACGGATTTATCACAGGGTGTGGCACACTTACTTTCAGTGGTGTGAGTCCAGAGATTATGATCCTCAGGTGTTCCGAGTTTCTAGGATCTTGGAATTTCTTCAATCAGGTTTGGACCTCGGCTTACGCCTTGCATCTCTGAAGGTTCATGTGTCCGCCTTGTCCGTGTGGTTTCAACGGCGGATTGCAATACTGCCGGATGTTCACACCTTTTTCTATGGTGTTCTCAGGATCCAGCCTCCCTTTGTGGCTCCTTGGGACTTGGCGGTGGTTCTACGGGTCCTGCAGGGTCTTCCGTTTGAGCCTCTTGAGTCGGTGGAGCTCAAGTTGCTGACATTTAAGACTGTGTTTTTCTCCTGGCAATTGCTTCGGCCAGGAGGGTGTCTGAATTGGGGGCGCTTTCCTGTCGCCCTCCTTTCCTGATTTTTCACCAGGACAGGGCGGTGCTCCGCACTCGTCCTGAGTTTTTGCCCAAAGTGGTCTCAAAGTTCCACATTAATCAGGAACTTGTTGTGCCAGCTTTTCAGTCCCCTGATCTTTCAGCTGGTGACACTTCCTTAGATATGGTCCTGGCGCTTAGAATCTATGTGGACCGGACGGCTTCGGTTAGGAAGTCTGATTCCTTGTTTATCCTCTTTGGTTTTCACAAGAGGGGTTGGCCAGCCAACAAACAAACGTTAGCCCGTTGGCTTCATTCCGTTATTTGTGAGGCTTATGCACAGGAGGGTTTACCTGTGCCAGCCTCTGTTAAGGCTCATTCCACTCGTTCTGTGGGTCCCTCTTGGGCTGTTAGACGTGGCGCCTCTGCTGTTCAGCTGTGTACGGCGGCCACTTGGTCTTCAATTCAAACGTTTTTGAGGTTCTATGCATTTGACACCTTCGCCTCTCAGGATGCATCCTTTGGGCGCCGGGTGCTCCTTTCAGCACAGGAGCGTCCCCACCCTTAGTTGAACTGCTTTGGGACATCCCCAAGGTCAACCCTGTGGACCCCCTATGGACCGTGAAGTAGAAAACAAGAGATATGGTAAGAACTTACCTTTGTTATCTCTGTTTCTACGAAGTCCATAGGGTCCACAGGGCGCCCGCCCTGACGCACCTGGCTTCAAATGGGCTGTGTGGCTGGTCACCGGTTTTCCGTCTCCCATTTCTGTGAGTATGGTTTCTTGTGTGTTCCAGTCTTCCTTCTCTCTGTTTAGTCTCCTCCTCCAGCCTTGGCTGCTTACCAACTGAGGTGTTGTAGCTCGGGGGCGGGGTATAGAGGAGGACGGACCCAAGTGCATCCTGGGAGCAGCTAAAGCTTTAACTGCGTGGTGCCCATGGATCCAGATCCAGCTATACCCCAAGGTCAACCCTGTGGACCCTATGGACTTCGTAGAAACAGAGATAACAAAGGTAAGTTCTTACCATATCTCTTGTTTTTAGTCTCATCTGACCAGAGCACCTTCCTCCATACATCTGGGGAGTCGCCCACATGCCTTTTGCAAACTCAAATCATGTCTTCTTATTTTTATCATTAAGAAATGACTTTTTTCTGACCACTCTTCCATAAAGCCCAGTTCTATGGAGTGTACTTCTTATTGTGGTCACATGCACAGATACACCAGTCTCTGCTGTGGAACTCTGCAGCTCCTTCAGGGTGACCTTTTGGTCTCTGTGCTACCTCACTGATTAATGCCCTCCTTGCCCAGTCTGTGAGTTTTGGTGGGCAGCCCTCTTTTGGCAGGTTTGTTGTGGTATCATGTTCTTTCCATTTGATGATGATGGATTTGATGGTGGTCCTGGGGATCATCAAAGATTTGGATATATTTTTTTTTATATAACCCAACCCAGAACTGTACTTCTCAACAACTTTGTCCCTGACTTGTTTGGAGAGCTCCTTGGTCTTCATGGTGTGATGCCTTTTGCTTAGTGGTGTTGCAGCCTCTAGGGCCTTTCAGAAAAGGTGTGTTTTACTGACAGATCATGTGACACTTAGATTTCACACAGGTGGACTTTATTTCACTGATTGTGACTTCTGAAGGTAACTGGTTGCACCAGAACTTTTGAGGGGCTTCATAGCAAAGCGGGTGATTACATATGCCAATTTTCAGAATTTTATTTATAAAGATTCTATTTTTACATATATATATTTTTCTCATTTCACTTCACCAAATTAGACTATTTTATGCAGATCCATCTCATAAAATCTAGATTTAAAAAATAAATAAATTACAGGTTGTAATGTAACAAAAAAGGTAAAAAGCCAAGGGGGTAAATACTTTTGCAAGGCACTGTATTAATAATTGTTTATAGCAAGCATGTTTGAATTTAAATTTAGTGGTCCTTTGCAGTTTTTATGGTTGTAAGATAAAACTGATATGCAGCCTTTTACTATTTTACTGTGTTTTTGTTAATTATACTTTTTTTTTTTTTAATCTTCTTTTGCAGATATTGTTCATAAACGGATGGTCCACTTTATTTTACTACATGAAGATGCTTCATTGCAGTATTTCATCCCTGCAATTTCTTAAATCAGTTTTGGAAAATGGCTGATATTGGGCAATTTCAAAATAAACCACTGTATTTATAGTGCTGTATAATTTACCATTTAAGACTCGTTACTACGTTTTAAAAGATTTTTTTGTGGTATGGTGAAGGGGGGGGTGCAAAATGTGTTTTTTCTTTTTTTTTTTTAAGTTTTAAAAAAATATATTTTTATATTTTGAAAATACAACCTATTAGAGAAGGAAAATTGTTAAAAATAAATTATTTTTTGAAAAAAATGTTTGTAGTTAATTTACAGCAAAATATAATATTTTTTAGTCGTTTTATGTGATTTGCCATTTGAGATGTCTTAGTACAAAAGCGCCCGCTGGCAGACGCAACACAGGATCACCATTGCAACTAGTGGTCATGGAATCGGCTGACTGAGTAAGCTTAAGGCTACACAAAATGTCCTTTTCATGTCCGTAGCCAATGCCAGTATATACGCAGACACTGGCCTCGGCGTTGCCACCTGTTTTGGTTAAAGGCCCCCTTCGCTGTCCCCTCACCCATCCCTGAAAGGCCGCAGCAGGTGGCACTGCAAGTGATTTCGTTGTACAAGATCTGCACATGGACAGATCAGAAACCTTCATGTAAGCAAACCATTGGGTTGTGTACATCTCTGAATCAGCTCCATTGTTCCCATCACATCGGTTCATATAACTCCTATTTTTTGGCTTTTTTTTTTTCAGTAAATTGCTTACTCTGTTCAAGACATTATGCTTTTTCACCACATGAGGGAAGCATTGCACAAATCTACTCTAACTTCCTTAACTCTTTATATATTGATTTCGTATCCACTCAAAAATGAGTCTGCAACTCTGCACTACCTTTTTTTCTTACTACTGCCTGTATTCAATTTGAGGTGAATATCTGAAATCCATGGAAAAGTTTTGCCGATTACGTCATTTCACCAGGCGGAAAAGTATCGCCGTATTCAATTTGAAAGACTTTCTGCCTAGGCGGAAAGTCAATGCAATGTAATAGTTTTGCCTATGAATAGCAGGCAGAAAAAAGTGCAGAATTGGTGTTTAGAGGTGCAATGTTGTGGGAACCCCCGTGCAGCCTTCAGACAGTCCCCCAAAGGTAAACTGTCAATTTTTTTTCAAAAACACTTAACACCCCAAAAAATCACTTTGAATTTGGGGACAAAGTTAAAAACTAGCGAACTTGACTCTTGGTCCCTAAGTCTGCCCCAGGTGTGTTTTTCATTGCAGGGGCTTGCGGAAGGTGGATTTTTCACGATTTATTCAACTTAACTTTAGCAACTTTAAAATATGCTGACCCCCATTTTCAAGTACCCCAAATTTGTAGGGAAGCCAATCCTGGACGTTTTTGAGTCCCACAAATACCTGGAATATAACATTAAATTCAGAGTATTATGGGATTCAAAGCACACTGGGCTGGGGAGAGTGGGATAATACTTACCTTCTCAGTTCCGGTCCTCTCAGGCACACTCAGCTGCCCATAAAATAGATTGAGTCCCATGAGTGGGAGCACACTGCATAGTGACATCATGACTGTGCAGTGTGCGCCCAGCCAATCAGTGACTGAGAGCAGCCAAATCACAGATTACCCCTACTGTCTGGTGAAGAAGGAGAAGATTATTATTCGCTCTGTTCTGTCTGCTTTCCAAGGTGCCCGATGTATTTGAGATGTGTTTGGATCATTGTATACTGTCAATGCAGCAAGAGTTGGACAAGTCTGCAGGTAACTCAGCGGGTTTGGTGGAGGTGTTGGTTATACGTGTGTGTAGGAGGAGCAGGTGCTGACTAAACTTGTGTGTGTTTACAATTCAATACCGAGATTAAGATTTTTTTTCAATTCAGATTGGCTTCCCTAATAGTAAATTAGTGCCTAGATATGCGGATTGGTAAATACACATGAAAATGAGCATGTTAAATACGGCTTTACAGTTTTCTCCTAAAATACTACCTGATTTAACCTTCTTTTTGGCAGAATGCACCAACGTCAGAAATGCGGCCAAACCCCCGACAATGCCAGTTTCAGGGGTTTGATCGCATTTCTCATATGCACCAAGTTCCGGAATGCAATACATTCCGGAGCCTGGACCCGGTGGGTAACGCCATATTTAGATGATGTTACCCTATAGACGCCTATGTGCTTCTATTCGCAAAGTGCATATCGGTGTCTTAACGCTGGCATGCTTTCTATGAGTGGCGTCATTCATCCTGTCCTCTGTGTTACATTTATCCTGAATATATTTTCAATTGTAATCTACATTTTTTTTATTTTAAAGACATCAAGTATGTTTTGGTTATTGGTTACACTGAGGCCCTCATTCAGAGGCGGTCGGAGGATGCAAGCAGTCGCTCAAACTGGGCGGCCGCTTGCATCCTGACCGGCCGACTCTATTTCGGTCGTTAGGCTGTGGGTTAACACCCACAGCTCTAACGACCGCTAGGGTGATGGTCGCGATGGTCATTGACCATCGGGGCTTACGACGAGACCCTAGGGTAGAGGGTCTCACTTGTCGTTAGCCCCGGAGAGCTTCTGGCTCTGTCAGAGCCGGAAGCTCTCTACTGACATCACTAGTGATGTCAGTGGGGCCTCCCCCAAACGGCAGGCGTTCCCATGGGAACGCCTCCGTTTGGGCTGCCACCCCCCGGCCCGCATTCCAAACTGGGCGAGCTGTCAATCAACATCGACAGCTCGCCCCCCTTTGGAAAGAGACCCGCTACGACCGGCGTAGACCGTACGGCCGCCTCTGAATAAAGCCCTGAATCCTCGGGAATAAAAATGTTTTTTGGTGAATACAATGTTAGGTGTCTTTAGCAGAAAAAATACACTTTTCTACTGCAGGGTCCATAGGGTATCCACAGGATACCTTGGGGTATAGGTGATGACGTCAGTCTTCAGGCACCACAGAGTTAAAGTTTTCAGCCTCCCAGGATGCATCTGGGTCCCTCTCCTATACCCCACCCCCAGGCCAAGGCATCTCGGTTTCGTCGGTGCCTGGTCGGAGGCACTGTGCAGAGGGGGGCTATGAAGAGCCCCTGAAGTTTGTTTTAAAGGCAGCGCTGGCTGCACATCTGGGAGTACAGCATGGACAGTCAGTACTGACGTCCATGCTGTCTCCCCTACACCCCACCGGTACCAGAACGCCGGTACTGATCCGGGGATGCTGGTAGACATCTGGGGTCACGGCTAGCGGTGCCCCCAGATGTCTTGGACCATGGCCGGATCCCAGGGGATAGCAGGTAAGCAGCGGGGTCCTGCGGTGGGTCCCCGCTGGTCACATGGTCCTGAGTCCCCAGGCAGGGGGCTCCCTGGGGACTGGCTGCAGCGTGGAGCCAGGCGACCAACCTGCGCTTCCACTACCCCCTGGGACAGCGGGCCGCTGCTGAGCAGCATGCGCTGCGGCGTCCCAGGGGTTAAAAGCATGCCAGGGGAGCGCGCTTTCCCTGTCTCACAGCCGGCGCCTCCCCTGCTGCACACAGCCTCTCTGCTCTGTCTGATTGGCCATAGTGTGTCAGCGCTCCTCCCCCAGGCCGGCCTCCTTCATCCTCTGCTCCTCGGTGGCCATCTTTGAAGCATGGTGAACGCTGCTGGAAGCCTGTGAGTGGTGGCATTGCGGTCTGGGTCCCCCAGCATACCTCTCCTCTGTTTGTCAGAGGTCAGTGTATGCAGCGCTGAGTCCTACCAGCCTGAGGGTCTGAGTAGTTGAGAATCAGCACTAATAGTGCAGGGATTTGTTTCTTCTGCATTGTATGTGACTAATCTGCTAGCCTGCTGTCTGTACTTTCACTTTCTACTGTCCCTGATCTTGCTCTGCTCAAAGCCCTTGCGGTGTGCAGGGTGTTATTCACACTATACCAATACGTATAGGTGTGAGTATCACATACTTACCATCATGTCTGAGACTGACTTTCCTCTCCAGCTCATGTGTACTAAATGTAAGGTACCAATAGCGGAGGGGGAGGGTAACGCGGAGGGTTTATGTCCCCAGTGCCTGGCACTGTCACAGCCGATTATGGTCGGAACCTCCCTGGGCTTGTTTCGCTAAGGCGCTTACAACCCTTGTGGGCCAGCTAGCTCCGCCACCTGCGTTTACCCAGACGGGTTTGTCCCAGCAGTCAGTGGTGTCGTCACCCATGCGGGAGTTCCCGAGACAATTGATGGTACCCCACAGTCTCCCTGTCCCTTCCCAGGTTTCTCCGGAGCCTACGTGGGTTAATACTCTGACTACATCGGTTCAGCATTTGTCCGATGTTTTACAGGGGGAGTCTGTGTTGCGGCCTCATAAACGGCCGGTTGGGTCTTTATCTGCTCCTTATGGAGATGACGAGACATCAGATGATGGGGAGATTCTGGATCTATCAGACCAAGAACCTCTCCGTACCAAAGAGCCGGACGCTAAGTCCAAGGTGTATATCCCTGGTCTTATTCGAGCGGTCCGCACGGCTTTAGTTATTGAGGATATTGATCCTTCGGTGGCCACATTCATATATGCCTTTTTAAGGATATTAAGGGTGAGGCTACGGTGTTCCCTCTTTCTGATCAATTAGTGGATCATTTAGAGGAGGCGTGGAAAAATCCAGGTAAACGGTTTCAGCCCCAGAGGCGCTTAACCGTGGCTTAAACGTTTGCGGTCAATTATTTTTCTAAGTGGGAATCCCCTACGCAAGTGGATTCACATGTCACACGCCTAGTCAAAAGTGCCACGTTGCCTATGCCTTCGATGTCATCCTTGAAGGATGTCACTGACCGCAAGGTGGAGATCTGCCTCAAATCTGTTTATTCCCTTGCAGGGAAGCATCCAGACCGGCTATGGCCGTGTGTTGGGTAGCCAGAGCTATGGAGCGCTGGGCGGATAATTTGGAGGCGTCTTTGGACTCAGACTGTTCGGCTGAACAGACCGAGTTGGTGGGCAATCTCCGAGACTCGGCCACTTACATTAATGAAGCGGCCTTAGATATTTGTATGCTCACCTCTAGGATCTCCTCTGCAGCCGTGGTTGCTCGTCGCACCTTATGGTTGCGTCCTTGGAAAGCTGACGCGGATTCCAAAAAGGGATTAGAAGGTCTGGACAGGTACTATTTGGTCCAGATCTGGACAAAATAGTAGCTACGTTGGCAGCAGCAAAATCTGCATGTCTGCTACGATTCCTTCTAGTGCTGGTGGGTCGTCCTTTCGGCCTCACAGGGCCCAAGGTAGGCCTAAAGTACAGTCTTTTCCACGGCAGGCTGGGACCAAGAAATTGTCCAAGCCCAAGAAACAGGTCTGGAGTACCAGACGTCCGGCTCCTAGGTCAGATAACAAACCTGCGGCCTGGCGGTCCAGGTCTCCCTATGGGGGACCCCAAAGTGGGGGGCGCCTGCTTCAGTTCGCTCAGTGCTGGTCGAGGACTACGACAGACACGGGTTCAGGAGGTGGTCTCTCACGGGTATGCCCTCTCCTTTCGGCACAGGCCTCCATCCCGGTTCTTTACCACAGGCCTTCCGCTAGACCGGAGCAAAGCCTCGGAACTGCGGAAGGTTTTGCACACTATGCTCCAGGCCGGAGTTTCAGTGCATGTTCCAATTTCCCAGAGGGGCCTGGGTTTCTATTCCATTCTATTTTTGGTGCAGAAACCCAATGGGTCTTACCGTTCAATACTAAACCTAAAGGCCCTCAACAAGTCCTTGAGGGTGCCTCTGTTTCGAATGGAGACCCTGCGGTCCATTATTCTGGCACTGGAACCTGGGGACTACATGGTGTCATTGGACATCCAGGACGCTTACCTGCATGTCCCTATTCTTTTGCGCCATCAGCAGTTCCTCAGATTGGCAATCTGCAACGAACATTTCCAGTTCCGGGCACTGCCTTTTGGCCTGGTGACTGCTCCACGGGTATTCACCAAGGTCATGGCGGCTCTCCTGCGGTCGCAGGGAGTCCGACTGTTGCCAGATCTGGACGACCTCCTGTTGATAGCGGGGTCTCCAGACCTTCTTTTACACCATCTGGATCTGACGATTGCGGTACTGCAACGTCACGGCTGGTTGACAAACTGGCAGTGGTCCACTCTCACCCCGTCTCAGAGGATCCTGCACCTCGGGGCCTTATTGGTCTCCAGGCAGCAGTGGATCTTTGTGACGGAGGAAAAGATCCTTGCTTTGTAGTTGAGTGTGCGCAGTTGTCTGCAGTGTCGTTGAGTGTCGATACACTCGGCAATGAGGTTATTGGGCTCAAGGGTGTCGGTATTCGAAATGGTGGAGTACGCCCAATTTCACTCCAGACCTCTGCTGCTATTGATCCGGTCCAAATGGAATGGATTGCCTCAGTGTCTCAAGTCCCAGACGATGGGGCTCACTCCGGACGTTCACCTGTCTCTAACCTGGTGGTTGCAGACGACCCACCTCAACAAGGGTCGCCCGTTCTGGGTGGCGAACTGGGTCCTGTTAACAACGGACGCCAGTCTCCGGGGCTGGGGAGTTGTCATGGGTCCAGACTTGTTTCAGGGCAGGTGGACTCGGGCGGAAGCGGAGCTTCCAATAAACATTTTGGAGCTCCATGCGGTGTTAAGAGCTCTCCAGCTGGCACAGCCGGTTCTCCAGGGTCACCGTGTGCAGGTCCCGTCGGACAACGCCACCACGGTGGCCTATTTAATCCAGCAAGGAGGAACCCAAAGTCGGGCAGCACTCGCAGAAGTGTCCCGTATTCTGGTCTGGGCGGAGCGCAATCTCCCAGTATTATCAGCAGTGTTCATCCCGGGAGTCCTCAACTGGGAAGCGGATTTTCTCAGCAGGCAGGACGTGCATCCGAGAGAGTGGTCTTTACACCAGGACGTCTTTCAGAGTCGGGTGGACAAGTGGGGTCTTCCAGAGATAGACCTCATGGCGTCCCGGCACAACAACAGGTTGAACAAGAGATGAAAAGGCGTCTCTGGTGTATGCCCTGTCCGTCCAGTAGACGTTCCAGTTTGCCTACCTTTTCCTTCCGTTTTCCCTTCTTCCGCGGGTAATACGGAAATTCAAATCAAGAAGGAGGTACGCTACTGTTGATAGCTCCCGAGTGGCCCAGACGGCACTGGTTCTCTGACCTCCAGAGTCTGTCAGTAGACGTTCCTCCTGAGGTTACCATTATGACCTAATCTGCTGTCACAGGGTCCTTGTCTTCACCTGGACCTGACTCGGTGTGGCTGTTGAAACGGTCATGCTAAGGTCCAGAGGGTTTTTCTGGCTCCGTGGTGCAAACCATGCTATGAGCTTGTAAACCTTCCTCGGCAAGAATCTACCATTGTGTGTGGCATACTTTCCTCCGGTGGTGTAGACCTAGAGGGTATTCCCCTAGGGAGTTCCGCCTATCTAGGGTGTTGGCTTTCCTACAGGCTGGACTGGATCATGGGCTTCGCCTGGCTTCTCTGAAAGTGCAGGTGTCTGCCCTGTCAGTCTGGTTTCATCGTAGGATTGCTGCGCTCTCTGATGTGCACACCTTTATGCGAGGTGTTCTTCGCATTCAGCCACCTTTTGTTCACCGGTGGCGCCTTGGAATTGGGCTGTGGTCCTGAGACCAGGGACCGCTGTTTGAACCACTGGACTTTAAATGGCTTACAGCTAAAACCATATTCCTTCTGGCCATTGCCTCGGCCAGAAGGGTTTCGGATTTAGGGGTTCTCTCTTGTAGACCCCCCTTTTCTGATTTTTCATAGGAATACGGTGGTGCTTCGCACTCGTCCGGGATTCCTTCCTAAAGTGGTATCCAGTTTTCACATCAATGAAGAAATTGCTGTGCCGGCTTTCAATTCACCTGGACTTTCAGTGGGTGAAGCCACTTTGGATGTTGTGCGGGCCTTAAAGATTTATGTGGACCGCACTTCTTCGTTTAGGAAGTCGGACGCTTTGTTTGTCCTCTGTGGCTTCCGTAAAAAGTGTTGGCCTGCTTCAAAGCAGACTTTGGCAGGCTAGATTCGTATGGCAATTTCAGAAGCTTATCTCCATGAAGGTCTTTCAGTTCCCTCCTCTATGAGGGCTCATTCCACTAGGTCTGTGGGTCCTTCGTAGGCAGCTAGATGTGGTGCCTCTGCAGTTCAGATACAGCAAGGCTGATATGTGGTCTTCTGTCCATACTTTTGGGAGGTATTACGCTTTTGACACCTTTGCTTCTCAGGATGCTTCCTTCGGGCGGCGGATTCTCCTCTCAGCACAGGAGCGTCCCCACCCTTGAAGGATACTGCTTTGGGACATCCCCAAGGTATCCTGTGGATACCCTATGGACCCTGCAGTAGAAAATAAGAGATATGGTAAGAACTTACCCTTGTTATCTCTATTTCTATGAAGTCCATAGGGTTCCACAGGACTCCCGCCCTGTCGCACCTGTACTGCAGATGGGCTTTATTCTGGTCACCGGTTTTTCCGTCTCCCTATGGTGAGAATGTGATTCTCGTGAGTGTCCAGATCTTTCTTCTCTCTTTCTTCTCCTCCTCCGGCCTATGGCTTGTGACGTAACTGAGATGCCTTGGCCCGGGGGCGGAGTATAGGAGAGGGACCCAGATGCATCCTGGGAGGCTGAAAACGTTAACTCTGTGGTGCCGGAAGATTGACGTCATCACCTATACCCCAAGGTATCCTGTGGAACCCTATGGACTTCGTAGAAATAGAGATAACAAGGGTAAGTTCTTACCATATCTTATTTTTTAAATAATTTTTGCATTACTCATTCAATACAGTAAAGTATCAGGAAGATGAGCATTATCCAAAACTAATGTTCTGGCTATCCTGTTACACACCCTGCTAAAACCTGTTATCAACTACAAACTAAGGGCCTGATTCAGCCGGACGCTCTGACAAGAGCGCTCGCTCTGAATCAGGGCCCTCCTACCTAAAATTGGAGCGGCCTCCTGGCCGCTCGCATAGCTGTGGGTGGCCACCCACAGCTTATGCGAGAGGCCAAAAAGATGGTCGCGATGGTCAAGACCATCGCGACCATCAGGCTTGCGATGAGACCCTGCGGTAGGGTCTCGTTGCCACAAGCCCAGGAGTGCTTTTGGCTCTATCAGAGCCAAAAGCACTCCCACTGACCTCACTAGTGAGGTCAGTGGGGCGGGCCCCATCACTAGTGATGTCAGTGGGGCCGGCGCCAGACGGTAGGCGTTCCCATGGGGATGCCTCTGTCTGAGCAGCAACGCCCCCGGCACGCTCACCAAAGGGGGCGTGCTGTCACTCAACATCGACAGCACGCCCCCTTTGGTGCGAGACCCATAGCAACGGCTTGGCCATTGCAATGCGGGTCTCGCGCATGCGCACGTCGGAGCTCCCTCCGTCATGCGCACTAGGGCACCATCGACCCGCTTTCGAGCGGTTCTGAATCAGGCCCTATGTATTATGTATTTTTTGCTG
The DNA here is from genome assembly GCA_031769625.1 of Taudactylus pleione. NCBI lineage: Eukaryota > Metazoa > Chordata > Amphibia > Anura > Myobatrachidae > Taudactylus > Taudactylus pleione. The sequence continues at coordinate 4,490,009 of JAUIMM010000384.1, forward strand.
CGAAATCTATACTTTTGTCTTTTTTTTTTTTTTTTTTTGCCAAGTTGTGCGTCGTCATCCTCTCCTGTTGCAACATGACTCCATACTCGGTTGCCATCTATTTCCCTGTGGCTTATTTTGCCACTTTGGTCTTCTTTTGACACTGCTTCGCTTTTAGTCCCTTTCTGTGAACATTGGCCCTCATTCAGAGCCACTCGCTAGCGGCAGTACGCTCGTTCCGAGCGATGTTCGCACATCTGCGCATGCGTACGGTTTTTAGTACGCATGCGCGAACCAGTCAGTGCGGCCGAAAATCGTTGGTACGCAATATAGCGAGGGCCTGCTATTTTGAGTGACAGAATGAGGCTTATGTGGGTGGTAACAGGGGAAGGTGCTTGAAAACGGGGGAGTGGAGATCCGAACGCAGGCGTGCTTAAAGGTCAAAACGGGCGTTTTAAGGGAGTGCATAATTAATACAGCAGCGTCATTGCTCACGTCACTTGGTTTTTTTTAACTCAGAACTGCTCGCAAAATAGCGGTTGAAAACACCAACCACAAGAATAGCGAGCAGTTCATACGCTGTACGATGTACTCGATTAATCTAATAAATAGCGGACATGACGTATGGTGCGTGCGGCCAGGGGGCGTTTTTATCAAAAAAACGAGCGTATGTTTTGCTCGCTCGTTCAGACTTAGAGGTGGGAACAGACTACAATTTGCGAACGGATCATTTGAATAGCCACCCCTTGTTTTTGAACGAACGACCACAAATAGCGAACGGCTCTGAATCAGGCCCATTGTCAGGACTTCTGTCTCTTCTAAAGCAATGTTACTGAAGGGCACAAATCTACAAATTAGTGTTAACTACTACCTGAAAAGTGTACAGCCTGTCCCAGGGCAAAGATGCGGCACTCCAAGACTTGGCTCAATTGGTTCTTTCCTCGGTACCCTTTATTTCTACTTCAGGGTCCATAGGGTATCCACAGGATACCTTGGGGTATAGGCAATGGTGGCAGAGTTAATCTTTTTCAGCCTTCCAGGATGCACTGGGGTCCTTCTCCTATACCCCGCCCCCCGAGCCAAGGCAGGTGCCTGGCTCTGAGTCGGATCACCTATTCAGAGAGGGGCTATAAAACAGCAACTGATATACAATTGATGGGTACCATTGTATAATTATATATTTTTTAATGTATTTTTGTGTATATGTTTGTCTATGTGTATGTAATAAATTGTGATTGATTTCTCTTTGATATATAAATTTGTGGTATTACAAAAAAAATTTTATAATTGAAAGCCAAGCACTGTTGTATGTTTTTTCTCTTGTGTTTTCTCTGTTAATAGATGGTGGCAACCCTCTAATAACAGCTGCTGGCTATTTTAACCCATTGATTATTGTAATATACTCTCTTCAGCGCCAAAGGGAACTGTGTATTTATAAAACAGCAAAGGCAGCTTTGCTGTGCTGCTATGAGCGGACAGCAGGGGCAAGCAAATTAGAGGTCCCCGCTGCCGCTCCAACACCCCGCCGGGCAAGGACACTGGTACTGATCCGGGGATCCTGGTGGATACCAGGGGTCTCTGCTACCGGGGACCCCGGTATATCCAGACTGTGGCCGGATTCAAGGGGATTCAGGTACGCGGCGGGCACCAGTCTTATTTGTCCCTAGGCAGGAGGCTCCCTAGGGATGGCTGCGTGTGGAGCAGCCACTAGACCACCAGGGACAGCGTGCTGCGGCGGTGATGATACAGCTCCTCGGCAGTCATTTTCAAGGAAGTGGCATACGCTGTTGGATTTCTATACAGGTGGCATCGCGGTCCGGGTCCCCCGTATACCTCTCCTCCGATAAGGTCAGCGTATGCAGCACTGTTTCCTACCAGGCTCTGTGTCTGTGTAGTTGATTGTAGTGCAGATAATTTATATCTGCATTGTATGTGACTATATGCTAGCATTGTCTGACTGTACTTTCACTTCTGGCTGTCAGCCATTTTACTATCCCTGTTCTTTCTCTACTAAAGCCCTTGCAGTGCGGTGTTGCAGGGTGCTTATTGCCTCACAGTAAAAAGTGTTTTTCTGTGTGGTGGGTCACATACACGCCGTTTACAATCATCATGTCTGAAAGTGAACATGATTATCCTCTTCAGCTAAAATGTACCACATGCAAAGCACAGTTAATGGAGGGAGATGTGAACACTGAGGGTTTATGTAGGGCATGTTATATTATATCACGCCCAATTTCTGTCACTGAACCTGTTCAGGAACCGCCCTGGGCTTGTTTTGCTAAGGCACAACCCTTGTGGGCCAGTTGGCAACGACCCCTGCGTTTCCCCAGATGGGGTTATCGCAACAGGCGATGGTCTCATCACCCATGCAGGGGTTCCCCAGACAGTTATGGTACCCCAGTGTATCCTGCTTTTGCCCCCCCAGGGCTCACAGGAACCTGTGTGGGTGAATTCATTGTCCAACATGGTATAGCACCTGACGGACGTTTTACAGGGGCAGTCACCATTGCGGCCTTCTAAGCGGCCTTTGTTGTCTCAGCTCAGTATGTTAATGACATGACGTCTGATGACGGTGAGATTTTTGACCTTTCAGACCAAGAGCCCCTTCATGTAAAGGAGGTGGAGTCTAAGTCTAAAGTCTTTATACCTGGCCTAATACGGGCAGTCCATGCGGCCTTGGTTATTGAGGATGAGGCTCCCCCATAGCTAAATCCAAATACGCCTTCTTTAAGGGTGATGCCACTGTATTTCCTCTATCTGGTCAGTTAGTGGACCACTTATAGGAGGCATGGAAAAATCCGGTTACATCCTCAAAGACACTTGGCCTTTGCATACCCCTTTGCGGATAATTGTTTTTCCGAATGGGAAACCCCTCCACAAGTGGATTCTCATGTCACACGCCTAGTGAGGAGTGCAACATTGCCCATGCCCTCCATGTCCTCCTTTGAAGGATGCTACGGATCGCAAGATGGAAATTTGCCTAAAGTCCATTTATTCCCTTGCTGGGGGGCTTCCAGACCAGCTTTGGCCGTGTGCTGGGTAGCCAGAGCCATGGAGCGCTGGGCAGATAACTTGGAGGCGTCTCTGGACACTGACTCTTCAGCTGAACAGTTGGAGTGAGTGGGTAATCTCAGAGACTCGGCCACCTACATTAATGAGGCAGCCTTAGATATACTGTAAGTCTCCTCACTTCAAGTATCTCCTCGACAGCAATAGCGGCTCGCTGCTCCCTGTGGTTGCGCTCTTGGAGAGCAGGTGCAGATTTCAAGAAGGGATTGGAATGCTTCCCCTTTACTGGCCAGGTCATATTTGGCCCTGATCTGGACAAAATTGTGGATCCGTTGGCAGCAGGGAAATCTGCGTGTCTGCCCTCAGCTGCAGTCCCATCAGGGTCTAGTACTTCATCCTTTCGACCCTATAGGGTCCAGGGTAAGTCCAAAGTACAGTCCTTTCCAAGACCATCAGGGTCCAAGGAATCTGCCAAGCCAAAGAAGCCGGCTTGGAGTACAAGACGTCCTACTCCCAAGTCTGACGATAAACTTTCAGCCTGATGGGACGGGCCTCCCCTTGGGGGATTCCAGAGTGGGAGGCCGACTTCTTCAGTTCGCCCAGTGCTGGTATCTGACTATCACGGACACTTGGGTAAGAGTAGTGGTCTCTTGGGGGTACGCCCTCTCCTTCCAGCGAAGGCCTCCCATCCGGCTTTTCAACACAGGCCTTCAGTCAGATCAAGACAAAGCCCTGGAACTCTAGAAAGTGTTACACTCTATGCTCCAGGCTGGAGTTATAGTGCTGTTCCGTTGCCCCAGAGGGGAATGGGGTATTACTCCAATCTCTTTCTGGTACAGAAACCCAACGGGTCTTCCCGGCCCATCCTCAACCTCAAGTCCCTCAACAAGTCCTTGAGGGTTCCTCAGTTCAGGATGGAGACCCTGCATTCCATCATATTGGCAATGGAGCTTGGGGATTTTATAGTGTCGTTGAATATTCAGGATGCCTACCTGCATATCCCTATTTTCTCAGCACACCAGCTTTTCCTCAGGTTTGCAGTGGTCAATCAACATTTCCAGTTTCTGGCACTGCCCTTTGGCCTGGCCACAGCGCCTCTAGTGTTTACTAAAGTCATGGCAGTCCACCTGCGGATGCAGGAGGTCCACTTGTTACCCTATCTGCACAACCTTCTGTTGTTGGCAGGGTCTCCAGAGATACTTCAGTGCCATCTGCAACTGACAATATCAGAGTTGCAGTATCACGGCTGGTTGATAAACTGGAAGTCATCCTCCCTGGTTCCCTCACAGAGGATGCTCCATCTCGGAGCCCTGTTGGACTCTCAACAACAGAGGATCTTTGTGACGGAGGTAAAGATCTCTGCATTGCAGGCAAAAGTATGCAGTTGCCTGCAGAGTAGCCGAGTGTCTATTCACTCGGCAATGAGGTTACTGGGATCCATGGTGTTGATGTTCGACCTGGTGGAGTATGCCCAGTTTCACTCCAGACCTCTACAAAAATTGATCCTCTCCAGATGGAATGGGTTGCCCCATTGGATAAAGACACTGACAATAGTGCTTTCCCCGGAGGTCCTTCTGTCTCTGGCCTGGTGGCTGCAGACTGCTCACCTAAACAAGGGGCGCCCCTTTTGGATTGCGGACTGGGTCCTTCTGACGGTCTCCGGGGCTGGGGAGCAGTAACAGGTCCACACTTGTTTCAGGGATGGTGGACAGCAGCAGAATCTGCGCTTCCAATCAATGTGTTGGAACTTCGAGCAGTATTCAAAGCTCTTCAGCAGGCAAGACATGTTCTCCACAGAAAACCTGTGCAGGTACAGTCAGACAAGGCCACCACAGTGGCTTACATAAACCACCAAGGAGGTACCCGAAGTCAGGTGGCACTGACAGAAGTGTCCCGCATTCTGGCTTAGGCGGAAGGCAATCTCCCAGCCATTTCAGCAGTGTTCATACCAGGAGTGCTCAACTGGGAAGCGGACTTCCTCAGCCATCAAGATGTGCATCCAGGGGAATGGTCTCTTCACCAGGAGGTGTTTCAACTCCTAGTGAACAGGTGGGGCCTTCCAGAGATAGACCTCATGGCCCCCCCGACACAACAACAAGCTGCCTGTGTACAGGTCAAGAACAAGAGACGAGGAGGCTCTTCTGGTAGACTCTGTCGGTCCGGTGGACCTTCCAGTTTGCATACCTCTTCCCTCTGTTCTCCTTTCACCTCGAGTGCTTCGAAAATAAGGAGGAGGCAGGCTCCTGTTGTTAGCTCCAGCATGGCACAGATGTCACTGGTACTCAGATATTTGGAGTCTCTCCATAGACACTCCGATGCTGTTGCCTCAATGTCCGGATCTGTTGTCTCAAGGTCCTTGCCATTACCCGGACCTGGGTCGTCTGTCTTTGACGGTGTGGCTGTTGAGACAGCCCTCTTAAGGTCCAGGGGTATTTCCAGCTCTGTAGTTAACACAATGCTCAGAGCTCGGAAGCCTGCTTCTGCAAGAATTTACCACAGAGTGTTTCATACTTTCTTTGAAAGGTGTCGCCCTAGAGGCTATGATCCTCTGGTGTTTAGGATATCCATGGTTTTGGCTTTCATACTGGTGAGGTTAGATCACGGTCTTCGCCTTGCTTCCCTAAAGGTGCAAGTTTCTGCCCTGTCAGTGTGGTTTCAGCGTAGGATTGCTACTCTTCCTGATGTCCGCACCTTTATGCAAGGTGTACTTTGCGTTCAGCCTCCCTTTGTTCCACCAGTGGCTCCTTGGGATTTGGCTGTGGTCCTGAGGGCTCTCCAAGGACCGCCATTTGAACCACTGAGCTCAGTGGATTTAAAATGGCTTGCAGCCAAGGCTGTTTCGTCTGGCCATTGCTTCGGCCAGAAGGGTGTCAGATTTGGGGGCTCATTCATGTCACCCTCCCTTTCTGATTTTTCATAGGGACAGGTCGGTGCTTCGGACGCTCTCTGGTTTCCTACCTAAGGTGGTATCTAGTTTCCATATTAATGAGGAAATTATAGTGCCGGCTTTCAATTCCCCAGACCTCTCAGCTGGTGAGGCCTCATTTGATGTGGTACATGCTCTAAGAATTTAAGTTGACCGTACCAATTCGTTTTGGAAGTCGGACTCCTTGTTTGTCCTCTATGGTTTCCGTAAGAAGGGATTGCCTGCCACTAAGCTGACTTTGGCAGGATAGATTTGCATGGCGTTTTCTGTGGCTTACACTCGTGAGGGTCTTCCTGTACCATCCTCTATATTAAGGCTCATTCTACTCGGTCTGTGGGCCCTACGTGGGCAGCTTGCCATTGCGCCACTGCTGTTCAGATTTGCAAGTGAGGTATTATGAATTTGATACCTTCGCCTCTCAGGATGCTTCCTTCGGGTGGTGGATTCTCCTTTCTGTACAGGAGCGTCTCCATCCTTAAAGGATACTGCTTTGGGACATCCCCCAAGGTATCCTGTGGATACCCTATGGACCCTGAAGTAGAAAATATGAGATATGGTAAGAACTTACCCTTGTCATCTCTATTTCTACGAAGTCCATAGGGTTCCACAAGACTCCCGCCCTGTCGCACCTGTACTGCAGATGGGCTTTGAGCTGGTCACTGGTTTTTCCGTCTCCTTATGGTGAGAATGTAATTCTTGTGTGTTCCAGACTTTCTTCTCTCTCTTTCTTCTCTCTCTTTCTTCTCCTCCTCCAGCCTATGGCTTGTTACATAACTGAGATGTGTGGCACGGGGGCAGGGTATGGGAGAGGGACCCCAGTGCATCCTGGGAGGCTAAAAACTTTAACTTTGAGGTGCCCGATGTCTGCTGCCATCGCCTATACCCCAAGGTATCCTGTGGAACTTCGTAGAAATAGAGATAACAAGGGTAAGTTCTTACCATATCTCATATTATTTTTCTGAGTCCCAGATTTGCGTCTCTTTGTCCTAGGAAAAGCTATACATGTATCACTGAATTCACAATGCGCCTGTTTTTTGCTATTAGAGTGCCATTTTCCCATCTCTAAGCAAATTCTTGTCGGCTAATTTCCCATTAATTGATATGCTTGGGGTAGGTACTGTTGCTTTAAGGCCATAAGCTAGTGGACCTAAACCCATGATAAAAGCATAGTTTGTGTATAAAATATGTGTGATAACTAATGGTAAAATTTATTGCGAATAAGGGTAGAGATTGACCAGCAGGGAAGAATTTCACCAGTTGGCCGGCTTGACAAATTATTGCAATATTCTTATTTGGCAAGAGAAGTGGCAGCCTTTGGCAGAGACACTGGAGATCCAGCCTGGTCTAGCTACAGAAATATCTATAAGTGACAGTTTGTCATATATCCATTTCTTCCTACAGCTTTCACCAATCTCCTACCAACTCATTAGCATATTCATTTTGTACTAATAACTGTGTTTAAACTAATAAATTTAAATTAATGTATTTTGTACACATATACACAGTTTTCAAATGCATAGCAGCAGAATTAAAAAGTTTTCTAGATACAGAAGAAATGTCGGTTTTTGTTTGCTTAAGGCAATTCTGCTATGCATTAAATTGCACAAAAGTAAGGTGCGAACAGCATTTTCCAATATATTAAAATACTAAAATAAAAATCTGCCATATAAGCTAGTGTGCTCCATTTTCACTAGTGTGCTTTCCCTACATCTGCTAAATGTGTGTGTGTGTGTGTTACCTCTCTGACGCCCCTCAGCTATTTGTAGTAAGGTGTTTTTGTTACCCCTTGCAGTCATAAACCAGAAATAAAATTCCTAGTTGCAATGAAAACAGCTGGGTCACATGTATTGCAGAAAATGAAAGGACTGTTTAGGAATTAAATGAAGGGTCAATCCACCACAATCAATTGATCCAAGGTGACAAGTTTTGAAGACTTCTTTCGTTGGAATTGAATAGATATAGCTACTGTCCCAGAAATTATACTCTGATATATATGCAGGAAATTACAGTATAATTCCCCACTGTGTTCCAGATAGTTGCAGTCGCTTTCTAAAGTGCAGTAAAGCATTGATATTCTTACTGCTGGTTAATTTCATTAAAACAGAATACAGTGCCTGAATAAAATGTAAGTGGTTTATTCAATACCGGGTGGCTCCCAATGCCATGTATTGCCACTTTAAATCCCAGTACAAAAATCATTGATTTTGACAAATCACACCTTATTAAATAAACCCAAATATTTCATGCAGAACAGTAAAAAAAGTTATATTTTAAGTCATTGATCTGAAATGTAGAAATTACATCCTAAAACAATGGAAACATCCAAATTAAAGTTATTTTGACAAGGAGACAGAAAATAAAATGGGAAAATTCAATCTGATTTTGCAGACCTTCATATTTTTGATAATACACAAAATAGATTAGAAGCGGATACATTTACTGCAAGCATAATAATAGAAAATGCCAGTTTTGTTACAGTTAACATATTCTTTTTCCAGTGCTTTGTAATTCCATATTTAACAGTGTTTCACAAAATATACACTTTTTTTTTTTAAGGAAAGTAATAAATATAAGTTAAATAAGACGTTCGTTAAACTGAGATATTTTTGATGTACAGTAACATTTGCACCATATATACAAATTGTAGTCAAACTCACACTTTATATACCATATACAATGTTTAGTCAAACACATATTGAGGTTAACATATCAAAGTAAAGGCTTCATGAAGGTTTTGCTAACAGTATCTGAATGAATGCAGGGTAAAGGCAAGCCTTTAAATCCATTTCTAAGATAGTTCATAGAGAAGTGAAGATCTCTGAAACAGTAACTATTGGTTGGTCCTCACATCACCCCACCCCTTTAGGAGGGTCACACATTCCTGTTTTCATTTGGGACTGTGTGATGAACCATGAAACTTCAGTATAAATGGCTGTATTATTATCATGTTAGGTAGGGTACATTTTTCACCATACGTGGTAGTGCTGGATTAATACAGTGTGTGTGTAACTGAAATACATTTGTACTTTCCCATTTGTTTAACTAGTCACAAATAACTTAGGCTTCATTTGTATGCATTATTATCAAATACAGCTGCAGGATAACCAAAATGCTATATATTTTGAAATTAAATAAACTGCACTATTTATACTGCAACATATTAAACATACAGATTGATAGTTTTCCTTTAATGTGTAAGATGTATAATATATCTATAAATATACATTGCAAAATGGTGCTGCATCATATAAGAATATGAGGAAACTGTACAATTTTAACTACAAAATATCCTGGTTGTCTGCATCTAACACAATATGTGACAAATCTAGTAATCATATATCAGTTTGAGACAGGTGTTTTTTTATGAAGTATCCAACCAACTTCTGGGGTCTTTGCTGATACTCAGTCAGAACATCGTGTGAGCTGGAGATTTGGTCTCCTTCCAAACGATTCAAAAGTGTGACACAAACCACTGCAGCTAAAAGATAAAATGATATCAGTTATGTACTGCAGCAAAACATGAGCAATAGAGAAGTAGGCAGTAATAAATGTAATTAGTTTTTTTGATATTTTGTTTTATTTTTTTATTACATTTAGAGCAACCCAAAAAGGTTGCTCCCTGCAATGCATGAAGTTAAGTTTTGAAGGTAGAAATATGTTTGTTAGCATGAGAAAATTTAAGGTTTAGAAATACTATTAACACTAGAAAACGTATATTTATGTTTCCAAAGATTTAAAAAAACATAAAATAATTTTAGTTGTATTGCAGATCTTACCCTGATGTTTCTGGGCCTGATGTGTGTTTACGCACTCAGCATGTCCTGTAACCAAGTGCAGGCAATGCAGATCGTATGCATTTCAGTTGCATCTTCACTAAAGTGGCAGAACTGGGCTGTAATGTAGTCGTCTTCAAGGGTGTCCGTTTAAATAAACCAGTGGCAGATCAGGACAATCGCCCCTGGTAACATACACAGCTTCTCCTTTGGGCGACAGCTACCTCCCCCTCTCCTCCCCAGGGGGCGAGCTCTCAGCCAGCCCTGGGGGGAAGAGAGAGAGAGGTCAGGTTCCCCCTGTAAAGACAGGTATTGTAAATGTCTCAACATCCCATCTTTGCGCAGCCTGCAAACGGGATGTTGAGAAATGTACAGTACAGTGCCAGTCTTTAACAATAACTAGAAAAGGCTATAGAACTGGAGGATTGAGGGACGAACTGTTTTTTTGTTTTTGTTATTTAAATGTTAGAGAAATTAAATATTGACTGCCACATCATTGATCTTGAAATATGTGTAAATCAAAATCCACATGTAAAAATGCATCTGCTCGCAAACATTTTTGCATCTACGCTCTGATCGCATTTTTATATTTAACTCTAAATCAGATTGTACACTCTTAATTAGTACCTCTTCTATTTTGCTACAGTATGTGATATTGGGCCATATATCTTGGTTTGACACATTACTCATTTTTGTTTTACATTTTAATGATATGTAAGAGCATGATATTGAAGTAATATGTAAGAGCATGATATTGCAGTAACATGTATGTGCACGATGTTGCAGTCAGTGGCGGAACTCCCGGAGACAATGGAGTCATTTGCCGCCGGGCGTCAGCACCTGGCTCCATTGTCCCCGGGAGCTGCATGGAGAAGGAGCGCCGCTGATCAGCGCTCCACCTCCATTGGCGTAACTACGGAGGGTGCAAGGGGTGAGACCCTCCATTCGCCGGGCGCCCGCTGAGTGTGTTAGCAGCGGACGTCCGGCTCCTATCCTCCTGGCGGTAGCCGGAGGACGGAGCTCCCTCCGTCTTCCGGGTCCCGCAGTGTACTATGGGAGTGACGTCACTCCCATAGTGCAGAGGAGCGGACGCCGGGGACGGAGCTCAGGAGTGAGCTCCGTCTTCCGGGTCCCACAGTGCACTATGGGAGTGACGTAATGACGTCACTCCCATAGTGCCGAGGAGCAGACACCAGGGATGGACGGCAGCAGCACTGGAGCGGGGATAAAGGAAAGTGTTTTTTTTTTTGTGTGTGTGTGTGTGCGCGGTGGGGGCCTCACTACTGGGGGCAACTACAGGGGCCTCACTACTGGGGGCAACTATAGGGGCCTCACTACTGGGGGCAACTATAGGGGCCTCACTACTGGGGGCAACTATAGGGGCCTACTACTGGGGGCAACTACAGGGGCCTACTACTGGGGGCAACTACAGGGGCTCGCTACTGGGGGCAACTACAGGGGCTCACTACTGGGGGTAACTACAGGGGCCTCACTACTGGGGGTAACTACAGGGGCAACTACAGGGTGCTCACTACTGGGGCAACTACAGGGGCCTCACTACTGCGGGTAACTACAGGGGACTCACTACTGGGGGCAACTACCGGGGGCTCACTACTTAGGGCAACTACAAGGGGCCTCACTACTGGGGGCAACTACCGGGGGCTCACTACTGGATGTACTGCATAGGGGGACCATTACTGGGGAGCACTACATAGGCGGACCACTACTGGGGGCATTATATAAAAGGAACTGCATAAGGGGGGCGGCGGCAGCTGGGGCTGGCATAGGTGCTGGGGGGTGGTACATTTTAGTTTGGGGGGGGGGGGGGGCACCAACATTTATCTTGCCTCCGGGCACCTGGGATGAAGTTACGCCACTGGTTGCAGTAATATGTAAGAGCATGATATTGCAGTAATATCTATGTGCATGATATTGCAGTAATATGTAAGAGCATGATGCCACAGTAATAAGTAAGAGCAGTGCCAGATTAAGGTCCACATGGGCCTGGAGTTGAAATTGATGAAGGGTCTATTTTATACTGCCACAGGGGGGGTGACCAGCACAGTGGGGGTGTGGCTAGTTATGTGGGGGAGTATATACACACACGCGCACAAACATATAATATAAATACACACAATAATTGTGAAAGTCTATCCACATCATCAGTGCGCGTGTGCGGTGGAAGCCTGTATTTGTGCACCAATAGCTCCCACTATGAGAGAGTCGATACCTAGACGATGACCGGCCGCTAAGTATGGGGGGGCGGAACATAGCAAGGGGGAGGGTGGCAGGATGGAGAGTTTTGGGGGGGAGGGGGCCTCGAGAAAAAGTTACAGGGACGTCAGAACATCAGAGAGTGGGCAGAGCCTGCGGAAGATGTGACCGAGAATGAGATGACCAGGCATATGTACATAATGGGGCATATTCAATTGGGCGTGAGGTTTAGCAAATTTAAAAAACCTTGCACCTAATTCTGGATTACCGTGGATATGCGCACTTCTGATACCTGCGGTATCTAATTAAAAAAAAGTGGTCGCAGAGTTTTCAGCTCTGCAAACCCCACACCGCATAAAAAAAATAAAAATTCTGCACTTACCTGCCTGGGGCTCTCCGGTGGTCTCCCCTCTATCTTCTCATACACACACACTCACTCATACACACTACATACTCACCCTGCAGCAGAAGACCCGGCTTCCGAAGCTGGATGCAGTTGACAGTGCTGCAGAAGGTAAGCAATTAAGGACTAATTCAGCAAATTGGACACTTCCAATTGCTTAATTAGTCCTCAGGGGGGGTGCCGCTGGAGTCCCAGAGCAAGTCCCACTGATTTTTCCTAAAATTAACGTTTTTAGAAAAAAATCACACTTGCTCTGGAGGTGTGAGAATTTAAACCTTCCAGCGCTCCGAATAGGAACCTAATTGAATTGCAAAAATCCTGCACCTGCTTTTCTCACCCCCAATTGAATGTGCCCCCATATATACATATATATATATATATATACATATATATATATATATATATACACACATATACAGTCAGGTGCGTAAATATTGGGACATTGACAGAATTGTAAAAATTTTGGCATCTATTCACCACCACAATGGCTTTGAAATGAAACAAACAAGATGTGCTTTAACTACAGACTTTCAGATTTAATTTGAGGGTAATTACATCCAAATCAGGTGAACGGTGTAGGAATTACAACGGTTTCTATATGTGCCTCCCACTTTTTAAGGGGCCAAAAGTAATGGGACAAACTAAACAATCCTAAATCTAACTTTCACTTTTTAATACTTTGTTGCAAATCCTTTGCAGGCAATTGCATCCTGAAGTCTGGAAAGCATAGACATCACCAGACGCTGGGTTTCATCCCTGGTGATGCTCTGCCAGGCCTCTACTGCAAATGTCTTCAGTTCCTGCTTGTTCTTGGGGCATTTTCCCTTCAGTTTTGTCTTCATCAAGTGAAATGCATGCTCAATTGGATTCAGGTCAGGGGATTGACTTGGCCATTGCATAACATTCCACTTTTTAGCCTTAAAAAACTCTTTGGTTGCTTTTGCAGTATGCTTCGGGTCATTGTCCATCTGCACTGTGAAGCGCCGTCCAATGAGTTCTGAAGCATTTGACTGAATATGAGTATATAATATTGCCCGAAACACTTCAGAATTCATTCTACTGCTTTTGTCAGCAGTCACATCATCAATAGATACAAGGGAACCAGTTCCATTGGCAGCCATAAATGCCCACGCCATGACACTACCACCACCATGCTTCACTGATGAGGTGGTATGTTTTGGATCATGAGCAGTTCCTTTCCTTCTCCATACTCTTCTCTTCCCATCACTCTGGTACAAGTTGATCTTTGTCTCATCTGTCCATAGGATGTTGTTCCAGAACTGTAATGGCTTTTTTAGATGTTGTTTGGCAAACTCTAATCTGGTCTTCCTGTTTTTGAGGCTCACCAATGGTTTACATCTTGTGGTGAACCCTCTATATTCACTCTTGTGAAGTCTTCTCTTGATTGTTGACTTTGATACATATACACCTACCTCCTGGAGAGTGTTCTTGATTTGGCCAACTGTTGTGAAGGGGTTTTTCTTCACCAGGGAAATAATTCTTCTGTCATCCACGACAGTTGTTTTCCGTGGTCTTCAGGGTCTTTTGGTGTTGCTGAGCTCTCCGGTGCGTTCTTTCTTTTTAGGATTGTTCCAAACAGTTGATTTGGCCACACCTAATGTTTTTGCTATCTCTCTGATGGGTTTGTTTTGATTTTTCAGCCTAATGATGGCTTGCTTCACTGATAGTGACAGCTCTTTGGATCTCATATTGAGAGTCGACAGCAACTGATTCCAAATGCAAATGTCACACCTAGAATCAACTCCAGACCTTTTACCTGCTTAATTGATAATGAAATAACAAGGGAATAGCCCACACCTGTCCACAAAATAGCTTTTGAGTTGATAGTCCCATTACTTTTGGCCCCTTAAAAAGTGGGAGGCACATATAGAAACCATTGTAATTCCTACACCGTTCACCTGATTTGGATGTAATTACCCTCAAATTAAATCTGAAAGTCTGCAGTTAAAGCACATCTTGTTTATTTCATTTTAAAGCCATTGTGGTGGTGAATAGAGGCCAAAATATGAAAATTCTGTCAATGTCCCAATATTTATGCACCTGACTGTGTGTATATGTGTGTGTGTGTGTGTGTGTGTGTGTGTATATATATATATATATATATATATATTCATGCCTTCATGAATACGCACATACTGTATAAATACGCTAACACACATGCAATATATATGTAGTCGTGTGTGTATATATAGATATATACACACACGCACACATATATTACAATATATCACAGTTTTCAGCAAGCACTGCAATGGTACTTCCTCGATTAGCAGCAGCCCATCCCCAATCAGCTCAGTCTCTCAGGCCGCCTTCACGGAGCTGAGCTGAACTTAGTTTAGCAGCTTCTGTTTGGCGTGATGGTGCGGCAGGTAGCACTTGTCTGACGTCACATGGCGTGGAGGAGGCGTCGGGCAACTGCGTTCATTACAGGGAGGGCTTATGAAGCCTCCCACTGCGCCGACCGTAATATGCACGGCAGTAGCCGTAGGTGGGCTGGCAGGCAGGGGGTTGCGGTTTCAGTGGGCGGGTCTTGAGTGGTCAGGCAGGCAGCCAGCCAGGCTGTAACAGGAAAATATTTTTTTCCTGTCTCCATCAGTCCTGCAGATCAAGTGGGCCTATTTTAATGGGGTGCCTGGAGCTGCAGCTCCACCCCCCCCATTGTTAATCTGGCCCTGTGTAAGAGCATGATGTTACAGTGATATGTAAGAGCACGATGTTGCAGTCATATGTAAGAACACGATGTTGAAGTGATACGTAAGAGCACGATGTTGCAGTGATATGTAAGGGCACGATATTGCAGTAATACGTAAGAGCACGATGTTGCAGTGATACGTAAGAGCACGATGTTGCAGTGATACGTAAGAGCACGATGTTGCAGTGATACGTAAGTGCACGATGTTGCAGTGATACGTAAGAGCACGATGTTGCAGTGATACGTAAGAACATGATGTTGCAGTAATATGTAAGAGCATGATATTGCAGTAATATGTAAGAGCATGATTTTGCAGTAAAGTCACGTTTACCCTTCAGTCCACTTATGTTACACATTGCAGCAAATACTGAGGACTCCATCTCAATGTTTCTAATTCCAGCATCATATGCTGCTTTCAGGTACTGCATTTTCTCCTCTTCTGTGTATGAGCAGATTGCACCATCAAGGCGTCCTTGACCTTTAGAAGAAATATAACATGAATACTTTAAGTATTTAGACAAATTTAACCAACACAGATCAAATAATAATCTGTCAACAATGTCAGATCATATAAAATAGCGAGGCTACTGGTGAACTGGGCCAGGGAGAATTAAGCTCTTAAAATAAAGTTAGGTTTTTATACTGACTGAACATTAAGTTCTTCATTAACATACGTTTCTCAGCACATTCTAACATGCATATTTTTGTTCCAATGAATAATGTTCACCTGACTGGTTATGTTAGAATCTCCACATAGACTGATGGCAAGCTATGCATAATTTCACAATATTATTCAGTCATCACTAGATGGTGCCTTAGGGCCGTATTCAATTAGCAGCGAAAACTGATGTTTTTTTCCCATAGGCTAAAACGGGCGTTTTTCGCCAAAAAAGGCGATATTTTTGCCAAAAACCTGTCAAACGCAATTGCCGAAAAAAAACTGGAGATAAATTTTCTCAATCCAAGACCAGGCGAAAAAAAATGCAAAATTCCTATTTTTTGCTAAAAATTTGGGGATTTCTTTCAGAACCCTTTGGACACTCCCCTAATGATAAATTACCCCAAAAAAATGTAAGTTGCGCACCGGCAAAAAACGTAAATTGGGGGTACATTAAAATGGGTGCAAGTAACATTTTCGTATCGTACAAACGCAATTTTAAAAACTGTAAAAAACCGCCTGCTGCGACCACGTGCGATGTGTAAAATACTTCACACATCCATACCGTCCCCCGAAAAATTAGACCCAATACCGTAAAACCATTTTCACAATTTTTTATTTTTACCCAAAATTTGCAGGTAAGTGCGCAACTTATGAATTTTTTGGGGGTCATTTAACATTAGGGGGGTGTCCAAAGGGTTCTGAAAGAAATCACCACATTTTTACACAAAAATAGGGATTTTGCATTTTTTCGCCTGGTCTGGAATGGAGAAAACTTTTCTCCAGTTTTTTTTCGCCAATTGCGTTTTCGCCGGTCTTTTGGCAAGAAACTGCTGTTTTCCCCTATGGCGAAAAAAAACGCCCGTTTTCGCCACTAATTGAATACGGCCCTCAGTGTCAAAGAGAGAAATTGATATACAAGACTGAGGAGCCTATTAATCAACATGTTTTATCATACGCAACGAGTTTTAAAACTTGTTGCGTATGATAACGGTGCTCCTGTCATCTGTTTGAAAAATGACAATTAGGTGCTGATTGGCTTGAGCATCATTTATCATACACAATAAAGTTTTACAAACTTGTTGTGTATGATAAAACTTGTAGATCAATGAGACCCTCAGCAATTGTTTTATGGCACCCCTAGCAATTGGGGTGCAAGGAAAAATGTATGATGTTGGTGGTCATAAGGTACCTGAGAACTGTCCACATCTTGTGACCACTGTGGCTAATTAAATACCCCTTTAGAGTTCTGTGTGTTAAACTTTAAGTAAAAGCAAAACATTTACTAATCAATTATTGGTATGTCAAATGCATGTAATATGCATTTAGTCATATAGGTTTGTTTAAAAAGGATTCCAATCCATAAGTACATTGTACAGATGTGTCCAAATTAGGGGTGAGCGGGTTCGGATTTCTGAAATCCGAACCCCCCCGAACCCCCCCGATCCGAGTCTGATCCGAGTCAGGCTCGACTTTTCCCGCCTGACTCGGATCTGAAATCGAGGCAAAACGTCATCATCCCGCCTTCCGAGTCTCGCGGGTTTTGGATCCTATATAAGGTACCCGCGTCGGCGCCATTTTCTCACTCGGCTGTGGACAGTGAAGAGGGAGGGTGGGAGTTAGGGCTGTGTAGTGTAGTGTAGTGTAGTGCTGCTGTTGTCCACTACTTCAAAGTCCATAGGGGCTGGCTGTGTTGTGCTGTGCTGCTGTTGTTAATAGGGGCTGTGTCCACTACTTCAAAGTCCATAGGGGCTGGCTGGACTGTGTTGTGCAGTCAGTTCTCCATAGGGGCTGTGTCCACTCCAAAGTCCTGTGCAGTGTCCCAGTCCTAAAGGAGTGCTGTAGTGTTGTCCAGGGGGTGCTCTGTCCATCAGGGGTGCTCCCCCCAAGTGCTAAAAAAATAATATATTTTCTGTGTTTGTGAATTGTGTGCGCAGTAGCCGCACGTGCATCAACAAAGTAGTGCCAAGCGTGCGCCTGTGTCATAAGTAAAGGGCCGGCTGGCTTGACCATTAAAGGGTGCTGTAACCCCCAAAGTACACTCCAGTCCAAACCAAAAAAAAAATTATTTTCTGTGTTTGTGAATTGTGTGCGCAGTAGCCGCACGTGCATCAACAAAGTAGTGCCAAGCGTGCGCCTGTGTCATAAGTAAAGGGCCGGCTGGCTTGACCGTTAAGGGTGCTGTAACCCCCGAAAGTACACTCCAGTCCAAACCAAAAAAAAAATTATTTTCTGTGTTTGTGAATTGTGTGCGCAGTAGCGGCACGTGCATCAACAAAGTAGTGCCAAGCGTGCGCCTGTGTCATAAGTAAAGGGCCGGCTGGCTTGACCATTAAAGGGTGCTGTAACCCCCAAAGTACACTCCAGTCCAAACCAAAAAAAAAATTATTTTCTGTGTTTGTGAATTGTGTGCGCAGTAGCCGCACGTGCATCAACAAAGTAGTGCCAAGCGTGCGCCTGTGTCATAAGTAAAGGGCCGGCTGGCTTGACCGTTAAGGGTGCTGTAACCCCCGAAAGTACACTCCAGTCCAAACCAAAAAAAAAATTATTTTCTGTGTTTGTGAATTGTGTGCGCAGTAGCCGCACGTGCATCAACAAAGTAGTGCCAAGCGTGCGCCTGTGTCATAAGTAAAGGGCCGGCTGGCTTGACCGTTAAGGGTGCTGTAACCCCCGAAAGTACACTCCAGTCCAAACCAAAAAAAAAATTATTTTCTGTGTTTGTGAATTGTGTGCGCAGTAGCCGCACGTGCATCAACAAAGTAGTGCCAAGCGTGCGCCTGTGTCATAAGTAAAGGGCCGGCTGGCTTGACCGTTAAAGGGTGCTGTAACCCCCAAAGTACACTCCAGTCCAAACCAAAAAAAAAATTATTTTCTGTGTTTGTGAATTGTGTGCGCAGTAGCCGCACGTGCATCAACAAAGTAGTGCCAAGCGTGCGCCTGTGTCATAAGTAAAGGGCCGGCTGGCTTGACCGTTAAGGGTGCTGTAACCCCCGAAAGTACACTCCAGTCCAAACCAAAAAAAAAATTATTTTCTGTGTTTGTGAATTGTGTGCGCAGTAGCCGCACGTGCATCAACAAAGTAGTGCCAAGCGTGCGCCTGTGTCATAAGTAAAGGGCCGGCTGGCTTGACCATTAAAGGGTGCTGTAACCCCCGAAAGTACACTCCAGTCCAAACCAAAAAAAAAATTATTTTCTGTGTTTGTGAATTGTGTGCGCAGTAGCCGCACGTGCATCAACAAAGTAGTGCCAAGCGTGCGCCTGTGTCATAAGTAAAGGGCCGGCTGGCTTGACCGTTAAGGGTGCTGTAACCCCCGAAAGTACACTCCAGTCCAAACCAAAAAAAAAATTATTTTCTGTGTTTGTGAATTGTGTGCGCAGTAGCCGCACGTGCATCAACAAAGTAGTGCCAAGCGTGCGCCTGTGTCATAAGTAAAGGGCCGGCTGGCTTGACCGTTAAAGGGTGCTGTAACCCCCAAAGTACACTCCAGTCCAAACCAAAAAAAAAATTATTTTCTGTGTTTGTGAATTGTGTGCGCAGTAGCCGCACGTGCATCAACAAAGTAGTGCCAAGCGTGCGCCTGTGTCATAAGTAAAGGGCCGGCTGGCTTGACCGTTAAGGGTGCTGTAACCCCCGAAAGTACACTCCAGTCCAAACCAAAAAAAAAATTATTTTCTGTGTTTGTGAATTGTGTGCGCAGTAGCCGCACGTGCATCAACAAAGTAGTGCCAAGCGTGCGCCTGTGTCATAAGTAAAGGGCCGGCTGGCTTGACCGTTAAGGGTGCTGTAACCCCCGAAAGTACACTCCAGTCCAAACCAAAAAAAAAATTATTTTCTGTGTTTGTGAATTGTGTGCGCAGTAGCCGCACGTGCATCAACAAAGTAGTGCCAAGCGTGCGCCTGTGTCATAAGTAAAGGGCCGGCTGGCTTGACCGTTAAGGGTGCTGTAACCCCCGAAAGTACACTCCAGTCCAAACCAAAAAAAAAATTATTTTCTGTGTTTGTGAATTGTGTGCGCAGTAGCCGCACGTGCATCAACAAAGTAGTGCCAAGCGTGCGCCTGTGTCATAAGTAAAGGGCCGGCTGGCTTGACCGTTAAAGGGTGCTGTAACCCCCGAAAGTACACTCCAGTCCAAACCAAAAAAAAAATTATTTTCTGTGTTTGTGAATTGTGTGCGCAGTAGCCGCACGTGCATCAACAAAGTAGTGCCAAGAGTGCGCCTGTGTCATAAGTAAAGGGCCGGCTGGCTTGACCGTTAAGGGTGCTGTAACCCCCAAAGTACACTCCAGTCCAAACCAAAAAAAAAATTATTTTCTGTGTTTGTGAATTGTGTGCGCAGTAGCCGCACGTGCATCAACAAAGTAGTGCCAAGCGTGCGCCTGTGTCATAAGTAAAGGGCCGGCTGGCTTGACCGTTAAAGGGTGCTGTAACCCCCGAAAGTACACTCCAGTCCAAACCAAAAAAAAATTATTTTCTGTGTTTGTGAATTGTGTGCGCAGTAGCCGCACGTGCATCAACAAAGTAGTGCCAAGAGTGCGCCTGTGTCATAAGTAAAGGGCCGGCTGGCTTGACCGTTAAAGGGTGCTGTAACCCCCAAAGTACACTCCAGTCCAAACCAAAAAAAAAATTATTTTCTGTGTTTGTGAATTGTGTGCGCAGTAGCCGCACGTGCATCAACAAAGTAGTGCCAAGCGTGCGCCTGTGTCATAAGTAAAGGGCCGGCTGGCTTGACCGTTAAAGGGTGCTGTAACCCCCGAAAGTACACTCCAGTCCAAACCAAAAAAAAAATTATTTTCTGTGTTTGTGAATTGTGTGCGCAGTAGCCGCACGTGCATCAACAAAGTAGTGCCAAGAGTGCGCCTGTGTCATAAGTAAAGGGCCGGCTGGCTTGACCGTTAAAGGGTGCTGTAACCCCCAAAGTACACTCCAGTCCAAACCAAAAAAAAAATTATTTTCTGTGTTTGTGAATTGTGTGCGCAGTAGCCGCACGTGCATCAACAAAGTAGTGCCAAGCGTGCGCCTGTGTCATAAGTAAAGGGCCGGCTGGCTTGACCGTTAAAGGGTGCTGTAACCCCTGAAAGTACACTCCAGTCCAAACCAAAAAAAAAATTATTTTCTGTGTTTAGCCGCACGTATATATCAAATCGATATAACATAAATGGAGGACCAAACTTTCTCCGATAAAAATAAAATAGAGAAAGATCAAGAACCACTTCCTCCTAGTGCTGAAGCTGCTGCCACTAATCATGACATAGACGATAACATGCCATCAACGTCGTCTGCCAAGGCCGATGCCCAATGTCATAGTAGAGGGCACATACAATCCCAAATGGCAAAGTTCAGGAAAATCACCTTGAAAAAGACATTTAAATCAGCTGAAGAGAAACGTAAACTTGCCAATATGCCATTTACGACACGGAGTGGCAAGGAACGGTTAAGGTCGATCCCTAGTATGTTCATGACTAGTGGTTCAGCTTCACATGACGATGGAAGCCCTCCTCCCACTAAAAAAATCAAAAGAGTTAAGCTGGCAAAAGCACAGCGAAGAACTGTGCTTTCTAAGAAGATATCACAAATCCCCAAGGAGAGTCCAAGTGTGGTGGTGGTTGCGATGCCTGACCTTCCCAGCACTGGACGGGAAGAGGTGGCTCTTTCCACCATTTGCACGCCCCCTGCAAGTGCTGAAAGGAGCACCCACAGTCCACTTGCTGATATGCAAATTGAAGATGTCACTGTTGAAGTACAACAGGATGAGGATACTGGTGTAGCTGGCGCTGAGGAGGAAGTTGGCGAGGAGGATTCTGATGGTGATGTGGTTTGTTTAAATCAGGCTCCGGGGGAGACAGTTGTTGTCCGTGGGATGAAAAAGCCCATCACGGTCATGCCTGGGCAGAAGACCAAACATTCCACCTCTTTGGTCTGGCAATATTTCTATCCAAATCCGGACAACAACTGTCTTGCCATATGTACCATATGTAAAGGTGAAATAAGTAGGGGTAGGGACGTCAACCACCTAGGAACATCCTCCCTTATACGGCACCTGCAGCGCGTTCATAAAAAGTTACTGTCAAGTTCAGAAACTTTGGCTAAGACCGTAAGCAGTCCAGGGACACCTAAATCCCGTTGTCCTGTTGTATCCAAGCGCCTGCAAACCACACCGTCAACTCCCTCCTCGTCAATTTCCTCCTTAGTCAGGATCGGAAGTAGTCCTGCAGGCCATGTCACTGGCATGACTGACTCTCCTATCCGGGATTCCTCTGGAGGATCCTGCATTGCTACGCCTACTGCTGCCGCTGCTGCTGTTGCTGCTGCTGGGAGTCGTTCATCATCCCAGAGAGGAAGTAGGAACACCACTACTTTTACTAAACAATTGACCCTCCAACAGTCCTTAGCGAGGAGGATGAAGTACGACAGCAGTCATCCTGAAGCAAAACGTATAACTGAGGCCTTGACTGCTATGTTGGTGTTAGACGTGCGTCCGGTATCCGCCATTAGTGCAGTGGGATTTAGACAATTGATGGAGGTAGTGTGTCCCCGGTTCCAAATCCCGTCTAGATTCCACTTCACTAGGCAGGCGATACCGAGACTGTACAGAAACGTCAGAAAAAGTGTCCTCAGTGTCCTGAAAAATGCCGTTGTACACAATGTCCACTTAACCACGGACATGTGGACAAGTGGAACAGGGCAGACTAAGGACTATATGACTGTGACAGCCCACTGGGTAGATGTATCACCTTACGCAGCAACAGCAGCAGCGTCACCAGTAGCAGCATCTCAGAAACGCCAGCTCGTTACAAGGCAGGCTACGCTGTGTATCACCGGTTTCAGTAAGAGGCACACCGCCGACAACCTCTTAGAGAAACTGAGGGAAATCATCGCCCAGTGGCTTACCCCACTTAGACTCTCCTGGGGATTTGTGATATCTGACAACGCCACCAATATTGTGCGGGCATTACATCTGGGCAAATTCCAGCACGTCCCATGTTTTGCTCACACAATAAACTTGGTGGTGCAGAATTTTCTGAAAAGCGACAGGGGCGTGCAGGAGACGCTTTGGGTGGCCCGAAAAATTTCTGGCCACTTTCGCCATTCAGCGACTGCGTGCCGAAGACTGGAGCGCCAGCAAACACTCTTGAACCTACCCCGCCATCACCTGAAGCAAGAGGTTGTGACGCGGTGGAACTCAACCCTCTATATGCTTCAGAGGATGGAGGAGCAGCAAAAGGCCATACAAGCCTATACATCCACCTATGACATAGGCAAAGGAGGGGGTATGCACCTGACTCAAGCACAGTGGAGAATGATTTCCGTGTTGTGCAAGGTTCTCCAGCCCTTCGAACTTGCCACACGTGAAGTCAGTTCAGACACAGCCAGCTTGAGTCAGGTCATTCCCCTCATCAGGCTTTTGCAGAAGCAGCTGGAGAAAGTGAAGGAGGAGCTAAGACGGAGCGATTCCGCTCGGCATGTGGGACTTGTGGATGAAGCCCTTCATTCGCTTTGCCAGGATTCCAGGGTGGTCAATCTGTTGAAATCAGACCACTACATTTTGGCCACCGTGCTTGATCCTAGGTTTAAAGCCTATGTGGTGTCTCTCTTTCCGGCCGACACAAGCCTGCAGAGGTGCAAAGACCTGCTGGTGAACACACTGTCAGCTGAAGCGGAACGTGACACGTCAACGGCTCCTTCTTCATTTTCTCCCGCAACTGGGGCTGCCAGGAAAAAACTTAGGTATCCTAAGCAACCCGTTGGCGGTGATGCAGGGCAGGCAGGACCAAGTTTGGACATCTGGTCCGGACTGAAGGACCTGGCAACAATTTCTGACATGTCTACTGTCACTGCATATGATACTGTCACCATTGACAGAATGGTGGAGGATTACATCGGTGACAGCATCCAAGTAGGCATGTCAGACAGTCCATACCTGTACTGGCAGGAAAAAGAGGCAATTTGGAGGCCCCTGTACAAGCTGGCTCTATTTTACCTGAGTTGCCCCCCCTCCAGTGTGTATTCCGAAAGAGTGTTTAGTGCAGCCGGGAACCTTGTCAGCGAAAGGCGTAGGAGGTTGCTTCCACAGAATGTGGAGAAGATGATGTTCATCAAAATGAATTATCAGCTCTTCCAGGGAGACCAGCCTCCAGAAGGTACAGAGGGACCTGTGGTGGTGGATTCAAGTGGGGACGAGTTAATACTTTGTGAGGATGAGGATGTACACACTGAAGAGGGTGAGGAATCGGTGGATGAGGAGGATGAGGATGACATCTTGCCTCCGTAGAGCCAGTTTGTGCAGGGACACATTAATTGCCAGCTTGTTTTGTGGGGGCCCAAACGAACCAATCATTTCAGCCACAGTTGTGTGGCAGACCCTGGCGCTGAAATGATTGATTTGTTAAAGTGTGCATGTCCTGTTTATACAACATAAGGGTGGGTGGGAGGGCCCAAGGACAATTCCATCTTGCACTTCTTTTTTTTCTTTGCATTATGTACAGTTTGGGGCCTAGTTTTTCTAACTGCCATCCTGTCTGCCACTGCAGTGTCACTCCTAGATGGGTCACGTGTTTGTGCCGCCCACTCGTGTCGCTTAGCATAGTCATCCAGCTACCTCGGTGCAACCTTTTGGACATGAAAACACTATTGTGAGGTGTGAGGTGTTCAGAATAGACTGGAAATGAGTGGAAATTAAGGTTATTGAGGTTAATAATAGCATAGGAGCAGAGAAACCAACAAATTCTGTGATTTTAGCTGTTTTTATGCTTTTTTTAAAAAAAATACAGATCCAAAACACAAAACCCAGAACCCAAAACACGGAAGGGTGGTTTTGGCAAAACCAATCCAGATCCAAAACACGAAGAAAGATCCAGATCCAAAACCAAAACACAAAACACGAAAAGTGGCCGGTGCACACCCCTAGTCCAAATACATCTATCCTCCGTGCGCTACAAGTCGTGTTACACACAAGGCGTGAGCGCCGTGTGACTTAGTAGCGCTGAATGTCTTTTTGTGCGTCTTTTTCCCTTCAAATGCATCTTATTCACACAACGATAACAATATGACGCACAAGCAGCTTCTGCTGATTAAAATGATATGCGGTGTCATCAGCTATGTTACAGCCGCTGACACTAATGTAGGATTTCGCATGCAGATACACCCGCAGTCATACACAATATAGGCATGCCGCATATCATTATAATCAGCAGAAGCTGCTTTTCGCTGTGAGAAAGAGAAGCACGAAAAGACGTTTGGTGCTACCGAGTCATGCCATGGCATGGCGTGACTAGAAGGGATGTTTTATGTGCAAGGAGGCTAGATGTATGAGAACACATCTGTACATACTGTATCTCCTTTTAAATAACACAATTCCATCTGCTATTTAGAATATTGATGTATTGGCAGGTATTGTTAGCTACTGGTTTTGGACAGTATTCCACATAATCCTAGTCTAGCAAACTTGTGTTTCTCATATCTAACTGCAAAAACCATTAACTGTTTCGGTAAAATAAATGAAGCTTGATGATCACTATTTTGAAGTGACAGTAACTATATCAGGCTTTGGCAGGTCTCAGAAGAAAGATGTGTGGAAGAGTAGTTGGAAAGACGTGAAGTGGAGGAAGAAGTAGGGCCGCACAGCCACACATCACAATAGGCTGTGTAAATGGCCATGTGCAAACTATCTCAGGTCACTGACTGTTGGACCACAGACGTGTGACACCCGTTAGGGGAGCTGCTGCTTCTCTGTTCATCACGGGGCACAGTTTGGGTACTGCTGCATTAGTCTATTATATAACTAATACATCCAGACACCAAAACCCCAACCCTCTCTGTCAGAATATTATTATTAACAGTTATTTATATAGCAGCAGCATACTCTGTTGCTCTTTACAATTGGGAGCCAAACAGTAATAAAACAAGACTGGGTAACACCAGACAGGTAAAGAAATAAGAGGGACCTATACATTTAACACTAATGCTTTTAAATATTTAGCTTTTGAACAAAAATAATAATTTGTGGCTTTGTTCTATTGTTATTTTTAACAAACATTAAATACAATTTGAAGATTTAAATTATTTTCTATTTAGATTAGGTCCAGTGCTTCAATAGTTTTGTGAACTTCTTTTCTGAAAATTCAAAAACTATTGTTAAAGAGACAAGAATATATGCAACTTTTGCCTATAGCGAGTTCTACAGTACATATGGATATTTTTATTCTCTGGTGCAGAAAGGATGAAGTGACAGGAAAAAGTAAATTGCCTTCATAATCTTGATGTCCACTACCGCAAAGCTGCAGGAACCGCTGAGATGGTTTCTCTGCTCCAACGTATAACAACAGAAATGACCGGATTTATGTGCAGACTTTCACAGAATGTTGTGAGATTTGTTAGATAGTTTTTGTTTCGAGTTAGGAGATCTGCAGCACATACATTTGATGTTTGCCACAAAGATTTAGGGTGGTGGACAGAATCTAAATGTTAAATATCCTGACCTTCATGGGCGTCTGAACGGAGGGGGCAAGGGGGCGGGTCAGGGCGGGTCACCCCCCCCCCAAATATTTCAAAGGAGCAGCAGCCGCGGACTGTCAGAGCTGTGCAGCTTTATAGTAATAGGCTGCACAGCCCCTGCACTGCATGGAGAAGGAGGTGTAATGTGCGGTCTTTTAAGTTAAAACACAGCACATTACACTTCCTGCTCCGTGCGGTGCAGGGGCTGTACAGCCTATTACTATAAAGCTACACAGTCCTGACAGTCCGCTGCCACCGCTTAGGTAAGGGGAGGGGAGAGGAAGATAGGGGAAGGGGGTGGGAATGGGCAGCGTCAGAACGATTTTATGTTGCCCCCCCCCAACATAAAATTGTTTCCACGCCCCTGATGACCTTGATATTTTTTTGCAGTTAAGATAAAAGTGGTCTTACAAAAATGATACACAAAACATATTTAACAACTGTTATAGTTCACGTGTATGTGCTCTGCCATGAATATAGTGTATGGAATTGTTGCAAGTAGCCATTGTAATGTATAGAGCGTAGCAAATATCCATCACAATTTCACTGTATAACTTACTGGTAGACATACAACCTCCAGTCATATCAATTTACTAAAGTAACATGGTAAAGTGCATTAAAAAAAGAGTGTACATCAAGTATAAAAGACTGCAATGCACTTAGGCCCTCATTCAGAGCCGTTCGCTATTTGCGGTCGTTCGTTCAAAAACAAGGGGTGGCTATTCAAATGATCCGTTCGCACATTGCAGTTTGTTCACACCTCTAAGTCTGAACGAGCGAGCAAAACAAACGCTCGTTTATTTGATAAAAACGCCCCTTGGCCGTTCGCACCATACGTCATGTCCGCTATTTATTAGATTAATCGAGTACATCGTACAGCGTATGAACTGCTCGCTATTCTTGTGGTTGGTTTTTTCAACCGCTATTTTGCGAGCAGTTCTGAGTTAAAAAAAAATAAGTGACGTGGTCAATGACGCTGCTGTATTAATTATGCACTCCCTTAAAACGCCCGTTTTGACCTTTAAGCACGCCTGCGTTCGAATTCCACTCCCCCGTTTTCAAGCACCTTCCCCTGTTACCACCCACATACGCCTCATTCTGTCACTCAAAATAGCAGGCACTCGCTATATAGCGTACAAACGATTTTCGGCCGCACTGACTGGTTCGCGCATGCGTACTAAAAACCGTACGCATGCGCAGATGTGCGAACATCGCTCGGAACGAGCGTACTGCCGCTAGCGAGCGGCTCTGAATGAGGGCCTTAGTATTCTATAATTTAGCAGGATTGATTGTACTATGCATTTTATTACTTTTTAATTCATTTTTTAGCACCCTTTCAATTCATGTACCTTAATATTTTTTAGTCAGCCTCAAGGTTCAGTAAGTGACACATATGGTAAATATAAATAAGGCTGAGGTGCTGCATGATTCAATATAGATACAATAGAACATACTGTATGTTTTTGTTTTTTTTCACATTTACGTTTGCTCAAAAGATGAAAAAAACTTTTAAGGGTAGTTAGAATTTTATATATTACATCTGTGCTAATGAAAAAGATCACCACTGTAAAACGTGATTGAGACTCTGGTTTGAATTACATCAAATTTATTCTAATCATAACAACATTTAATATATAAAACAAACCTTCATAAAAATCCAGTGTGCACATAGTATTTCCAATGACTGTATTGAACTCATTGATTTCTTGACTACACTTAACGAACTCTTGGGCTAATTCCGCATCCAATTCTGTACTACGAACCACTGTCTTCCCAAGTACAATCTGCTCAAATTCAGGCCTAAAACAGGGATTTACAGACTGACTTGTAATCACCACAGAACCCGGCTCAATACCTAAACAAAACAAAGCAGAACCTAATGTTAAATATTGCACAGTTAATGGATAATCCAAGAAAAATAAGTAGAAATTCTCATTTTCAGTTAGTTATGCATGGCTTAAATGTTATATACAACAAATAATACATAAGCAATATGTACTGTATATTCACATAGCTTGACACTGGTGACCTCAATTTTGACTTCACCATGATATTCTTTGTGTTATCTGACACATAGTAGATACCTGGCTGGTATGTGATTCAGGGGTCTATTTACTAAGCAGTGTTAGGAAGGAGACAGAGTGAAAAGTGATAAGGTGCCAGCCAATCAGCTCCTAACTGCCATTTCACAGGCTGTGTTTGAAAAATGACAGTTGGGAGCTGATTGGCTGGCACCTTTTCACTCTGTCTCCTAACACTGCTTAGTAAATAGACCCCTCAAACACTGTGCACAAGAATGTAAAACAAATTAATAGGCTATACATTTGATGTATATGCTATAACCTCTTTTTATTTACCATCTACAAATGACCACACAGATATTATGGGGTAAATTTATTAAGGTGGGAGTTCTATTTAAGAAGTGATGTTGCCCATAGCAACCAATCAGATTTTACTTCTCATTTACCTAGCACATTCTAGAAGATATTTCCTGGAATCTGATTGGTTGCTATGGGCAACATCACTTCTTAATAGAACTCCCAGCTTAGTAAATTTCCCCCTATGTATTAATTTGAATTTGCAATGTGGTAACACAAACAGGGTTTACATTAAGATACATGCTTCTGTATATATGTATACCCAAGGCTGTGACAGTCACTTTGGATTGAAAGCTTGGATTTAACCATTAGTGTACTTAAACAACATATATAAAAAAAAATGCGTGTACACAGAGTTTGTTGCACTCTCTACTGACTGATCATATCAGCATTAACTGTTGATATACCTTGAATTTATTGTTACACACCACTTTGAACCTGTTGGTATACTGTATATCACTTTGTCCAAGTATTTGCTCTATGTAATCAAGATGAGGTAATAGATTCTACTCTGTGCTACCTGATACATAGGGCAGAATTTACTAAGCAACGGCTTCAGTAAGCCGCTGTGTCCCGGCGGGTTGCAGACACATATTTAAAACGGCACCCGGAGTCTGTATAAAAACATTCACCTGCAAACATGCTGGGACGCAGCTGCTTACTGAAGACGCTGCTTCGTAAATTCTGCCCACAGTTTTTTAAAACAGAAACATAACACTTTCTTCATGTCTTCTGACTCAAATTAAATTAGTTACCGAATACCGTATATATTCAATGAATTACTAATACAAATATTCACCTCCGGACTTTGTGTCCTGAATAAAATTATATAATTTCCTACAGGGCCTATTGTATTCTTAATTTGCACATTAATTCTCACTAATGGACATTTTGTGTCTCATATGGTACATAAGTGACCTGTAGTAAGTAGAATTTATTGGTGCTTTTTACTTTTACTATCTTTTTGTGACTGGACAGATTAATCATTGTCTTGAGTCTATATTGGTGCATTCTGCTGTTTGTATATATTTTCGATGTTTGGACAGACTAGCCACTTTTCTTCAATACCCGTTAATTTTAATAAGGGTATAATAAATTTGTTTTAATATCTACCACTGTACATATTTATACATACTAAACTTAAAAGCGTGCCCCCAAAAAGGAACCACTTTCTTTATTAGCTTGTGCTAATTTTGTTTGTTCAGTACATTGTGGGCCTGATTCAGAGCCGCTCGTTCGCTCCGAGCGATGTTTGCCCAACTGCGCATGCGTACGGATCGTTATACGCATGCGCGAACCAGTCAGTGCGGACGAAATTCATGTGCTCGCAAAATAGCGAATGCCTGATAATTTGAGTGACAGGATGAGGCGTATGTGGGTGGTAACAGGGGAAGGTGCTTGAAAACGGGGAGTGGAGATCCGATCGCAGGCGTGCTTAAAGGTCAAAACGGGCGTTTTATTGGTGTGCATAATTAAAACAGCAGTGTCATTGACCACGTCACTGGGTTATTTTTTTAGCCAGAACTGCTCGCAAAATTGTGGTAGCAAAAACCAACCACAAGAATAGCGAGCAGCTCATACCCTGTTCGATGTACTCGATTAATCTAATAAATAGCGGACATGACGTAGGATGCGAGCGGCCAGGGGGCGAGTTTCCCAAAAAACGACCGCAAGTTTTGTTCGCTCGTTCAGACCTAGAGGCGTGAACAGACCGCAAACAGCGAACGGTTCATTTGAATAGCCACCCCTATTTTCTGGATGAGCGAGCGCAAATAGCGACCGGCTCTGAATCAGGCCCTGTATTCGGTTTCGGGGAGCACCACCAACAGAGCTATAATAAAAAATGCGTCACAGTATCATTAGTTGGATGTTTTTCTGAGAGATACGGTGTGATTATTACGTTCCTGTGCAGGATTCCCTCTTGTGTGTGTCTCGTTACTATATAACTGCAAGAGTATGTTAAAACAATAACATAATTGTTAGTTATGGTTTTATACAGGGCCGTGTGGAGCTCTACGGGGCCCAGGTACTGGGGGGCATGGCCAAATCCAGGAGGCATTGCCATACCCCCTGGGCCTCGGTAATCAGTAACCTCCCCCCATCCCCGGCCGTCATTGCCCCTGGTTTCATAAGACCATTGTCTGTTTTGGTAAACCCATAAAGCAGAAAACAATGTTAGTATGTTAGTGCTGTCATTACATTAGATTATATTATTAATTGGATTATCATTTTGCCTGGTTAAGGCTTGCACATATAAGACCATCCTAAAATTAGTACACGTGTACCACTTGACACCTTTGTCTATTATGAGCACGAGAGTCCTCACAAAACGAATTTTTTAATTAAACACCAAATGCCTGAAAAATTGCTTTACTTCAAGAAGTTGCAATAGAAGGAAAAGAAATATCACATTTTGTTTAACACATGCATTTTGGATAAAACAAAGCATATTGTCATCCTTTAAAAATATCCTTATTAACTCTTGAACCCAATGGTATTGTAATAAATCAATCCCAATGGTTTTGTAATAAATCAATCTGTCATTTTATGTGGCAGTGTGCACAAGCAATTAAAAACTAAACCCAAGGTTAGTAAAGCTGGACATATATCAAGGTCTGATATTTTTTTTTATTGATTTCTAAAGGGCCCCATACACGGTGCAATTTGCACCCAGCAATGTGATGCCCGATCTGACAGTCAACATATGGGGCGGTCCCCACACACAGAGCGATCCGCTGCCCGATATGCCGCCCCCCCTCTCCCCGCATAAAATAGCATGAGACTGTGCAGACAGAAAGATCTGGAGCAGTGACGGAAGACCTCACGGGAGTGCACTGTGGCCGATATAATGCCCACACACAGAACGATATAGCAGCGATATCGTTCCAATCTGTCGGATCGGCCGCTATATCGCTCCGTGTGTGGGGGCCTTAAGACAATGAAACTGATAATAGATTACATACAATTAAATGTAGGTGTCTTATTTAAACTTTAACACTATTGAAAACTATGAGAATTTTCATTTGAAGTAATTAGATTTTTTTTTTAAGCATGTATTGTAATAATGTAACAAACATTATAATGTATGCATCAATAATTCATACTTATGCTTATTTTTTTTATTCAATAAATGTGATTACAATAATGTGCAATAATTAGAAATGTGTCATATATAAAGCCAATCATTTGTTCTGAAACTCACCTATGGAGAACTTTTTATCTTGTCTATAATACACTTGCTTATCTTTTTTGTTACCTTTACAACATTTCACAAGTACATACATAAGTTTTTTTTTTTTCATAAAATACTCTATTATACTTTACCTATGCCTCCTGATGTACCAATACGAATAACTGTGACATCAGTGCATTTAGAATGATACAATAGTTTTATCAGTTCGTGAAGCATTATTGAGATAGATGGAATCCCCATTCCATGCTGAAAAATAAATAAAAGAAACAAAGGTCAGTGGATGGTGATACTAAAATGGACCTAATCTGTTTTACAATATCCGAAGGACACTCTGGGCAGCTCTGCAATAGCGATACTGCAGGTGCCATTCCAGACACCCAGCAAGCCATATGCAGGGGACATGGGGCACCTCCCGGGCCTTGCTTTCACACCCCTAGTTACAGCCCTGACAAAAAGGAAAGAACAGCTGTACAGTCTAATATAATAGCAAGATTATTATTCCAGAGAAAATAAGAAATTAATGAACAAACTCTGATTCCTATCACCAACGGGGTTCAGCAGGTTACCCACACCTGCCAGTCAAGGGTAGACATGCTGGTTCTTTCAGCTCCTGTCATGTAACTGTGAGATAGTGCTGATCTAGGACAAAAAGTATAGTGATCCAGTGCTTGCGGTGATATAGCTATAACAAGCAAATGGTCACTATCATCATACACCGTAAATAGCCTCCCTCATTATAACCAGTTAGTCTTGCAAATGAATGTAGAATGACTATATGCCTATGCTAGAAATATGAGGGTTTATACTCTAAAAAAGAAATACCCAAATTGAAAGTATCACATTGCAGAGAAGTACCCCCCCATTGCCAACATATATTACATTGCTACAAA
This sequence comes from Taudactylus pleione, assembly GCA_031769625.1. Taxonomy (NCBI): domain Eukaryota; kingdom Metazoa; phylum Chordata; class Amphibia; order Anura; family Myobatrachidae; genus Taudactylus; species Taudactylus pleione. The sequence goes on from JAUIMM010000384.1 coordinate 4,522,638, forward strand.
CATATTGTTGGGAATGCTCACACATGAATTAATACCTACTCTTTTGGCAGCTAAATTTTCCATATGTAACACCCTCTAGGAGTAGGTACTTGTAAATACACCCCTCTCAGTGTTAAAGATTGCTGCCTGTTGCATACACTACATGCCTGAGACCCTGGGGATCAATTTTCAGGTAAAGGAGGGGCTGGAGAGATAGACACGCATGGGCGGGAAGACAGGTTTGTAGCCAGGAGAGCAGAGAAAGGAGGGGGGAGAGAGAACAAAGGAGTTGATAGGGAGAAGTTGGAAGGCAGCAGACATCTTTGGGAAGAGGCAGAGCTGGGAAGCAGGAATGTAGCTCTGGTGCTGCCCCAGCAGGGGGAGAATGGTGGGGCCGTGGCGGCTGCCACGATGGCCTTCTAACGCCAAAGAAGAGAGAGCTCTGGAGTGACCACGGAGATAAGGTCTGTGAGAGACCACAGAGAGAGAGAGAGAGCTGGAATTTTGCAGTGTGAGCCACCCAGTGAAGTTTTCGGCACCTATGAGAGGGGTAAGAGATGCCAGTATATGTGTCGGAGAGATGGGAAAGAGAATTTCCTAGGAGCTTCACAGTTAAGGGACAAGAGGAGTCCTATATGCATAAAAGCCCTTCAGCAGCCATTAATGGGGAGGGGTCACTGTGGCAGCAGTGTGGCTATAGAAGCCATCCCTGTAAGAGAGGAATGGGCTGCAGCTGAGAGCGCGTTGGCTGCAATGGAAAAGTATGTATATTGCTGTCCCATATGAAGGCGAAGAAGAGCAGAGAGAGGCAGGCTAGGTGTGAGACACACTGTATATTGTCTTAGAAGAGACAAAGCAGAGGCAGAGTACAAAAGAATGTATGTGAGATGTCTGCGAAGCTGTGGAACTACAGGTATCAGCCAGCAAAGGGTGAGGTGGACCTGCATGTATGAAGTGGAGAACTACAGGCACCAGCCAGCAAAGGGCGAGATGGACCTGCATGTATGAAGTGGAGAACTACAGGCACCAGCCAACAAAGGGTGAGGTGGACCTGCATGTATGAAGTGGAGAACTACAGGCACCAGCCAGCAAAGGGCGAGGTCGACCTGTGTGTATCAAGTGCAAAGCATTTATTGTAACTGTGCTTAAAGAATGTGCTAGTGAAGAAGAGTGTGATTTAATGTAAACATATCCATAAGATTGTCATACACCATCTGACATGCCAAGTATATGAGCTGGAGGGGAAGATGCTGTGACCATATTTGTGTTCTTTAAACTCATGTGAAGGAGGAGAGACATAAAGTAGTTCATTTTTATAAGAGAAGGTCTGCTGCCCAAGTTATTCAACAAGAACTCTTGCTGCATATGTCTATACCAGTATCTGCTGCATATGTCTATACATGTATCTATATGTGTGATAGTTATAAAGCCTGCATGGGCAGGGACCCCCTTCTCAGGTATTGCCCACACCATAGAGAGCTAGCCTGAAGCAATGGGGGGTGTATCACTCCAAATGCACCTTGCACCAAACCACACACTGAAGTGCGAGTTACACATAGATGCCCACAACCAGTGGCGGGCTGGGCAGAGGGCAGGGTGCCATGTGCCCCCCGGGCCGCAGCGTCATGCGGGCCGCGGGCAGTCTGTGTCACTGGACGGAGTTCGGTCAGCACTACACAAGTGACAAACACACAGCCGCCGGCAGCGGCAGCTGTGTGTTTGTTTTGATCAGCAGCCAATGAGAGTCTGTCAGACTCTCATTAGCTGCTGCTGCGCCCACTGCGGGAGCCGCTCCATCTTCCGGCTCCTGCATTGGGTAATGGGAGAGGCGTCATGATGTCATGGTGGAGACTACAACTACGGCCACTATTTAAGGGGCACTGCATAAGGGTTACCACTATTGGGGGCACTGCATGGTGGGTGGACTGCTACTGGGGGCACTATATAAGGGACACTGCATAGGGGGTACCACTACTGGGGGCACTGCACAGGGGGGACCACTACTGGGGGCACTGTATAAGGAGCACTGCATAGGGGGATCACTTCTGGGGGCACTACTGGAGGCCTGCATAAGGGGGTCCTCTCCTGGGGCACAGGGGGGCACTGCATATGGGCACTACGACGGGGCTGCTCCTAATCTTTATTTTTACTTTACAATAATCCCATATGGACCCGCCTCCTCCCTGGAACACTTGATGGGGTGGTGGGGGGGGGTGCCGTAGCACGCACGTTCTTCGGGCACCCTGGCTACACGCTACTCCTCTGCCAGGGCCGCCTGCATGCATTTGCCCCAGGCTAGAAGTTGCCAGCCATCCCCTGCCCACAACTGTCAGTCATGTTGATGTACATTCACCTTACATTGCTAGTCATATACTTCACAGATGCTCCTACTGTACGCTCAACTAAAGATAAATATGGCAGCCATATATTGCAGAAAACACCTCCACTGCCAGCCATACCGAAGTGTCGTCTCCGCCTCAGTGACAGGAGCCGGGTGCTGCACTGTAGCATTACGTGCAGCACTCGGCTCCCGGCCTAGTGAGGGAGCTGGCACTGCACACAGAGTGGTCCTTGGGGGCAGAAAGCACCACGAGGCCACGCCCCACTCTCCCTGCACCAGGTGTCAACGCGGGGAGGAACACCACTGCATAGCTATCCTCTATATCCCAATTCCTGCACTACTTACCTGTGGGAGCTCTCATAGGTTCTGAGGTGGTCATTCAGACCCGCTCGCGAGCGCAGGACGCTCGCAAGCGGGTCGATGGTGCCGAATTGCACATGCGCACGACGAAGGGAGCCGTCGTTATGGGAGCCGTCGTTATGGGTCTCGCACCAAATGGGGCGTGCTGTCGATGGTGAGTGACGGCACGCCCCCTTTGGTGGGCGTGCCGGGGGTGTGGCTGCCAGACGGAGGCGTTCCCATGGGAACGCCTACCGTCTGAGTCCGTCCCCACTGACATCACTAGTGATGTCAGTGGGAGTGATTTGGGCTCTGATAGAGCCAAAATCACTCCAGGGCTTGCGGTCACCAAGACCCTACCGCAGGGTCTCGTCGCAAGCCCGATGGTCGCGATGGTCTTGACCATCGCGATCATCATCATGGACGCTCGCTATAGCTGTGGGTGGTAACCCACAGCTATGCGAGCGTCCATGAGGCCGCTCCAAGTTGAGGGAGGAGGGCCCTGATTCAGAGCGAGCACTCTGGTCAGAGCGTCCGGCTCTGAATCAGGCCCTGAATTACCCTGGAACTAGGTCTGTGACTTGGAGGTGCTGGATGGAAGCACCACTGTCAGAGTCATTCAATGCAGTGACAGTAGAGGTGACAGCAAATACACCTGTCACGTCTGTTATCACCAGATAGCTGTCACAGTGCAGATCCTTTGGGTATGTGGTCCAGAAAAATGATGCTAGAACACCCACCTGCCCCTTGCATATGTGCATAAACATAGAAGCATTTTGTTGTGATGTGATTAACTTACACTTATTGAAAGCACTGGTCCTACTTTGTACATAGCATAGCGATCAGTTCCTGCGCAAATGTTATCAATATCTGCTTTAGGGTCTCCCAGCTTCAGTTCTCCAGTAATGTACTGAGCAAAAGCTTTCATCCTCCATGGACTGCCTCCAACACATACAAACTGAAAAGATTAAGATGTATATTTATTATCTAGTTGTAGAATAGACAGATTTAATCATTTTACAACTCTTGGTTGTAACATCAATTCTCAAACTCCATTCAGTATCTGGAGAGTAGTTAAATTCTGAAATGTAAGTATTATTGGAGAATAATGATTTATTGATAATAACAAGTTATTACTGTATGTAACTGTAGACAAAATAGCATTATCCTGTTTATTGTAAAATCATGCAGATTATAATTAGATATGGGGTAGAACATGGCATCGCTGGGAGCTGGCGATGCTTGTCCTGCCTCTCCTGAGCCCAATGTTTTGTTCTTCTAAGCATGTACAGGGCTGATGCTTGTGCAGGGCCAACATATGCGCACAGAAAGCCAGTTTGGGGCTTCACTGTGTATGTGCCATCCTGTGCATGCTCGATAGAGGGCGAGGCCTACTGTGCTGGTTGGAACCTTTGGGGCTGAAACAAGGTTTGAGACTTCACTGTTCACGCACTGACCAAAGTGTGTACTCATAAGAGCTGATAAGGGGACTCAGGTGAGGCAGTGCAAAACCACACTCTCCACTGGATCCCATAGTAGTTGCACCCCCAATGGCAGTTATTCTGCCACTGGGCATCATTAGAGATAGTAGTAAAATTGACCTAATGAGACTTGGATGCATCCAAACATACATTTTGTAGAAGGCATATATATTTTGCAGGTACTGGAGGTCTAGTGTAAAAATATGTGAGGATTATGATAATAATGAACCTAGAAGCATGATCTGCTTCTGTTTGGCTGATTGCATATTGACACCACCAGTTACGATAACTGTAAAAAGCATTAACTGCTGTAATCTTAATATTCATTATAGGACTGAAACTTTGTTTGATCACATAGGTGTCTACATTACATTACAATATAATATTATGAAATAACGTCCCTATCCACCACTGCCCCACTTCATCTTCTATTGTGCAACCAATGTTTACTTTATTTTTGTAGGTAATATACACATTATGGAGGTGATTCAGCTTGGGACGGAATTGTAAAGCTGCATGCAAGCAGCTTTGCAATTCCGTCCTTGTAAATATGCAAATACAGCAGGAGGTGACACCCCCTGCTACATTTGCGATCCCAGCACTGCGACCAAGGTCGTACGATGGGATCACCATCGTGACCATCAGCGATGGTGGGCGGTGCCGGGCCGCCAGCCTGCTCAGTAAGCATCAGCTTACTCAGGCTGACCGACTTGCGAGGCCAGGAAACTGCATCCGTGGATGCAGTCCCTGGCCTGGTAACTCCCAGAAAACAGGACGGACATGCCCCCATTTCTGGGAACGCCAGTCACCCTAGCACCATCCCTTAAATGCCTCTGCCTGTCAATCAGGCAGAAGCATAGAAGAGGCTGTGTGCGATGACGCAGGACCCATTCTGCACATTCAGGAATCTGCGTTCAGCATTGCACTTATGTTGAATTAGCCCTTATGTTAGTACTGTGTTGTTGTTTTTAGCTTATCACGGTCTTCTGACTCCTTAAGGCTATTTCACAAACCGGTTTTACATGTAAGAAGGTTGACAGGTACAAATGGTCGACAGGGTCAAAATGTTGACAAGAAAATGTCAACATGATTTTTTGGGTTTTTTAGAGTTAGGCATTTACAGTAGGGTTATGGTTAGACACTAGAAGGGACGGTTAGGGTCAGGCACCTACACCAACGTAGGGTTAGGCAGCAGGAGGGAGAGTTAGGGTGTATCTTAGGCCTAAAAAACGAGAAAAAAAAAATAATGTTGAGCTTTTTTTGTGTCGACCTTTTGACCCTGTTGAACATTTGTACCTGTTGACCTTCTTTCTGTCACAGTCGACCTATTGACTGCCTATCTGTTAATCCACACCCTTTTGACCGGCCAGCAAAAAAAAGTCCAAAGCCGGACTTTTTTTTCCGGCAATCAGTGCATTTCACATGCAACGGCTTTAAGTCGTTTTTAATATTGTGGTTTGTTTTTTTAATGTAGTAGGTATGCGCAGCAGATGGAGTTGCGGGAGGGTACAAGGTAAGAAAAGCCGGTGGGTGGGAAAGGAAACAGTGAAATTTGTGCATCACTGACTTGCAGTGACGACACAGACATGGCACAGCAGCCGTCCTTGTCAGTGGATATTCCCGGCTGTAATACAGCGACTGTGCCATGTCCGTGCCGTCTGAAATAACCCATCCATTTACATACTTAATGAAATTTAATATACGGCAACAAAAAAAACCCGTGAAAACCGGTGTGTGTGTGTGTGTGTGAAATAGCCCATATGCATGCAAATTAGGGGTGTCGGCCAAGTTAAGTAACATTATGTTACTTAATTGCAGCAGTACAGGTGCACTCCATGCTCTTTTTCTGGCAAGAAAACCAGAGGAGTAGACATTCCAATCTTTTCAATAGAACATGTACTTGTACTTATGCCGGGTACACACTAGACGATATGTCGACCGATCAGCGGATTGGACGACATATCGGGCACATCGGCCAGTGGGCCTAATTCAGACCCGCTCGCGAGCACAGGACGCTCGCAAGCGGGTCGATGGTGACCTAATGCGTATGCGCACGACGGAGGGAGCTCCGTCGTGCGCATGCGCAAGACCCGGCGAGCAACGGGGTAGCTGTCGCTCGGGGTCTCACACCAAAGGGGGCGTGCTGTCGATGGTGACTGACAGCACACCCCCTTTGATGGGTGTGCCGGGGGCGTGGCTTCCAGACGGAGGCGTTCCCAGGGGAACGCCTACCGTCTGGGTCCGGCACCACTGACATCAGTAGTGATGTCAGTGGGAGTGATTTTGGCTCTGATAGAGCCAAAATCACTCCAGGGCTTGCGGCAGCGAGACCCTACCGCAGGGTCTCGTCGCAAGCCCGATGGTCGCGATGGTCTTGACCATCGCGACCATCATCATGGACACTCGCTATAGCTGTGGGTGGTAACCCACAGCTATGCGAGCATCCAAGAGGCCGCTCCAAGTTGAGGTAGGAGGGCCCTGATTCAGAGCGAGCGCTCTGGTCAGAGCGTCCGGATCTGAATCAGGCCCAGTGTGTACACAGGATCATGTACTGTGTACGGCATGCGCAATGTTTGGTTACATTGCGTCATTCCGTCACTGTGTACACACATAGTATAGTGTCTACCCAGCTTTAGAATATCAATATCCACTTAGTTATATATTCTACTGTATTAGAATGTTATACTGAGATTTGGGTATTCTGCCACCACCTAGTGAAAAAGGCCACTACAAGCCTATACCTTAACCACTTAACTGGCATGCTCACATGAGAAGCAAACATGCCAGGCTGGGCGCAACCATGTCAGAGGTGACTGCTGACAGATACTACAAGCAAATCTACCAGCAGCTGCCGGGCTCAAACCACCCGAGGTGCAATGCTAAAAGGACAGTCTTTCTGCAACCCGAGCTTCCCTTCCCTCCTCTGGCTACAGACGCTACCAGGGAGCGGCTGAGATAGGCAGTCCTCATAGGATCATCCATCAGCCTGGGCTGCTTACTGCACTGCAACAGCCCCACCTTCCCCTGCTTTCTCACCCTCCCAGCCAGCAGTGTTTGATGGGTGATCCTTAGGATCGCCCCCTGCTGCTGGTTAATCTTCTTGGATGACTGATGATTGAATGCTGCTGGCGTTTGGGGGTGACAAAACAGAGTGTCCCAGAAAATGTATTTCTGGGCATTGCGGAAGCCAGTGGCTACATCCTTGGTTTCAGCTTCTCTAGCCCGGCAGCGTGACTTTCCTGGACATCCTGAGTAACCCGAGGGTTACTTAGCTGTCCAATAGTGACAGTTGGTCCGATGGCTGCCATCGGATACAGCATCGGTCAGAGAAGCTGGCAGTATTTTGACTTAAGACGCTTCCTGTGGCTTTTGCATATTGTATACAAAGATGCAGCAGCTATGTTACTGTATCCATCTCTGAAACAGGCTCTCAGTTGAAGATACGCTGACAAGGATGTTTAACAAAGTAAAACTCAAATATAAAACAATTGCACAGTTATAAATATATAGATTTTTTTATAATACTGGCAGACACTAATATAAATGATAAAAAAAATATTTAACATTACATTTGATATTTAAATGTGTCTGATGCATCCCACAGTGTGTGCACAGAGGCGCAGTAGCGATTGAGGCGCACGGCCTCAGAAATGTACTGGACATTTTTTGGTGCATTCCGGTGTAGTGGCTATTCAGACCCATAGAGATGCACTGTATTATGTGCGTGCAATGGGAGTGTCGCTGTGTGCCATAGCTTAAGGTGATTTAAAGTAGATTACCTGTATGTGGTGTACTGTGTGTAACCAGCATTAGCTAGGAAATTGCAGCCCCCCTTAAGCCTAAAGGCAGGAGCAGCCACTGTTCTTAATATCTGTACTATGGTGTGTTACACTATGGCCCTGAGTTTTTCTGTGTTCTGATATGATTTTTAGCAGTTTTATTTAAAGTTTGGTTTATTATAAAGTGTACTTTCAGTGATCCTTTCACTGTGTTCTCAGACTAGCCCTGTGGTGATTGACACCTGTTTGTCACCTCTCCAAGCAGACAGTTGGCCAGGTGATAGTGTTAGCACTGTGAACAAATTAGTAATTGTATGTCTTACCTTAACATCACCAAACAGGGCTGGGAAATCATGAGTACTTGTTCCAAGATCAAAATGGTACAATATGTCTTCTTTCATTTTTTCCAGGTGAGGATTTGAAAGGTGAATGTGCCTTTCCTCCCTAATAGAACATGACATACAAAAACAGAATTCCCAAATATTGATTCAGTTACTGTACAACAAATTTAAATGTAATATTAGTTATTTTTATATGTACTTTAACCTCTGAAAAGTGATAAACTGGAGAGGATGAACCACCAGTCAATCAGCTCCCAACTGTCAATTTTCAAACACAGCTTGTAACATGACATTGGGAGCTGAGTGGCTGGTCGTTTATCACTCTCCAGTTTATCACTTTTAAGAGCTTAGTACATCTCCCCCCAGGTGTCCACTGGCATTTGATTTGCCTTTTAAAAAAATCAGAAGGTCATTGCTGGTAACTCCACTAAACTAATAGGGGCTGATGCAGAATTGGCTATAACACTGGCGTATGTGCTTCTGTACTGTGTGCATGGAAGAAAATAAGTCTATTCACTCATGTGTACAGCTGTATGTATTGCATACTTGCCTACTTTTGAAAAAGCATTTCAGGGAGATTGTGATAGCAGCACCTATGAGCGTGGTGGTAAAGTGGGCGTGTACTGCTATATCTGAGAGGCGTGCCATAAAATTGACTTACATCCAAATGTAAATGAGCCCCAAAGCAGTCAGTTAGATCTATTTGATGATGAAAACACACTGATACTTCTCAGAAAAAGCTCAGCCATTGGGATCATTGGGGTAGATGTACGAAGCCCTGTAGCGTTATCATCGCACGCTATGTGTGCTGATACCGTTCCTCCCCAATGTATGATCGGGGGTCTGGGCAGTAAATGACAGAGGTGCTATGCACCCGTCATTATCGGCGCTGCCATCTACAAGATAGCAGCGCCGATAGCCTGGGCCATGTACGAACGGTCAGATCGCCTGACCGTTCGGCCCGTGGTAGCTATCAACAGCTACAGCCTGGCGCTGCCCTAACCCCACAGCAGGGACAGCGCTGTGTGCGTTATATAAATAACTCGTAATAAATAAATAAATTGTGCCTTATGACCAATGCAGGGAAATAACATTAATGATCCCATTTGAATGTATATATCTCTGGGGGTTTTTTAAGAGCTACATAATGGGGGTATGGTGCAATCAGGGAGATTGGTAGACTCTTCAGGGAGACAGGGAGATTACTACTATTTCAGGGAGTCTCCCTGGCAATGAGGGAGAGTTGGCAAGTAAGATGTATTGTGTAATGCTCCCACCCCCTATATGTATGCTTTGTTTGCTACTAGTCATCACCATTATCATCAGTTTGCACTTTTACCTAACCTTTTAAGAAGTGCTATAGATACACCTGGAAGCAGGCATATTTACGCTTACGTCCTTCTCTGCACACCCGCACTTTGGTTATCATGTCCTCACTGAACTTTATAGGTGCACCCCACTATAGTGCAGTTACTCTTCTTCAGTCGTAAATGTGAATGCGATCAAAATGCAATTGACTGCATTGCCCATACTTGCGCGTACAGTCCCAGAGCATACACTGTGCGAAAACAACCAAGATACTCTACGCCAACATACATACAGTATGTTCAACTCTGCATTAAACATTTAAAAGAACAAGAAACACTTGGAAAATCAGTAATGCAACACAGGGCTGTAACTAGGGTGGTGCGACCAGTGCCATGGCACGGGCACCGCAGGGCCGGGGGCGCTGTTTGGGCCTGTCAGTTTTCTGTTTATTATCATTCTCACTTGTAGCTTCCTCTTCTTTTATCCCCAGCATATCCTGGCTCCCCTATCTCTTCCCTGGCCCTTCCCCATGAGGCCATAGGGACATCTTATGTCCCTATTTGAAAAATAGGGGGAGGGGGGTGGGGGTGGGCACCAATGCTCGTTCTGGCACAGGGCACCAAAAAGTCTAGTTCTGGCTCTGATGCAACATTACCCTAGAGCAAGGAATTTGAACACAAAATATCCTATAATATTCCTATAGTTACCTTGGGAGCTATCAGTAATAGTGTCATTTATGTGCACCTTGTCCTTCAGTTATATCTGCCTGTGTTCAAAACAAGGTAGTTGTAGTGATCAGTTTAAACCATTGTGGCTAAGCAGATATATGTTTGTGCAGTCACACATCCAATCCCCTGCAACCACACACTACTGTACATAGATCTGTTTGTTTAAACTGACAATTACCACAAGCTTCATATACTTAGAATTACCAGACTTCCTATACATGAGCGAATTACTCCATGCTTTTGACGGCTGATTGCGTTGTATGATATGCTGAGAAATGTCTGTTTAAAATAAAGTGGTGCATGAAGGTGCATGTATCACCTGTATGTACAGGAGCCAATCAGATGAGCCTATCTGACCCCACTATCCAATAAATCTGTGTCTCAGTAAATAAATAAAAAAAAATAGTCTTTTCTGAGTGCCCTCCACCCCACCCTTTTTCAATGTGCAATTTGGGCATGAGGCCTAATTATCATGCACTGCACTGTAAATTAGTGAAACAAGTGGCTTGTTTCTTGCATACAGACGATAGCTTTATTAGGCAAACCACACCTAAAAAATACCACAAATAATATTTTGTTTTAACCGATAGAGTAGGTGGAACAAAGCATGATGAATATCAGGAAAATCTATTCTAAAACAATAGTTATCACTTAATTATAAGATTATATTTTGTATGTTTGTATTACGGTATATCATAATATTTCTGGGACATTTATCTTTAACCCTTTCCTTATTAAATATACTGTATATATAACAGGACTGCATTGTTAAACTAAAATGTACTACAACTATAGAAGCCAGCGTATCCTAAATTATGAATTAACATATCATGAAAGTTTTCGTTAATCCAGCATTAATCACAAACTAATGATGATAATCTCAAATGTGCATGCTTTTTAACAAGAATTATGGACATTTTTGCAGGTGTCCCTAACAAGATTCATGCCTCAGAACAGCATAGAACTCTGACAATATGCCTATGACACTCCCACAAAGGAGGTTCTCCTGCCTGCATCTGCAAGGAAACTGCTCAGTTGCTATTCAAAGTTAATTTCATATAACCTGAAATCTGGCTGTGGCCATAGCCTCTGTCAAGGTATATATTAGGGATGTGCGCCGGACCATTTTTGCCGGATTTGGATTTGGATTTGGTTCTAATTCGTCGTCCGGCTTTGGATTTGGATTTGGATTTGCCAAACTGCGGTGACTGGCTTTGGATTTGGATTTGGATTTGGATTTGGATTTTTTTACAAAAATTGACAAAAAAAGCTAAAATCACATAAATTGGTCTTTTTTTTCTTCCTAGAGTATTATTAACCTCAATAACATTAATTTCCAGTCAATTTAGACCATATCACAGCTTATAATATTGTTTTCAACATTATTGGCCAAAGGTTGCAGTGAGCTGACTGGTTACTAAGCGACAAAGCAGCGGCACAACGACACAGACACCACAGTATAAAGCACATCTATGACACATTGCCACACAGCAGTGGCAGAAATGAAAAGTAGTGCACCCACCCAGTGGGGTACGGCCAGCAGAGTCACAGTACTTGTTTACAAAGTGGGCTACGGCCCTAGGAGTCACAGTGCACAATCTTATTAGCATTACACCGCACATAGGGCCTGATTCACATTACACCATAAAGTAGTGTCTCTTATTTATGTTACGACACACAGTAGTGCCCCTTTTACACAATGCCCACAGTAGTGACCCTTTTACACAATGCCCACAGTAGCGGTGTCCCTTACACAATGTCCCCCAGCAGTGGTGCCCCCTATGCAGTCCCCTTAGTAGTACGGTCCACTATGCAGTGCCCCCAGTTGAATGCTCCCCAGTAGTATGCCCCCCATTAGCAGGCCCCCCCAGTAGTATGTCCCCCATTAGCAGGCCCCCCCAGTAGTATGCCCCCCATTAGCATGCCACCCAGTAGTATGCCCCCCCAGTAGTATGGCTCCCCCAGTAGTAGGCTGCCCCAGTAGCAGGCCCCCCCAGTAGTAGGCTGCTCCAGTAGTAGCCCCCCCTGTAGTATGGGCCCCCCCTGTAGTATGGCCCCCCCTGTAGTAGGCCCCCCCAGTAGTATGGCCCCCCCAGTAGCAGACCCCCCCCCAGTAGTATAGCCCCCCCCAGTAGCAGGCCCCTCTGTAGTATGGCCCCCCCAGTAGTATTGCCTCCCCCAGTAGCAGACCCCCCCCCAGTAGTGCAGACCCCCCCCCAGTAGTATAGCCCCCCCAGTAGCAGGCCCCTCTGTAGTATGGCCCCCCCAGTAGTATAGCCCCCCCCCAGTAGCAGACCCCCCCAGTAGTGCAGACCCCCCCCCCCAGTAGCGCCCCCGGACCTTTGACAAGTAAAAAAATAAAAAAAATAAAACTTACCTGTATCCCCGCTCCCGCGCCGTCCGCTCTGTCACACGCTGAGGAGGGAGCCGGAAGACGGAGCTCATGTGTGAGCTCCAGCCGGCTCCCTCCGTGCAGCAGCCAATGAGAGTCTGTGTGACTCTCATTGGCTGCTGTAACAAACACACAGCTGCCGCTGGCGGCTGTGTGTCTGTGTCTGTGTAGGGCAGAGCGCTATCACTGCGCTCTGCCCTACACGCGAGGAGACCTGATGTCGGATTCTCTAGTGAGAATCCGACATCAGGCGGCCGCCGTTCGGCCCCGAACGGGGATCCGAGTCAGGCGGTGAACACCCGAACAGGGTTCGGGTGGACTCGGATCCCCAATGTTCGGAGCGGTTCGGATTCCACAGAATCCGAACCGCTCATCTCTAGTATATATGCATGGTGCTTCACATGCACAGTTTACAAATAATTACTATTATCAGGGAGATGTACTAGGCCTTGGAGAGTGATGAAGTGGAGAGTGATAAAGTACCAACCAATCAGCTCCAGTAATTTTTCAACACAGCCTGTAAAGTGATAGTTAAAAGCTGATTGGCTGGTACTTTATCACTCTCCATTTTATCACTCTTCCGCTGATTGGTTGGCGGCTCCTGTAATTACAGGAGTCACACGGGTCCTGCTCATTCGGATGGAGTAGGGGAAGGGGAAACACATACCCTTCCTCCTGTTCAACCTGGTTTCGCGTGCCCTTTATTGTTTTGTTTTTTAAACCCCTTTGATGCCTACTTGGACCGAAGAGGACGTGATCTACACTAGGAATAGGTGAGTATGGATATTTTTTACAGGAGCCGTGGATTCTACTTGACAAGTGGACGTGAATGGCTGCAGGGATTCTAGGTGAGTATGCGTGAATATGAATGTGAGTGTGCATGTATGCTTTAATAAAAGTTTACTGTCATGGTGTGTGTGTCTTTTGGTTATTTTAGTATTGCTTTTGCAGGTGAACTAGAGGTACCAGTGGGCTCTTAATGCCCCGCATGCTGGTACTTGTGGTTCTCCAAGTACCAGCATGTGGGAGAGGTTTACTGGGACCTCTAGTTCTCCAGCAAAAGACAATATTATTACTTTTTTATACATACATTTACACTATCAACCCAGGCCTGGGGTGCCCTAGAGACGGGGAACCCCTTTATTGGGGGGTACCCACCACCCCAACGATCCCCGGAGAAAAGGCTCCCCAGCTGTGGCATTACACAACCGGTAGAAAGAGTCAGTGCTGGTTATGGAAAATACAGGGGAACCCTACTCATTTTGTCCCCTGTATTTCCACTACCAGGACCGCTCAAAAGAGCATTGTGCTGGTTCATAAAACACAGGAGAACCCTACACATTTTTTCCAAGTATTTTATAAACCAGGATAGGCTCAACAGAGCCCGGTGCTGGTTCTTAAAATATAGGGGACTCCTACGCATTTTTTCTCCTGTATTTTAAGAAACAGGACAGGCTCAACAGAGCCCGTAGCTGGTTATGCATGTAAGGGGGAGGATGCACGTCATTTATTTTTTTTACTTTTTACTATTTTTTGTAAATACAGAAGCCTTCACGGATCTCACTGATCTGTGAAGGCTTCTGTATAATTCGGACCTTTTAACACTAGTCGCATTAAAAGGTCCAAGTTTTCATAAGAGAAAACTCACCCGGACTCGCATAATGTTGTAGCCTCAAACTCACAAGTTTGCAGGCTATTACATTTGGCGAGTTGTGAGACAAATTCGGACATTTAAATGTGCGAGATACGAGAAGGTCAGAGTTTGTCTCGCACACAAATCTAGGACCCTATTACATCTCATCCATAGTATTTAAAAACTGCTGTGCACTATCCTAGTAAAACATGGTATCCAGATGAATAAATAGGTCAACAGTCAATAGGTCTACACCAGATGGTCAACATGCAATAGGTAGACAAAAGGTCGACTGACAAAAGGTCGACAGGGTTAAAAGGTCGACAGGGATAAAAGGTCAACTGGTTCAAATGGTCAACACACATATGGTTGACATGTGTTTTATATGGTTTTCTAAGGTTAGGGTGAGGGTTAGGAACTTGAGGGAAGATCAGGGTTAGGCTGCCGGAGGGGACAGTCAGGGTTAGTATTAGGCTAGTGCTAGGTGTAGGCACAAGGGGAGGGTTAGGGTTAAGGATAAATAAATAAAAAAAGTGTCGACCATTTGTGTCGACTCTTAATGAACCTGTTGACCTTTTGACCCTGTCGACTTTTTGCACTGTCGACCTGTTGTCCCTGTCGAACTGTTGACTGTAAACCTTTTTACTGTCGATACTTTATACCACACTTGTAAAACCCTTATATTCCCCTCAGTATCTCAAAGTGTTTACTGAGTAATGTAACAGATTGATGTTTGTATTTACTGTAGATACTCTGTTTAGGGCCTACTGTATGTACTATGCCTTGGAGAAAGATAAAGTGGACGGAGATAAAGTACCAATCAATCACACAGCAGGCTGTGTTTAAAAAATGAAAGTTAGGAGCTGATTGGTTAATACTTCATCTCCATCCACTTTATATCTCTCCAAGGCTTAGTACATAGACCCCTTAGTACTGTATCTTTTTTAATGAGTATCAATTATTGTAGTTTATTCACACAAGTATTTTATTCAGTATTTATAGTATTTCAGTCCCATGTTATACACGGGGACTGCTCTGTAAATGTGTAAATAGGTGCCCTATTAAGTATCATAAATGTTGTAAATATATAAAAATCAATACCAACCTGTATTTTGTAGACAGAAACTCAGAACAAATATGCAGGGTGTGTATTTATTTAAAATCTTTGTATAAACAACTGGATAAATAATTTTATTAATAACATTATATAGGATCACCTGCATCGGCTCCCATATTTTCTTAAAATGAAATCAATATCTTGTAGTTAAACATTATACTTCCAAATAAAAGTGTATAACAAAATATTATAAAAAGAAAACTTATACTACTATTGGTTGATTTATATGGAGAGAAATAACTTTTTAACTCAACTACAGTACCTGATAAATCACCAGCCCTCCCTGACTGACATTTAAATGTATAACGTAACAGAAATACTGGATAAAGTAGGTGTGTGAATCAACTAAAAGAATAGATACTCATTAAAAAAAAAAAAGATACAGTACTGAAACACAGAAACTAAATACAAATAACAATCTATTACACTATTCTGTAAACACACTGGGGTCTATTAGGCAAGTGTGACGATGTTGCATAGAATATTATCGGGCAAAATCGTCACGAGTTTTTATAAATTCTGATAATTTATTGCTGCTATTCAGCATTATTTTCTGCAGGGACAGCAATTGCGGTAACACGCTGTCCCTGCGATGTCACAAAAGGCATTGTTTCAGGATTCCGAAAACAATCCCTTCTGCTTGCTCCTCTGCGCATGCTCAGTCATACTCTCTGGAATAGTCTCCGTCCCTGCTTGCGGTGACGGCCAACGGGGTAAGTACATCTCCAGTCTGTCCAAATTGATTGACATGAGTATACAGGCTTTATACTAACCTGTATACATGTATATTTATGTGCTTTTATATTTAACATTTATATATAAATGTTAAATATAATCACACATAAATATACATGTATACAGGCTAGTATAAAGCCTGTATAGTCATGTCAATCACTTTCGGCAGGTTTAACAGGCTGTAATTGGTCTTACTTGTCCGTGGTCACCGGAAAGCAGGCACAGAGACTGTGCGGTGTTACTTGATACTGCAGGGACTTATGAGAAAATTTCCATCTGTCCCTGCAGTAGTCGGGATATTTAAGTATTTTCCTCATATAACGCCATACTGAAATGGAGTTATATAAAGTATATATATTTTGAGTGATTTAACACTTTTTGCTTTGCTGAATAGCAAAAAGCGTTAAAGCACTGTAGAGATCAATGGCTGATCCCTACAGTGCGGTACTCAGCGAGATGGGAATCAATGGGGAGATAACTGCGTTATCTTCTCCATTATCCCATTGCTGAATAGGGGAGTTACATAAAAAAATACGGAAATCATAGTTTCCGTATTTTTTAAGTTAAAAAATCAATGCTGAATAGGCCCCACTCTGAGCTACTGAGGAGCATATAAAGGATTTCCTAGAACAGTGCACAACAGTTTTAAACACTTTCTTTTCACTTCTACTTACTGTATCCTTAATTTTTTGTTTTTAAATATTTCATTTAATCTACACAATAAATAATACCCACAACAGGGGATTTAAAAACATACTTGAATACATAAGAAATATAAAATATTGAAAACAAAAATAAGGCTAAACAGATATCACTTTGTATTAAGGAGGATAAAGACAACATATAAGAAAGGAAAAAGCATTAGTTTAATTCTTATTGAATTATTCAGACTGTGTCAATCCAGACTATTTATAGTAATAGACAGCTCCTATGTCAATGTGGGTGTGCACAGTGGCATAAATATAGAGGGTGCAAGGGGTGCGCTTGCTATGGGGCCCGGCGGCTATGTGGGCCTGCCAGCCCAGCAAGCACCCTCTGTAGCACGGCCGGCCAAGTTGCTAGTGCAACTGGGAACGCTGGTCTCTAAAGCGATCAGAGACTAAAGACACCTCTGATCGCTTCATAGGCCAGCGTTCCCAGTGATGCAGTGCGCCGGTGGCGTCATGACGTCAGCCGCGATGAGAGGATCCTGTGTCTGCTGCTGGATAGTTAGATTCAGTCAGTGGCAGCATCTACACGGGAGGAGAGCTGACAGCGTGAACTGGAGCGTTGCCCAGTGGCCAGCGTGAGAGGTACTGCACAGGGGAGGGGGGCCACAGGATAAGGGGCATTACTGAGGGTACAGAATAAGGGGCACTACTAAGGGCATTACTGGGGGCACAACATAAGGGGCTCTACTGGGGCACTGAATAAGGGGAACTACTGGGGGCACTGCATAATGGGCACTATTGGGGGCACTGCATAAGGGGCTTTAATACAGGGGGCATTGCATAAGGGGCTCTAGTACAGGGGGCATTGCATAATGGGCACAACTTCAGGGGCATTGCAAAATGGGCACAGCTACAGGGGGTACTGCATAATGGGCACAATTACAGGGGACACTGTATAATGGACACTGCATAGGGGGCACAACTACAGGGGGTATTGCATAATGAGCACAACTACAGGGTAATTTTTTAAAACAGATTACTTTAAGGGAACATTCCAAATGCTGCGGGCTACTTTTTTTTTAATTCTGCACCCCAAAACCCCAGTTCAGCACTTTTTTTCACCACCTATGCAGTGGTGAAAACTTGTCCCCGTTTTTTTACAAAGACTTTTCGCACCTGCGAAAAGTCTTTGAAATTGAATATGGGGATAAGTGAAAATGGCGAAAATGACGTCATCGGCGATAAATTATCGCCTATAATGGACTTTTCACACCAAATTGAATATGGCCCTAAATTGCTGTGTTTACCTGTGTGCATGCCAAAGCAAACAGGTGCAACAGTGCACAAACAGGAGCAAGATCACAAAAACTGAGTTGTCTTATTTTTCCTGGTTTAAGGAGGTTCACAGTGTCTCATTAACAACCTTTCCCAGCAGTCAGTTTCCATTCATTCAAACAACCTGGCTCAAGTTCAGATACATATTGTGTGTTTTTTGGACAAATCATTGAGATTCAGGGAAAAACTGCAGCTTCCAAAGATAAGATCATAACAACTGATATGTAAATGAATTTACAGATATTAATACAGTGTGAAATACACTATGGATTATACCTAACCTGTGATGATTCTGTCTTTTGAAATATGAATATTAATATTTTTTTTAAATACACTTACAAGCATTATAATGTGCAGGAGTGGTTGGCAATGCTTGAAATATTAAATTATATCCAAGCTAGATGTCTTATAGCCACAAAGGTTAAATGAGATTGACAGTGATAATAATGGTAATTTCCCAACAAAGTAATTCTGTGTGTGCAAATATGTCTAAAGGTCTGCTTCACAGGTGCCAAGGAACATACCCACAGCACTTCTTCCTCTAAGTTTTTGACACTGTACAACATTTGCAGGAGCGAGTGTGTGTCTGGAAATCAAAAGTTTGTTGTGTACTGCCTTTATTATATGTTGCAATTTGCTTTTACATTTGCTGAAATGCACACAGAAATGTACAGTCACTGTATAAATTTTATATATTTCCTAGTTCCTATCAGCATTGTTATATACATTTATGATCTATTGTAGAAATTCCCTTGAGAAGCAGCATCTACATTTTTGTTGTTTAATGAAATACAGGTATAGATTATAGACATGATAGTTTCTGTGTTCCAGATAGACATATCCCAGACAAGTATACAGACATGAAATAATACTTCTATGATCTGGAGTATCGACCCTTATAGTAAAATGATGACTATGAGGTTATAGATTTAAAAAATTAAAAAGCAATAAATAAAATAAAAAATAAAAATATGTAATAGCCGTTTTACTAGTATAGTACATTAACGATGTCAATAAACTACTATAAACAGGAGGCTTTTTTGCAATTGTATTTATATTATATATTTTTTATGTTATTATTATTTTTATTATGATTACATTATGCAGATCAATAAATGTATACTTTCAGCTCTTTATATATGACTATTAGGTCTTTATCCTGACATATGGAGTAACCTACTAACTAAAGGATATATGATTATCTGGTGTTTCTAATCAATTAAGTAATTATGGTTAATGCCTGGAGGGATTTAGGGCTCTATTTACTACAATCTGCATATTGAATGCGGATTGTAGTGTGATATTACTGAGTGAATTCGCATTGCGAATTCAGGCAATATCACAGGGATTTAATATAAATCCCTTGCAGGGACAGAGCTTACGATAAAGCTCTGTCCCTGCGGATCCCATCCGCACTCTAGTCGCGGTATTTTCGGAAAAAATACCGCGACTAAGAGCCCGCGCATGCGCCGACCGACCACCGCTACTACACCCCACCCACCGACGCTAAGCCCCGCCCCCCGAAACGCATTGACGTCATCACCCAGGTACCTGAGGTTTTCACAGCACCCTACCACTTGCTGCATATGCACTTTGGAGGATCTTCAGAAGATGACGATTCATTCCCGGAGTCCATCGCCAGCTGATACACAGCAACCGTTCCACAAGCAGCCCTGGTCTTCCGTTGTATCCCCGGAGTTCACCGCCAGCCGTAACACAGCCACCGCTCCGTGGGCAACTCTGGTCTTCCGCTGCATGGCAGCTGGCTCCATCTAGCAGCGACTTTATAGAAAGCGGACAAGCTGAATAAGGACGGTTATTGGTGTGGATACAGCCATCCAGGGGTTGAGGTATTATCAATTCTTTCCCCCTTTTCACCTCCAATTTTCCAGCGTGACCACACTTCACACTGGGACGCCAGCAGTGAATGTCTATTAAACAGCGGAATACAGCTGTTTTATTATTGGAAAAAATTGCTACTTTTAAAGCCACACTGTTGCTAATATTGGCAGTATTAGAACGCTGTGCTGTGGAACCTCAGTGATATGGTATCAAGCTATACTCTCATTCTAATGCACCACAGTAAGAGAGTCATTCGATTTCTGCAGTTTTATATATGACTGATTTTTATTCATGTGTATATGATTGCAATTTTTGCTGTTTATATGTGGATTAATTTGTATGTATTAAATATTAGTTTTTATTTTTACTATATGCCTCCTGTTTATTAAACAGACAGCAAACCTGATATAGATAATTAAATCTTAATTTACCAACAGTGCCTAGCGCAGTAAAGATTTGTTTTTCAGGATGGAGAGGAGTTGTCAGTGCAGGCCGGAACGGACAGAGGCACAGCTGTCACCGCAGATGACACTTAGCACATGCACTCCTGTGCATGATATGAACACCGCAATACTATAGGTACGAAATCTCCGCCGGAGCTGATGAGATCTGCTTCTTCCCTCACTACAAAATCTAGTAGCCAGGCAGCAAAATCTCGTAGCCATGGAGACCTGGCCCACGGGATTTGTCAAGCCCTGGTATAAGGTGATTCATTTTAAATACCTATTGATTTCCTATATACTTAGTTACTGCTTCTATAAATAGAAACATTACTTAAATGATTGATGTTTCTATGGAAACTAGTAAAGCAACTGGGAAGGGAACAATGATTGTTTTCCCCATACTATAGTGAGTACTTACGTTAATGTAGCTTGTTCATCTTGAGTTGCTTTAGTTGCTCTTACTGGTGCCATATTAAAACCTTGAAGGAGAACACAATCATGAGAAACTTAAAATAAATAAATAAATAAAATTAGAAACAGTTTGACATTATAGTAGTCAGGATTTTGTGTATATCTAATAACACCCATTTATATATACCAGCGCCTCTTCACTTTTTTTTTGTGATTTTGTTTCAAGTATTCCTATTATATGTGTATTTCTTTTCATTCTCCTCCCGTATATTAAATTTATACCTTAAGTCCAGGGAAGTAACTAACAATAAAATTGCAATCAATGTATAAACAGTAGTCATTTAGGGGTCTATATATGGTACTGCCGCAATTATTATCGGTCCAACTTTTAATTTTCAATGGAAATATCCCCACTATGTACCAAGGAGAACATGCAGGGACAGCGGTCGTGGTAACCACTGTCCCTGCAAATTATATACCTGGCATTTAGGAGAAGACTTCCCTGGGGGAATCTGTCACTGCACATGCACACAGTGTCAGCTTCTCTCTCCTGCCCCTGGAGCCCCCATAGGCTTACAGTAGTTTACACCATCTAAAGATGGTGTAAACTACCGTGACTAAGTATATAGGGGTCAGAATGTCGTACCCATTCATAGTAAAGGGGACTGCAATCTGCAGCGCTAATTTTCTCTTTGCCAGAGATTTCTGTGAAATCTCCTGCATTTTGCTTTTAGTACATAGGATCGATACATAAAATTATGCAGAAACTGCAGTTTCTGCATAATTTATGTAAAAAACGGCTTGATACATACAGCCTCTTAGTGTGTGCAGAAATAATATGTGACCTATAATAAATAAGCATGTGATATTTTTTAGTACTATTTAGAGAATGAAAGCTGATGATTAGTTGTTATGGGTTTCAGACAATTATGAACATTGCAACTTGTTATTAAATAATCACCATACTCTGTCAGTTCTTGGAAACACTACATTGCTTTTTATTCCCAGGTGACATCAGAGTGACACTAAGCTTAATTAGAAGAATTAGTCAAATTGAATAAGAAAATTATCCAATAAAATGTGTTCTAAATTATTCAGCATTTATTCATAACTGCATGTTTCAATCTGTTTTAGGGACATACTGTATAACTGGTTTAATGGATTATTGCTTTAAACTTCTGAACAACAACACAACCATTTACTTGTGCGCTCATTTTATAACTGCTGCCTATTGCATTATGTATGATGCTGTTATAGCATTAGTATTGTATGCACCTAGTGGTCTGCTTTGAAAACACAACAGGCTGCATATTGTGCCCATTTAGGAACACTTTTTATTCTTAATGCCATACTTGCCTACTTTTGAAAAAGCATTTTAGGGAGATTGTGAAAACAACACCTATGAATCCACGGTAAAGTGGACGTGTACTGCTACATCTGAGAGGTGTGCCATTATATTGCCTTAAGGAACATCCAAATGTAAACGAGCCTCAAAGCAGTTAGTAAGGTCTATTTCGTGATGAAAACACACTGATACTTTTCAGAAAATTCATGTAGCAATAGGGATCAATGTGCCTTATAACCAATGCAGTGAAATAAGACTAATGATCCCATATCAATGTATATATATATATATATATATATATATAAACAGCTTCATAATAGGGGTAACGGCCCCCATACATCTGAAGCCGGAATGTGCGATCTTGTGTTCGGATCGGCAACGCCGGTCGGAAATGCCGACCGGCGGCCATTGATGTTCCGAGATCCGTCGCAAGATCTGTGAAATTCTACATATTACAATTCACCGATCTGCCAATCACGATCATTTTTTGATCGTGTTCGGCATATCTGTGGTATCCAAGATGTTGGATTTCACCGATCCTGCAATGCCGGGTTGCAGGATTGCTACATCGTCGCAGATGTATGGGGGCCTTAAGGTGCAATCATGGAGATTGCTAGACCTTTCAGGCAGTCAGGGAGATTGCTACGATTTCAGGGAGTCTTCAGGCAGAGTTGGCAAGTAAGCTTAATGTACTTACACCAGCAAAATCACAAGTGAAAACTGTTTTTAATAAGTTGTATTCCAGACAGAACAAAACATGGCAAAACTTCTATCATCACACCGACAGACACAGCATTGCTAGAGAGGGTCTGAGGGAAGCACAGGGAAATAACATGCACAATGATCCCTGTGCCTTGGGGCTTTTTCTGACAGCTAGAACGTGAGAGAAGGCTCAGACAGTGTTCATTATAATAAACCTATGCACTCACCTATAAAAGAGAGAGAGACAGAGAGAAAGAGAGAGAGAGACAGAGAGAGAGAGAGAGTTAGTTCCGGGTTGATAACATGAAACATGTTCTTACCTTATCTGGATACTGTGTTGCGGTGATGTATTGAAGCCTATTCCTGATACAGGGAATATATACAGTAGTACACACCTATTTCCTCTTGGGTTTCTGTTCTCCTATTGGTACATGTAATTCTATGCAGAACGCTGCTGTGACCTTCTGATCACCTTAATAATGTTTGAGATGTTGCTGTCAGACATGCTGTAGTAGTGTAGGTCTATGTAATAACTGAATTTCCCCAGCAGCAAAGTCATCATCCCACACTCATGACAGAGACCTGACACGCCCATAGAGCTGTCATCTCACCATTCACAGGCAATGTCACACACACCACATACACAGACAAACGCTGCTGCTCAGCAATGTTTATTTCTTCCTTGGTCACAAGATTTATTTATTTACAATCCAAAGAAAATTACGATTATAAAGCAAAGTTTATTTCCCCCAAATACAAGAAAAAAGTGGCAGATCCTGAATATATTAAGCCACACATTGAGCATTATGTTACATAAATATAACATTTCGACTAGAATATAAAGTGTAACTACGCAGCACAATGATATCCTTACCTGCTCTCAGTAGCAGACTTTGCTCCGCTGTAACTGACAGTGACAGTGAGGCTGCACCCATAGGCCCGCCCCCTGTGCACTGCAGCCGCCAGCCGGGGTCTCGTTACCCTCCCTGAGCAGTGAGCAGACGCTGTAGAAGCAGCTACGGCAGCGGATGGGAGTTGGTAACCGAGTTGCTGTGACTCAGATCCTGTACTTGGCAGCGATGCGATTATTGTGGGGCTTTATAGGAAATGGAAGAATGTAGGATGGTCTGTGTCCCATGTATTAACGTTATTGTCACACTCCATTATATGATATTACCCTGTATAGTCTACATATGTGTAATATGTTTACCTGGAGAGTCTAGAGACTGTAATCATTATACACACTTACAAAGGGAAGGTTGTGTGTTAAATAATGCAGAATTATACTGATCAGCTGTTAAGATAATATACCATAGTATTTATTCCTATACAGAGTCTGTCTATGGGAAATTAGCCAGTCAGTTGCACTATAATTAATACGGTGCCCTAAGAGAGTATTAGCCTGGCCCTGGGACTAAATTATTGAAAAATGAATAGACATGTATCACTGTTTTGCATGGGGAAACTTTTACCTAGGTCACCCCATGGGGGGTAATATGTAAAGCAGTCAGAAGCGGAGAAGTTGTCCATAGCAGCTAATCAGCTTTTACTGTAGCTAGTATTTATCAAGTGTATTATATTTAATAATAGGTAGAAGCTGATTGGTTGCTAGGGGCAACTATTGCACTTGTCCTCTTCTCCACTATTTAGGAGGCATGATACATTGGTGAAACATTTTGCTGGTGGAGCTACCGTCGGCGGTGACCCTTTAAAAATTTAACTCTGTTGCCATAGATATAGCGCCACAGTTAATAACGAATGTTAGTACCAGCGGCATATTTAGTTTAGTATCACAGTAATACACAATAATAATCGAATGCGCTCCCCCTGGTGCTGTACTGGTGTTGTCTACTGTATTTTAAGGAGTATATGACTGATGATTCTCGAGTAATAAGTACAACACAGTGGGCATAATACCATGGGACTTAGTGATGTGTCATACACACTATGGACTAGAGATAGTGAAAGTACACAGCATTTAATGTAGTAAAACAACCACAACAAAATACAATAGGTTATACTGTTTCTAGTCAAAGTCACAATGGGGGTAACTAAAATATGGGTACAGTAATATGGAAGGTGAATCCCATGCACGTGATAAGTAAACTGGTAACGTGGTTAGTTATGCTGATATAGTAGAGGAAGTCAACAGGTGGCGTCCCAACCTGAGTTGATCCTTTTCAGTCACTTCTTCAACAAGTGAAGCGATGGGTATAAAGAGGATGATCGCACTGTGTGGGTTAACACAAGTGCGGGGGTACCTGTATGTTGGAGTCTCTGTTTCAGGCTGTCTGGAGTTCGCCGGGTTTCTCTCTAGGGACGCAACAAGCGGCACACCTGGTCCTGGTGGTCCGCTTAGCGTCAACCTGGAGTGTAGCTCCGTGGTTGGTACAGCAGGTTTTGCGGTGTTGCCGGTGGGGGGTGAGCCGCGTTACTGCTGTGCCTTCCTCTCCTTCTCTCGTCGTGAGTGGAACAGTCTCCTCTGCGTTGCAGCGCTGATCATTCGGCTCCTATGTTCTTCCGGGTAGAGCGCGCTATAGGGGCAGGTAGCGGTCACGTGATTTCGGAATTCAGGGAAATTTCAGTATCATGCAGGAGATTGAGTGTGGATCCCAACGCGTTTCGGCCCTTTAGGCCTTCCTCTGGGGGGGTGTTAGCATATGTGCTGGTTCCTGCTAATGGCGCAGGCGTCACAAGTATCGGACTCGGAGGGGTCCTCAGATGATGGGGAGGTGCATGACGACACGGACTCGGACACATCGGTCCAGGAAGTGGATACCAAATCGTCTATTAATGTACGAGCACTGGTTAGGGCGGTGCGTGCCATTCTCTTGATAGAGGATGAGGCCCCAGCTCCAAAGTCGAAGTATCCTAGTTTTAAAAAAACTAAAGTGGCTTCTGCGGTGTTTCCCCTGTCTGATCAGTTGACGGATCATATGGCAGTGGCTTGGCAGGTGCCCAGTAAGAGATTCCTACCTCAGAAGCGGTTGGCTTCTAATTACCCCTTTCCTGAGGCACATTGTAAGAAATGGGAAACTCCACCGGCGGTGGATTCTCACGTCACCCGTTTAATACGGAGCGCTACTTTGCCATTGCCGTCTATATCCTCGCTGAAGGATCCCACGGACAGGAAAGTACTCCCTCTCAGGTGCAGTGGCCCGACCGTCCATGGCCATCTCCTGGGTGGCCAAGGCCATTGAGGGATGGGCCAACACCTTGGAGGATACCTTTCCGGACGACGCTCCGGATGTCCAGAGGGCGTTGTTGGGACAGATGAGGGACGCTGCTTCCTACATCAGAGAAGCCTCTTTGGATGCTAGTCTGCTGACTTCTCGGGTATAGGCTGCAGCGGTGTCTGCCCGCCGATCCTTATGGCTGAGGTCCTGGAGAGCGGACTCGGATTCTAAGAAGGGCCTGGAGGCCTTGCCTTTCAATGGAGAACTGCTATTTGGTCCGGACTTGGACAAGTTAGTGGATACTCTGGCTAAATCTAAATCTGCCTTCCTCCCTTCGGCTTCTGCACCTACCAAGGTACGGAGCTCTGCCTTTTCGGTCCTTTCGGGTTCAGGGCAAGGCCAAAGGTCAGTCCTTCCCGAGGCAGTCGGCGACTAAGACAGCCTCGAAGCCAAAGAAGCAGGCCTGGAGTGACAGGCGCCCTTCTTCCACACAGGAAGATAAATCTTCTGCCTGATGGGACGGGCCTCCCTCTGGGGGACCCCAGAGTGGAAGGCCGACTTCTTCTATTTGCCCAGTGCTGGCACAATACCACCACAGATGCCTGGGTTCGAGAAGTGGTCTCCCAGGGGTATGCCCTGTCTTTTCGGCACAGACCGCCCCACCAGTTTTTCTGCACGAGTCCTTCTCAGGACAAGACCAAGACTTTACAGATTCAGGAAGCTATAGAGTCCTTGCTGAAAGCAGGGGTCATTTTTCCCGTTCCTCAATTACAACGAGGGACGGGGTACTATTCTTCTCTGTTTCTGGTGCAGAAACCCAATGGTTCTCATCGCCCTATCCTCAACTTGAAGTCTCTGAACAAATTCCTCAGGGTTCCCAAGTTCAGGATGGAAACGTTACGTTCCATCATTCTGGCGATGGAACCTGGGGATTACATAGTGTCCCTGGATATCCAGGACGCCTACCTCCATGTTCCGATAGCACCTTCGCACCAGCGGTATCTGATTTTCGCTATCCTTCAACACCACTATCAGTTCCGGGCGCTACCCTTTGGCCTCTCCACGTCACCGAGGGTATTCACAAAGATTATGGCAGTCATGGCCGCACATCTTCGGAACCAGAACGTACGGCTGCTGCCGTATCTGGACGACCTCCTGTTGCTGGCGAGCTCCCCGGAGGTACTGTTTCAGCATCTCCACCTGACAATCGCTTGCCTGCAAGCGCACGGGTGGCTGATAAATTGGAAAAAGTCCTCCCTGATTCCATCTCAGCGGATGGTTCATTTGGGAGCCCTGCTGGATTCTCGTCAGCAAAGGATCTTCCTAACCCTGGAGAAGGTCTCCTCCCTACAGCTACGGATACATAGTTGCCTGAGCAGTTGCCGCCTGTCGGTCCATTCGGCTATGAGAGTTCTGGGCTCCATGGTGTCGACATTTGACATGGTGGAATTTGCCCAGCTCCATTTCCGGCCCCTGCAGGGGCTGATTCTATTGGAATGGAACTGGTTACCTCACCGGATCTGCTCTCAGATGCTGGTGTTGTCCCTGGAGGTTCGGCAGTCTTTGGCTTGGTGGCTTCAGACAGCTCATCTGGTCGAGGGGCACCCCTTTTGGATCCCGGACTGGGTCCTGCTCACGACGGATGCCAGTCTCCAGGGTTGGGGGGCAGTGACCGGCTCGTTGTCGCTTCAGGGTCATTGGTCTGCGGAAGAAGCACTTCTTCCCATCAACATTCTGGAACTGCGGGCAGTATCCAGGGCCTTGCAGTCGTCCGGCGCCGCTCTTCACGGAAGGGCGGTTCAGGTGCAGTCCAACAACGCCACCACGGTGGCATATATCAACCACCAAGGAGGAACTCGCAGTCGGGCAGCGATGTCGGAGGTGTCTCACATCCTTGCTTGGGCGGAGTGTCACATTCCAGCGATCTCGGCAGTCTTCATTCCCGGAGTCCTCAATTGGGAGGCGGACTTCCTCACCCGTCACGACGTGCATCCCGGGGAATGGTCGCTTCACCCAGAGGTGTTTCAGCTACTCGTGGACAGGTGGGGGCTGCCGGAGCTGGACTTGATGGCCTCCCATCACAATCACAAGTTGCCCGTTTACGGGTCAAGGATAAGAGACGCAGGCGCCTGTCTGGTAGACGCACTGTCTGTGAAATGGACGTTTCACCTGGCGTATCTGTTTCCTCCGATATCCCTACTTCCTCGGGTTCTGTGGAAATTCAAGCAGGACGGTGGCACGCTCGTGCTGGTAGCTCCGGCGTGGCCCAGACGTCCTTGGTACTCCGATCTGAGGTGCCTCTCCATCGACGCTCCGTACCTTCTTCCTCAGCGTCGGGACCTGTTGTCTCAAGGGCCCTGCCTTTACCCGGATCTGGGTCGGCTGTCTTTGACGGCGTGGCTATTGAGACAGCCGTCTTGAGGTCTAGGGGTTTCTCCAGTTCGGTCATTGGTACCATGCTTAGGGCACGCAAGCCTGCTTCCGCACGGATTTACCACAGGGTGTGGCGCACTTACTTTCAGTAGTGTGAATCCAGAAGCTATGATCCTCAAGTGTTCCGGGTTTCCAGAATCTTGGAGTTCCTTCAATCGGGTTTGGACCTTGCTTACGCCTTGCCTCTCTGAAGGTTCATGTGTCTGCTTTATCCGTGTGGTTTCAACGATGGATTGCCACACTGCCAGATGTTCACACCTTTTTCCAGGGTGTTCTCAGGATCCAGCCTCCCTTCATGCCTCCTGTGGCTCCTTGGGACTTGGCGGTGGTGCTACGGGTCTTGCAGGGTCCTTGTTTTGAGCTGACGTTTAAGACTGTTTTTCTCCTGGCGATTGCTTCTGCCAGGAGGGTGTCTGAGTTGGGGGCGCTTTCCTGTCGCCCTCCTTTTCTGATTTTTCACCAGGACAGAGCGGTGCTCCGCACTCGTCCTGAGTTTTTGCCCAAAAGTCTCAAAATTCCACATTAATCAGGAACTAGTTGTGCCAGCTTTTCAGTCACCTGATCTTTCAGCTGGTGAGGCTTCCTTAGATGTAGTCCAGGCGCTTAGAATCTATGTGGACCGGACTGCTACGGTTAGGAAGTCTGATTCATTGTTTGTCCTCTTCGGTTTTCACAAGAGGGGTTGGCCTGCCAACAAGCAAACGTTAGCCCGTTGGCTTCATTCAGTTATTTGTGAGGCTTATGCACAGGAGGGTTTACCTGTGCCAGCCTCTGTTAAGGCTCATTCCACTCGTTCTGTGGGTCCCTCTTGGGCTGCTAGACGTGGCGCCTCTGCTGTTCAGCTGTGTAAGGCGGCCACATGGTCTTCAATTCAAACGTTTTTGAGGTTCTATGCATTTGACACCTTCGCCTCTCAGGATGCATCCTTTGGGCGCCGGGTGCTCCTTTCAGCACAGGAGCGTCCCCGCCCTTAGTTGAACTGCTTTGGGACATCCCCAAGGTCAACCCTGTGGACCCCCTATGGACCCTGAAGTAGAAAACAAGAGATATGGTAAGAACTTACCTTTGTTATCTCTGTTTCTAGAAGTCCATAGGATCCACAGGGCGCTCGCCCTGACGCACCTGGCTTCAAATGGGCTGTGTGGCTGGTCACCGGTTTTTCCGTCTCCCATTTCTGTGAGTATGGTTTCTTGTGTGTTCCAGTCTTCCTTCTCTCTGTTTAGTCTCCTCCTCCGGCCTTGGCTGCATACCAACTGAGGTGCTGTGGCTCGGGGGCGGGGTATAGAGGAGGATGGACCCAAGTGCATCCTGGGAGCAGCTAAAGCTTTAACTGCGTGGTGCCCGTGGATCCAGATCCAGCTATACCCCAAGGTCAACCCTGTGGACCCTATGGACTTCGTAGAAACAGAGATAACAAAGGTAAGTTCTTACCATATCTCTTGTTGTTCCGTCCTTCATTAATATGTACAGCCTCAAATGCGATATCATGCAATTGACTGTGCAGCACGACCAATCACATGATATCGCATGGGAACGCGCAAGGGCATACACACTGTACGATATGCCCAATTTGTCGTTACGATTTGGCCAAATCGGCCCGATATCGTTACCACTGTTTGTTGAATACTGAAAGAATTAGTGAGTGCTGAAGGAGTAATGTCTCATTGTTAAATGGGGCCCTAAGTTTTTTGCCTTTATCATAGAGATAAATTACCATGGTGTTAATGCTCAAATTGTATAGCACACATTTGTGCTAGCTTAAAGACATGCACAAATGCTGCAGGAAGAAATTAACAAATTGCAGAGGGACATTTGTAATACATTTTTAACTAGATAAAGGTGGTGAATCAATTTTCAGGCATGTGAGGCCGCAATGTTTGGCACATCACCGTATATTACAGTAGACGAGCATTGCTAATTTTCCTGTGCACCCTTATTGGGTACGAAGGAAATTAATCACTGTTACTTGGCTCTTTACAGCTATCAGAGATAATAAAATATTTCCCTTCAATAAGTAATGTTAAAGCACCAATTAATTTGGAAAACTAGTTACACATGGAAATGCTGGAAATTAGGATAGATTATTTAGAACTTCTTGTAGACATTGAGAGAAGTGGCGTATCTAGGGGGGGGTCGGTCACCGGTGTTGCGAGAGGACGCCGCCGGCCGCGGTCCAGGACAGTGGTTTCAAGTCAGTGTAGTGCAGACTGTGCGGAGTGCAGTCCGCACTACACAGTAACAAACACTCGTACTACCTGGCGGCAGTGTGTTTGTTTTAGCAGCCAATGAGAGTCAGATCAACTCTCATTGGCAAAAAAGAAAAAAAAAATATATATAAAAAATATATATAAAAGTGGGTGCTAGTGTAATTCAATAAATCGTTTCACAGACTAGTATAGCTGCCCCCACAGATGTGGATCTGGAACTCCACCTCAAAATTTGAACTATAGAGAAAATAATGGGAGCGCTTTTCACAGCTGCTGGTTTGAAAAATAGTAAACAATTTATTCAACAATCAATCAAATACATTAATCAGTGGTATAACTAAGGGGGGTCGAGCAGGGCGTGTGCCCTGGGCGCAATCGGACCGGCGGCGCGGGGGGCGCCACCGGCGGCGGTCCAGGACACTGAGGTCAGTGTAGTGCTGACCGAAGGGAATTCGGTCAGGACTACACACAGTACAAACACACAGCTGCTGGCCGGCGGCTGTGTATTTGTTTCAATTAGCAGCAGGACCGACGTTAGGCTTCCATGCGCCCAGCGCCATCCTGTGCTACATGACCGCGCCCCTTCCCTCCCCCTGAGCGCTTACCCAATAGCGCTAGCGGGAGGGTAGAGGGCGGGCTCAGGCAGGAAGCAGGGCTGCGCTCCGGGTGACGGACCTCCTAGTCCGTGCTTCCGGTGCCCGCCACTGATTATCAGTCAATGAGAGTCAGACAGACTCTCATTGGCAGCTGCTCCATCTTCCAGCTCCTGCAGTGGGTAATGGGAGAGACGTCATGACGTCTCTCCCATAATGCAGAGCTGGCCAGCCCGGGAGGACAGAGGAGATGATGGCTGCTGCGGGAGCAGGAGCGGGGATTCAGGTAAGTGTTTTTTATTTTTTTATGTGTGTGGCTGCTGGGGGGGGAGGCACCACTACTGGCTACTGGGGGCACTGCACTGGGGACTACTACTAAGAAGGGAACTACTACTGAGGGCACTGCTTCGGGGGGGACCACTAGTGGGGAGGTATATTACTGGGGGCACTGCATTGGGGGGACCACTACTGGGAGCACTGCATCGGGGGGGACCACTACTGAGGACACTGCATCGTGGGGAACCACTACTGGGGGGGGACTACTGGGGGCACTGCATCGGGGGGGAACACTACTGGGGCACTATATAAAGGGCACTGAATAGGGGACTAATACTGGAGGCACTATATAAGGTGCTTACTACTGGGGCACTGAACAAGGGGAACCACTACAGGGGGCACTGAAAAGGGAGAACCTCTACAGGGGGCACTGCATAGGGGGGATAACTACAGGGGGCACTGTATAAGGGGCACTACTGGTGGCCTGCAAAAGGGGAATCACTCCTGGGGGCACTGTATAAAGGGCACTGCATATGGGGGTCACTACTGGAGGCCTGCGTATGGGGGATCACTACTGGGGGCACTGTATAAGGGAAACTAATGGGCTGCATAAGGGGGACCACTACAGGGGGCACTGTGTAAGGGGCACTGCATATGGGGGATCAGTACTGGGGGCACTGTACAAGGGAAACTAATGGGTTGTAAAAGGGGGACCACTACAGGGGGCACTGCAAATGGTGGATCACTACTGGGGGCACTCTAAAAGTCGCAATACTGGGGGCCTGCATAAGGGGGGATCACTCCTGGGGGCACTGTATAAGGGGCACTGCATAAGGGAGACCTCTACAGGGGGCACTGCATATGGGGGATCACTATTGGGGGCACTGTATAAGGTGAACTAATGGTGGGCTGCATAAGGGGGACCACTACAGGGGGCACTGCATATGGGGGATCACTACTGGGGGCACTGAATATGGAGGATCACTATTGGGGGCTTGCATATTGGTGATCACAACTGGGGGCACTGTATAAGGGGAAGTAATGGGGGGCTGCTTAAGGGGGACCACTACAGGGGGCACTGTGTAAGGGGCACTGCATATGGGGGATCACTACTCTGGGCCTGTATAAGGGGGACCACTACTGGGGGCACTGTATAAGGGGAACTAATGGGGGGCTGCATAAGGGGGACCACTGGGGGTACTGTATAAGGGGCACTACTGGGGGCCTGCATAAGAGGGACCACTACTGGGGGCATTGTATACTGGGGGTAATGTAGAAGGGGCACTACTGGGGGCCTGCATAAGGGGGAGCACTGCATATGGGGAACTGTATAAGGGGCACTGCATTAAGGTGCATATGGAAAGAAATGTTCCCAGTGACAAGAAAGAGGTGTGTGTCATGTACACACGCCCCATTTTTCAGTAGCCACGCCCATAGAGGGGGGGCTCCATTTTGAAATTTGCCCTGGGCTCCAAATACCCTAGTTATGCCACTGATATTAATATAATGCAATACCATGGTACGCAGATGGAAATAGCATGTAAGGCCTATGGCCACAATAATATTAATTCAATATTGCATGGATCCGGTAAAAGCATAAAAATAGAAAATAAAAATATTATTAATAACAGATTAGCACATTTGACCGGTATTGTAAGCATGAATTAGCAGAAAAGCATGGAAAATAGGTTGTTAATAATATAAGTCCAGTCATAGCAGGTATTAATGCAGATAAGCAGGTTCTAATTGTAGATGTTAATTAGCAGCAAAGCATGCAGGTTAGTAGTATTATATAAAGAAAGTTCAGTCACTGCAGATACTAATTTATGACAAGTGAGGTATATTACCATCCAGCAGCTTTTCAAGTTCCAAAGAGCCTGTGGGCCAGTTCCAAAGAGCCTGATTCAGTGGCGCTCGCTTTTTGCGAGCGCTCGATCTGAAGCAGGGCGTTCTTTTTTTCCGGCCTCCAGGCCTCTCGCACAGCTTGTGCGAGAGGTCTGGCGATGGTCGCGATTATCGCGACCATTGGGCTTGCGGCGAGACCCTGCGGTCGCAAGCCCAAGTGGACTTCCGGCTCTAATAGAGCAGGAAGTCCACTACTGACATCACGAGTGATGTCAGTAGGACCGCCCACAAACGGTTCCTAAGGGAACGCCTGCGTTTGTGCAGCCACACCCCCTCCTCGCCTACAAAAACGGGGCGAGCTGTCAATCAACATCGACAGCTGCCCCGTCTTGCAGTGAGCCCCGGAGCGATGGAGCTGCTGAGGCTCGCGCATGTGCACGCCGAGTGCGGTGCATGTGCAGTGGGGGAACATTGACCTGCTTGCGCGCGCTGTGCGCTCGCGAGTGGGTCTGAATCAGGCCCAGTGACCAGATAGTTCTTGCCTCTACCCTAAATAGGGGAGGACACTGGATCTCTTATCTGTTGCTGTGTACTGCAATGCAGAAGCTTTACACTGGCACCAATGTTATTCTGTGTACACCGTGTGATCTGGAGGTGCTGGGATCCAAGGCTGAGGGACCTCTACTCCTAATCCACGGCACTTCTGGCCGGCCACGATGCTACAGTTTGTCAGGAGACGCTGATAATCATGCGATGCGCTACTTCCTGTTCCGGGGGTTCTGGTTTGCGTTCCACCTGCCACAAAGTCACTGATGCATTTCTCTGCCCTATGACGTGGTGGTTTAATCAGAGGATCTCTCATTGACTGCTGCACCCAGGGCCAGAGCCGATCTGTAGCTCACTTATGAGCTCCGCCTTCCGGCTCCCGCAGTGAGTGATGGGAGAGACGTCATGATGTCTCTCCCATAGTGCCGAGCGGGAGGAGCGGGCGCAGGAGCGGGGATTCAGGTAAGTGTTGGGGGGGTTTGTGTGTCTTTGTTCTATATATGTAAGGGGCACTGCATTAGTTGGGACCACTACTGGGAGTACTGCATAGGAGGGACCACTACTGGGGGCACTGTTTAAAGGGAACTGCACAGGGGGGAACACTACTGGGGGGACTGTATAAGGGGGACCACTACTGGGGGCACTGTATAAGGGGCAATGCATAGGGAGGACCACTACAGAGGGCACTGTAATAGGGGCACTGCATAGGGGGTCCACTACTGGGGGCACTGTATAAGGGGCACTACTGGGGCACTACATAAGGGGGACCACTACTGGGGGCACTGCATAGGGGGGGACCACTACTGAGGGCACTGCATAAGGGGCACTGCATAGGGGGACCACTACTGGTGGAACTGTATAAGGGGCACTACTGGGGGCATTGGATTGGGGGACCACTACTTGGGGGCACTGCATAGGGGGACCACTACTGGGGGTACTGTATAAGTGGCACTACTGGGGGCACAGTATAAGGGGCACTACGGGGGGCACTGTATAAGTGTGCACTACTGGGATAACTGTATAAGGGGCAATGCATAGGGGGGACCACTACTGGGGGGCACTGCATAGGGGGGCCACTAATGGAGGCACTGTATAAGGGTGCGCTTCTGGGGGCACTGCATAGGGGAACCACTACTGGGAGCATTGTATAAGGGGAACTACTTGGAGCACTGTATAAGTGTTACTACTGGGGGCACTGTATAAGGGTGCACAACTGGGGGAACTGTAAAAAGGTGCACTACTGGGGCACTGTATAAGGGGTGCTACTACAGGATGCACTGCATAAGGGGCACTTCTATTGGGGACATTGCATAATGGGCACTACTACAGTGTGTAGGCATTGCAAGAGGGGGAAGTACTACTGGGGGCATTAAGGTGCATATGGAATGGAGAGGAATGTTCCCAGAGTGACGAGAAATGGTGGGGTGTCAAGTTGACATGCCCCCATTTTCAGTGGCCACAACCCTTGTGGCATGTGGCCACATCCAATTTTTCGGCACGCGCACACATACTTGGAGGGGGGCTTTGTTTTTTAACTTGCTCTGGCCTCCAAATACCCTAGTTACGGCACTGATTCAGATCATTAGAATATGAACAGAATCACAAAGAAATTTCAGCTTATCCATCTTGGAGGGGGGTGGGGTTGACAAGGCTAGAGCCACCATGTTGCCAATCTGGGCATTCATTGTTAAAACAGAACATAGTACTGATGTGAGCCTCTTGTCAAGCTGGTACTATTCATAACTCTATCATACTTCTTTCAGACAGAATTTTACCCAAAACACAGCTTTTACCCAGCATTTGAGTGCCGGGTCGTTTTGCCGTTCCCATCCTGAACCCCCTTTCATACAGAAAAGCAAATTACCGGGTCAAGCATTTCTCCCCGGTAATTTGCTGTTCAACACAGGTATTTTTGCTGTCTGAATGGGTGAACCCGGGTTGAAATTGCTGGGCCTCAGAACCCTGGTAAGAAGCAGGGTAGAAGTCCCAGGAATTTCAACCCGGGTTGACCCTTTCAGACAGAATAGGACCCATGTTGATCAGCAAATTACCCGGTAAAAGGTATGAGTTTATGCTTTCAATTTGTATTTCTAGGAACATTCATATGGTTTTATTTTCACATTTACAATACCTACATAGTGTTTCATTTCTGACGTCTTGAAATGTGGTGGCTCTTCCTACAGTCCTGACACATCCTTATTTTCCAAATCACCCATACAGAGCCAAGTTGCTAGTGGCCAAAGTACAATACAAATACTATGATGGTCAGAGGGCCTGATTCAGAGCCGGACGCTATTTGCGCTCGCTTGTCCAGAAAAAGGGTCTGGCTATTTAAATTGACCGTTCGCTCTTTGCGGTCTATTGACGCCTCTTTGTCTGAACGAGCAAACAAAACATGCGGACGTTTTTTTGTAAAAAACGCCCCCTGGCCGCTCGCATCATACGTCATCTCCGCTATTTATTAGATTAATCGAGTACATCGAAAGGCGTCTGAACTGCTCGCAGTGCTTGTGGTTGGATTTTCCTACCGCAATCATGCGAACAGTTCAGGCTAAGAGACAACCAAGTGAAGTGGTCGATGACGCTGCTTTGTTACTTATGCACACCCTTAAAACGCCCGTTTTGGCACGCCTGCGTTCGGATCTCCACTCCCCGTTTTCAAGCACCTTCCCCTGTTACCACCCACAAACGCCTCATCCTGTCACTCAAATTAGCAGGCACTCGCTATTTTGCGAGCACACGATTTTCGGCTGCACTGACTGGTTCGCGCATGCGTACTAAAACCCATACGCATGCGCAGATGTGCGAACATCGCTCGGAGCGAATGAGCGGCCGCTTACGAGCGGCTCTGAATCAGGCCCAGAGTTCAATACAAATCCTATTCTCTTATGGTCAGCATACAATATAGATCCCATTCTATTGTTATCAATGCACAATGCAGAGCCCAGCCACCTTTGTTATGTTTCCATAAAGACACTAGTCTCCGGTAGCCAAGTTTACCATTCCTGGTGGCACAGTGTAAAGTAACTTGGCCAGACCCTTATGGCTAAGCGTGACACAGTTCGAAGTCTTACTGCACAATACCATTAGTGTACCATTATCTAGTGGCCCAGTGTAGTATACATTGCTCATCAGGCAGTTATATTGCAGCTCGATAACAGAATTAGTGGAGGATGAGAAATATATTATTTTTAACCCTTTGGAACAGGAACATCTTCGTATTCTGCACTGAACACCACTGGCAGAGTTCAGTGAAATAAAGTATTGGATGGAATAAAGAAAGAAACATAATTGTATTTATTTATAACTAAGAAAGAGTGATTGGACTGTTTCTTTGCAGTATGGGAGCCTTACACAGGCATTTTGTCCACTGCCATCAAGTTTCAAATTGATAAAAGCCTGCATCAAACTACTGTACTTGGCATCTTTCACAATTCATAGTTCAAGATCCCCCTATCCATCTGTAATAGGCCGGTGCAAGGTTTCTCAGCACCCTAGGCAAACCTGCCTAACGTGCCCTGCACCCCCTCCCCCTCCCCCACACACACTCCCATACACACACAGAGCACCATTACATTTACTAACACACACACACAACATAAATTGCTTGTTAATATATATATATTATATATATTCCCACCCTGGGCGGCATTCATTCCTTGCTCCTCATCTACATCTCTAAGGATCAGCAAAAGGGAAGTATAAAGCAAGGGGGTGGGCACTGAGCGCGGCATGTCAGGGGCGGGCAGACACTGCTGCTACAGGTAATGAGGAGACAGTGTGCAGCTCTGCCGCTGCACACTCTCTCAGTCACTGACGCGGTCACCGCTTGTAGTTTATACAAGCAGCCTGGCAGCCATGATCAATTTAGATATACTGTACTATCCACAACACAAGCTCATTTATGAGCGGCGCCCTCCAGTGGCCGGTGCCCTTAGGCAGCTGTCTAGTGGTGGCGCGGACCCTGCATCTGTAGTATCAACACTCAATGATTGTTGTCAGAATGGCTCTCTCCCTGGGCTGCAGGATGTCTCTTTTTGTAAATGCTACTGATATTTTTTCTTTATTGTAAGATCTTAGGAATGGCCATCAGTGTGGTTACTATCATTGGTTACCATCGATGGCGATATAGCAAGTGGTCATCGATAGTTACCAACTATGCAATGAACGACCATCGATGGTTTCACCAACCGATGGACATCCCTGTTCTTTAACTGACTGGCCTGTGGGCCAGTCAGAACCTGGGAGCGGGGCTTCGCGGGTGTCGGGCGGATCTATGCACTGTGTCCGGCACCTTGTAAATACACAAAAAAACATTCGGTTATGGAGGGAAATCATCTGGTTCTCCCCCATCGATGGTAAAAGCATTCCACACCAGCCATAAACCATCGATGATTATGAATCA
The DNA here is from genome assembly GCA_031769625.1 of Taudactylus pleione. NCBI lineage: Eukaryota > Metazoa > Chordata > Amphibia > Anura > Myobatrachidae > Taudactylus > Taudactylus pleione. The sequence continues at coordinate 4,561,020 of JAUIMM010000384.1, forward strand.
TCGATGATCAATGGCCATTCCCTAATTGAGCTTCTGACTGATTTATGGTGCTTATATGTGTACAATTCTCTAGTACAGTTATAGTGTTGTATCATTTTCTACTGCTAATTATCTGTAATGAATGTGACTGAATTTCTAGAATCATTTTAATTTTTTTAGATTCTGTTGATTGTTCATATTTTTGTGGGCAAAGTGATGCCTCAATAAAATAAATAATTAAAAACTCCAAAGAGGGATTGAAAATGCAATGTGGAAATGTAAGGAAAATTAAGTATAATTGTTTAGCAAAGACAGAAACTGAAAAACAAGGTAGTAAGTCTAAAGCTGGGTACACACCAGCTCGCTGACCCACCAACCTATCTGACGATTGGTAAGTGTATACACACTTACCAATCATCTGCCCAATGTGCCGAGCTTGACAGCTCAACTGCCCGCCCAGTTGAGCTTTCAATCACTGCACGGTACCTGTAGCATGTGTACGAGCGATCGGCGGGTCGCCTGTACACACCAGCAGATGACCAATATATCTTTCACATATATCGGCCATCTGCTGTGCTGCACAGCAGATCGGATATGTCTGTAAAATACATCGTTTACAGATATATCCGCTGTACACACCCAGCGATGCACTATAGATATATCGTCCGTTCAATGGAATGGACAAACATCTATCAGTGTGTACCCAGCTTAAGGCATGGTACTTACTAGCATGATTAAAACAATAGTTACACTCCATGTGAACCACAATCTGTGTGTAACCAGCAGTTGCAGTTGGGGGTGGTATTGTGGAGGATACTCTGTTATACCCTTTGTAATGACTAGCAGTGAACATGAGTAAGTAGAGCAGACACTGTGGCACCACTTCCACAAAATGGGCACAGTATGTATCTCGAATGAAAAAAGTCCTGCTTAATGTTGTTTAAAACATACGTAGGTAAAGAGTTGTAGCTGATTCGAAAGTCCAAGACATCCCCGTAGTATTAAAAACAGCTTTAAAGGCAGCTGTCTATGCATTTTGCTGTGTTTTTCTTTTATAATGGTTGTGTTGAGACTTGCATATGTTACATTTATCATAAACTAGCTGGAGTACCCAGCGTTGCCCGGGATTTTAAGAATGTTTGTTTACACATCATCCTCCAATCAACCTCTCCTTAGGTAGGCCTCACGAAAAGTGTGACAAACATCCCCATCAACAGTCCTATGGTCTTCGAAGGAAGTAGGACCTGTAACGGTGTAAAGCAAACTTCTTAGATAGAAGCATTCAAAATTTGTAGGATGTACAGTGTAAACTCGGCTAAGAGATTCTGTTGCTCTGATACCAGGATGATCATCTACAGCGACTCTCTGTTTTCTGTGCAGAAAAACTTTGGGAGAAGCATTCCATGTGTAATATTTTGGCAGCTCACAGTACAGCAGGGTCCTTGCAAAGTCATCATTTTGACTCAGTTGGAAGAAAGAAGTAAATGTTGTTGCGTAATTTGGTATAGTTAGCTGAGAATGCTGGCAAAGCCTGCTAAAGCTCTCTCTTCGATAATAAACATTAAGATCATGACAACACAAATCGCTTGCTCTGAGGCCCTACCCATATGCCGTGAGGCCCCACAATGAGCATCCATCAAAAATTGTGGTTCAAAATTAACAGTAATTAATTTAGATTGAAAAATGTTTTAGTTGCCTCCGCCGTGTTTTAATACGCTCGTATGTAAAATGTCACGATCTTCGCTTATAAACTGTGGATTTGTATAGAAAGACAGAAGTACAGAAGAACAAATTTTCGCTTTGATATAGTAGAGAAGATAGAAAAGAAAAAATAGTAGATAAGCTAAATCCTTTTGTAATTCCGTACCTGACCTGTACAGGGCAAATGCTATGCAAAAATTGTGGTTTTTCATTAATTAAAAATTAACAGTAATTAATGTTGATTTAAATTTTTTTTAGTTGCCTCCGCCGTGTTTTAATACGCTTAAATGTAAAATGTCACGATCGTGGTTTGTAAACTGTGGATTTGTATAGAAAGACAGAAGGACAAATTTTCGCTTTTATATAATAGATATACCATTTTATTAAAACTGCATGATGTTCACATGTTCAATTTATCTAGAATCAGTCATTGTTTTTATACATTAAGTGTGATTCACTGATTGTTGGTGGCTATTACTGTACATGAGTTTTATTTATATTTCTAAAGCTGGGTACACACCTATACAATTGTCGGAAAAACCTTCTGATTCCTGGCCCGTTCGTGAGATATCTTAAGAGAGTGTATGCACCTATGATCATGTTTTGTCAGAAGAGAACTGATCACATCTGAAGAACTGATTTTATTTGCGTTCTAATATTCATCAGATGCAGTGGTACAATGTCAGACAAACTTGAACGTGTGTACGCACTAACGACCATTGTGCCCGATGCTTTTGCCGATGCTCCTCCAGCAGCATCTGTAGAGTGTGTATGCACTCACAATCTTTTATGTAGCGAGATGAAGATCACGAATCGCAAGTTAGATTATAAAGGTGTGTGCGTATGAATCTGCATGCTGATTGGGACTTTTGATAGTAAGTGTAATTGTAACAATTGTCACATCTGAAGTATGAATGTACAAGTGTGTACTAGCTTTATACTATGGGCCTGATTCAGACCCGCTCGCAAGTGCTATGCGCTCGCAAGCGGGTCGATGGCCGGGCAATCTCTTGCTCCAGGGCTCGCAACAAAACGGGGCGGCTGTCGATGTTGATCGGCAACTCGCCCCGTTTTGTAGGCGGGGAGGGGGGGTGGCTGACCACATGGAGGTGTCCCTGAAGGAACGACTGCCATTTGTGGGTGGCCCTACTGACATCACTCGCGATGTCAGTAGTGAGCTTCCTGCTCTATTAGAGCAGGAAGCTCACTGGGGCTTGCAGGAACGAGACCCTACCCAAGGGTCTCGTCGCAAGCCCGATGGCCACTTGCAAAAGCTGTGGGTGGTCACCCACAGCTTAGCAAGCAGCCAGGAGGCCAGGTATTAAAAAAAAAGCGGCCGCCCTGATTCAGAGCGAGCGCTCGCTTATTGCCAGCGCCTCTGAATCATGCCCTATGTTTGGTATATAAGAATTTGTGCACTATGGCCCTGATTCAGAGCCGGACGCTCTGAAAGAGTGCTCGCTCTGAATCAGGGCGTTTTTTGTTTTTTTTTGTGCGGTGACCACCCACAGCTATCGTGGCCGCAAGCCCCAGACAGCTTCTGGCTCTAATAGAGCCGGAAGCTCTCCCACTGACATCACGTTCGCATGGGAATGCCTCCGTTTGTGAAGCCACCCCCCCACCACGCCTCCAAAATGGGGCGAGCTGTCGATCAACATCGACAGCCGCCCCTTTTGTAGTGAGCCACGGAGCAAGAGAACTTCTTTCTCGCTCCGGGGCTTGCGCACACACAGTGCGGCCGCTGCACATGCGCAGAGCACACCATCGATCCGCTCGCGAGCGTCTGATTCAGGCCCTTTGTCTGCTGCTTGATGTTCTGTTGCATTGCACCAAGCAGAATAATATTTCTCATTTTCATAGTACTTATCATTACAAAAACTAGAGAATCATGACAAGTTATCAAGTATTACTACTGAGATTTATACTGTAATTGTACCTAGATTTACAGCATGAAGAACCATATTATTACCCAGATAAGGTAAACAGGAAATGACACATCGCTGTATTCATCTGATTGCATGACCATTTATAAAAAATGAAGCAAGTAAAATACGTGTTACTGAACACATATTAGATTGCAAAACAGTAATACATTATATGTTGAAACCTCTTTCCTTATTGACACATGTAAAGATAGTAATTCTTTCAACACAAATTTCAAGTAAAATGTATTGCTTACAGGTGCATCTATGCAATTCATGGGGCAGATGTACTAAGCTCTGAAAAGTGATATATTGGAGAGAGATAAAAACTACCAGCTCCTCAGCTCCTAACTGTCAGCTAACAGACTGTGGACCATATTCAATTAGATGCGAAAAGTCGGAAAGGTTTCTCCTGTCCAACTTTCCGCCTACATCGCCAGTTTCAGACGCGAAAACTTTTCATTTGGGTCCTCGCTTTTCGCCCCTTAATTCCAAACTATGCGAAAACGCCAAGCGGCGAGTGCGAAACATGCAGAAAGTACTGTCACAAGTGGGGAAATCAGTCTGTACCCCAAAAAAAGATGTACTAACATAGGGAATCAATGTGTATGTGTACTAATAGCCCTAATAAAAGTGTTTGGGGTACTTAAGTAGTTTAAATTGCTTCTTATTAGCGTCTTTGTAAAAGTGATAAAGAATGGCATAAAGCAGTATTTTTGGGTGAAAATAAGTAGTCCAGTCAAATTTGGGGTACTTGAAAATGGGTGGTAGCATATTTTTATTAGAGATGAGCGGGTTCGGTTTCCAGAGATCCGAACCCACCCGAATTTAGCAGATCCGAGTCGGATCCAAGCCGGCTTGGATGTTCCCACCTTACTCGGATCTCTCAAATCGAGGCAAAACCATAGAGACGAAATCTTGCGGTTCGCGAGCTTTCGTCTCTATGATCAATGTACAGTAGTATATAACGGACGCCATTTCACTCAGGCTGTGCAGACTGAACAGGGAGAGTGGGTAGTGTTGGGCTGGGAGAGGTGCTGTCTGCTGTGTCCTGGGCTGGTGACTGCTGATCCATTCTGGGCTGGTGCCTGTGACAGCTGTCACTGTGCTGTCTGCTGTGTCCATCTGAGCTGTTGCTGATCCATATGGGCTGTCTGTGCTGTCTGCTGTGTCCTGGGCTGGTGTTTTTCATGTCTGCTGTGTCCATCTGGGCTGGTGCAGAACTGTAGATACATCTGGGCTGGTACTGTGTCCATCTGGGCCCAAGTTCTGGACTAAAAAAAAATATATATAGTCCAAAAAAAAAATCAGTCAAAGTGTCTGTTATATTTTTCTGTGTGTGTGTGTACGTGCATGTTAGGCTAAACCGCAGTACCGCACAAGATCCAGCCAGCAACGCAAGTTGCAAGCTAGTGCTGCCCGTCTCCAGTCGTGCTAAAAAAAAAACAATAAAAGTGTCTTTTATATATTTCTGTGTGTGCGTGCATGTTATGCTTACCCGCAGTCCGTACAAGATCCAGCTAGCAATGCAAGTTGCAAGCTAGTGCTGCCCGACTCCAGTCGTGCTAAAAAAAAAAAAATCAAAGTGTCTTTTATATGTTCCTGTTTGTATGTGTACGTGCGTGTTAGGCTTAACCGCAGTACCGCACAAAGATCCAGCCAGCAATGCAAGTTGCAACCTAGTGCTGCCCGATTACAGTCGTGATCAATCTGCTCTGGGCCCGAGTTCTGGAGCTGGAAAAAAATAAAAATCAATTGTTTTTTTTTTCTAATAATTGTCTGTGTGTGTTAGGTTTAGCCGCACAAGATCTAGCAAATTGTTAACGCAGCCTAGTGCTGCCCGACTCCAATCGGCATCAATCTGTGCTCTGGGCCCAAGTTCCCAAAAACCGCCCCCCTTCAAAAAAATAGTGTCTTTTGTCTATTTATTTTCTGTGTGTGTGTGTTGGGCTTAGCCACACAAGATACAGCAATGCAACCTAGTGCTGCCCGACTCCAGTCGTCACCAATCTGTGCTCTGGGCCCAAGTTCTGGACCCGAAAAAAAAAAGAAATAGTGTCTTTTGTATATTTTTTTTCTGTGTGCGCACGACTGCACGTGTGTGAATTTTGTAACCGCATCTTGGCTACACTATTGGTGCTTGTGACTGCTTCAAGACCGCAAGAAAGTATGGAGGGCTGTCACATGACAGGAGAGCAAGGCCAAGAACCACATGTTGTAGCTGCCGCCAGCAGTCATCATGATAATGCAAGGCCGTCAACTTCCTTGTCCTCTGTGAAGGCCCATGCTTTCAATCTTCAAGGGTATCCCAACCATCATCTTTGCACAGTCCTCAACCCTATTAATAATTATATCAATCAGTTTTGAGCAAGCAAGCTGGATGCAACCTTTTGGCCATTTAACTAGATGGAAAAAAATCAATATTGTGAGCTGTAAGGTAACCAAAATTGACTGGAAATGAGTGGAAATAAATGTTATTGAGGTTATTAATACTGTAGGAACAAAAAAAGGCACATTTTATGTGATTTTAGCCGTTTTTTTTATTTTTTAAGAAAAATATCCAGATCCAAAACCAAAACACGAAAACAAAACACAGAGGTGAGGTTTTGGCAAAACCAATCCAGATCCAAAACCAGGGGAGATACAGATCCAAAACACGGGTGTCGGCGCACATCTCTAATTTTTATGTCTCTAAAGTGAATTTTTTAAAAATGGGAAAAACCACACTCATACATGCACCTGCAATCCCAAAAACACTTGACCCCTCCTTATAGCACCCAAGAAGTCTATTTCGCTAGTTTGTATAGTTGTCCCCCCACTTTATACTTTTTAAACCCCAAAACGAAAGCACTTTTTTGGGGTGTTCTGAGGTAATTTTTGAAAATTTTTTGCTGATTTGTCCTTTGGGGGGCTGTCCCAAGAGATCTGAGTGGTTTCCCCATGTGTGCACCCCAAAATAAAGATTTTGCACTTCTTTTCACCTGCTATTCATAGGCAAATCTTTTTTGCCTATTACATTGCATTGAGTTTCCGCTTAGACGAAATCGTCCTGGAATTGAACATGGAGGTACTTTGAAAACAGGCTCAAAGTCTGAATCCGCGGAAACTTTTCGCCAAACGGCACTTTTCGCCTCTAATTGAATACGGCCCTGTGTTTGAAAAATGACAGCTGATTGGTTGGTACTTTATCACTCTCCAATTTATCACTTTCCAGAGCTTAGTACATCTACCCCCGTGCGTTGTGTGGCTATCAGTCCAGAACCGACACTCAGTAAATTGATAATGCCTCAAAAATGCAAAGTTTACCAGTCCTTCCTGCCCACAGTCACAATTTTTTATACAAAATCAGATGTGATTTGGACAGATATGGATTGTACCCTAATTAGACCAACTGATTTGATCTCCAAAGCACATCATGATCTATCCAAGTCCAGTCTGTTCTTCCAGCATATGGAGAAACATTTTGCTCTATTCAAACTCAATCCCATCTTGGCCTGTGCATATATATAGGTGGATCTGTTCAAAGAGAGGCATTTAATCGCAAAAGAAGAATAAATTGTATTTAACATCCACTTCAAGTTTCAATATCCTGAGTAAGAGATGCTTTTCTGCCTACCACTGTTGTAACGCATGGTTATTTTAGTTACTGTTGTTTCCTGTCAGCTGAAACAAATCTGGCCATTTCCCACTGACATCTCTCATTAACACAGCATTTTTGCCTACATAACTGCCACTCACTGGATGTTTTTATTTTGTGCAATATTTAGAGTTGTCTATGAAACCTTCAGAGGATCAGCAGCATCTAAGATACTCAAACCACCCCATCTGGACACTGTCAAAGTCACTTACTGCACATTACATAATTTTTTCACCATTCTGTTGTTTGGTGTGAAGAATTAAGTTCTATTTGCCACATGATTAGCTGATTAAATTGTATTAATGAATAGTTGCATAGGTGTACCTAGAGCACAGACTATGAAGTATAGGCTTAATAAACTTCTTACTGTACAAAAATAAACCCAAGTCCAGCACGTACCTCTAGGAATACAGAGAAAAACTGCTAAGTGTTCATAGATTTGTCAATGAGATGTGGATGGCGTGTCAAATGACTCTTCATTGATATCTGTCAGAAAGAGAAAAAGTTTGTTCATTCCAAGGGAGTTAATGATCTGATTGAGGGGTGAGCCCACTTTTCAGGGCGACTAAGTGTCCACAGAATTCAGCCACAAGTATGTGTGCTATTCTTATTATTTTATGAAAATTCTGTGCCTATTATAATCATTGTATGTACAGTAAATTTCTCTGTTCTATAGTCTTAAGCGTTGAATGCTAGCTTGGTATTTTTTTTGTACTACACAGAAAAGAATGTTTTTGTAACATTATCTCTGAGGGGTGTAGTGTGGGTGTAGCCGGTGGAATATGTGCTCTGGGCACCAGTGGGGTCATGGGGCACTGCCCATGATTTTGTATTCCACAATTCTGTCTGTTTCCATTTTCCCCTCTGACCTGTCACCCCCACCTACTTCTTGACTACCCACCTTTTCTCTGTGCTTCTCTCAACTTTCTTTCCTGCTCTCCAGTCACCTTTTTTTTTTTTGCACATCTCCCATCTTTACACCTTAAGGAACATATCCACTACACGATAAATTGGATGATTTTTGAACGATAACGTTATTGTTCATCATCTGCAATATCGTGCAGCTGGTCATTGACGCAGGGGCGTTTTAAGAGAGGAGGGTGCCCCTGTGCAGCTCCTGTTTGGGCCCCCTCCTCTCTCTCGGGAGCTCAGCTCGGCACTGAGCGCTGTAGATTCTGGCTTCATGCCAGAATCTACAGCGCATGAGCGGGTCTCCTGGAAAATGGCACATGCGCAGATCACTGGGAAAATGGCCACCGCCATTTTCCCAGTGAGTGTTTGCTGCTCTGCAGCGCCAGATCGGGAATTGGCGGAAAGGTAAGTATGATTACCTGTGGGTGCGGTGTGGGCCCCCCTGGACCCAGGGGCCCGTGTGTACTGCACACCTTGCACCCATTATAAAGACGCCTATGCATTGATGGCATCTTTCATCGCCTGTACTTGCAGGGCAACCTGACAATATTGTCAGGTTCTGCAAGTAGGGGAATGAGGGAGGGTGATGTCACTCAACGATATATCATTCAGTGTGGGTGCTCAATGTCGTTAATGACATTGAGCACATCACTGCCGGGGAAACACTAGATGATATCGCTCATGGAACATATCGTCCATTGCATACCCGCTTTTATATTCTTCCACCTCATCTGCTGTAGTCACTGTAGTTCTGCTGGCAGCCAATCAGAAGTGACATTGGGAATCCTGTGCATGGCAAGTATAATCTTCTGATTTTATTGATGTTTGCTTTATAGTGCCAGCCGGCAGTAAAACTCGCCAGATTTTGTCAGTGAAGGCTTCCTTTTTGTCAGTGAAGGTTTCCTTCCTGCACTATTCTGTGCAGAGCTTCAACACAACATGCAGTTCACAGGTACTTCTATTGAATTCTATTCTACTCCGTGTTCTAACGTGTTTTTAAACGCTATTCTTAGTAAAACTGTGAGTTGTATTCCTGTCTATGGAAAGTACTTGTGGGTTGGTTCAATGGAATCTTGACTTCTATTTGAGTGTTTGGTTGTCTATTACTGTGCAGGATTGTGTTTTTGCACTCGCATGAGAATGCAATCTCAGCCAAACACGATTCTTAGTAAATTTACATCCGAGGGGTATATTTATTAAAGGATGATTTTAAAATTTTTTGATTGATTAAAAATAAACATTGAGTTGTGCTTCTGGGGCACACCTTTACTAATACTAAAAATAAATAAAACATTTGTGTGTTAGTAAAGGTGTGATGTTGACCCAGAAACACAACATTGATGTTGATCGATTTTCATTGATTTTAAATAAATCGAAATTTATTAAAATCAACCTTTAGTAAACATACCCCCTGCTCTCTAAACAGCAAGGCACCTTTCAATTTTAAAGCACAAAAATTTTGGACGCAACGTGGAGACGGGTGCAATGCGGGTGTATTTTGTGGTCCCTGCAGCACCAGGAAAGTTTAGTCCTGGGCTCCAGTGCTGAAATAGTAAAATGCAGAGTATAGGGCTTATTGTAAAGCATACAAATGTGTGGTGCTGTAACAGACCTTCCTGAGAATCAAGTGTAAAGCTGGTTACACACTAAATGCGTGTGTACCCAGCAATGCGACTGGCGACCCCCCCGCCAATGGACCGACATTTCGGGCTGTCGATGCACACTAGACTACGCATATCAAACATGCGGCCCGCATAAACATATTATACGGCCCGACAGTGTGGTGGGCCCAAATATATATAATATGCGGCCCACACCCCTGCCATGATCGGAGCTCAGCCAATCTGGAAGTGTTTACTTTATTTAAAACTTGTAACGCTGGTCTCTGAAGCGATCAGAGACTAAAAAAGCCTCTTTATCACTTCAGAGGCCAGCGTTCCCAGTGATGCAGCACGCGGGTGATGTCATGACATCACCTGCGATGAGAGGAGCCTGCGCCTGCCGCTCTTGATCTAATTAGATCCAGTCAGCGGCAGTGTCTACGCGGGATGGTGGGAATGATGACGATCCACCTGGAGTATGCCAAAATGCACCTGAAGGACTCTCAGACCATGAGAGACAAAGATTGAACTCTTTGGCGTGAATTCCAGGTGTTATGTTTGGAGGAAACCAGGCACCGCTCATCACCAGGCCAATACCATCCCTACAGTGAAGCATGGTGGTGGCAGCATCATGCTGTGGGGATGTTTTTCAGTAGCAGGAACTGGGAGACTAGTCAGGATAGAGGGAAAGATGAATGCAGCAATGTACAGAGACATCCTGGATGAAAACCTGCTCCAGAGCGCTCTTGACCTCAGACTGGGACGGCGGTTCATCTTTCAGCAGGACAACGATCCTAAGCACACAGCCAAGATATCAAAGGAGTGGCTTCAGGACAACTCTGTGAATGTCCTTGAGTGACCCAGCCAGAGCCCAGACTCGAATCCAATTGAACATCTCTGGAGAGATCTGAAAGTGGCTGTGCACCGACGCTTCTCAACTAAACTGATGGAGCTGGAGAAGTGCTGCAAAGAGGAATGGGCGAAACTGCCCAAAGATAGGTGTGCCAAGCTTGTGGCATCATATTCAAAAAGACTTGAGGCTGTAATTTCTGTCAAAGGTGCATCAACAAAGTATTGAGCAAAGGTTGTAAATACTTAAGTACATGTGATTTCTTAGGTTTTTTTTATTTGCAAAAATCTCAAAAAAACTTTTTACACGTTGTCATTATGGGGTATTGTGTGTAATTTATTCCATTGTGGAAAAAGTGAAGTGTTGTGTATACTTTCTGGATGCACTGTAAATGTCCAGTATCTTTAGTGTTAACAGGAAAATCATGAACTATTGCTTATAAGGAACACCTTTATATTTAAAATCATGGAAACAGAAAACAGACAGAAGCAGCTAGTATTGTCCAAAATGCAAAAAGAAAGTACTGAGGCACACCCAGAATTTTCATGATGACCAGAAACAGTGTGACAGACAGATGCATTTCTCCTCTGCAAGCTGCTTTCTTTGTCTAGTTTCAGTGGTTGGCATTTGTTGAATTAATTAAAAGCAGCAGTATGCAATTTGTTTTCAATGTTCAGCTACAGGAGAGCAGTACTGAAACATGTTAATGAAAAGTGCTTTATATACATTATACCAATCACATTACAGAATATACAAAAGTACATGTTTATAACTATACATAACATGCCCATTTGGTTTAGTTTGCCCATAACTTTTTTCTCTCCACACAATGGAGTATATTTACTAAAGTGAAGATTTTTTAAAAGTGGAGATGTTGCCAATAGCTACCAAACAGATTCTAGCTATTCTCTTCTAGAAAGTGCTAGATAAATGTTAAGTAGAATCTGATTGGGTGCTATGGGCAACATCTCCATTTCTAAAAACCTGCACTTTAGGAAATATACCCCAAGTTCTTGACTTGGCATTAAACTTTTTACAATATGAGCATTTTGATTTGTGTCTGACCAAGGCACGCGTGCTGAAAAATGGGCGTGGTCACATGGCACAAGGGGCGTGACCACTGAAAAATGGGTCATGTCAACATGACACACACCCCTTTCTCATCACTCTGGGAACATTCCTTTCCATTACATATGCACCTTTATACCCCTAGTAGTAGTGCCCCTCTTGCAATGCCCACTGTAGTAGTTCCCCTTATGCAATGTCCCCAGTAGTGCACCCTTATACTGTGTCCCAGTAGTGCACCCTTATACTGTGCCCCTTATGCAGTCCCTCCTATGCACTTCCCCCAGTAGTGGCCCCCCTTATACAGGCCCCCAGTAGTGCCACTTATGCAGTGCCCCCAGTAGTGGTCCCTCTTATGCAGGCTCCCAGTAGTGGTCCCTCTTATGCAGGCCCCCCAGTAGTGCCCCTTATACAGTGCCCCCAGTAGTAATCCACCTTATGCAGGCCCCCAGTAGTGCGCCTTAACCAGTGCCTCCAGTACTGGTCCCCCTTATGCAGGCCCCCAGTAGTGCCCTGTATACAATGCTCCCAGTCGTGATCCACCCCTATGCAGTGCCCCCCTTAATGGTCTCCCCTATTCAGTGCCCCCAGCCAGTAGTGCAGAACACACACACAGACATACACAAAACACTGACCTGAATTGCCGCACCCGCCGCTGTCTGCTCCTCCATCCTCCCGCTTGGTACTATGGGAGAGAGGTCTCTCCCACCGCCCACTGTAGGAGCCTGAAGGTGGAGCTCATGAGTGATATGCAAAGATATGTTTAAACCATCCAGGCCACATCAAGGTGTATCTATACCGCTGTCCCTAATGCTACATGATAATAGCACCCACTCTGGGTCATATAATTGCATACTGTTATGCCACATGATAAAAGCACAAAGTTTCTAAATTGAAAACTTACTCACCTGGAGGTACCCCAGAATCCTAACAGCACTACAGGATCCAGCACACTCATCCATGCCTCTCAAACCTATTCCTTTCATGCTCCGGTGAAAGACTATTACATTGATCTGAACAGCCACTATTTTATATAGCCCTAGGGTTACTCAGAACTTCGAAAATCAACTGATCTGTGTCCGATGTTGTGTTTTTGAACACAAGAGCTTGGATTTGCGAAGCTGACAGAGGACGTCTTAATACAAAACCTGGCGATTGTGACATTTGCATATTTTTGCACAGTCTCTGTGAACAAAGACACAGTTGTGGCCCTTAGTCCCTATTACAATAGTAGAAAGTGAAGAGCATAACTCATCACCTGGGATTGCATATCAAAGTGAGTGAGACAAAGGCACCAGTGAGGTAATAGGTCGTGGTATGCAAAGCTGACATTCAAAATTTTCGACAGGTTCTTAATGTCAACATGAACATTAGATCAACAAGCAATACAGTGTTGACATTCAGAAATGTCAACATAATAAAAAATTTAAGTATGTTTATAATGTCACACTTAACATGTCAACACCAGAGTGTTGAAATATTTTGCACATTTTAGCCTAACCCTAAAACTAACACAAAAATGTACAGTCTACATTGAAAATGTCAATATTATGAATATGCCTACATTTTACACATGTTGACATACATGAATGTTGACATTTTCTTGTCGACCTTATGTCCACATCAACATCCTGTTAACATTCAGTACCTATCGTCACTCTGAAGGCCCCCATACACTGTTCGATTTGCAAACAATCTAATCTCGTTTGCAGTTTCCCTTGAATTACTTAACTCTCCCGGTCAAACGATATTGTGCCCACACATGAAACGATTGTACAAATGATATAGATGGGTCATAAATGACTGCAGATTGTAAACAATATATCATTTGTAGCAAACAACCTCATGATGCTGGAATTTAAATAATGGGAGGAAAAGTGACAACATCATCCATCACATCGTTCATCATGCACACACACGAAACAATGTGTGCCAAATTGTGAAAGATAGGTCGATCTCTTTCTGCAGGTTCAATTGATCAGACACGACAATGTACGACGGCAGGGGCATGTATCAGCATCATGATCATCCCCACACACAGCACTTTTACACAATTGGTTGTTCCAATTGATCAAAAACAGCCAAATCGTCTAAAAAATCGTGCAGTGTATAGGGGCCTTGACTGTCGACATCCTGAGTGGTTCCCAAGGTAATAGAGTGGGCATAATTTGCAATGATATATGTTGTGTGTTTTATACTATAAAAAGATCGGTCTGTCAGCCTCTAATTGCCTAAGTGATATATTTAGCCCTTGTTGAGGTATCAAGAAGTCCATGGGTGATGCACAATCGGGCATATTTAGGTGTTCACTCACCATCTGGGGCCCCCTCCTCTCCTGCAGCCATGGTGTACTGACAGTTTCAGTAGACTTCAGGCACTAGTCTGTGCTTGGACTCTACTGCACATGCGCAGAACACCGAGAAAGTGGCCACTGCGGCCATGTTCCAGGTGTCCTGTGTAGTGCCTCTCCAGCCAACGTGGGACTTCGAAAAGGTAAGTATTAGGAAATATGGGTGCAAGGTGTGTGGCGTGGGCCCCCTGGACCCTGTACCCATTATAGATATGCCCCTGGGCATAATGCAGACCAGTAGGCTGGCAGGGCAAAAAGAACTAAACATTACCATGGTATCTGCACACCATATAGATCACTGGAAAGATTCTGTTAATATAGTGTTGGCAATGGCAGTGTTGAGGCACAGACTCTTAACACACTTCACCAGGAACCAAGGTGAAAAGGCTTTCCTGCCAGTTAGCAACATCAAAAAATTACATTCTTCACCCAGCATGTGTCACCTGCACAGTTTGTGTGAAAAGTTTGGGAACTATTTGTGTTTACCTTAAATATAGTTTACATATTAATGATGGGCCAGTAATGTGCCAAAGCAAACAAAGTTGAGAATAGCTATATGCTAAATGTTGAACTGTTGCCAAATTTCTAATGCCATACCCCTTTAAGTGTAAGTAAATTAGAGTTATGGTAGACTTACCTAGATAACTTTTTTTTTCAAGGTCCACAGGAATACCATGGGGGGATATTATGGTTGGAGAGATCCAGGCACCAAACAGTTAAAGCTTTAGCTCCCAGGATACCTCGGGTCCTCCTTCATATATACCCCGCCCCTGGCCACAGGATAGAGCAGAAGAAAGATCAATCATACACCAGAAACACTGTTACACAAGATGAGGGAATCTGTGACTGAAACAAAAAAATTTACCCATGCAGACAGGTGCATCAGGGTGGGTGCCTTGTTGACCCTATGGACTTCGAAGAAAAGGAGTTATCTAGGTAAGTCTACCATAACATTTTCTTCTTTAGGGTACACAGGGATACCATAGGGATGTCTTAAAGCAGTTCCTCTAGGGCGGGGGATGCTCCTGAGCAGAAAGGAGAACTGGTCGCCCAAAGGAAGCATCCTGAGAGGCAAAAGTATCAAATGCATAGAACCTAAGAAAAGTGTGGACAGAAGACCATGTGGCTGCCTTACACAACTTTTCAGCAGAGACACCACGACTAAATGCCCACGATGGCCCTACAGACAGAGAACAATGTGCTGTCACCGTGCTTGGGACAGGGAGATCAGCCTGTGTGTACATCTGAGAGATAGTCATGTGTAGCCATCTTACCAGAGTCTGTTTGTTAGCTGGCCATCCTCGTTTGTGAAAACCATATAATATAAAAAGAGCATCTGATTTTCTAACAGAATTTGTACGCTCCACATAAATATGGAGAGCACAAACTACATCCAGGGAGGCTTCAACTACAGAAAGATCTGGAGCCTGAAAAGCTGGAACTACAATTTCTATATTCACATGAAAACGGGATGCTTTCTTAGGAAGGTAGCCCTCCCTTGTACGAAAAACAGCTTTATCCTGGTGAAAAATAAAAAATGGGGAGCGACAAGAAAGCAATGCCAAATCAGAGACTCTAGATGCAGAAGAGATAGCGAGGAGAAAGAGTGTCTTTGCTGTCAACCATTTCAAATCTACAGAGTCCAGAGGTTCAAATGGGGGAGCTTTTAGCCCTTCAAGAACAAATCCTATGGTGCTACCGGTGGAACAAAAGGAGGCTGAACTCGTAGAACTCCCTGGAAAAAAATTCTAACATCTGGTAATGATGTAATCTTCCTCTGGAACCAGACTGACAGTGCACTCTCAAAATAGCCATGGTCTGAACCCGCCTGGAGAAAAGCCAGTATCCTGGAAATCCTAAACACCTTAGGATCATACTTCCTATGGGAACACCATTGACCAAAAGAATGCCAAACTCTGTAATAGTGTGGGCAGAGGCAGGCTTCTGTGCCCTAAGCATTGTTTGAATTACAGAAATGGAAAAACCTTTTGCTCTACGATGGAAGATTCAATAGCCACACCATCAAAGCAACCTTTTGCTCTGCGATGGAAGAATCAAGAGCCACGCCATCAAAGCCAAACGAGGTAAGTCCGGATGCTAGCAGGGACCCTGCATTAGCAGATCCCGCCGTAGAGGATATGGACTGTCTATTGACAGATTATGTATGTTGGTGAACCAATGATGTCAGGGCCAAGCCGGAGCCACAAGTATTACTGTTCTGCCTTCTTGCTTGAATTTCCTAAAAACTCTTGGAAGGAGGGAGATCACATGAAAGAGATAGGCCAGCTTGAAGTTCCATCTTACTGGCAGTGTGTCCATGAAGGCTGATGATGGGCCTCTGGACCTGGACCCATAGCTGGGACCTTGTTGTTGTGACGTGATGCCATGAGCTATCTTGGGTAGACTGCATTTGTTTACTAGGAGCTGAAACACTCCCAGATGGAGAGACCATTCTCTGGTGTGTACAGTATGTTCTGGCGACTTAAGAAGTCTGCTTCCCAATTGAGTACTCCCAGTATGAATATTGCCACGATGGCTGGAAGATGACGTTCTGCCCAAATCAGAACCCTTGTGACTTCTTTCATGGCTGTGTAACTTCTTGTGGCTCCCTGATGATTGAGGTAGGCCACTGTTGTTGCATTGTCAGACTGGATCTGGACCGGCTTGCTCTGGAGCATGTCCTGTGCCATGACAAGCACTTTGTTTACTACTTGCATTTCCAGAATGTTTATTGGCAGATGACTTTCCTGATTTGTCCATCTTCCATGAAAGGTGTGATGACCTGTCACTGCTCCCCATCTACGAAGACTGGCATCTGTGGTGAGAAGCACCCAATTTGGAACCCAGAATGAGCGACCTTTGTTCAGATGATCCTTTCTCAGACACAACTGGAGGTAGTGACAAACCTCTGGAGTAAGAAGAATCCTCTGGGACTTTATTAGATGATAATGTCCATTGCACTTGGAGAGAATCAATTTTTGCAGAGGCCTGGAATGGAACTGAGCATACATCACTATGTCGAAGATGGATACCATTGATCCCAGGATCTGCATTGCTAACAGAATGGATGCTCTTAACTTGCATAGCAGCTTGCGTATTCACAATGATAGGGCATCAATCTTGTCCTATGGCAGAAATACCATCTTTGCTCGAGAATCCAGAAGAGCTCCCAGATGTACCATCTGCTGTGTTGGTGAAAGTTATGATTTCTTGCAATTGATGATCCAGCTGTGCTTTTGTAAGCAGGCTATGGTCAGTTGAAGATGGTTTTGGAAAATAACTGGAGTCTGTGCCAATATCAGAAGGTTGTCCAGATATGGCAGAATTCTGACTCCTTGATGCCTGAGATAGGCCGTCATGACTGCCATTAGTTTGGTAAATACCCGGGGAGCCGTAAATAGGCCAAAGGGTAGAGCCTGAAATTGGTAATGTTGCTGAAGGAAAGCAAACTGTAAAAATTGCTGGTGGGATGGTATAATAGGAACATGCAGATATGCATCCTGAGTGTCCATGGAAACCATGTAATCCCACAGCTCCATTGCCTAAATAAATGATCCGAGAGTTTCCATATGAATCTTGGGTACATGGATACACCAGTTGAGGGGTTTTAAATTTAGTATAGTGCGATAAGCTCCATTTGGTTTCTGAACCAGAAATACATTGGAATAAATACCCCTTCCCTGTTGCGACACATCAACCAGGATTATTACCCCCGCCTGTAGCAGGGAGTGAATGGCTTCCTGAAGGGCCAAAGCCTTGACTGCATCTAATGGAGGATCTGTGCAAAAAAACTTCTGGGGAGGATGCCACCTGAAAGTGAGGGCATACCCATGAGAGACCACTTCTCAGACCCAGGCATCTGTTGTTTGACGGTAACATTCCACAAACTGAAGAAGTCGGCCTCCCACCATCGGATCCCCCCTGAGGAAGCCCGCCCTATCAGGCTGGGGATTTGTTGCACAGTTTAGAAGCTGGCCATTTTGCCGGGCCAGACCTCTTAGTTTGTTGCCTTGACATTTAGCAAAAACTAGATGTCTTAGAGGAAGGCTGATCCCTTGCTCGTCCCTGAGGATGGAAGGACTGAGGAGAAACCTGCCTAGACTTTATAGTTGCCGTAGATGGCAGAACTGCTGACTTTGAAGCCTCCAGAGTACCTGTTATGCCAGAGTAGCTATTATTTTATACAACTCTGTTCCAAAAAGTATTTTTCCATAGAAAGGTAAAACTTCCAGCGCCTTCTTTGATCCTGTATCAGCTTTCCAGGATCTTAACCAAAAGGCCCTGCGTGCCACTGTTGAAGCTGCTAATGCTTTAGAAGCTACAATTCTGGCATCTACAGCAGGTCCTCCTAGATAGGAAGCCACTTCTCATATGTGGGAGATATACATCATCTGTTTTCTGGTAGCATTTGGTAGAGAATCTTCCAATGTTCCCATCCATTCTTCAACAGCTTTGGCTACCCAGGCTCCAACCATAGCTGGACGAGTAAGAGCACCAGATAAAGAAAATATTGTATTAAGATGTAATAGGCAATGTAGCATTACTGATTAAATGCATCACATAAGCATTCACAGTAGGAGGTACCTCCCGCTTAGTACATACAGAAGTCGGGAAAGGATACAACGATGTTATTCTCTTATTCACATGCAAAAATATTTCTCAGGGTTACCCCATGCCTCATCCATAAGCTCAGGGAACTGTTCAGATACAGGAAACTCAGTTTTGACCCCCTTCCAGTGGTGATTAAACACTGGAGTCTTCTTACTATGAGCTGGTTCATCATCCTGAATATCTAGGATTGATTTAACCACCCTCACCAAAGAAGGAACATCCACTGTGGACAGATGGTCCTCCCACAAGCTAGACCCTGGAGAGGAACCCTGCTCATCATCTGATTCTTCTGATGATGCATCCGAATCCATATGTTGAGCAGACTGATAAAATGATAACTTGTTGTTAGGCTCCTTAGTAACTACCTGTCTGCTATCGACATCAGATGGAGGCATACTTCGACTAAAATGACCATAAACATCCTTCCAGGAAGGGTGCATAGTAGGTTCACACATGGCATGCTGTGAGCACCCCTTCCAAGGAGGCATAGTGGGAGCAGCCATATGATCCACACACTGCTTCATTACTTGGGACAAAGAGGATACCCAAGATAGCTCTTGTCCAGGGACAGGTAAACTGGACTGGTGAGGAGGCTTTTTATAATAGACAAGACACAAACCATCCTTAATGTCCTGAGGGGACAAATATGCCATACATGATTTACATGAAACCAGCACAGAGGGCTCCCCCTCCTGTATCCCTTTATCTTTTGACATGCTCAATAAAGGCAATGATTGCAATATTATGTGACAGCCTTCACAAAATCTTAACGAGTTATGGACTCTGAGGAGGTTTCCCCAGTTAATGGGGGAAAGCTAAGGTCCTGGGTTGAGGAAGGAGCCAGAGGCGTGGGGCCTTTATATAAGACTTCCTCATCCACGAATATCAGACATTGACAAGACCAGTACAAAGGTGCGAAGTCTAACCAGCCGGGAGGTGTTCACCAGTGACCCCACCAATCGGGATATGGGTTTAGCTGCACCAAGCTGGCTGGTCGCGGTCCTTTGCACTGTGAATGGAGTACAAATATACAATGGCCTGAGGAGATATACTTCAAGGAGAAGTAGGGTACAGGAGGAGGAAGGAGCACTTGGATGCTGGTATGCCAATGAGAACTCCTCAAGGAAAATTCTTCTAGAGAGAGTCCTGGACGCTAACTTGCATCAAGTACACTACTAGGAAAAGAATATCTCCAAGAAGAGGTCCTGGACGCTAACTTGCATCGAGTACAGCACTACGAAATGAGTATCGCCAAGAAGAGGTCCTGGGCACTAACTTGTGTCAGGAGACGCTAAACACACACCAGAGAGGGGTCTGTGACGCAACTCTGCATCAATAGGAAATGTGGGGTAAGTGCCCACAGGCTAGATGTTAGGACACACAATAGCACTGTAGGTTGGCACGTGGTGCACACAGGTGTTTGGAAGCACTGTTGCACTGTAGTTCGTACTCAGTGCACACAGGTCAGATGTTAAACACACTGTTGTAGAGTGAGGTGTCACTTCATCTGGCACACAAGTTAGATGTTAAGAACATTGTTGCACTGTAGTTGGTACTCGATGCACACAGATCAGATGTTAAACGCACTGTTGCAGAGTGAGAGTTGGTATAGACTTGCACACAGGCTAGATGTTGGTTGCTCTGTTGCAGAAAAGGTCAGTACGTAGTCACCAGTAACTTGAGGGAACCTGGAACGAGATAGTAGCAAAACACACATGTAGCGAAAATGTTGCACAGGCAACTTCCTGTGATCCGGAGTCTGGCTTTATCCCCTGCAGTAGCAGATCATTGGTGGATAGCATCAGCTGACCAGCACCATTCTACCATTGGGCATGGAGTTATCACGTGATGCAAACTGTCATGGCTGCTTCCATGACGGCAACCGCAGAAACCAGGCATGGCACAAGCCAAGGCAATTCACATGGCACTAAGCAGAATACTCAGTGCATTGCCCTCTGCCATACCTGAAGTCGTGACCACACGGGAGATCAGGGGAAGCTGGCACAAAGGTGAGCAATGGCTGATCATAGGGCCTGATTCAGAGCCGGACGCTCTGACAAGAGTGCTCGCTCTGAATCAGGGCCGTCCTACCTATTATTGGAGCGGCCTCCTGGCCGCTCACATAGCTGTGGGTGACCACCCACAGCTTATGCGAGCGGCCAAAAAGATGGTCGCGATGGTCAAGACCATCGCGACCATCGGGCTTGCGACAAGACCCTGCGGTAGGGTCTCGCTGCCGCAAGCCCAGGAGTGCTTTTGGCTCTATCAGAGCCAAAAGCACTCCCACTGACATAACTAGTGATTTCAGTGGGGCCGGGCCCAGTCGGTAGGCGTTCCCATGGGAACGCCTCCATCTGGGCAGCAACGTTCCCGGCACGCCAACCAAAGGGGGTGTGCTGTCACTCACCATCGACAGCACGCCCCCTTTGGTGCGAGACCCATAGCGAAGGCTTGGCCGTCGCTATTCAGGTCTCGCGCATGCGCACGACGGAGCTCCCTCCGTCGTGCGCATGCGCACTAGGGCAACATCAATCTGCTTGCGAGCGCTCAGTGCTCGCGAGCAGGTCTGAATCAGGCCCTTAGGCTGCAACCTGACATAATGGATGTGAAGTACTCAGAGAAAAAACCTCCACCCCAAAATGATGGAGAGAAAAAAACAATGATAGTTATGATTGACAGACAGAAATAAAATACAGTGTCAATACAGCAGCTAGCAAACAGTCACATACAATGCATATGTAATATAATTACAATCGACTCTAAATCAACTACACACACACACATAGGAATGGTAGGATATAGAGCACTATATACCTTAACCAAGGGAGAGGTACACAGGGAGACTGACCCAAACCCTCCTGAGAACAACATCTACAGAGCGCACTGAGCGTGGACCGTGAAGTGTCTCATACACACGTGGAGGGTAGGCAGAGCAACACGATGTGCAAAACCCTTCGTAGGGTTGGGGGAGGAGCTTCTAGGGGAGCACCTACCTCCCCAAGTTTGCGTTAATCAGCCGGGTATGCTGGCCTCATGGCAGCAGAAGCATCTGATGCCGATCCCCGGCATCAGACTCTAAGGCCTTAGTGGTGTAGTGAGGACGCAGACTATACTGGGCCCTGACTGCAGCGGCTTCTGGTGCATCTCTGACACCAGAAGCAAGGACTGCACGCAGTTCCCCGTAAGCGAGGAGTCACCTTACCTGACATCTCCGTGTGTCCGGTTACAGTCCGGGTCGCAACATTGCTGCTAGCAAGCTCAGCCACGACCTGCCAGAATCACCAGCCCAGTTACTGGTGTTTTGGCCCGGCAGAGGTAGATGGAGACGCAGTACATGCATCTTAATTAAGACGCTTAGTACTACCAACCCCAAAACATAAAATAAAAGCCTAGGTCTGCCTGAGCAGTTCCCTGTTAAAAAGGTGCATCTTGATCCTGCCGTACCAAATGAACAACTGAAGGCCTGTGGCTAGGGGCAGGGTATATGTGGAGGAGGACCCAAGGCATCCAGGGAGCTGAAGCTTTAATTGTTTGGTGTCTTGATTTCTCCAACCATAATATCCCCCCAAGGTATCCCTGTGGACCCTGAAGAGGAAAGGAGTGCTATGTGGTATCTACTGAGATGACTGTGGCTCATGCCCAGCTAGTTGAAACATTCAGTCTATTCAGTCCTACTATATGTCACGTAATCTATTGTTCAATCTAAGGTCTGAGCTCTTACTCTTTTATTCTGTTGGAGCAGTGATTGCTTTAATGTAATGACTGGGTGCTTGTGGAAGGAATCTACAGGTAGAGATGTACTGGTAGAGATGGGCAACACATTTATACAAACAGAATTTGGAGGGTGCAAAATCAGCTTCTTATGGTGACACCCACACAGAAACTAATCAATTAGCTTTTACATACCCATCACAAAGGAAAATACTTTGTTATTTACTGTTTGTCAGTGGTCATCAAACTTACTGTGCTGCCCAGGATGTTCCACTGTGCTACTCTTTCTGCTTCCCAGAGCCTATACCACTGTACACCACAATCATTGCAGAAAGAAGCACTCAGTAACACACATACAGTGACAATATAAGGAGTTTATTATTTGTGTCAATCTTCACACCTGCTGCCAGTATAACAGTGCAGTTTATGGTTGGCGCAGGGCCACATTAAGGCTTAGAGATAAATATGCTCCAGAAAGCATATATCAGGCGCACTCTATATATAAAAAATTATTAACCAGCTATAGTAGCAGCTCTCAGAAGAGGTGTTTGGGGACACCTCATGCAGGAAAAATGGAATACAAAAATATACAAAAGAGTGTGCTAGATGTAGTCAGTATTTATTACAACACATATTAATATAGATAACAATTATGATCAATAAAAATCAATAGCAATGGATGCTCAAAATATATATCATATACCAACTATAAAGCACAAAAAAGTTGTTACAATATGGAAAAAATTATTATATATAGTCTAAAAATCTCCCGCAATATAGGGCCTGATTCAGAGCCGGACGCTCTTTCAGAGTGTTGTCTCTGAATCAGTGCCCTCCCTCTCTTTTTTTTAGAGCGGCCTCCTGGCCACTCGCATAGCTGTGGGTGACCACCCACAGCTATAGCGAGCGGCCAAAAAGATGGTCGCGATGGTCAAGACCATCACGACCATCGGGCTTGTGACGAGACCCTTATGGTAGGGTCTCATCTGCTGCAAGCCTTGGAGTGCTTTTGGGTCTATCAGAGCCAAAAGCACTCCCACTGACATCATTTGTGATGTCAGTGGGGCCGGCCCCAGACGGTAGGCATTCCCATGGGAACGCCTCCGTCTGGGCAGCAACGCTCCCGGCACACCCACCAAAGGGGGCGTGCTGTCATTCAACATCAACAGCATGCCCCCTTTGTAGCGAGACCCATAGCGATGGCTTGCCCATTGCTATGCGGGTCTCGCGCATGCGCACGACGGAGCTGGCTCCCTCGTGCACATGCACACTTGGCTAACATTGAACCGCTTGCGAGTGCTCAGCGCTCGCTAGCAGGTCTGAATCAGGCCCATAGTTCAATGGGCAGACATATATCACAGCCTTTTTGCACACCAGTGGTTTGTTGTTTATGACGAATATACAGTCGATGAAGGATAAATTAAAAAATCCAGTGTCCGCAAACAATACATTTGTAACTTTATAAAGTTAATTCTTGGTCACTAGCTCGATTGGGAATCTTAATGGCAGGTATGAACTTGTTGCCGCTTGCTCTCTGGCTTTATGCATATAACACAAGCCAGGTATTTATCACGGTGACAATGTATCCAGGAGTAATATTATAAAGAGCTCCGTTTAGAAGCGCTCAAAAACTGGCGTACTCACAGTCTCTGTGCGGCTAAATTGGGTGAGATCACTCATCCCAGACTTCCAGCTCAGCTGCCGAATCTAGCCCTACTCTTGATGCGGTCTTTGGACTTTCTGCCAATTAGTATCCAACAGGTTGGATATGACCATTAGTCTATCGGAATCTCCGTGCAGCTGTAGTGGGTGAGATCACTCAACCCAAACTTTTAGCTCAGCTGCCGAATCTCACTCCGCTCATGATGCGGTCTCTGGACTTTCTGTCAATTGGTGTCCCACAAGTTAGATATGACCATAAGTCCACTGGCTGGTACAAGGAGAAAATATATTTGTATAGTTGGTATAGACACTCCAAGTCCTTAACGCGTTTCTCCGTTCCTTAAATTATAACAGTTTCATCAGAAGGTAGCCCTCTATGCAGTAGGGCTGGATATATAAATGATAATCTGACCAATCACCAATGACTAATAATTAGTAAAACACTTGATATTACTTATTAATTACCACAGGTAGATGTGGCTCAGGTTTAATCCTTAATCAATAAAAACAAACATAGATTTGTACAATACAACAATAATGAACAATGATGGCATCGTGGATGAACAAGAGGTATGTAAACCAAGTCTCTAGATAAACTATACTCAAACAAAATTGTCTCTTCTATTTATCAAAAAAACAATTGATCAAAAAAAACATTGTCAGAAAAAATTAACATTGTTAAAAGCAAGAAAAATGCTTACTGCTTTAACATCTGACAGAATAGTCTAGTGGTCTATTCTCCAGATCAGTCCCCACAGAGACTCGTGTTCAAATCCAGCTCTGTGCACCTTAATATTAAATATATATAATTGGATATATTTTTACAAAAAGTCTTTTATGGATATAAGCCACTCTAACGAAATCAAAGCATTACTTGCTTCCAACAGATATAGAAATTTACACTTAGCTTATAACCATATGCCTCCTCGGGAAATAAACCAAAAATCATTCTGAATAATTAGTACATCATATACTTCCTAAGGGATAATTATCCAAAAATACCCTAACATATTCTATTGTTCAATATATGTATTTAACCTTAATATATTGGTTTAGGTATTCATAGGCAGGAAAACCTGAGCCAGACTCGGATCCCACTCAGATCCCCTATGTACGGGTGGGTCATGTTCTCGGAGAACTGGACCTCCTCATCTCTAATAACAATAAAGCTTAAATATAGGACCTGATGAGACCATGCTTCAAAAATCAGGACCAACCAAAAACAATATGGTGCTGGTGCTACTATGAGAGAATGGTTGTCACTGCAAAAATAAAAACCAGTTTAACACTGTAAATATAAATGGAAAATATATTATTTATACAAACATATAATAAGTAATTACCATATATACAATCAATAAGCATAACAAAAAAGTAATACAGAGGTATGGAGGAAAATATGTAATATTTGTAAGTCTGGAATCCATGGTAAATGTGACAGTAGATTGTCTTTATATGTCCCAAATAAATAGGAATAATATCCAGAACGAACTGATGAATTAGCAAGGTAGTCGCTGTCAGCATTAGAGTAAACAGTCAATCCCAGTGTATTAGCTGTACTTACAGCAGCTACAGTACTTCCTGAAAGTTCTTTGCAGCCTCTGTGATGTCTGTCAAACTGCCAGAGTGGATGGTTCTCTAGTAGACACACATCAATGTGTTGAAGCTGAAATTAATAATAAAAATAAAAATAATGATAAGTGTAAAATAATGATCTACACACTAAGTATATAAGAAGAAAACCTTGACCATTAGATTGCAGTGGTTTAAATGTCACTAAATATAGGAAATATATAGACCCCACAACCATATATAAAATAGGCTGAGGGCTCGACAATAATCCCTTAGTTTAAATCACAAAACAATAAAGACTGCAAAAATGGGGAACTAAGAATATATAATATCATTAGATTAGAAGCCTTAGTTAACCCCTAGTCACCTATATTATTGAGTTTGATATTATCATTAAGACCATCTGGATATAAAGTCCCCAAGGAAAAAATCCAGAAAGCTTCCCTTTTACAAAGGTGGTTAAAACGATCACCACCTCTACCTGTCAATTGCACATGTTCCACTCCCTGTACCTTGAGGACCTTAATATCCCCCCCATGTTTGTTCTTTACATGTGAGGACAGACTGTGTGTTTTCATACCTTTCAGGACATTTCTTCTATGTTCCATGAATCTTATGTGGAGTAAGCAAGTTGTTCTTCCCACAGTCTTCGCGAGTTGTTCTTCAACTCCACACACATGAAATAACATAAATTACATAAGTAGTCCTACAGTTTATACTCCCAATTATCTCAAAGGTTTGACCATTGGAGAAGGACATTATGGATTCATTTTTATCACACATAAAATTACAAGTGATACAGCCCAATTTCCTACACCTATAGTTCCCCTTTTTTGGCGAGTAATTATCCAGCCAAGTCATATTTCTTTCTTTTTCTATTCTTTTTGAATTTCCCTTGAAGTGACTCGTAGCTAGATGTCTCTGTAGATTCCTGGCTTTTTTAAAAATTACACATGATTTATCTCCAATACATGTAGATAATATACCATCTATTCTTATTATGGGAAAGTTTTTATTTATCACTCTTTTCACCTCACCAGACAATACATTAATTTAGAGATAAACTTCAAATCACATGTATAGTTCAAAGTATTTTCTTTATCCCCAGGCATAATTACATTTAAAAGCATGTCCCTATCTTTATTCAGAGATAATTTAAAAGCTTCCTTCAGGGTGCCCATAGGGTATCCCTGATCCCTAAATGAAGTTGTAAGTTCTGCTGCTTGGATGTGAAATTGTTCTAACTCTGAACAATTGCGTCTCAGCCTGTAGTATTGACTTTTGGGAATGTTGGCTAACCAGGGACATAAATGATAGCTCCGGAAGTTCAAATAACTTTTGCAGTCCACTTCCTTCTGAAAGGTAGATTTAGTAATAGTACCATCTTTAATCATAAGGGCGATATCCAAAAATGTCAAAGAAGTATTGTGTATAGATCCTGTAAACTTGAGTCCATAATCATTTGTATTACGTGCTCAATAAACGTATGTGCATAACGTGAATCACCTTTAACCACCAAAAATAGATCATCAATGTACTGCCCATAGAGCACCAGGTTCACACCGAATGGGCCATCCCAGATAAGATGCTGTTCTAGGTGTCCCATATAGAGATTAGCAAAGTTAGGTGCGAACCTAGTGCCCATCATGGTACCCATCACCTGCAAATAATATTTACCATCAAACGTAAAATAATTATGTGTTAAAATAAACTTAACAGAATCCAAAATAAATTGTCTTCTCACATCACTCAAAGAATCATCATCTTTCAAATAACCTTCTAGTACAGTTAGACCCTTTTCATGTGGTATATTTGAATACAAAGATTCAACATCACAAGTGATGAAAATATAATCATCTTTCCATTCCACATCCTTTAACATATTCAGAAAATGTGTAGAATCTCTAATATAAGATTTTAACTTAATCACATGTGCTTGTAAAAAATAATCAACAAAAGCCGATAAATTAGTGGTCAGGGAACCAACACCAGAAATAATAGGATGCCCAGGGGGTGAGTGAAGTGACTTGTGAATTTTGGGCAAATGATAATAAGTGGGTATAACAGGGTGTGAATTTAACAAAAATGTGAATTCAGTCTTGGATATCGTCCCTTGTAGAACCACCAAATCCAGTTTAGATTTCATTTTTGCTAAAAAAACAGGATGTTGGATCATGAGGCAAAGGGACATAAAAATGTGTATTATTAAGTTGACGGAAAGCTTCTAACAGATAATCTTTTTTGTCTTGAATTACTGTTCCACCCCCTTTATCCGCTACTCTTATAATAATTGAATCATCTTTGGTCAAATTTCTTAGGGCCCTTCTCTCGTTGGGATGTAGATTATCTTGACCCCTCTTCTCCCAGAAAGAGTCTGAGCATATTTCTCTAAACTCATTCAAAGTTAGCTTATTAGGGCTTGTTGGGGGCCCTGGGCAACTAAGTTGTGGGGGCCCTATCAATAGAATTGTCAAGGCTCAATGCAGTGACTACTATGCCACATAACTTGTCTACGAACTCTCCACTGACTGGCAAGGTTGCAGCATACTACTTCATGTCCGCAACACTGCTGGGAACCGACTCCCACCAGCATAGCGGACATGAACTAGTACACTGCTAGGGGAAAATGCAGGGTTTTGAGTGGGGGATTATAGAGAGAGAGAAGGAAGGAGACTGGGGAGGGAAGCAAAATAGAGAAAGAGGGAGGGGGAGATGGGGAGAAAGGAGGGGACAGAGAGGGAGAGAGAGGGGTGGAAGGAAGGAGAGAGAGAAAAAGAGGGAGGGAGATTGAGAGAGACAAGTCATGAGGGAGATTGAGGGAGGTGTGAGAACGGAGAAAGTGTCATGATCCATCACAGGAAATTGCTTGGATGAGGACAAAAAGCCAAGGGGTTAGGGTGGCTAGGGAACAACTAGGTGAGTGGCTAAGTCTTCTTCTGGCGGCCAAACACAGGTTTGGCTAGACCTGCCCAGAGGTGCGGAGTCTAACCCAGTTGGTGGTCTTCACCAGCAATCCCTCCAGTTGGTATTTGGGTTTCACTGCACCAAGTGAGCAGATTGCAGCCCTCTGGACAGTACCGAGGAGTGGTAGGAAGACTGGAAACTATACTAGAATGAGTTAGCACTGGGAAGCCTAGAACTGTATTGACACTGGGAAATACTAGAATTGAGATAGTTACTGGAGATAATTCAGACACAGGCTTGCTCCAAGAAACACAGGGAATGTAGACACAGGGGTACACTGAGAAGTACTGGAGATCCAGACATGGAACACAATAAACTGCAGGGAACTCAGATGCAGGTGAGTGAACTGGATACACTGTAGAAACAATCACAAAGGACAATAAATGCAGGGAGCTCAGACACAGATGAGTGAACTTGATACACTGTAGAAATAATCATGGGAATAACGGAAGGTGTTTAGTGAATCCAGAAACAGAGAACTGAAACTAGTGCTTGGGAATGGTATAGGAGGAGACACAGGAAACTTGATAAATGAGCCAGAGATGGGTAAACACAAGAGGATTAACTGAAGCAAAACTGGAGGTAAAACTGGAGTTTCAGCACAGAGCCAGACAGGTGTCTCAACACAGAGACAGGTGCTGACACATACACAGGAGATTTAGACAGTGATTAGTGCTGGAGTTCCAATGCAGAGACAAGTATTGGAGAATCACTAGAGGAGTCTGATCCTGGGAAACACTGGAAGAATTACTGATATAAAAAACAGAATAAAGCTAGGAGCGACTATAGATGCTGGGAAGTAACACTGGTAGAAAGAACGTGGAACTTGGAAAGCTGCAACAGCTAGAAACTACAGTCACTGGAAAATTTAAGTTGAACAGCAACTTCCTGTTCCTGGAGTCAGACTAAATACAGTACCCTTAAGTAGCTGGTCATTGGATCAGAGGATCAGCTGAGTGACCGCAGGACTACCATTGCAAGAGATTAGTCAGGTGATATGGACAAACATCTCTGTGCCCATGCCCATGACCACAAGAACCAGGATGCATGCACAGAAGCCCTAGCAGACCGCAGGGAGAATACTCAGCCACCATTCACCTCCACTCCCAGCAACTGAACACCCTAGCCCAAGGACATCAGCACGTAGGTGAGTATCCTGACAGAGAGAGCGGGAAGGGACAGAGGGCCTGATTCACTATGGATCGCTGTTCTAAACACCTAAGCCTAAGGACGCCGGCGCAGAGGTGAGTACTGGCTGATCCCAGGCCATATCCTGACAGCACCCTCACCTTTCAGGGTGGACTCTGGACACCTAAGAAGTGCACTAGAAAAACTTTTAAACTGGAAGCTAAAGATACCAGAAAACAAAATGAAAAAAATGTCTTCTTTCTTTGACAAAACACTGGAAACCCCCTGTTGGAGTGTAAAACTCAAAATCCCCTCCTGTAGTGAAAAACTTGAGACCCCCTCTTGGGGTATGAGACTTGAAACTCCCTGTAGGGGTATGAAACTTGAAACCCCCTCTTGGGGAACAACACTCGAAAACCCCTCCCGGGGGTATAACACCAGAAGACCCCTCCTGGGGTATGACACTTGAAATCCTCTTCTGGGGAAAGGCACTTGAAGACCCCTCCAGGGGTATGTAACTCGAAACAATAGTCCCCTCCTGGGGTGTGAAACTCGAAACTCCCTCCTGGGATATGAAACTCAAAATGGAGACCCCCTCTTTGGGTGTGAAACTTGAAATGAAAAACTCCTCCTGTCGCATGAAACTCAGAATGGAGACCCATCCTGTGGCATGAAACTCGAAACGAAAACCCCCTTCTGGGGTGTGAAACTTGAAACCCCCTCCTGGGGTATGAAACTGGAAACGGAGACCCCCTCTTGGGGTGTGAAACTTGAAACCCCCTCTTGAGGCACAAAACTTGAATTGGAAGAGCTTAAATCTTGAAGTTCAGATGGTTCTTTAGGGATGATCAACTGGAGTTTTTCAGTAAAACAGGCAATGTCTGGGCTTAGACTAGAACAGTTAAAATCTGGGCTGAGACCGGCAGAAGCAAAATCCAGGCTGTGACCGGCAGAGGAAAAACCCGGGCTGGAACTGGCAGAGGTAAAATCCAGGCTGGGACCGGCAGAGGAAATATACGGGCTAGGACCGGCAGAGGCAAAATTAGGGCTGGTATAGAATGTGGTCAAGTGCTTCTAATTTGTAACCAAAGCAGCTTTTTATAAACAAAATAAAGTGTCTTCAATTATGTGTGGTACCAGAAAGCTCTATAAATTAAGTGTAATAAATACAATAAATATGCCTGCATCATTGGCATTTATTGAAATTAGATCAAGACCTTATCCCACAAATGCCAAGAATTGTCTACAAAAGAGCGCAAATTCTTAAAAATGTGCTAACAAAAAGTTACATACCCCAGAATCATGTATGCAAAAGAGAGAAGGGTTCACGTATTGCAATAATTGTGTAGGATGCAAAAAATAAAAAAGAATCCACCATGAAACAAATCAATAATTTTGTCCCCAAAACAAGGGGTACAACACACAAAATATGAGGTAATTTAAGCTGTAACACAGAGGGCATAATTTATTTATTAGCATGCCCCTGTGGGCAACAATATGTGGGTCGCATGAAACGAAAATTAAAAATTAGGATAGGTGAGCATTTAAACAACATCTGAAAAGGCATACTTACTCATAGCATATCTAATCACTTTCTCACTGTACATAACAAGAACCCCAAAGGATTACATTTTCTGGCAATCCAAAATGTGGAGCAAGACTGGAGAGGTGGAGACTATCTGGAAAAAATCTCAAAAGTAGAAACAGAATGGATATATAAAATGAAAACTATACACCCAAAAGGCTTAACTTTGGATTTCGACTTGGGTTCATTCTTGAAGATTTGAACAGATTTTTACTTTTACTATATGACTCTGAATATGTTAGTGTTTTTTTTTATTATTTATTTATTTTATTTTATTTCACCCTATTATTATCTGCTCATGTTTTAAAATACATTTTAATAGGTTCTATACATTTTTAGACATAATTTTAATATGGTCAATAGTGCACTTTAAATGAATCTGCTATAATGTAACAGTTTTATAGAGACCACTAACATCTGTAACTTTTAAGCTTAGTTTTATGTTTCCTTTTTTCAACTAACTTTGCATACTTTAGATCAAAAAATCTTAAACTGATAATTTTGAAGCTTTTAGAAGTTTTTAAACTAAATAAATAAAGTCTGATTTCAATTGAAACAACCTGGACTGCCTTAGAATGTAGCCAATGGGCTGTGACCTAATGAAATAAAGGTGTGGAGGAGAAACAAACAGATCACATTGAAAAAGTTACTCATTGTGATATTTCATCTCTCATCCTGCCTACTGCATATATACTCTGCATAGACCTTCATGCAATCATGTGCAGTTTTTAAATGTATGTGATATTTCATCTCTCATCCTGCCTACTGCATATATACTCTGCATAGACCTTCATGCAATCATGTGCAGTTTTTAAATGTATGTGATATTTCATCTCTTGCATAGAATTGTTTTTACATGTATAGTCTACATTGTTCAGTGAAGCATAGTTTATGGTATATATCTGGCCTGGCTTTTGCTCCAACTCAGAGCAAGTTATCTCCTTTGATCAGCAGAGCAATTGAGTCAGTTGTAGCCTGTCTTAATCAAGGATACCACTCCTTTATATTCAGTCTAGGGGCAGCTGGGGCTGTTTGCAGTTGGGGTTAAAAACACCAAGTGTTAAAGGCACAAAGTGTGATTACATAACAGTTAATCAAACAGTTGAACAAACATTGACCAACATCTAAGGTAATTTCAGATTAAGAAACTGATTGCTTTAAAATTTGTCTAAAAATAACAAACCTAAAACTCACCATGTACTACACATTTCTTTTTATCAACTCTCTCCTTTGTATTTTCTCTAAGGATATAACATCCCTAACTTTCCCTGCATCTCACCTCTCTGGGCACACTGCCGCCCTATTGAGTTACTCACCTCCTCTAAAAACTAATGAGCTTTCTTTTCATCAAAAATTGACAATTACAGCCTCATTGTGTCACTATAAAACACTTTTACACACCTACAACTATATCTACTTCTCCATCCTTCTGCTTTTATTATCTGGTGACATATCACCAAATCCAGGCCCCTCACACATACAGCGGATTTACTATGGAATATATATCCTGCAAACCTCACATGTCTCCCATCACCCTCCAAATCAATAAATGTGCCTTATAGAATTCACACTTGATCACTACTTATTATTTTACATCTGAACATCTCTTTACAATAACTGCTTTCACCAATTTCGACATTTACCTGAGACTGCTGGTTCACACGTTAACCACACTCTCTAAATAGCCCCACATGAAGTGGCTTCTGCCACCTGTCAGACTTCACGTAAACTGATATAACAGCCATGGCTCTCCACAAACACCTACAAAAACTGCCTCTTAAAGTAGAATGTCAGTGGCGTAAATCTTAATTCAAATGACTTCCACACATACTGTAAAATAGGAATCCAGCCATCTGTCATCCTAACCCTCTGTCCCACGCTCACTGTCTACCCCATCTGTGTCACCCCTGTCTGTCTGCCCATCCCCTTTAGAATGTAAGCTCTCACGAGCAGGGCCCTCTATCCTCTTGTGCTTATCCTTTCTTTACTTATACTATCTGCTCTATACTCAAAAGCACCTAACCCGTGACTTTTGCCATCCTGCTTCTGTTGCAGCAGTGTTTATATACCATGTACTTGTCTTGTAGTGTCTTAAACTGTATGACACTGTTTTCTTGTTCTGTTCAACTGTTTATGTACTATGTTTCTGTACTATGTAAGGCGCTGCGGAACCCTTGTGGCGCCATATAAATAAAGGATAATAATAATAAAATAATAATAATTGTAATGAAACATGTTGGTGAAGGAAGGCACCCAGCAACAGTGATTTTACTCTCTCATGGGGACTCCCCTGGACTATCACCTTACAGCGCTCAGGACGGAGCAGAGTAATCGTGCAGCCACTTGCCAAAAATCGGACAGAGTGAACACCACTGACAGCACGTCAGCTAGCTGAACTGACTGTGAATAGAAGATCACTCATTAGGGTAAGACAGGGAAAGTTTTTCAGTACTTATTGTGCCCAACCCCGAGAGGTTAATCACCACATTCATACAAAAGGGGCTATAAACCTCTTTTAAGTGTGCATTTTATTTGTGTCCTATTAACTGATGACACCCTGTAGATCCGTTTTTTATACATTTATTATATATATATATATATATATATATATATATTATATATATTTTTTTTAAATTAATATTTTTTTTTCATTTATTTATATATATATATATATATATATATATATATGCATAAAAATGAATGCACAAAACCTTCTTATTTTTCACCTTCAAGGTGCTCACTCAAATGGCTACAAAAAGATTAATGCACCCATCAATAGAAGTCCAAAACAAGAGGGCACACTTTCTGAAACAATTGTTTAAAAACAAATTTCTTTTAATGTTAGTAAAGGCTAGACATCTTCATGACCACTCAGTGTGAGATAAGTTTACCTCCTGGCACATGTTAGTATTGTGCCAATAAGACAGCATCAATGCAGGTAAATAGTCATTCAGTAAAATAACGTGGTGTTAACACCATATATTTGGCTAGACAGCCAATGCATTAGTATATAATCCACAGTGCATTATTCAATCAGTCTCTGATACTTATTAAGTCTGTTGACCTCGGTCCCCTCAGTATTGGGCCATTAGAGACAAGCAGCATAGCATCTCCACAATCAGCATCTGAAGTAAACTTAAAGTTACTCACCCCAAAGGCATCCTATATGCACTCCATGCGGCAATCAACAACACACACCTGTGTGTATTTGACAAGCACCCGGCGTGCATTCCAGCCAAACTGTGCCAGACACCCAGCACTTCTGGGTGCCTACAAATGATGTCATGTGCTCCATTAGAGTGTTCCACTGGTGCGACTAGGGAAGCTGACGCATCCGTGACTGTCAGCAAATGCACGCATGTGCACATGCCGGAACTCAATGTGCCAACCTTGCACATTCAGATGAATACACTGCTCCAAGTTAGCTGCATATCAAAACAGCTGACAAGAATTCCCTAAATCAAAAAGTAGAGCATTTAAAAGATTGCCATATCGGAGAGCACAACAGACGCAGACTACTATTCTCCATAGACTCATCTTATTCCTCCTCCGACAAAGAGTGCAATATTCAGTTGCCCCCTAGGGATCCCAATTCTTTTTTAGGGGTGACTACGGATAACCCACAAGAAATGGAACACAGAGGAGAGGAGGGGGTCCAAGAAGAGGAAGAAATAGATGGTGAGAGATAATGTGTTAAATTTTTCAAAATATATGATCACACAGACTGTAGAGTCAGTTTTAGCTTTGGGACTCACGTTTGTTCCAACTTATAGTGGTAACGATTTTAATTCTGAAGTAAACCTACATAAGATTGGTAGAAAATGAAGGTTGAAAGAGTATTTTAAAGATAATTCATCTAGTGCCAGTAGTGATCTGCCAAAGTTAACTAAACGCATTAGTAGCTTTGATCCCCTTTCCTCAAACGCAAGCATCAAGACCTTCATATGAATGGTTGAGTATGATTACAAGACTGAGAGTGACATGCATCATGTATATCATAATTTGTCCAAACAACAACGTGATGTTATTGAGTCACTATGAAAAAATGATGATATTGTGTTTTGGGTGGCAGATAAGGGCAGTGCGGTGGTGGTTTTGGACTGGGATCAATGTAATTTGGACATCAGAATGCAGTTGGCTGATACAGTCACTTACCAGCAGGTTGCTTATAATCCTATGTATGCCATTAAATCTATAGTGGACAGATTGTTGGATGTAGGCTTGACTCATGGGTGGATAGATGAGATTTTGGTGAGGCTACTGATGGTTGACCACCCTGTATGTTCAATATTCTACAGCATACCAAAAATTCATAAGTCCTTAACATCACCACCGGGCCACCCTATAGTGTCAACTCGCAATTCAGTCTTGCAGCTACTTACACAGTTTGTGGATTTGGTGTCACAACCAGTGGTAGTCCAAAGTGAAAGTTACATCAAGGATATGCCACATCTTCTACGGAAGTTGAGAGAAATATCTGAAATACCAAATGATGTATATCTGGCTACCATGGACATCATGTCTTTATACACTGTTATTCCCCATCAACAAGGGATTCAGGCAGTATGGGATATCTTATATCTGTGATGTTATAGAGTGTGTTTTGGCTAATAACCACTTTCAGTATTGTGACTCATGTCATGAGCAGAATGCTGGGACCGCTATGGGTTCGAATTTGGCACCAACCTGTACATGACGCAGTACAAATGAAAATACAGTCAGGTGCATAAATATTGGGACATTGACAGAATTTTCGTATTTTGGCCTCTATTCACCACCACAATGGTTTTGACATGAAACAAACAAGATGTGCTTTAACTGCAGACTTTCAGATTTAATTTGAGGGTAATTACATCCAAATCAGGTGAACAGTGTAGGAATTACAACAGTTTCTATATGTGCTTCCCACTTTTTAAGGGGCCAAAAGTAATGGGACAAACTAAACAATCCTAAATCTAACTTTCACTTTTTAATACTTTGTTGCAAATCTTTTGCAGGCAATTACAGCCTGAAGTCTGGAATGCATAGACATCAACAGACACTGGGTTTCATCCCTGGTGATGCTCTGCCAGGCCTCTACTGCAATTGTCTTCAGTTTCTGCTTGTTCTTGGGGAATTTTCCCTTCAGTTTTGTCTTCATCAAGTGAAATGCATGCTCAATTGGATTCAGGTCAGGGGATTGACTTGGCCATTGCATAACATTCCACTTTTTAGCCTTAAAAAACTCTTTGGTTGCTTTTGCAGTATGCTTCGGGTCATTGTCCATCTGCACTGTGAAGCGCCGTCCAATGAGTTCTGAAGCATTTGACTGAATATGAGCATATAATATTGCCCGAAACACTTCAGAATTCATTCTGCTGCTTTTGTCAGCAGTCACATCATCAATAAATACAAGGGAACCAGTTCCATTGGCAGCCATACATGCCCACGCCATGACACTACCACCACCATGCTTCACTGATGAGGTGGTATGTTTTGGATCATGAGCAGTTCCTTTCCTACTCCATACTCTTCTCTTCCCATCACTCTGGTACAAGTTGATCTTTGTCTCATCTGTCCATAGGATGTTGTTCCAGAACTGTAATGGCTTTTTTAGATGTTGTTTGGCAAACTCTAATCTGGTCTTCCTGTTTTTGTGGCTCACCAATGGTTTACATCTTGTGGTGAACCCTCTATATTCACTCTTGTGAAGTCTTCTCTTGATTGTTGACTTTGACACATATACACCTACCTCCTGGAGAGTGTTCTTGATTTGGCCAACTGTTGTGAAGGGGTGTTTCTTCACCAGGGAAATAATTCTTCTGTCATCCACCACTGTTGTTTTCCGAGGTCTTCCGGGTCTTTTGGTTTTGCTGAGCTCTCCAGTGCATTCTTTCTTTTTAAGAATGTTCCAAGCAGTTGATTAGGCCACACCTAATGTTTTTGCTATCTCTCTGATGGGTTTGTTTTGATTTTTCAGCCTAATGATGGCTTGCTTCACTGATAGTGACTGCTCTTTGGATCTCATATTGAGAGTCGACAGTAACTGATTCCAAATGCAAATGTCACACTTAGAATCAACTCCAGACCTTTAACCTGCTTAATTGATAATGAAATAACAAGGCCCACACCTGTCCATGAAATAGCTTTTGAGTTGATAGTCTCATTACTTTTGGCCCCTTAAAAAGTGGGAGGCACATATAGAAACCGTTGTAATTCCTACACCGTTCACCTGATTTGGATGTAATTACCCTCAAATGAAATCTGAAAGTCTGCAGTTAAAGCACATCTTGTTTGTTTCATTTCAAAGCCATTGTGGTGGTGAATAGAGGCCAAAATATGAAAATTCTGTTAATGTCCCAATATTTATGCATCTGACTGTATATCTATCCCAGCATTCTGCACTATATTAGATATATTTATGATGTCCTCATCCTGTGGTTTGGCACCATTGACTCATTTGAAACAATGGTAGATGAGTTAAATTCTCTTGATACCCCTATTAGATTCACTAGTAGGGTGGAGAATAATAATATAGAGTTTTTGAATTTGCCAATTTTTAAACTTGATCATTCTCTGGGCACCACTCTCTTCCATAAGTCAACTGATCGGAATAAATTTCTGTACGAAACTAATCACCACCCCAAGGCTTTAAAAGAGGGGTTACCTATTTCACAATTTGTGCGCATGATACGCAACAATTCGCTTGATGATAGAGCTGAGATTCAGCTCAGAGAAATGGCAGCATGATTCACCGAGAGGAGGTATTCACATACAGTGATTGCTAGATGCCTGAAAAGGTTATAGGAACATTTGCAGAAGAGCTCCACCTCTATGAGGAGAGAAGAATGAAGAGCAGTTGATTGTCATCACCCAGTATAACACCAAAGCACCTTTCTTTTCTAGGTCTGTCAAAAAACATTGGCAGATATTTGGAAATGATCCAGATTTGAAAAATCTGAGGAGACCACCTCAGATTTCAAAAAAGAGGATGGTTCATCCTGGTTGAAATGTAAAAAGGTTGGATGTTTGCGTTGTCTTGGCTGCACCACCTTTGGGGGTATTATAGCTGGCATTAATTTGCCCACCCACACACAGGAGTGAAGATTGGCAGTAGGTACTGGCTCACATGTACGTCATCGATTGTCATTTATGTGCTGATGTGTCCCTGCAGACTCTATCATTAAGGAGTATCTGTGATTGGATGGCCAACCATAGGAGCTCAATTAGACAGGCACTGCAAGAAGGACAGAGTGGCAAACCAGTTGCATGTGATTTTTTACAAAAAGGGTATCAGGTGGCTATATTGAAGTCTATCCTCATCGATCATATTCCTAAGCCTGATAGGGTTGGTGACAGGAACAAAATGTCTCTACAAAGAGAGGCCCACTGGATATTCAAATTGGACATGATCACACCAAGAGGTTTAAATGAGAACATAAACTTTAAGTGTTTTCTTTGATTTATGGCCATTAGAATGGCAGATTTATCTTGATAAGTGGTTCATAATGTTATATTTTATTATTCATTTTTATTTATATGTTTGATGGGATAATTTGTTTATGTAGGTATAGTTTATCATATAGATTCATATTTCTTTTGAGTGATTTTGGTATAAGTTTAGTTTGTGTAGATTTATGGGTTTTTATTGATATCATATAAGGTTATATATATCTTTTTATATGTGGTACCTTGTTTAGGTTACTTACCCCAAGGGCAGAATAACTGTGTGTTCTCTGATATGGCAATCTTTTAAATGCTCTACTTTTTGATTTAGGGAATTCCTGTCAGCTGTTTTGATATGCAGCTAACTTGGAACAGTGGGGGTCATTCAGACCCACTCGCGAGCGGCAGTACGCTCGCAAGTGGGTCGATGTTCCCCGCTGCGTATGCGCACGACGGAGGGAGCTCCGTCGTGCGCATGCTCGAGACCCGGCGAGCGACGGGCTTTCCATAGCTCGGGGTCTCGCACCAAAGGGGGTGTGCTGTCGATGTTGATTGACAGTACGCCCCCTTTGGTGGGCGTGCCTGCCAGATGGAGGCGTTCCCATGGGAACGCCTACCGTCTGAAGCCGGCCCCACTGACATCACTAGTGATGTCAGTGGGATTGATTTTGGCTCTGATAGAGCCAAAATCACTCCTGGCCTTGCGGCTGGGAAACCCGACCGCAGGGTTTCCCTCACAGGTCCGATGGTCGCGATGGTCAAGACCATCGCGACCATCTTTTTGCACGCTCGTATATGCTGTGGGTGGTGACCCACAGCTATACGAGCATCCAAGAGGACGCTCCATTTTAATAGAGGAGGGCCCTGATTCAGAGCGAGCGGCTCTGAATCAGGGCCTGTGTCTTCATCTGCATGTGCAAGGTTGGCACATTGAGTTCCGGCGTGTGCACATGCGTGCATTTGCTGACAGTCACGGAGGCGTCAGCTTCCCTAGTCGCACCAATGGAACGCTCTAATGGAGCACATGACGTCATTTGTAGGCACCCGGAAGTGCTGGGTGTCTGGCGCAGTTTGGCTGGAATGCACGCCGGGTGCCTGTTGAATACACACAGGTGTGTGTTGATTGCTACATGGAGTGCGTATAGGATGCCTTTGGGGTGAGTAACTTTCAGTTTACTTCAGATGCTGATTGTGGAGATGCTGTGTCTCTAATGGCCCAATACTGAGGGGGCCAAGGTCAACAGACTTAATAAGTGTCAGAGACTGATTGAATAATGCACTGTGGATTATATACTAATGCATTGGCTGTCTAGCCAAATATATGGTGTTAACACCACGTTATTTTACTGAATGACTATGTACCTGCATTGATGCTGTCTTATTGGCACAATATGAACATGTGCCAGAAGGCAAACTCATCTCGCACTGGGTGGTGATGAAGATGTCTAGCCTTCACTAACACTAAAAGTAATCATTTTTTCAACAAATGTTTCAGAAAATGTGCCCTCATGTTTTTGACATATATATATATATATATATATGTATATATATATATTTATATATATATATAGATAGATAGATAGATAGAGAACAGTATAACAGCGGCACTCAAGGGACTTCCAAATTAGACTCGGTACACAGTAGTGTGGTGGATTCAACGTTTCAGTCAATGAAGACTTTTATCAAGAACACAGAGGAGATGCAACGTACATACCTTTGTAGGACTGCGTTCGTGAGGTGAAGTGTTGTGTCCGCCCCTCCTGCCTGTCCCGGGTGGATGACTTTATCATTTTCTCTTTATCATCATTCCTTAACATGTAATTTGCGCATTTGTGACAAGCACACATATGGATACATATAGATTTTTTCTCTTATATCATTACATATTTCTTATTGATTACACATTCTGTTGCCTTACTTGCAAAATATGCCTATTAATCTATCCCGCAACATGTTTTAGAGTCTCATTATTTATTTATTTTCATCCAGCTACACGATGATAGTGTTGCATTTTATGTCTTTGTTTTCTGTTGCGTGTCTGGCACTTATACATGTTTTTTCTATTCACTAGTATTCTATATGGCTTGTCTATGTGTTGGTATTATGTATACTTTGGTCTCTGCAACTGTTTATTATTGCACCATTGTACTCACAGCAACATGTAACATTTTAGTCTTATTTGATGTCTTAAACTGTTGCCTAGGTTACCTCACACATGCCACCGCCCACTACCCTGTGGCTGACACCGGGAGGTGAGTGTCATCAACACCAGCGTCACACGCCATGTTGCATCACGTACACAGTGACGCTCCAGCTGCATGTTGATGACGTCATTCACCCAGGAAAGGCAGGAGGGTTGGACACAGCACTGCTCACGAACACTGTCCTACAAAGATATCTACGTTGCATTTCCTCTGTGTTCTTGATAAAAGTCTTCATTGACTGAAACGTTGAATCCACCACACTACTGTGTACCGAGTCTAATTTTGGTAGTCCCTTGAGTGCTGCTGTTATTCTGTTTTCTGCACACAAGGTCACCTATACCTGAGATGGCAACGGGGCAAGTATCAAGTTTATATGCGGAGTGCTGGCTTCATTGACTTACTATATATATATATATATATAGATATATATATAAACATAACATAGGGGAAGATTCCTGCACTCACATCCAATCCAATATGTTAAATAGCACAAAGCTGGGGTGCTCCTCTTGGACATCTCTAACCATAAACATACAAAATTGATACCACACATGCAAGTAGGTATATAAGGGCACTCACCACATGTTCAAATCCAACAGCGTATTTATTAATGCAGATAGGTGGAAAATAGGTTGCAAAAAAGTCACCAACGTTTCGGTCTGTGTGCAGACTGTTATCAAGGCAATGCAATCCAATAGTCAGCAAAGGCAACCGGATTCACAAAGGAACTGATAGCAACAAATGTCCTTACAGCCGTACAGTAGATACAAAATGCAGTCTCCCAGGGCCCCCGTCAAATACACCCATCAATTAACATGATTGCATATCAAGCTGACAGCATATGCCTGCCACTTACCTCAGCATCCAATACACCTGGTGGTGCACACTCACATGTGGAACCAGCACGCGTGCATCGCAGCAGCACAACTCCTGGCACGACCACGGCGCCACGTGTATCCGTCCAACCATCGCACACCCCGATGACGCACCATTCCTGGTAGGTCACACGGTCAGCGCGTGTGATCAGTACACATTACCCGGCTACACATGCCCAACCCGTGGAATACACGGTGGAGAGCGTGTGCGGCCTGGGGGGAGGTTACTATGGCAAATAACC
This sequence comes from Taudactylus pleione, assembly GCA_031769625.1. Lineage (NCBI taxonomy): Eukaryota > Metazoa > Chordata > Amphibia > Anura > Myobatrachidae > Taudactylus > Taudactylus pleione. The sequence goes on from JAUIMM010000384.1 coordinate 4,603,016, forward strand.
AAGTGTAAACAAACTGAAAGAAAAATGATTGGCAACAATGCTCATGTGTATCTAGGGGCTACAAACTCAGCGGAGGAACCTGGGTACCACATATAGGACATACAATAGATTATATTGCATCAGCAAACTAAGTAATAAATATTTTGGGACATATTATGCATAGAAAATATTATATAAAACAATTAACAAAAAAGAAAAACATTTTCACTTGTAAATATTGTCAAACACTCTCTTATTTTGACCTCTAGCAACATCGACTGCAGCCATTCTCAAAAATGTTTTAATACTGGAGATGGTTGAAACAGGGTCAAACGTCGAAGGCCTCTTCAGCACATTCAGCTCAATATTCTCGTTGATGTCGGAAAAATTCTCATGAAGTCATAATTTGCGTCCAAATTTGTACAAATCGACCGACCAATCATGTTTATTGAATCTGGAATAGGGGGCAAACGATAATCCTTTTGCTAACAACGAAAGTTCTGCATTATCCAAAGGGTGTGTGGACAAGTTAAATACAACATTTACATCTTCCTTCTTCTGCTTCTTCTTCCCACCGCCCCCTCTCCTCGGGTGCGGCCTGTGCCTTTTTGCAGACTTATATCTTCCCCCACCATATTGCTCGGAGCTTGCTCTAAAAAATGATTAGATGATGTCTCAACGTTGTCTGTATCAGAAGAAGAGGGAGGTGCACTGGAGTCTATTGTATCAAATTGTTTAGACTGTATATGGGCTCTAAGACATCTGCATCTACCAGTGTTCCTATTACCGTCATTATTTTCGCCCATCAGCCAACGGTACACCGTGTGCGTTTTATAGTCATTTGAAACCGTATCAAGTTTCTTTCTTTTGAATGCCACTAGATCCCTCTGATAGGTATTAATTTGATCAGATAGTCTATCCAGCCAATTTTGGCTTTTATCTTGACTAAGACTAGGTAGACATGTGCCATTAAATTGTTCAATTTCATTCTTAATATTTCTTAGCTCAACTCCCACCTCTTCACTCACAAGTAACAATAAGTCTAGTGAGCATTTATTAAGTACCCCACACCATCGGCCGCAAAATACTGGATTATTGCGGCCGATGGTGGGGATATTGCGGATCCTAAATCCACGGGGTATTTCCTTGTGTCTAAAATATTCAGACAAAAATTGCCCATGCAAATTAAGGTCAATTTCAAGTCTTTTAAGTCGAAGTTGGCGATGGAATAAATCCACAGATTACCGGTTGCATTGCCAGCTGGAATTTGTGATCTATGTACTTACATGTCCATGTAGTTTATATTATGTTGGACTTACAAGTCGTACATTCAGGGAGAGGATGGCCAACCATAGGTCATCCATCCGTTCAGCATTACAGACACATGTGATGGATTAACCTATGGCCCGACACTTTTTGAATGAGGAACATCAAGTGTCTATGCTGCGATGCCGGATTATTGATTGGGTTCCCCCATTGCCGAGAGAGAGGGGTGAACGCACTAAACTTTTGCATCAGAAAGAAAGTCGTTGGATTCATTTTTTAGATACTGTTGCACCTAAGGGGCTTAACGAAGTGAATCCATTATCTGTATTTTTGCCTTAGGTGAATTGTGTAGTGCTCCACGTTGATTTGGTGTGATGCTTTCTCAGTATATTTTTAATTTTTGTTTTTCTATTTTCTTTTAAATAATTTTGTTCTTTCTATTTTTTCCTATGAGTCTTATTGAATTGGTTTAATTTCCTTAAACTTAGTTGTATTTACAAGTGAAAATGTTTTTCTTTGTTGTTAATTGTTTTATATAATATTTTCTATGCATAATATGTCCCAAAATATTTATTACTTAGCTTGCTGATGCAATATAATCTATTGTCTGTCCTATATGTGGTACCCAGGGTCCTCCGCTGAGTTTGTAGCCCCTAGATACACACAGATTATTGCGACCGGGCTCTGCAGGCTATCACCCAGTACACTGGGTTAGAAGATATTAAAAATAACACTCACCACAGGCGAATGATAGTCACGGTACTCATGGACGGTCTGAAAGAGAATTTAAAGACTCGGGTTCAGACCTCACAACCTGGCTGGAGGGGAGTCACAATAGATACTGTCATAGTACATGATAAAAACATCTCAAAGAAGAGAGAGACCCAGAGCGAAAAACTAATGGCTGTCAGTATACAAGCTCTGGAGGGAATGACAGTAACATCACAGCCAACAGAAACACTCGCATCTGCACACACATTTACACCTGAACAGTTATATGCCCTCACTAACCCCACGCAACAACAAACACAGATCTATTCCACAAACCCTATACAACCACAGGTCCCATACTACTCACAAACCTCATATCCCCCACAATACCCTTACCCTCTCTATCCTTACCCATATCCACCACCTTTACCCTCTGCTCAAACCTCACAACAACACGTGTCTTCACCCGATCCACGAACATGTTCTAATTGTAAACAAACAGGACACTTAAGTAGAAACTGTACAGTAAAATGAGTAGGAACCCCAAATCAGGGAAGACCTGGACATCCCCATAAGGGATATGCACAGAGACCAGCAAATGTCCACCAGGCACCAGCTCCAATTGTGGCCGTAAATGCATTATTGGAGAATGGTAGCCAACGCTGGGGGTCAGGTCATACCTGTAGTCTACAGATAGTCAGGTTAACGGGAAGTACTAGGGAAGAACCGGTCATGATGGTTGATGTAGCTGGTACTGAATATCCTTTTCTTGTAGACACAGGGATGACCAGGTCAGTGATAAAATCTCCCGTTAATTTACAGGTGACCAACGAGACAGTACCTACAATGGGTGTAACAGGTAAAGTGGAACATTATCCTTTAACAAAGTCCACAGATGTTACTATTAGGCCGTTGCATACCAGGCATTCTTTCCTTCTGGCTGCTGCGGCTCCTACTAACCTGCTGGGCAGAGACTTGTTATGTAAGATGGGATGTGTTATATATTGCACCCCTGATGGTGTATTTTTAGATATCCCATAGAGAGTTGCACACGAGGTGTGGGATATGTTCTTCACTCCCCAAAGGATAATGTATCACTCTACAAGTTTAAATGAAAATCCATCTCAGGTAGATGAAATGCTGTCCCAAATTCCAGATTCCCTTTGGACTAAGAATGGACAGGACACTGGATTAATGGCAAACCTATGCCCTGTAATGGTAAATTTAAAAAATGGTAGGCAAGCTCCAAAAATTCCCCAGTACCCACTAAAACAGGAGGTAGAATTAGGGGTTTTTCCAATAATTGAGGGATTATTGCAACAGGGAATTTTAGTTCGTACAGCTAGTGTAGCCAACAGTCCCATCTTTCTGGTGAAGAAGAGTGGTGGGAGGGGTTATAGGCTGGTACAAGACCTTAGAGGTGTTAATAAGGTAGTAGAGAGCCAATTCCCTGTAGTGCCAAATCCAGCTGTCATCCTGATGCAGATCCCACCAAATGCAACCAATTTCACTGTCATTGGCCTCTGTTCTGCTTTCTTCTCTGTGCCTCTCCACCCTGACTGTCAGTATCTATTCGCATTTACATACAGTGGTGTACAATACACATGGACAAGGTTACCCCAAGGTTTCATAGACAGCCGGAGTATCTTCTACCAGGCATTGCATGACTGTTTACAATCTTTTCAACCTGCCAATGGATCTGTTCTAATTCAATATGTGGACGATTTATTGCTATGTTCTGACTCGTTTATGTCATGTTTGAATGATACTAAACTTTTGTTGCTTCATCTCTCGCATACAGGACACAAGGTGGCTAAGGATAAACTACAGCCGTGGCAATCCAGAGTAAAATATTTGGGACACTGTCTAACCCAGGGGTTACGACATCTTACAAATGATAGAATTCAGGCCATACAGAACATGACACTGCCGCAGAATCAACAGCAAATTCGTACCTTCTTGGGAATGTGTGGATACTGTAGAATGTGGATCCCAGGTTTTTCTATTTTGGCCTTGCCTTTACAGGAATTAGTCTCTTCCTCAAAGCTCGATTGTGTCATACACAAAGGAAACAGAGCAGGCTTTTCTTAATCTTAAGGATAGTCTGACAAAAGCTCCTGCATTGGGAATACCCGATTATGAAAACCTTTTGATTTGTATTGTACGGAAGCCGATGGTTGTGCTGCATTTGTCCTTACACAAAAACATGGTGATGCCAGTAGGTCCGTAGCATACTACAGTGCCCAATTGGACACTGTGGCAAGATCACTCCCCACCTGTTTGAGAAGTGTAGCAGCTACCGCTTTATTGGTGAGTAAAAGTGAAGACGTAGTATCGGGTCATGATATGATTGTCTACACTCCCCATGCTGTATCTGCTCTGTTGAACTCAGCTCAAACCAGACACGTCTCTTCGGCTAGGTTTACCAAATGGGAACTAGCTCTAATCGCACCCGCAAACATCACTGTTAAACGTTGCAGCACGCTGAATCCAGCAACGTATTTACCACATGATGTACAAAGGGTGGAAGGAGGCGAGTTGCTGGCGGGAGGTGAGTTCAGCGGACATAATGATACGCACGACTGTATGAAATATCTGAATCAGATCTTTACTGCTAGACCTGACATACACGACCCACCTTTAGAGAATGTGGATGTGACTTTTTATACGGATGGGAGTTGTCATAGACAAACAGACACAGGTGAATTATGTACAGGTTATGCTGTTGTAAATGACACAGACATCATAGAAGCTAAACCTCTTGGTCCTCCTCACTCAGCCCAGGTGGCAGAGTTAGTAGCACTAACTAGAGCATGTGAACTGGCAGCAGGCAAATCTGCTAACATTTACACTGACTCGAGGTATGCGTTCGGGGTGGTGCACGATTTTGGGGCTCTATGGCGTCTGAGAAATTTTATGACAGCAGCAGGCACACCAGTTGCACATTCCCGACACATAAAACATCTTTTAGAAGCAATCCAACTGCCCAAAGTGGTGGCAGTAATTAAATGTAAAGCCCATACATGTGAGGATGATCTGGTGTCACTGGGCAACAACAGAGCTGATGAAGCTGCAAAATGGGCAGCAGGGTTAAAAATGTTTTCTCCCACTGAAAAAATTATGTCTTTCCAAACAATTGATATGCTGAAATTAATTGAGATGCAAAATTTGTGTTCAATTCTGGAAAAGTCCATTTTTAAGTCCAAGGGATGTGGGCAAGAGTCCTCCGGGCTCTGGAGGGATGGACAAGGTAAACCAGTAGCCCCCAAGGCATATTATCCCAGCCTGGTTGAGGCAGCACATGGTCTGACTCATCTGGGAAAACAAGGTATGTGCAAGATGGTGAGAGCATGCTGGTGCGCACCAGGTTTTTCTTCACAAGCAGAAAAGATAGCAATGTCCTGTCTTACCTGCTTGAGGAAGAACATAGGGAAAGTGATCCCTACCGAACCGTCCCACATTCCACTGACTGATGGATCTATCCAGGTGTTACAAATTGATTTCATCCAATTACCACCCTGCAGGAATCTTAAGTATGTATTAGTGTGCACTGATGTATTTTCTAATTGGGTTGAGGCCTACCCAGCGGCCACTAATACTGCTGCGTTTACTGCCAAGAAAATAGTTCAGGAATTTGTATGCAGGTACGGTATCCCTAAAATCATTGAGAGTGACAGGGGTACTCATTTCACAGGTGATGGTTTTCAAAATATGTGTAAGCCGATGGGTATTAATAGCCGACTTCACACCCCCTACCGACCGCAAGCCAATGGCAAGGTAGAGAGGATGAACGGGACTATTAAAAATATGTTAAGTAAAATCATGGCAGAGACTGGACTAGGATGGCCAGAAGCATTACCTTTGGTCCTACATAGCATAAGGACCACTCCTAGAACCTCTAAATCTGTCCCCATTTGAAATACTGTTCGGTAGACAACCTCATTTGATTTTAAGTCCATAGGCAGACATGAAGGGCAACAACGAGGTAACTGTAAAGTATCTTATATCAATGAGTAAGCAGTTAAAGCAACAGCAGCAGAAACTGAAATTGTTGTCCCATGATATGCCTGAAACTAACTGTCATGATGTTGAACCAGGAGAATATGTTATGATCAGAAATTTCTTGTGTTCAGGTTATTTGACTGATCGGTGGGAAGGTCCGTTCCAGGTGCTGCTGACAAGTACTACATCTTTGAAGGTGGGAAGGTGAAGGAGAGAGATACCTGGGTCCATTCCACTCACTGCAAAAAGGTCAATCAACCGGTGGAGAAACAAGTCAGAGACCAGGCTGATAGCGTGGACCTGTCGCTCGCAAGCTTGTTCCGGGAAGATTGAAAAGGTCGTAGTGAGATACCTGAACTAAGAGAAATTTGCAGGTCTTGTTGTGACAATGGATGGGCCTGCTATGTTCATTTTCATGTTCTCTTTTAGAGTGTTCACCATCCTGGTCGGTTCGGGAATATCCAGTTTCTGTGATGGGAGACCGATTGAGGAAATGGGAGCTGATGGCAGTGCTGATGGAGTGGAGTCAGGAGAAGTGCAATGCCAATCAGGGGAGTGTCTGACCAATCTTAGTACTGTTATTGTTAAGAGAGCTGTCATTTCGGATACTCGGGGATGGTGTGGAGGTTTATCGTCTGAAGATTCCTGTATTTGTGAGCTTTGTGGGTCCCTAGTTGATGAGAACTGTATTCAATGGTATCTTTTAGAGGATTATCATAGCATGGTAGGTAAAGTGTTAAATCAAACTGATTGCTGGGTGTGTTCACATGTGCCACAGGGACAGCATAATGTAGGGTTGGTGCCATTTCCGCTGAATATCACGGAAATTTTAGAATTACAAAAAGGAAAAACATTGGATGGAAAATTTCTCTCATCCAAACCACCTCATTTCAAACTATATCAATTCCAAGTAGATAGATCACTTTTGTGTTTAAACATAACCAACTCCAATAAACCCGGGAGTTGGGAAGTGACGGGGAATAATCAGACAATGACCTTCTCACAAAGAGCTGATAATGAGTCCATAAACCATGATCTATAATGCTCAATTAAATCTAGTAGGAAACATTTTAGGTATTGGTATACATTGAGTTCCACCAAAGAAATTATTGGTAAGGTGCCAGATGGTTATTGTGCTAAAATAATACAGCCAGAAACTTGCATGTACCAGATGGAAGACCCAGAAATAGGATTGTTTGCAATGGAAATGTGCTTAATGATAATGATGCATACCATTCCCTGATAATGTATATTTTATATGTGGAAGAAAAGCGTATAAGTAGCTCTCCCCAAGTTCAGAAGGTTTGTGTTACCTGGGAAGAGTAGTCCCAGAAGTTATGACCCTCACACATGTTGAAATGCTTGGTATACATAAAAACACACCGTCACCATATCTTCACACACAATATGAACACAGAGGCAAACAAAATATGATACCTGGTGACGTGCACAAAGCCACTCAGTTAGTTAGTGAGACAACTGGCTTTCAAGTTTTAGTCGCATTGGATCCCACCAGGATCGCTCGGGGTACATTAAACTTTAGATATATTCAGGAACTTGCTAAATTGATAGATAATATCACCAAGATGTACGATGACACATTCAGGTATACAGGGAGAGAATTGCAAGCGTACAAGAAAGAACTGGTGCAACACAGGCTAGTGTTAAATTATTTAACTGTTGTTACTGGAGGGTATTGCATAATGTTGGCCACCCAATTTGGAGTAAAATGTTGCACCTATGTCACCAATGATACCAGCGACCCCAAGGAGGTGGTAGACCGGAAGATGGATGAAATTCTGCAGCTAAAATGGGAGTTTCGTAAGAACCATAACGCTTCAGTGGCTGAAGTAAGGGAGAAGATAGAGGATGGGTTTCATGGCTGAACCCAGTAAAATGGTTCTCAGGTCTAGGGGAATGGGTCCAGGAAATGATCGCCAGTATAGGCAAATTCTTAATCCTTATACTGATTGTTATCATAATAATTGGCATATGTCCGGTGTGTTCCTATTGTGTTGAAGTATGGAAAATGTAAAAATAGAGTAAAACGAAAGAACAAAATTATGATGGTGGTCAGTATGAATTCAGAGGTAAAAGCAGAACTGCATTACAACCCTGAACTAGGAAATACCATCATTTAATGTATTATATTTAGACATGCATAGAATGTATTATTGAAATGTTATTTTTAAAAACACCTCAGATAATGTAAAGTCTCAATTCCCCTTCAAGACTGCCTTTATAGGACTGGTGAATCCCCACACCTTTCACATGATCTTCCAAGATCCGCAGTGTGCATATAATAGTAGTTTTATGTCCCCACTCAGAGACACATTATTGATGGATTAAGAACCACCTTGTGCCATCCCATAATAACACTAAATAGTATATAAATGTAAGCCGAAATTATATTTTAAAATCAGATTGTGATAGCATGTTGTTCGCTATCAAAGGGTGGACTGTCGAAGCTGGATTATTGGCTGAGACAAGATCAGTTTAAAATTGAATCGCAGTGACACCATCTTGCGACTGGCCACAAGACACCATCTTGGAAATGAGATCGCAATACGCCATTTTGCGAATGGCCGCCTAAGCGCCATTTTAGATAAACACACTTTAGTACATGTGGCGATATTACTATTAGCATCATGCGATTGCATCTGTGACCATCACCATAAGTTACGGCGATTCATCAAAAGCCCATTTCATGACTTTACGTAGTTTGGGTGCTCTGGATAAAGTGTGTATATTATTATAATTCCCCTAAAGGATATATTTCAGAAATGGCTGTACAGTATGTCAAAATTGGATTGCATTAGCTAAACAGAGCAAATGGCCACGTGACAACTAGCCTGTGTAGACAAGCTTCATGGACATAATGTCTGCTCTCACTCTAGGTGGCCCTGCTCGAATACAGCAAGAGGGTCGTTTGTAGCACCTTACATTTGCAGGCTTCCTACAATAAAATATCTTCAAAGCCAAGAGTGTTATCTGAGGTTTGGGTCTTGTAGCTGTGCTAATTTGCATTCACACAGGCCCTGGGAGAACAAAGACCAGTATTTGGAGCCTGAAAAGGGTGGTGGCTGCTGGGGCATGTGCAAGTCATGGAACTATAAGGCTCAGCATTCCACACCACTAAGTGTTCACTTGGTTTAAGTGAGATTTAAGTGCACCATTTCTCATACACATTAATACGCACAATTGCGCTGTTAACTAGTCACATATTAGCGAATGCATAAGATCCTGTATGAAAACGCTGTTTATTAGCTTCATGCGCACGCATCTGCCCCAAGTTAACTAGCATCTTTACATCACACCCCGCATACTTACACATTACATATTCACATAAAAGGTTTAATAAGCTTTAAAGTATAAGATTTAAGTTTGTTCATTTAGCATAAATGCTGTGAAATAAATATTATTTGGTAACTAAGGTTTTATACATGATAAGTAAGCCGTGATTGGTATTGTACTGATGCGTACTCTGTCAACAGTATTCCGGTACCATCGGTGTGGAGATCGCATCATGCATTCTCAACTTATGGACCGCAGAGACTTCAAGCAACAAAATGTACATTATATGAACAACTGTTAGGATGTTGCATGAGGCAGGAAACCAGAGACCCCCAGTTGTTAGAGGCTGGGTTGTGTCTATTTGAATCAACCTGTTAAATGCCTTGTAACATATGCCCTCTTTAGGACCAATGCTATTAGCAACAAACTTCTCTATTGTGTTGTTTATTTCTGGGGGGTATAAATATGTGTGCTCTGACATTGGGTTCCTAGTCTTTGTGCTGAATGCTGATTGACGAGGGGTTTCTTGCTGATGCCTAACATCTGGACCAGAGAGCGCTGCATATGTATAATTGTACTTGGGTCTGTATAATCTCTGCGTTAAGATTATATGAGGATCAAAGCGTGTAACTGCTGTACTTTTACTTGAATAATACTTTGTGCTTTAGAACCACAGGTTTTAGGACTGGAGCCTTTATTTACTGTATAACTGCGTATGCAAATTAGCGTCATCCTTAGAGGTTTATAGGCAGGATATTAGAAGGTATAGGCAGGGGTATAAAGAGGCTCAAAGGCAGTATCCTTACCAGTGACTGATGACATCCTACTTGCTACACTGGATGTTGTATCACTATATACTATAATACCATATACAAGTGGGTTGGAGGACACCATAAGAGGGGCACTCACCACCCAACCACATGCTACAATTCCTACGGAGTTCATCCTGGAACTAGCTGGTCTGGTACTATCAAAAAACTTTTTCATGTATGATGGCAATTATTATTTACAGCGGTCAGGAACCGCGATGGGTTTTATCTTGGCACCAGCGTATGCCAATCTCTACATGGCGGCCTATGAAGAACAATATATTATTCCAATATATGGATCAAGTATAATGGTGTTTAAAGTAACGCTTCATTGATGATATCTTTATTGTATGGAAGGGTAGTACCGAATCATTCTCTGAGATAGTTCAACAACTAAATGCACTCCCGCACCCGGTCAAATTCACGAGTACTGTGGACAAGGTTAAGATCAATTTCCTTGATGTTACGATCATGAAGGATGGTCAATCATTGAAATATATGCTTTATAGGAAAGAGATGGACCGGAATACCCTATTACATGTTCCGGAGTTTCCACCCGCCGTCAATGAAAAATAGTCTCCCGAAAGCACAATTCCTCCGTGTTTTGCTTAATACCAGTGATATAAACACTGCTGTCCAACAAATAACTGATATGCAGGAAAGATTCTACAGATGTGGATATGATGAACATCTACTGGATTTGAACCTTGTACAAGGTAAATAAACTTACGCTGATAGTCAGCGGGTACAGACTATGACCACCAAGAAAAAACTCTAGAATGATTTTCTCCACCCGTTTCAGTGATATATCACACATTATTCGTAAATCCCTTAATAAGAGATGGCCGATTCTTACCACAGATAATGATCTTAAAATGAAACATCTACCACCTCCTATGCTTGCGTTTCGGAGGAACCCGAATTTGAAACAACTATTGTTTCGACCTATGTTCTCACCGAATGTCACTAAAGGTACCGATTGATTACTTCAACAAAGACCTGGATGTGTGAGCTGTAGAAGTTGCTTAACATGTAGGAGTCTTATGACAGGACCCACGTTTCCTCATCCCCACACTGGAAAGGACATTAAGATCCGTTACCGGTTGCATTGCCAGCTGGAATTTGTGATCTATGTACTTACATGTCCATGTAGTTTATATTATGTTGTACTTACAAGTCGTACATTCAGGGAGAGGATGGCCAACCATAGGTCATCCATCCGTTCAGCATTACAGACACGTGTGACGGATAAACCTGTGGCCCACCACTTTTTGAATGAGGAACATCAAGTGTCTATGCTGCGATGCCGGATTATTGATTGGGTTCCCCCATTGCCGAGAGGGGGTGACCGCACTAATCTTTTGCATCAGAAAGAAAGTCGTTGGATTCGTTTTTTAGATACTGTTGCACCTAAGGAGCTTAACGAAGTGAATCCATTATCTGTATTTTTGCCTTAGGTGATTTGGTGTGACGCTTTCTCAGTATATTTTTATTTTTTGTTTTTCTTTTAAATAATTTTCTTCTTTCTATTTTTTCCTATGAGTCTTATTGAATTGGTTTAATTTCCTTAAACTTAGTTGTATTTACAAGTGAAAATGTTTTTCTTTGTTGCTAATTATTTTATATAATATTTTCTATGCATAATATGTCCCAAAATATTTATTACTTAGCTTGCTGATGCAATATAATCTATTGTCTGTCCTATATGTGGTACCCAGGGTCCTCCGCTGAGTTTGTAGCCCCTAGATACACATGAGCATTGTTGCCAATCATTTTTCTTTCAGTTTGTTTACGCTTGGTTGGTTGCCATAGTAACCTCCCCCCAGGCCACGCACGCGCTCCACGTGTATTCCACGGGTTGGGCATGTGTAGCCGGGTAATGTGTACTGATCACACGCGCTGACCGTGTGACCTACCAGGAATGGTGCGTCATCGGGGTGCGCGATGGTTGGACGGATACACGCGGCACTGTGGTCGTGCCAGCAGTGGTGCTGCCATGACGTGCGCGTGCTGGTTCCACATGTGAGTGTGCACCACCAGGTGTATCGGATGCTGAGGTAAGTGGCAGGCATATGCTGTCAGCTTGATATGCAATCAATTTAATTGATGAGTGTATTTAGCGGGGGCCCTGGGAGACTGCATTTTTTATCTACTGTACGGCTGTAAGGACTTTTGTTGCTATCAGTTCCTTTGTGAATCCGGTTGCCTTTGCTGACTATTGGATTGCATTGCCTTGATAACGGTCTGCACACAGACCAAAACGTTGGTGACATTTTTGCAACCTATTTTCCACCTACCTGCATTAATGAATACGCTGTTGGATTTGAACATGTGGTGAGTGCCCTTATATACCTACTTGCATGTGTGGTATCAATTTTGTATATATATATATATATATATATATGCTATCATTTTAGGCATATGTATTGTATTTATTACACTTAATTTATAGCGCTTTCTGGTACCACTCAAAATCTGATCTGGGTCCGGCACAGGCAAAATCTGGGCTGGGACTGGAGAGGCAAATTCCAGGTTATGACTGGCAGAAACAAAATCCGGGGCTAGGACCGGCAGAGGCATAATCTGGGCTGTGACCGGTAGAAACGGAATCTGGACTGTGACCGGCAGAGGCAGAATGTGATGTCTCTCTGACTTTAAGAGGTTGAAGTAATCTCCCTAAATTCCCTAGACAAGGGTAGAAGTGTCTTGTAGCAGGGCCCCAATCATAAACTTGAACTTTCTTTTGCTTGGAGGACATCACCTCCTTGTCAGAAACTGGAAAAACAGGAACCACCACTTCTCGGTGGGCGCAGTACACAGTCTTTAAGACACCACAATATAAGCACAGATGTAGTTTCCAGCGCCACTGACGTTCAACCTCAGTAAGTTTAGGGTGCAGGAAACTTTGATGCCTTACTTTAGTGTGTTTGGGAGAGATGTTTGTCAAATCAGGAGTAGAACTAGAAAGCTTGGGAATAACTTGAAAAAATTTGGGGAGGAGACTTTGTAGTTGTTCAAGAAGCCAGGAGAAACTCTTGAAATGTTCAAAGTCACAAATATCAGATAACTGGAAGGCCAGAGGACACTTGAGAGGTTGACTAGTATACACAGAAAATTTTTCTACCATAGGAGTAATTGGAACTTTGAACAAAACTCAGGAGAATTCACTGGCAGGACTTGTAATGTGACTGAAGTTCAAGCAGCAAGAACAGAATGAATAACCTTCAATTGACTAGAAAGTTCTTGCAGCTGCTGTTTCACGAGTTGCTGAGTAGTTTCTTGTGTATTCACACGAAAGAGTAGGTTTTGAAAAACCGCTTCACCCTGAAACCCGGTGGCTTGCATGTTCTGGCTATGCGAACTGTCACGATCCGTCATGGGAAATTCCTTGGATGAGGACAAAAACCCAGGGGGTTAGGGTGGCTAGGGAACAACTAGGTGAGTGACAGTGACTTAGTCTTCATATTGTGGCCAAACCCAGGTGTGGCTAGACCTGCCTAGAGGTGCAGAGTCTAACCCACTTGGTGGTCTTCACCAGTGATCCCTCCAGTTGGGATTTGGTTTCTCCACACCAAGTGAGCAGGTTGCGGCCCTTTGGACAGGTACCAGGGAGAGGCAGGAAGACTAGGATCTATACTAAAATGAGTTAGCACTGGGAACCCTAGAAATGTATTGACACTGGGAAATACTAGAAATGAGATGGTTGCTGGAGATAATTCAGATGCATGCTTGTTCCAAGAAACACAGGGAATGTAGACATGGGTGCACTGAGAAGTACTGGAGATCCAGATGCATACTTGCTCTGAGAAACACAGGAAATGTAGACACAGGGGTGTACTGTGAAATACTGGAGATCCAGATGCTGACTTGTTTTGAGAAACTCAGGGAATGTACTGTAGACATGGGTATACTGAGAAGTACTGGCGATTCAGACATGGAACACAATAAATTGTGCAGGGAACTCAGACACAGGTGAGTGAACTGGATACACTGTAGAAACAATCACAAAGGACAATAACTGCAAGGAACTCAGACGCAGGTGAGTGAACTTGATACACTGTAGAAACAATCGTGGGCATAACAGAAAGTCCTTCGTGAATCCAGATGCAGAGAACTGGAACTAGTACTTGGGAATAGTACAGGAGGAGACACAGGAAAATTGATAAATGAGCCAGAGATGGATAAACACAAGAGGATTAACTGAAGCAAAACTGGAGGTTAAACTGGAGTTTCAGCACAGAGCCAGATGCTGATATATAAACAGGAGTAGATGCTGATTAGTGCTGAAATAGTTAAACAGGTGTCTCAACATAGAGACAGGTGCTGACATACACAGGAGATTTAGACAGTGATTAGCGCTGGAGTTCCATCACAGAGACAAGTATTGGAGAATCACTGGAGGAGTCTGATCCTGGGAAACACTGGAAGAATTACTGGTAAAAAACAGAAGAAAGCTAGGAGCGACTCCAGACACTGGGAATTAACACTGGCAGGAAAGAATGTGGAACTTGGAAAACTGCAACAGCTAGTAACCAGACTAAATACTGTTAAGTGGCAGGTCATTGGATTAGAGAATCAGCTGAGTGACCTAGGCCAGGGGTGCCCTGGAGAGGGTGACCCCTTTATTGGGTGGTCCCCAACTCTCCAGGGATCCCTGGCCTGGGCTAGCTAGCGGTCAGGGCTGATGCTGCGACTGGGGGGCCTGGTGAAAGGGCTCCCCTGGCTGTGGCATCAGTCCCCCTCTAGAAAGGGTCCTGAGCTGGTTTAAATATAGGGGGAACCTCATGCAAATTTGTTTACCCCTATATTTAAAACCAGGTCTGGCCCTGCTGCCTGGTGCTGGTTCTTAAATTACTGTGGAACCCTACTACAGTACTGAAGTATAGTTGAAACAATCGTTGGGCCACTGATAGCTATGTGGTATGTCTGTTTACATGCCTTGTGAATAAACCTTTGGATTTATATATATACATATGTAGCGTTCCCGCAAGGCTGTTTTAGCGGGAATGCCAGGAGGGCAAAAAGCGCCCTGCACTCACAGCCTGCGGGTGCCGTCTTCACCCGCGGGTCGCAGTGTCCCGTGGGTGGGGAAATGTGCAGTGACCTGGTCACAGCTGGAGAATAGATGCCGGGCGCATGCGCCCGGCATCTATTCTCCCTGTCGACAGTGCTTGAGGACTGCCCGGCATGTCCGTAAGTGCCAGGTACACCCCCAAGAGTGACGAAAAGGGGACGAGTCTTATAGACATGCCCCCTTTTCAATGGCCACATCCCCTTTTTGGGCACGCGCACCTAAGGCGCACGCATCGAAGTGCCATCTCTAGCTCCGGCGCCCTGCCTCCTGGCGGAGCTAGGATGAACACTCTATATGCATATATATATGTTCGATATATATATATATATAATATATATATATATCTGTATACATATATTTGTATCGATAGATATCACAGAGCCTCTGATTAGAGATGGCAACTGTCCATCGATGGTTTGCAAACCATCGATTGTCTGACTGAAAACAAGTGGGTTGCCATTGCTGGTGGCCATCAATGTTGCACCATCGAAGGCAACCCTAAATCGATGTTTAGGAAACATTGACAGTTGTGGGCTACACAGATCTCGACCAATCACGAAACAATTATTGGCTTCTAACGATGGTACAGCTGTCAATGGCCATCACTACAGTATAACATAAAAAATTGTATTTTTATGGTATACTGTGGTTTAAAAAAAAAAATGTTTCAAATAAAATAGTGATGGATAAGTTTAAAATGATGTTCTTAACCTAATTCAATCATAAAAGAAACCGACAATTTTGGAGCGGTTTTTGGAAAAAGAATTAGGGCCTGATTCAGACCCACTCGCGAGCGGCTGTCCGCTCGCAAGTGGGTCGATGTTGTGCACTGCGCATGCGCACGACGGCGGGTGCTCCGTCGTGCACATGCGCCAGACGCGACGTTGTGTCTGATCAAAGGGGGCGTGCTGTCGATGTTGATTGACAGCACGCCCCCTTTGGTGGGCGTGCCGGGGGCGTGCCTCCCTGATGGGGGCGTTCCCAAGGGAACGCCTACTATCAGAAGCCGGCCCACTGACATCACTAGTGATGTCAGTGGGAGTGATTTTGGCTCTGATAGAACCAAAATCACTCCAGGCCTTGCGGTTGAAAACCTCAACCGCAGGCTCCGGCTCGCAGTTTCGATGGTCGCGATGGTCACGACCATCGCGGCCATCAAACTGCACGCTCGTATAGGCTGTGGGTGGTGACCCACAGCTATACGAGCGTCCAGGAGGACGCTCCATAAATATGGACGGCGGCCCTCATTCAGAGCGTGCGCTCTGCTCAGAGCGTACGGCTCTGATTGAGGGCCTTTGTCAGTTAAGTGGTTAAGCAACTCTTTACAGCAGGGACATAGAAACCGCTGGAAGTCCGTTATAAACACTTCTGGAGATTAGTGAGAACTGGACTCAAATTATACAAGGTTATTTAGGAAAATGAACCAAACGTAGTAACGGTTAGTATTCATGAAATAATATGTTACAAAGATATGTTCAGAGTTATAATAGTGTAATGACATTTATTTATGTGTGTACCAATGTATTGCACATGATTGTGTATATGCATGCAAATGTTATGTTGGTGAACTGACTTATAATTGAAAAAGACTTTACTGTTAATAGATGTCATTTATCCATGCTGAAGCTGTTATTTCCTATAATTGATGGAGTGTACTCTCTTGGCGGAGTGACACGGCAGCAAAGGTGGTAAGGACCATAAAAATAACCTATATCAACACAATACACTAGGGTTTTCCCAAGTAGCCCCATGAATACTACCAATACTTGGGTGGAGGCACTGCTAACAAAAAGAGGTACACCCCTTGATGAGAGGTTAAGGGTAGGTAAAAGAGATTACATGGAAGTTAGTAACCTAGTGTCCCTTATAGAGAGTAAAGGGGGGTTTCATTCACTTGCAACTCAGGAGAGATATCTCGATCTGCTTCACCATCGGCCATCTCACTTTCAGCTAAACTCACTTCCTAGTAAATTTGCGAGATGAAAAACAGGAAAATCACCCGAGATTCTGCGATGCAAATCGAGATAAAAAAAAATAAACTCGACCATTCTCGATTCTCAGTAAATTTACCCCTACTTATCATTTATCTAGCACCATCTAAAAGATAATAGCTATAATGTGATTGGTTGCTATGGGCAACAACTCCACTTCTAAAAACCCGCACTTTATTAAATATACCCCTAGCAGTGAATTGAAATCAATCCTTAAACAAGAATTTAAGATCTAGGGAATATATATAGTGATATAAGGCTAATAACCACTTATAGTAACCAACTATTCTTTCAACAGCGGGTATTGTCATTTTTTACTGAAATTGTTTTATGTCCATATAATTGTACTTCAGCATAAACATATTTTTAGATACATCAAAAAGCCTTGAATTGAAAATAAAAGTCAGTGCCAATTATTCCCACTTCAAGTTACATGTCAAAATCAAGTTCAGTTGGAGTGCGAGAAAAAAGATGCAGTGATTTCTATAGAAATCAGTGTCCCATTTTCAGGAATCCAATTCAATAGCAAAATCCCACGCCGCAGGTTTTTTTTTTTTTTAAATCCCATCTGCAATTGGGATCTCTCTTATATGTTGTTAATCCTTTATTGTATCTGTAATGTAACATTGCAACTATATAAGAATTAACACAGGGCATTGCAAAAAAACAGACAACTGTGGGCCTGATTAAGCAAGGAACGCAGTTGCTTATACGCAGGTAATTAACTGATTGTTGCATACTGCGCATGCGTATGCAGTGCACATGCACAAACTAGCTATTACGATCGGGACTGCGATCGCAGAAGCTATGCAGACCCCTCGCAAATAGACAGGAAGCACCGTTTGTAGGTGATGATAGGGGAGTGGTCGGGGAAATGCAGACATGCCAGTGCGTTCGCACGCCGTTGCAGGGGTGTGCATAAATTAGCCACTGCAATACTATAAGTAGCCTGAGGCCCTGATTCAGAGCCGGACGCTCTGACAGAGCGCTCGCTCCGAATCGGGCTCGCTCTGAATCGGGCTCGCTATAGCTGTGACCACCCACAGCTATAGCGAGCGGCCAAAAAGATGGTCGCGATGGTCAAAACCATCACAACCATCGGGCTTGTGACGAGACCCTTGTGGTAGGGTCTCGTTGCCGCAAGCCCTGGAGTGCTTTCGGCTCTATCAGAGCCAAAAGCACTCCCACTGACATCACTTGTGATGTCAGTGGGGCCGGCTCCAGACGGTAGGCGTTCCCATGGGAACACCTCCGTCTGGGCAGCCACGCCCCCGGCACACCCACCAAAGGGGGCGTGCTGTCACTCACCATCGACAGCACACCCCCTTTGTAGCGAGACCCGGAGCGACGGCTTGGCCGTTGCTATCCGGGTCTCACACATGCGCACGACGGAGCCGGCTCCCTCGTGCGCATGCGCACTGGGCTAACATCGACCCACTTGCAAGCGCTCAGTGGGTCTGAATCAGGCCCTGAGTCCTCATAGCATGCGCTGAAGTAAGCAATTCCTGAGTGAGGTCTGACCTGCCTTAACTGTGCGTATGGGTCCGATGTTACTTGATGTTACCGATTGTTTCGCTATGTTGGCAAAGTATATGGATGTGAGTAAGGGGAAGTGGGCATCTTAATGTTAGGCTGTGATTGCAATGCGAATGCAAACAGTTACAAATCACCGCTGACACTAGCAACTGCATTGTGTTATAAGCAGAATAGCGATCCGTAGTGAATCAGACCCTGTATCTGCATTGTTCCTCAGACATAAATAAATGTAATGACCTGTAGCTTTCTGTGTGCTAGATATGAATCTATAGGCGTACACTATTCTGATACTTTTGGAGTTGAGCGATTATTGGATTATCAGATTACCTGGACCCGGGCTTCCTGAGGGGCCGCCCCTCCCTCCCACACAGCAGCCCAGCACACATCGTGTTCTGAGTTGCAGTGGGACACTGCTCGTGGCTGCTGAGCAGCAGCCACAGCAGTCTCCTATGCCTGTGGGGGGGAGCGATCACACTGATCGCACCCCCCTGGCTTTGCTCTGGGCTGCAAAACTTTATTTTTTTCGGGAAGGGGACGTGGCCATGCCTCCCACGATTAGGCCATGCCCCCTATTACACAGCTCTTGGCGGGCCTGCCCATATGCAATGAAAATGGCTCCAGCGTCTCAGTTCCTGCAGCCATTCTGACTAACCATAGGGTCACTGCGAATGGTGGTAATCGTGGAAACGATCTGAATGGTGGTAATGGATGGTAACGATCTGCGACCGATGCTGCATCTTTCAAAGCTGCAGGTGGGAGTCTCAATACTAATCCCGACGACTGCGACATTTGCATATTTTCACAAAGTTGCGTACACAGATGCAGCGGCAGCGGCATTAGCATATAACTCTGAATCAGGCCCTATGTTCTTAATAGTGAGTCCGACTCCCACCTGATTGTCAAAAGTGAATCTATGTCCTGATTTTCGGTTGTCAGTATGTTCTCATACTAGAAATGAGTATTAAAGTCTTATTGTTGTTCACTCAATGGGTACATTTGCTAAGAGTCATGTCTGGCCAAGATGCCGTTCACAGGTGTGTTTGCCCAGTTTTTCAAACACAGATATTTATTATTTACTAAAGTACAGTACACGTGTTTGCAATTATGAATCTTGGTAAATCACGGGTGTAAAATCATGATTCTCTCTAGAAAACATTGGTGAAAACTCAAATACGATTAAAAAGAACTGGCAAGTTCTATCCATAGACCGGAATATAACACGTGGATTTACCAAGATTCATGATTGTAAGCACAGTGTAAATTAAGCAAACTCGATCCAAAATAAAAGTTAAAAATAGACTACCTCCTAAGCAGCGTTTAGCAGAAGCATACACAGATCAGTGTAATCCGTGCATGCTTCTGATTATAATGCAACAATTAAATGGTTAGTTAGAAAAAAAAATATGTGGGGGTCATTCCTCCCATGCATAACCAGTATTGGGCATTTTGAGTGGTCCTGGTTCAGGAAATCCAAAGGAAAAATGGTGTGGGGGTCCCCCATATTTCAATGAACAAGTACCAGGCTCCTAAGCTGTTCCTGGTTGAGGAAATATGATCAACCAGCACTGGGCTCTTACTAGCAGGAGGATAATGTCATAGCAGGGGGACACGCTTCACAGGGTCCCCTGGCCAAAGCATTAACCCCCTAAAACTAGTCAGCCCAGGCCGGGGATTCCTCGGGAAGTGGAAACCCCCATCTCTACTACACTTTGAGTGGCATTTTGCTGCATCTGCTATGTAAATAAGATGCAAAATTTTAAGAAAAATATGGTACACTAACCTTGTTGTATAGTCATTTTCTCATAAGTGGATGAAGAAATATTAGTACCACTGACCGATTTAAATCCAGGAAATTAATGAACATCCTACTAAAGGTAATTGTAAATTTAAGATTGTAATTATTACTATTAAGGCAGGAAAATCCAATGCATGGGCCTCCTGCCATCCCAAACAATAAACAATTCATCTATATAATGGCCATTGAGGACCAAGTTCATGCCGTAGCCACCACCCCACACATTATTGTCCTCAAATGCCCCCGTGTACAGATTAGCATAACCTGGTACCTATGGCCATACCCATCACTTGCAAATAATGGACACTGGGGGTGATTCAGCAGAGGACGGAATTGCAAAGCCGCACACAAGCAGTTTTCCACATCTGTCCTTGCTAAAATGCAAATGCAGCAGGAGATGTGTGACACTTCTTGCTGCATCTGAAATCCCAGCGCTGTGGTTGAGATCACAACCTGGGATCATCATTTCGTCCATCAATTGCGATGTTGGACAGCATCAGCCAGCCGAGTAAGCCTCAGCTGTGGATGCATAACCTGGCCTTGCCGCTCCCAGAAAACAAGGTAAGAAGCCTCTGTTTCTGAGAATGTAGGCCATCCCCTCCCCTGCACTGCCCCGTAAATGCCTCTGCCTGTCAGTCAGGCATACGGGGGCCTGCATGTGCAGCTGAATGAGCCCCATTATCAAATAAAAAGTAAGTGTGAGTGAGGATAAACCAAACTGAATTGAGTATAAATTGTTGATGTTTATTGTTTAAATTACTCTTGAATTATAATATACCCACTATTGTAATTTAACCTTTAATATGGAGAATATTTGAAAATAAGGACTCCACATCAAAGGTAAGGAATCTATAGGTGTCCTTCCATACTATAACTGGTATATGATTAAAAACATGTGTTGACTCAGGTATATATGATTTTAAAGAACTTGCATCGGGATGTAAAAAGAACTCAACATAATGTGAGAAATTAGAAGCAAGTGACCCAGTTCCCAAAATAATAGGTCTCCCACGAGGTGATAAAAGGGACATATAAAATTCGGGTAAATGATAATAAATTGGTGTAATAGGAAATCATACCAGAGGAATTTCCATTATTCCCTAGAAATTAGCTCATTGGCCAGTCCCAGCAAATCCTCATGTTCCTTTTTGTATGTATCTGTGGGGTTAGTATCCAGAATATGATAAAACAATGTGTTATTCAACTGCCTCTTTGCTTCTGTCATGTAAGTAGACAAGTTCTGAACTACTATGCCTCCTCATTTGTCTGCTCTTTTGATAATAATATTGGGGTCCCTTTGTAGTTCATCCAAGGCCTGTTCCATCTCCAATGTGATGTCACAATTAAAGGGTTCCAGTACCGCTTCAATGCCATCGGTCCTCCTGCTGGCTGCAGAAGGCATCCCTGAGTTCAATGCCTGCCAACCAGCAGGGTGGTTGCCATCCTTCCTGAGTCATCACCTATGCTGGTAGAGCATGGGCACCACAATCTTGGCCGCTATCACCTGACTGTTCACTGCCAACCAGGTTCCACTATCTACTCACCTAGTTCGCTGAGCCAATTAGGGATGAGGGTGCCCTATTTAAACCAGCTCTGGCAGTGCACCTATTGCCAGAAAACTTCTCTTTATGAGACCTACTTCCTTGCTCAGTGTACCTGCATCTTTTCTAGTACTGTATGTTGCTGGTTGAGCGCTACAGATGTGTCCTCATACATCTAGCCTCAATACGCCACGCGACTTGCCTGGCTTGAATGAGCCTCCAGGTCCCATGCAACTCTGCTAATGTGACTAGAATGCACCAGCAGACTGTGCTGATTAATTTGATATGCTACACTTGTGTGCGTCTGTATATAAAGCACAACAGAAGATGGAATTAACAAACAATGGTAGCACTTAAATACAGATTCAGAGATTCGATTGCACACAGATATACAAGTGTCACATATCAAATTAATCAGCACAGTCTGCTGGTGCATCCTAGTCACATCACAATGTGAATTAGATACATTTTCTGAAAATAAAGATGCAAAAAAGATGTCCGCACTAGCAGGGTCTCACGGAACCTAACGAGCTGAGAGGGGCCTGATTCAGGCCCACTCGCGAGTGCATAGCGCTCAAAGTGGTTCGATGGCCGGGCAGTGCGCACGCGAGTCCCAGAGTGAGTGAGAACTTCACTCGCTCGGGGCTCACAGCAAAATGGGGCGGCTGTCGTTGTTGATCGACAGCTCGCCCCGTTTTGTAGGCGGGTCGGGGGGTGGCTGGCCAAACGGAGGCGTTCCCGAAGGAACGCCTGCCGTTTGGGGGCGGCCCTACGGACATCACACGTGATGTCAGTAGTGTACTTCCTGCTCTATTAGAGCAGGAAGTTCACTGGGGCTTGCGGTGGACGAGACCCTACCACAAGGGTCTCATCGCAAGCCCGATGGTCGCGACCATCGCCAGGCCGCCAGCTAAAGTGAACGGCCTGGAGGCGGGGGGGATTAAAAAAAAATGCCCTGATTCAGAACGAGCTCTCACAAAGAGCGTACGGCTCTGAATAAGGGCCTCTGTAATTAGTCCAGGCTGTGCGCTATACACAGCAAGTTCCAGCATCAGTGTCATAACTATTGTATTTAGAGCCCAGGGCTAGTTAAAAGACAGAGCCCCCCCCCAAAATATGTGCAGATACCAAAAAAGAGGGTGTGGCCACATGACACAAGGGGCGTACCCATGGAAAAATGGGGCATGTCAGCATGACACACCAGTTTCTCATCACTCTGGAAATATTATTTTCGATTCCATATGCATCTTATTGTCTCTAGTAGTGCCCCTTGTACAGTGCCCCCAGTAGTGCCCCTTATACAGTGCCCCCAGTAGTGGTCCCCCCTATGCAGTGCCCCTTATACAGTGCCCCCCCAGTAGTGGTCCCCCTATGCAGTGCCCCCAGTAGTAGTTCCCCCTATGCAGTGCCCCTTATACAGTGCCCCCCCAGTAGTGGTCCCCCCCTATGCGCCCCTAGTAGTGGTCCACCCTATGCAGCGCCCCTGACATATATAGAACAGACACAGAAAAAAAAACACTACACTTACCTGAAGTGTTGTGGTTTTTTTTTCTGTGTTTGTTCTATATATGTAAGGGGCACTGCATAGGGGGGGGCACTACTGGGGGCACTGTATAAGGGCCATTATATATGGAGGACCACTATTGGGGCACTGTATAAGGTGTACTGCATAGGGGGATCACTATTGGGGACACTGTATAAGGGATACTGCAAAGGAAGGGACCACTACTGGTGGCACTGCATAGGGGGGACCACTACTGGGAGCACTGTATAAGGGGGACCACTACTGGGGGCACTGCATAAGGGGGACCACTACTGGGGGCACTGCATAGAGGGGACCTCTACTGTGGGCCCTGTATAAGGGGCACTACAGGGGGCACTGTATAAGGGGCACTGCATAGGGGGACCCCTACTTGGGGCACTGCATAGGGGGACCACTACTGGGGGCACTGCATAAGGATCACTAGATAAGAGTGCACTACTGGGACAACTCTATAATGGTGCACTATTGAGGGCACTACTGGGAGTACTATATAAAGAGCAGTGCATAGGGGTACCACTACTAGGGGCACTTCATGGGGGGACCACTACTGGGGGCCCTGTATAAGTTGCACTACAGGGGGGCCCTGTATAATGGGCACTGCATAGGGGGGACCTCTACTGGGGGCATTGCATAGGGGGACTACTACACTATATAAGGGGCACTACTAGGGGCACTATATATAGGTCACTACTGGGGGCACTGAATAAGGGGCACTACTGGGAGCACTGTATAAGGGGCACTACTGGGAGCACTGTATGAGGGGCGCTACTGGGGACATTGCATAAAGGGCACTACTACAGTGGGCATTGCAAGAGGGGCACTACTACAGGGGGCATTAAGGTGCATATGGAATCGAAAATAGGCTGTGTGCTGTACACAGCAAGTTCCTGCATCCATTCCAAGCTATACACTATATACAGTAAGTTACAACAGCTACTCCGGGCTATGTGCTACAAACAGCAAGTTAAACTTTCAGCATGAATTCTATACTGTGCAGTATGGATCTGATTCAGACCTGCTCGCTAGGATGCGATCACTTATAACTGTCCGATATTTGCAATCTACGCATGCGTATGCATCACATTGCGCGTGCGCGAACCACTGCGACAGATCAGGAAGCACTCGCTCAGCATAGACAGCCCAGTTGAATGAGTGACAGGAGAGGCTGTTTGTGGGTGGTAACAGGGGCAGGCCACTAGAAACGGGGGAGTGGATGTACGAACGCAGGCATACCTCTGTGTTTCAACGCCGTTTCATAGGCGTGCATAATTAAGAGGCACCGTCATAGTACACGTCATCTGGTTGTATTTCACTCTGAAGTGCTCGCAGTGCTTGCGGCAAGGTATAGTCAACCTCAAGCGCTGCGAGCACATCCGATGGTGCTCGATGTACCAATGTTTTCATGCACTTCCCGGAGATGACGTGCAAAAGTGGGCATCTTATGAATGGTGTATGGGCGTCTGCATACACAAAGTGATCGCTCGCCAAGACATAGTGGGCGTACTAATGCCTTACCATACGATCGTCTGCCTTGTTGGGCGTGCAGTGAATTTGCATACGCTGGGAGCTAAAGGCCGCATCTAGTGAGCGGCTCTGAATCAGGCCCTACATGCTAATCTGTATATAGGGCCTGATTCAGAGACTGTATCAACATCAATTCCAGACTGTAGTCTATATACAAGCTGACTCCAATATTTATTCCTGACTGTGTGGCACATTTGGTAAACTCAGCTTGTGCACTGCTTCCAGCAAGACTCCATCAGCAGTGCCAGACGGTGCTCTATATCCTGCTATAGCTGTCAAAAGCCCTCAGATCATACCAACTATTCCAGGCTGTTCACAAGATCAAACTATGGGCCTGATTCAGCAAGGAACGCAAATGCTAATATGCACGCAATCGGCCGATGATTGTGCTCTGCGCATGCGTATGCATCGCACTGCATGTGTGCGAACTAGCAATTGCAATGGGAACTGCGATTGCAGAGGCTACGCAGACCCAGTGCACAGTGATTGACAGGAAGTGCCATTTGTGGGTGGTGACAGGGGGGGTGGTCAGGCGAATGCAGGCGTACTAGTGTGTTTCAATGCCGTTGCAGGGGCATACATAAATTATCTGCTGCGTGGCTATAAGCAGACAAAGCACTGATAGCGTGCGTGACTGGTAGCAATTTCTCAGTAAGGTCAGGGCTTGTGCAAGTGTGCATATGGGTCCGATGTTACTCAATGTCTGGTTGCAATCGCAATGTGAATACAAACATTTAAATAGCATTTAAATAGCACCACTGATATTAGTAACTGCGGTGCGTGCGTATAAGCAAAATAGTGATCCATAGTGAATCAGGCCCTATATCTCTCACCTGCCTCAGCTGCATTCTATGGGCCTGATTCATCATGAATTGCAACAGCATATGCACATGGGCGCAGAGAGGGGGGAGGAGCGGGTACAATTTACCCAGGCCCGGGCTTCCAGAGGGGCCATGGCGGGGGCCTGGGTCTGGTGCCGCCCCCCCCCTTCCTTCCCCCCTCGCAGCATCGCAGCACACGGCGTGTGCTGGGATGCAGTGGGAGATTGCTCGCAGCTGCTAAGCAGCAGTCACAGCAATCTCCTGTGCCTGAGGGGAGGAGCGATCACACTGATCGCATCCCTCTGGCTTTGCGCCGGGCTGAGGGGCTCACAATGCCCCCTCCGCGGCGCTGTAAAAGTATTTAGTTTGTTTTTTTAAAAGGGGGCGTGGCCACGACTACCGCAATTAGGCCACGCCCCCTCTTTACCGGGCCCGGCGGCGCTCTCTACGCCCCTGCATACGCAGATCGATCCATGGTGCATACTGCGCATCTCTGAAATGCTGAAATAAAACCATTGCAGAGTGAGTGACGGGAGGCAGTGGTGTAACTAGGGCAGGGCGAGTGGGGTGCGTGCCCTGGGCGCCGTGGGACCAGCGGTGCGGGGGGGCGCCACCGGCCACGGTCCAGCCCGCCCTAATTAGCCACCAGTGTAGCGCCGACTGCAGTGAGTGCGGTCAGCGCTACACATTTACACAGGACCGGCGCTAGGCTTCCAGCGCCGGTCCTGTGCTGCACAGCTGAGCCCATTCCCTCCCCCTGAGCGCTTGCCCAATAGCACTAGGAGGCGGGCTCAGGCTGTGCATAACACACGCATCGCCGCCAGCGCTGGCGACGATGCGTGTGTTAGACAGCAGCCAATGAGAGTCAGATAGACTCTCATTGACTGCTGCAGCACCCACTGCAAGAGCCGGGATTCCATCCGGCTCCTGCAGTGGGTAATGGGACAGACGTCAGGACATCATGATGTCTCTCCCATAATGCTGACCGCGCCAGCCCGGGAGGACTGGCGGGCAGGCGGCGGCGGGAGCGGTGTCGCGGACCGGAGCAGCAGCAGCGTGGATTCAGGTAAGTATATTTTTATATATATTTTTTTAAACCTGCCTGCACTACTGGGCACAATGGATGAGGGGGTGGCTTCTACTGGGGGGACCTCTACTGGAGGTGGGGGCACAATGGGGGAGGGGTGGCTACTACTGGGGGCACCATTATTGGGAGGACCTCTACTGGGGGGGGGCTACTACTGGGGGCACTTAATCGGGAGGGGGAACCTCTACTGGGGACTACTACGTGGGGGGGTAACTACCACTGGGGGTATTATAAAAGGGGCCTACTACTAGAGGCACTGCACTGGGGGGACCACTACTGGGGGCAATAATAGGAAGGGCCACTACAGGGGGCACTGGATAGGGAGGGATCACTACTGGGTACCTGCATAAGGGGGACCACTACTGGGAAAACTGCATGGGGGCACTATATAAAGGGCATTGCATAGGGGGGGACTACTACTGGGGGCACTATATAAAGGGCACTGCATAAGGGGATACCGCTACTGGGCGCACTGCATTGTGGGGACTGCTACTGGGGGCACTGCATAAGGGGGAACACTACATGGGACACTGCATTTGGGGGGGCCACTACTGGGGGTACTGAGTAAGAGGAACTAATTGGGGGCTGTATAAGGGGGACCACTACTGGGGATACTGTTAAGGGGCACTAATGTGGGCCTGCATAAGAGGCACCACAACTGCATACTGGGGGTACTGTATAAGGGGTACTGCTGGGGTTAAGGTGCATATGGATAGGAATGTTCAGTGTGAAAATAAAGGGGTATGTCATGTTGACACGCCCCATTTTTAAGTGACCACACCCATTTTTTTTGCCGCACGCGCCTGCGGCGCGCGCACATTGGGGACGACGACTCCCTTTTCAAATTTGCCCTGGGCTCCAAATACCCTAGTTACGCCACTGACAGGAGGTCAGCATTTGGGGGTGGTGACATGGGAGTGGTCAGAGAAACACAGGTGTGCCTGTCCATTTGAATGCCATTGCATGGGCGTCCATAAATTAGCCACTGTGACAGCATACGTAGCTTGAGTGCAACGAGGTTAGCGATTTCTGTGTAAGGTCAGACCTGCTGTAATTCTGCGTGAGGGGCCAATGTTATAGGATATTACTGATGTAAACGCAGGACTGCAAGGTATAATGGATGTGAGATAGCGGCAGTGATGTGTGCTAAGGTGAGGCAGGTTAGCAGAGCCTTTCCTGTCATTCTTAGGTATACTCCAAAGTTTTGACTATAAACATAATAAGAAAAAATGTAAGAAAATATTATAAATACTTCTTTGTATTATTGTAATCATTTTTATAGTCAAAACTCTGGAGTACAAAGTGTATGGCTGGTGAGGCGCTGCCTCCCCTGTCTACCTTTTCTGCACATCCCTGATCAAAACTCACCACATTTCCAGCACTATATAGTGCTGCACCTTTGTATAATGCCCACATAAACCCTCAGGTTCATATTAGGGGTGTGCACCGGCCACTTTTCGTGTTTTGTGTTTTGGTTTTGGATCTGGATCTTTCTTCGTGTTTTGGATCTGGATTGGTTTTGCCAAAACCACCCTTCCATGTTTTGGGTTCTGGGTTTTGTGTTTTGGATCTGGATTTTTTCTTAAAAAATAAAAAAACCCGCTAAAATCACATAAAATGGGCCTTTTTTTGTTCCTACGCTATTAATAACCCCAATAACATTAATTTCCACTAATTTCCACTCTATTCTGAACACCTCACACCTCACACCTCACAATATTGTTTTTAGGCCAAAAGGTTGCACCGAGGTAGCTGGATGACTATGCTAAGCGACACAAGTGGGCGGCACAAACACGTGGCCCATCTAGGAGTGGCACTGCAGTGGCAGACAGGAAGCCAATCAGCGTTATGGTGCCCATTTGCATGTAGCACGAACCCGGGAGATCCGTGCTACATGCATCTGTGTGATTGGCACAGAGCAATGACAGGTCCGTGAGACCCGTCTGTGCTGCTGTGGTAAAAAAAAAAAAAAAAACCTGTGTAAAAAAAGAAAAAAATGGCGTGCACCCCCCCAAAAAAGAGCAACCAGCCCCGGGCATTAGTAACCCAGTGCTGGGTGTGCTTAAATACAGGAGACAAACGACGTGGGGGTCCCCTGTACTTAAGCGCAACCAGCACCGGGCTAGTCAGAACCAGCGCTGGTTGCCAAAATACGGGGGACAAACGACGTAGGGGTCCCCCGTATTCTGCACAACCAGCTCTGGGCTCTGATCAGGTCCTGGTTCTGGAAATACAGGGGAAAAAAATTAGTAGGGTTCCCCTGTATGTTCCAGAACCAGCACTGGACTTTTTCTAGCGGGGGGCTGATGCCACAGCCAGGGGAGCCCTTTCACCGGGCCCCCCAGCCGCAGCATCAGCCCTGACCGCTAGTCAGCCCAGGCCGGGGATCCCTGGAGAGCTGGGGACCCCCCCAATAAAGGGGTCACCAACTCCAGGGCACCCCAGGCCCAGGCTGATAGCTGGGCTATCCCCGCCACCCCTGGTGGTGGTGGGTGGCAGATTGATTGTGTGGTGTGGTGTAAATAAAGAATATCAAACATTGTCTTTACAAGTAGAACTGCAAGTCCCAGCTAGCCTGCCCCGCATGCTGGTACTTGGAGAACCACAAGTACCAGCATGCAGGGCATTAAGGGCCCACTAGTACCTGTAAAAAAAATGTTTAAAAAAACACAGGACACACACACCGTGACAGTATAAGTTTATTAAACATACATACACACACACACCTATGTAACCCTGTAGCATCGGTCCACTTGTCCGGTAAAGTATCCATAGGGGACCTGTGAAAAAAAACATACTCACCATCTCCTATGCGAGGTTCTGTCCTCTTCGTTCCAAAGTAGGCATCCCCGGACTTGGCAAAAAAACAAAACGAAAACGCGATCCACGAACTTAGTACCGTTCTATAGAACGGTACTTCCCGAAAGAGAGCTTAGCGGCGGGGTATCACCATGGAAACCCCGCTGCTAAGCGTTCATTGGCTGAGAGAGGTCATCTCCCGTCTCTCAGCCAATGAACGGCTCCCTCCATTGTAGTCAATGGTGGGAGCCGCAGGGTAAACTTTAATAACCTTGCGGCTCCCACCATTGACTACAATGGAGGGAGCCGTTCATTGGCTGAGAGACGGGAGATCACCTCTCTCAGCCAATGAACGCTTAGCAGCGGGGTTTCCATGGTGATACCCCGCCGCTAAGCTCTCATTCGGGAAGTACCGTTCTATAGAACGGTACTAAGTTCGTGGATCGCGTTTTCGCTTTGTTTTTTTGCCAAGTCCGGGGATACCTACTTTGGAACGAAGAGGACAGAACCTCGCATAGGAGATGGTGAGTATGTTTTCTTTCACAGGTCCCAAGTGGACCGATGCTACAGGTTACATAGGTGAGTATGTGTACATGTGTGTGTGTGTGTGTATGTATGTATGTTTAATAAACTTATACTGTCACGGTGTGTGTGTCCTGTGTTTTTTTTAAACATTTTTTTACAGGTGAACTACAGGTACTAGTGGGCCCTTAATGCCCTGCATGCTGGTACTTGTGGTTCTCCAAGTACCAGCATGCGGGGCAGGCTTGCTGGGACTTGCAGTTCTACTTGTAAAGACAATGTTTGATATTCTTTATTTACACCACACCACACAATCAACCCGCCACCCACCGCCACCAGGGGTGGCGGGGATAGCCCCGGGCTATCAGCCTGGGCCTGGGGTGCCCTGGAGAGGGTGACCCCTTTATTGGGGGGGTCCCCAGCTCTCCAGGGATCCCTGGCCTGGGCTGACTAGCGGTCAGGGCTGATGCTGCGGCTGGGGGGCCCGGTGAAAGGGCTCCCCTGGCTGTGGCATCAGCCCCCCGCTAGAAAAAGTCCAGTGCTGGTTCTGGAACATACAGGGGAACCCTACTAATTTTTTTCCCCTGTATTTCCAGAACCAGGACTGGATCAGAGCCCAGAGCTGGTTATGCAGAATACGGGGGACCCCTACGTCGTTTGTCCCCCGTATTTTGGCAACCAGCGCTGGTTCTGACTAGCCCGGTGCTGGTTGTGCTTAAGTACAGGGGACCCCTACGTCGTTTGTCCCCTGTATTTAAGCACACCCAGCACTGGGTCACTAATGCCCGGGGCTGGTTGCTCTTTTTTGGGGGGGGGCACGCCATTTTTTTCTTTTTTTACACAGGTTTTTTTTTTTTTTTTTACCACAGCAGCACAGACGGGTCTCACGGACCTGTCATTGCTCTGCTGTGTCAATGACACAGATGCAAGTAGCACGGATCTCCTGGTCCGTGCGTGTATCTGTGTCATTGAAATACACAGCAGCACAGATGGGTCTCACTGACCCATCTGTGCTCTGTGTCACTGTCAGTCACACAGATGCATGTAGCACGGATCTCACGAGTCCGTGCTACATGCAAATGAGCACCATAATGCTGATTGGCTGAGAGCCGTGACAGACGGCTCTGTCAGCCAATCAGCACTTTGCCCATTAAAGGCAAAGGCATTTTTTTTTAAATGGCTGCTCGAGGCAAAACCTCGAGATCCGACAGCAGATCTCAAGGTTTTGCCTCGGGAGAGGGATCCGGGGCAGACAGCTTGGGCTCGGATCGCCCCGGATCCCCGAAGTTCGGGTGGGTTCGGTTCTCAGGGAACCAAACCCGCTCATCCCTAGTTCATATCTGTATATGTAAATCTGGCTCTGATACTATCCAGTGCCTCCCCAGTCATTTACTTTACAGCACATCACTAGATAGCAAAAGTGGGCATCTCTATGCTGGCTGCGCAACAGCTTTGTGATTGCATTCATTAGTATATTTTTGCAGCAGACCTCTGTGCGTAATCACAGCTGCGATTGCAATAGTGATCCATAGTGAATCAGGCTCAATACTTGCTAAGACTAACTAATTTGCTTCCTGTTGTTCCAGTGCCTGCTGTATATATTAGTCTGATCCAGTTCATGTCACCCCTGTTTTGGAGGCGTGCTGAGCCATGTGTCTTCTGCAGCAGCAGGTATCCTGCAATTGAGACAAGGCAACCAGTCCGCGGGTCAGTATGCGGTGCAATTCTGAACCCTTTTCTCTAAGCTAAATTGGAACAACAATGTCCTAGTTGCTGCCTTCATGCAGGGACTTTCAGAGCAAATAAAGGATGTACTGGCATCCAGAGATCTGCCATCATCCCTGGATGACCTAAGATCTTCGCCACAGAGTGAGAGCATGAGATAGGGAACAGTCTCGTCACTTCACCTTCAAGCTCGCTCCATGTTTCACAGCTTTAGTTGAAAGAGGCCATGCAGATCGGGAAGTCTCATCTTCCTTCCAAGAAAAGGGAAAGGAGGTTCAATAATAAGCTGTAAATAATAAGGGGATAATAATATCCTCAATACCGGTGCTAGAATAAAAAAATATATATGCAATCAACATATATCACATGTATTAAAAAATATAAATATATTAAGTATGTGTAATTGATTAATTTCACTTGCTGCAAGTCAACGTAGACCAAGTGTCAATTGGTCTCATATAAAGAAAAACTATATAGAAATCCAAATTGACTGCTCTGGTGAATTTGAAAACCAAGTAAAGAGTAAATAGTAGAGAATATTGAAAAATAACAGACTGTGGGCCTGATTCAGAGCCGCTCGCTGCTGGCGAGTGCTCACTCTGAATCAGGGTGGGTGACCACCCACAGCTTTTGCGAGTGGCCTGGAGCCTGTTGCGATTATCACGACCATCGAGCTTGCGAGGAGACCCTGTGGTAGTGTCTCAGCTCTCGCAAGCCCGAGTGGACTCCCTGCTCTAATAGAGTAGGAAGTCCACTACTGACATTAGTAGGGCCGCCCTCAAATGCCAGGCATTCCTAAGGGAACACCTGTGTTTGCCTAACCACCCCCCTCCCCGCCTACAAAACGGAGCGAGCTGTCAATCAACATCGACAGCCACCCCGTCTTGTAGCGAGACCACTACACACAGTTAGTATTCCCTGGACGCAGGGATTAGTGGTGAGTTTCAATCAACTATTTAACACTGAGGATATAGTATCTTACTGACACTTATAATTTACGGAATTCTTTGATGCGGAACCTCATTTGCAATTATACAATGGGACTGTTATATTGTGTGGATTTCACCACTAAACATTATTAAAAGGTGATACGTATTGGTATATTGTGGGATTCTTTAGATGAGATGGTACAAGCAGTAGCTTTATAATATATTAGATTTTTATCTTTACAATTATGTGTATTATTGCATGTTTAAATATTAATTTTTTTTTTTAAGTTAAGCCACTTTTGTGTATTAATTTAAACACAGGTATATATTTTTCAATATTCTCTAGTATTTGCTATTTACTTGGTTTGCAAATTTTCAAATTCACCAGCGCAGTCAATCTGGATTTTTTACTTCAAAAATAAGCTATGTCTGTATTGTGGCGAACCGGGTCACCTCCTTGGAAAATGAGAGGCCCTAATAGATCGGGGGGTGGTCAGATTATGTGCATTTAATCACACCCCAAAGATAGGCAGTCCTTCCCAGTTCTCGATTGAGGTGATTTTGTTTTTGGAAAAGACAACAGAGACTCTCAAGGCCTTCCTGATGTTAACTTTATTACAGTGAAGTAGGTTCAGGAGTTGAGAATTCCTAGTGTGCTGCTACAGATGTCACTCTGTATCATTGGAGTAGACGGAAATAAACTTTCTGCATTTACCATCCACTCCCGGACGACAGAAGTTACTATGCAAGTGGACACTCTCCATCAGGAGTTGATATCTTTTTACATACTCACATCGCACAGTCTCCTTCTCTCTCCTCCCAACCCTGTCCCTCTCTCCTGTCTCCTCTGGAAAGCCAGTTCTGTCTATAATCAACTGATCCCCATCCATGACGGTTTCATCTCAAACTCCTTGAATCTCCTAGCAATCACCAAATCCTGGATTTACCCATCTGAAACCACCTCTCCTGCAGCTATCTCCTTTGGGTGCCTCACATTCTTTCACGCTGCCTGGACTGGAGGTTGCCACAGTGTTGGGGTGCTTCTATCGTTTGGTCACTCCCACCTACTCTTACCTTCTAAACTCTCCATTTCATTATTTAGATTCAATGCTCATATCAGTCACCTCTTCCAACTTCCTCGAGTAGCTGCCTTTTTTCATCCCCCTGGACTTGGGTCAAAATTCCCTGATAAATTTCATCCTAACCCACTACATGTTCCTTCCTTACAATCCAGCCCATCTGTGTCACCCTGTTTGTCTGCCCCCTCCCCTTTAGAATGTAAGCTCTCACGAGCAGGGCCCTCTTACCTCATGTGCTTCTCCTTCCCTTTCTTCTTTTTTAATTTACAACAGCACCTAACACTTGGTTGCTGACACATGCTGCTTATTTAAGTGTTATGCTGCAATGTTTATAAATCATGTATTTGTCCTGTATTTTTTTGTACTGTTAATAACAATTTTTTGTGTGCTCATTTGTACTTTGTAAGGTGCTGCGGAACATTTGTGGCGCCATATAAATAAAGGATAATAATAATAAAAAAAATAATAATGGCTGAGAGTCCTATTATCGTGGCTAGGCAAGCATGCTCCCACAGTAGATTGAAGTAGACCCCAAATGCTGTCATGAGGAATTCAGTGCTTGCCAACTATTAGACCTCAACACCGTGTCATTGAGAGTTTGTTCATCTTTTCAGAGTACCCTCTTCCAGCTCCATACCAGTCCTTCAGTGATGTATTTAGCAAAAAGACAGCTGAGACACTCCCAGCTCATCGGCAGTAGGACTGTTCTATAGATATACTACCTAGGAAAATGCCTTCCTGTTTGCCCTCATGCTTCCCGAGACCCAAGCAGTGTCTGAATACATCAAGGAGAACCTTGAGCACGAGTTCATCAGGGAGGCT
This sequence comes from Taudactylus pleione, assembly GCA_031769625.1. NCBI lineage: Eukaryota > Metazoa > Chordata > Amphibia > Anura > Myobatrachidae > Taudactylus > Taudactylus pleione. The sequence goes on from JAUIMM010000384.1 coordinate 4,637,865, forward strand.
AAATCGCCTGCAGGAATTTGTCTATTCTTTGTTATGAAGAAAGATGATGGACTGAGACCACCGGGGTCTGAATGCCATCACCATTAAGGACCGTTACCCACTACCACTAATTTTGAAAGTCTTTGATCACATAAAGGGGGCGAAGGTGTTTACCAAGTTAGATCCATATGGGACCATAACCTAATCAAGATCTGAGAGAGGGATGAGTGGAAGATTGCCTTCAACACGTGGGATGGTCAATACGAGTACTTGGTCATGCATTTTGGTTTAAGCAATACACCTGCTGTTTTCCAAATGTACATGAATAACATCTTTCAAGATCTGTTATACAAGTATGTAGTGGAATATCTGGAAGACATCTTGATCTTCAATAAAAATAGAGCGAGTCCTCATAGGCATGTATGCAAAGTGCTGTCAAGACTTTGGAATAACAAGCTCTACTGCAAGTTAGAGAAGTGCTCCTTCGAGCAAAAGAAGCTGCGTTCCTGGGTTATATTATTTCAGGCTCTAGACTCCAAATTGACCCTGAGAGGCTTTTTGCCATTGTCAACTAGCCCCATCTGATGGGTTTTAAGGCAATACAGTATTTCCTGGGATTCTGTAACTTTTACCATAAGTATATCAGGAACTATTCATCCGTTGCAGCTCCTATCACTGCTCTCACCAAAAAGGGCCAAGACACCCGGGTGTGGCCTCCTGAGGAAGCGTTCAACCATTTAAAGCAGAGTTTTATCTCTGCTCCAATCCTGAGACAACCCGATTGCGATCAGCCTTTCTTTCTGGAGGTAGGCACCTCGACGGTCGGGGTTGGGGAAGTGCTTTTGCAGAAGGATGAGGAGAGGAAGTGGTACTCTTGTGATTTATTTTCTCACAAGTTCTCAGCTCTGGAGAGAAACTACGCTGTCGGGAATAAAGAATTGTTAGCCATCAAGCTAGCCCTGCAGGAATGGTGAAACCTTTCGGAGGGTGGAAAAAATTCCCCTTGACGGTTTACACCTAGGTGGTTACTGTTCTTTGACCGCTTTAACCTGGTGATCGCCTAATGGCTGGGCAGCAAAAACATCAAAGCTGACGCATTGTCCCGGGCATTCAGTTCCACTGAAGAGGATAAAGAGTGAGAAGATAAGCCTATTCTGAACCCGGTCTGCTTTGTAGCAGTAACTACTAAGGTTAAAATTCTCCTGGGGAAGACATTCATAACACACGAGCTCTGTACAAAATGCTACAATGGGATCATGGTTCAAAGTTCACTGGCCATGCAGGTATGAAAAAAACCCTGGAGCTAAGTCATAGAGGCTATTCGTGGCAAACAGTCTATCAGGTTGTTAAGGACTGGCAGCCTGTTTTACCTGCACTCCCCTCACTCGCCCTCAGGTCCCCTGCATCCTTTGCCAGTGCCTACTTTCGGCTCCAAAGCTAGCAGAGGCTTCTATAAGGGAGATCTTCAAGCTACACAGGTTTCCTTCAGATCATGGGGTGCAATTTACCTCCTAATTCTGGAAGGCGTTATGCAAGTGTTTTGGGGTTAACCTGAGCTTTTCATCAACCTACTATCCACAGAGTAACGGCCAGACAGAGCGAGTGAATCAGGATTTGGAGAAATTCATCCAAATGTACATGTCGGCCTGTCAGGATAATTGGGTTTCCTTGCTGCCAGGGGCAGATTTGCATATAACAAAATGTTCCATGAGGCATCTGGCCATTCTCCATTTTTCATTCTGTACGGGCTACACCCTGTATTATCGGAAATTACCAGCCATCCACTCTGTATCAATCCCAGCTGTACGTGACACAGTGAAGCAGTTCCTCAACATATGGAAGGTGGTGAAGAAGAATTTGTGTAGATCCTCTTTGAGGTACAAGGTGTTTGCGGACAGGAAGAGGATGAGGGTTCCTTTATTGAGTGCTGTCAACCAAACATCTGCTATTGAAGGTACCAACGATGAAATTTGCTTCCAGGTTCATTGGGCCATTCCAGATGCTCCAAGTGGTCAACCTGGTAGCATGCCGCCTGAAGCTCCCTGTCACAGTTAGGATACCGAAAGTCTTCCACATCTCACTCTTGAAGCTGTTGGTCCACTGCAATAGCTGAAGGGGGTTCACAGGATGTTGAAAACTGATTTAGAACCATCAGGAAGAGTATGAGGCGAAACAGATTTTGAACTCTAGAGTTTATTGATTTCAATTCCTCGTGGACTTGAACGGATAAGGTCCCAAGGAATGTTGTTGGGTCAAGGCCTCAGATATCCTTGCACCTCATTTCTCCAGAAATTTTATCGGAAGTTCACTGGCAAGCCATCTGTGGGATGTTCAGAGCCCACCCCTAGAGGAGGTGTAATGTCAAAGCATGGCCAAACCCTATGCCCACTTACCGGGTCCGGCAACGCTGAAGTCCTGGTCAGTGTATGGCAGCGGGCAGGGAGTCCCCGGCGCCCATTGCTAGTGTTCTGGTCCCAGCTCCTTCTCTCATCCTCCCCCGGCAGCTGCAAGTGCAGGCGGTCGCATCTCCCTCTGAGGGTTCAGGAGCTGACCTGCAGGAAAATGTAAAGGGACAGAGGTGCCAAATGTAACGTCACATTTGACGTCAGGGTTTAGTAAACAGCAGTCTAATGTTCTATTACCTCATGATGTGTGGGACTGCCCTGTTGAGTAGTGGTGGTTTGGCAACTGAAGTAGCCCTGGAAAAAAATACTGAAGGTGGCCTCCAGTGGGCGAGCCCAAAACAAATGTAGGTGGGGTTAGCAAACCATTAACTCATTTCCTACAATAAAGAAAGCAACCACATGATCGCCATTAAATTAGATCATCCATATAAATACCATACAGTACAAACAGCATCAGTGTGACTGCCATAAACTAAAGACAGCATCCCAGTGACCACCAGAGTACATCCAAAATAATAGTGACTGACATTCAGTACAGACAGCATCCCAGTGACTGCCATACAATACATTGAGCATTCCAGTAACCACCAGGCAGTATATCGAGCATCCCAGTGACCATCACAAAGTACATTTAACATCCCCTTCACTGCCGTACAGTACATTCAGCATCCCAGTGACAGCTCATCTATTTGCCAATATGCAATGACATCATTTCCTGTGCATACTACGAGTTCTCTAGATTGCACAGACTGTGGAAATTCCTGGTGGGAGGTGATTTCCTGAGGGATAAATTACATTTTACATGTGAAGTGGGAGGCGAAGTCAAGGGTGGTGAGTGGGCAGAGGAGGGAGTTGAAGGAAACAAAGAGGAGTCGAGGACTTGGAGGTTTTGAAATAATACTGTTTAAAGAGGGCAAGGGCAGCATGGTATGTGGAGAGCATACATTTGTTTGTTACACAAAGAACTAGTGTTTCAGAGGTTGCAAGGACAGAAGACTAGGGGAAGGAGGTGGAGCAGGTAGTAGAAGAAAAGAGCTAAGATGTTGTGCTAAGATGTGTGTGTTTGTTTGGGATGGGGGCTAAAAAAAAAGGGGAAGGCATGGTGTGGATGATGATGTTAACAATGAAATGTTATAATAGTTCAGTTAAAAATTAGAAATTAATATGAAATCCATATAAAATGAGAATAGCCTAGCAATGATATGGAGACAGACATATACTGTACAGCCATGGCCAAAAGTTTTGAGAATGACACAAGTATTGGTTTTCACAAAGTTTGCTGCTTCAGTGTTTTTACACCCTTTTGTCAGATGTTACTATGGTATACTGAAGTAAAATTACAAGCATTTCATAAGTGTCAAAGGCTTTTATTGACAATTACATTAAGTTTCTGCAAAGAGTCAATATTTGCAGTGTTGACCCTTCTTTTTCAAGACCTCTGCAATTTGCCCTGGCATGATGTCAATCAACTTCTTGCCTAATCAATGCTTGGAGTTTGTCAGAATTAGTGGGTTTTTGTTTGTCCACCCGCCTCTTGAGAATTGACCACAAGTTCTCAATGGGATTAAGGTCTGGGGAGTTTCCTGTCCATGAACCCAAAATTTCGATGTTTTGGTACCATTCTTTATTCATGGCTGTGTTCTTAGGCAAAACAGAAGTTATCACTCTTGCCTTATGGCAAGGTGCTTCATCATGCTGGACGAGGCATTGTTCATCACTAGCAACTTCTCCAAACCATCCAAGAACAGTTTGGCGATGAACAATGCCTTTTCCAGCATGATGGAGCACCTTGCCATAACGCAAAAGTTATAACTACTGTAAGTGGCTCAGGGAACAAAACATCAAAATTTTTAGTCCATGGCCATGAAACTCCCCAGACCTTAATCCCATTGAAAACTTGTGGTCAATCCTCAAGAGGCGGGTAGACAAACAAAAACACACAAAGTCTGACAAACTCCAGGCATTGATTAGGCAAGAAGTTGATTGACATCATGCCAGGGCAAATTGCAGAGGTCTTGAAAAAGAAGGATCAACACTGCAAATATTCACTCTTTGCAGAAACTTAATGTAATTGTCAATAAAAGCCTTTGACTCTTATGAAATGCTTGTAATTTTATTTCAGTATACCTTAGTAACAACTGACTAAAAAGGTCTAAAAACAATGAAGCAGTAAATATTGTGAAAACCAATACTTGTGTCATTCTCAAAACTTTTGGCCATGGCTGTAGGTTCTGATAAAAATAAAAACAATAGCATAGAATCAGAATAATACATGGCAGTGACAGACTAGATATAGGAATAGGACTAGATTACATAACCAGGGAGAGTCCAGGAGGGCAGTCCAGAGAATGGGAATTGCAGTAGGAAGCATGAGTAATTTGCAGAAGACAATAGGTCAAACATCAGCAACAGGGTACAGGCTGTAACGGAGATCAAGTTCCACAAAAGGAATATACAGGGAGGCTAATAAAGTAATGTAATAAATAGGAGTAAGTAATGTAATAAATAGGAGTGTAATAAAGTTGTACTTTAATGGTGTGTGTGAGTCTTGTGTTTATTTTAATATTTCTTTTGCAGGTGAACTGGAGGTACCAGCGGGCCCTTAATGCCCCTCATGCTGGTACCAGCATTCGGGGGAGGCTTGCTGGAACCTCTAGTTCTACTGTAAGAGGCAATATTACTTAATCTAATTTTTGACACAATCAACCCCCAACCCATCGCCCCGGGTTTCCAGGGATAGCCCCGGTCTATCAGCCCAGGCCCTGGAGAGAGGGAATCCCTTTATTGAGGGGTCCCCACCTCTCCAGGGATCCCATGCCTGGGTTGACTAGTGGTCAGGTGTGAATGTTTTGGCTAGGGGACCCGGTAAGAGTCATTTTGTCCCCCGTATTTCCAAAACCATGACTGGCTCACTGAGCCTAGTGCTGGTTGTCGAAATTACAGGGGGCACCCTGCATTTTTTTCCCTCCTGTATTTGCAAAACCTCTGTATTTTCACAACTAGAACCGGATTAGAATAGTCTGATGCTGGTTATGTATTTAGGTTTTTTCACACAGAAACATGCATGGATCTCACTGATCTATGAATGTTTCTGTGTAACTGGCACCTGATCAAGCAAACATCGCCAGCATGAAACAGGTCTACTATTTTGGGGATTTTGAATTCGATTTTGTGGGGATCCTATGTTGGCCTATGTAAAAGTACTGATGTTTAGACGATATTCAATTTTGAAGGGGAGTTGGTTTTATATTCGATTCCACATTCAATTTTTAGCAAATCTCTGATGGTCAAAATCAAATACAAATCTAATGTAAAATCGACCTTTGATAAATGTACTCCTAAATCTCCTGCTAGCTGAGAGATGTTAAACCACTGGTGAAAAGAAACTCCTGGAATTTGCTCTTGTAGAGAGGAGATAGAGCTTGATTGATATCACTGTCTACTCATGTGTACGCTGACCACAATAATCTACTCGTATTTGCAGACAGCTCAGTACTTAAATTTCATGTCACATGGGGATTGGCCTGATTGGCATATTAAGCAAACATGCCTTTGCCTGGCTTCATTGAATCGTTCTGCAAAGAAGCTCTCTTTTGCCCTTCTTACCTCCATCTTCAGTTTCCTTGGCTCCTGGGTCTTATTGAGTACCTGCTGCAATGACAAGCTCCTTGTCTGGAATCCCTGACTGCTTGCCTAATATTATATAGGTCCTTCTCATACCACCAAAACAGCTCTGACCCTTTGAAGCATGGTCTCCACATCTCTGAAGGTGGTATGTGGTGCCAGGACATTAGCAGCAGATCCTCTAAGTCCTGTCAGTTGTGAGGAGGGGCCTCCATGGTTTTCCAGCACAACCCACAGATGCTCAATAGGATTGAGATCTGGGGCAATTTGGAGGCTAAGTCAATAACTTGAATACTTTGTCATGTTCCTCAAACCATTCCTGAACATTTTTTGCAGTGTGTCAGGAAGCATTACCCTGCTGAAAGAGGCCACTACCATCATGGAATATCATTGTCATGAAAGGGTGTACTTGGTCTGTAACAATGTTTAGGTAGGTGATACATGTCAAAGTAACATCCACATGAATGCCTGGACCCAAGGTTTCCCAAAAGAAAATTGCTCAGAGCTTAACATTGCCTCTACTGGCTTGCCTTACCATAGTGCATCCTGGTTCCATCTCTTCCCTAGGTAAACGACGCACATGCACTCAGCCATCCACATAATGTAAAAGAAAAGGTGATCAGAATACTTTCTTCCATTGCTCAAAGGCCCAGTTCTGCTACTCACTTGTCCATTGTAGGTGCTTTGGCAGTGGATAGGAGTCAGCATGGGCACTCTGACTGGCCTGCAGCTATGCAGCCAATACACAGCACATTGCAATGCATTCTGCATTCTAAAACCTTTCTATCATAGCCAGAATTAACTTCTTCAGGAATTTGTGCTACAGTAGCTTAACCGCGGGATAGAACTAGGCAAGCTAGCCTTTGCTACCCACACGCATCAATGAGCCTTGGGTACCCATGACCCTGTCACCTTTTCACCGGTAGTCCTTGCTTGGACAACTTTTGGTAGGTACTAACCACTGCATACTGGAAACATCCCACAAGACCTGGCATTTTGGAGATGCTCTGACCCTGTTCTAGCTTAATAAGATAATTAATGTTATTTACCTCATCTGTCAGTGGTTTTGTTGTGGCTGATTAATGTATATTGGCTTCATTTTTGTTTTTCCAATGCCATCTAGTGGGGAAAGAACATATTGCAGCTTGCTCAGCTTTACTGTTTCCTTTTCAATTCAGTGCTTAGCAAGAGATGTGGATAAGCTCTTTTAGCCACTCTCAGTGCTCAGTTATGTAATCTATATACTCAGGGCCATCTTCTCCATTGGGCTTTTTGGGCAGCTGCCCAAGGGCCCGAAGGTTCTAGGGGCCCGCCAACCCGACCCCTTGCAGCCGTTTTTTAAAACAGAGCGGGTCCTTGAGCCTCAAGGCTTGAAGACGCACTGTGTGTGTTCTGTGCGGGGACGCTGACACAGGCAGAATCAGAGGGGGCCGCTCCTGCCACTGCTGCCTGCCAGCACGCACTAACAAGAGGAGGAATGTGCCTGCTCCAACCTGGGAACCGATTGGCCAATTTTCCTCTTCAGTCGCTGATGCTGACCACAATGAGGACGGAGTCAACGTGACAAGCCCTGCCCCATACACCCGCGAATCGCGGCATTATGGAGGGGGCGGAGCCTAATCATGGGAGTTGCATCCTGCTGTTGTTAAGTGTAAGTAATAATTATGTATTGTATGTGTTTTAGCATGTGTATGTATGTGTCTAGTGTTAGTGTGTATATATGTGTTAGTGTGTATATATGTGTATGTATGTGTTAATGTGTATATATGTGTATGTAGTGTGTATATATCTGTATGTATGTGTTATTGTGTATATATGTGTATGTAGTGTGTATATATCTGTATGTATGTGTATGTAGTATGTATATATGTGTATGTATGTGTTAATGTGTATATATGTGTATGTAGTGTGTATATATTTGTATGTATGTGTTGATGTGTATATATGTGTATATATCTGTATATATATATGTTAGTGTGTATATATGTGTATGTATGTGTTAGTGTGTATGTGTATGTAGTGTGTATATATCTGTATGTGTATATATCTGTATGTATGTATTAATGTGTATATATGTGTATGTAGTGTGTATATGTATGTGTTAATGTGTATATATGTGTATGTAGTGTGTATATATGTGTATGTATGTGTATATATGTGTATGTAGTGCGTATATATCTGTATGTATGTGTCAGTGTGTATGTAGTGTGTGTGTATGTATGTATTAGTGTGTATATATGTGTATGTATGTATGTTTATGTATGTTAGTGTGTATATATGTGTATGTGGTATATGTTTAATATGCCGGCGGGCGGAATCCTGGACGTCGATATACTGACGTCGGATTCCCAACGCCCGGCATAATGCTGCAGACGATATCCCGAAGACATCAGGATACTGACGTCAGCATCTCGACCCCCGCCATCCCGAAAGTAAGTATACGGGTAAGTATGATACTTAGCCTGGGATGGGGGGGTTAGTTTAGAAACCCCTGGGGGGAGATTAGGGTTAGGCACCCCCCCGGGGAGGGCTAGGCTACCGGGAGGGGGGGTTAGGGTTAGGCACCCCCCGTGGAGGGTTAGGTTTAGGGTTAGGCACCATGGGGGAAGGGTTAGGGGAGAGAGGGTGATGGTTAGGGTACTTACCGTCCCTGTCGGGATTGTAGACGATTGGGCTTCTGGTGTCGGTATTTGAATCGGAGGCTATTAAGCCGCTGGCTATTCATACCGAACCTGTGTATGTATGTTAGTGTGTATATATGTGTTAGTGTGTGTATACTGCATATGTGTTATATAGCATGTATATTTGTGTATGGGGTAATGTGTATATATGTGTGTTATATATATTATATACATGTTATATACTGTATATAATATATATATGTATGTGTGTGTTTTCCCCCCAGAAAATCCTGTGATTGTCCCTGTTCAATAATTCTTTTTTTTTCTCTTTGGAGTCGGCACACGTGACTTCATGACATCACACAAAGCTGCTGGAAGGTAGAGGTCAGAGGAGCCGTGATGCGTGAGGAGCAGAGCCAGCCAGACCTGGAGGAGAAGAAGCCAGAAGAAAGGAGCACTCTTCAAGGCGATAAGGTAAGTCATGACTCTTGAGACTTAGCGGTAGCAGGGAAAGAGAGAGGGGGGCCCAGGGGCCCTGCCTATATTGTCAGTCCCTGGCCCGAACATTTCTGATGGCAGCCCTGGTTCTGTGTCCGCAGCAGCAGCGACTGGTTTGGGAGACGCTGCCGGCAGTGCTTGGTTGCTGTGGACATGCCATATCATGGGTGGGTAGGGGCCCCAGTGCATTGCTTTGCCCAGGGCCCACACTGCTGTTAAGACAGCCCTGTATATACTGTATATAAAATTAAATGTCCTGACTGACTGACTCATCAACGCCCAACCCAAACCCCTGCTGGACCTAGAAACATGAAAATCAGGGAGTATATGCCTTCCATGACATAGGTGCCCACTAATAAGGGATTTTTCTAAATTTGACTCCTAAGGGGGTGAAAAGGGCTAAAATGTTTCTTCCCCCTGTGTAATGTAATTCCTGAATGACATATTGTGGCTGCAGCACAATTCAGAATTCAAACACCAACTGTCACCCTAAGTGCTGCCAAACATCACTGGCAGTTGGTGTGGCTCCCCTATTTGAATACTAGTGAGGGAAGGGAATGTGTTACTACAGAGGTGAGAGAGGAAAATGTGTTACAACAGCAGGGTAATGTGTTACTATAGATGTGAGGTAGGGGAATGTGTTAATACACAGACGAGGTAGAGGAATGTTTTACTATATAGGTGAGGGAATGGAATGTGTTTATACACAGGTATTGGAGGGGATGTCCAATGTGTTACTATAGGGTTTAGCAGGGGTAATGTGTTACTACAGAGGTGAGGGAGTGGAATGTGTTACTATATGCGTGAGCAGAAGTAACAGAGGTGAGGGAGGTGAATGTGCTGCTCCAGAGGTGAGGGAGGGGAATAAGTTACTACAGGTGTGAATGAGGGTAATGTGTTACTACAGATGTGAGGAAGGGATTGTGGGCCTGATTCTGACCCGCTCACGAGCGCTGAGCGCTCGCAAATGGGTCGATGGTGCCCAAGTGCGCATGCGCACGACGGCGGCGGCTCCGTCGTGCGCATGCGCGAGACCCGAATAACGACGGCCAAGCCGTCGTTATGGGTCTCGCACCAAAGGGGGCGTGCTGTCGATGGTGATTGACAGCACGCCCCCTTTGGTGGGCGTGGCTGTCCAGACAGAGGCGTTCCCATGGGAACGCCTACCATCTGGGTCCGGCCCCACTGACATCACTAGTGATGCCAGTGGGAGTGCTTTTGGCTCTGACAGAGCCAAAAGCACTCATGGGCTTGGGGCAGTGAGACCCTACCGCAGGGTCTCGTCGCAAGCCCGATGGTCGCGATGGTCTTGACCATCACGACCATCATTTTGGCCGCTCGCTATAGCTGTGGTTGGTCACCCACAGCTATGCGAGCGGCCAGGAGGCCGCTCCAAAAAGGAGCAGGGACGGCCCTGATTCAGAGCGTGCGCTCTGTCAGAGCGTCCGGCTCTGAATCAGGGCCTGTTTCTATACAGAGGTGAGGGAGGGGAACGTTGAATGTGTTACAACATGGGCGAGCGAGGAAAATGTGATACTACAGATGAGGGAGTGGAATGTGTTAGTACACAGGTGAGGGAGGGGAATGTATAGCAGTGAAGCATTACTATAGAGGTAAAGGATTCATGTGTTACTGGAGTGGTGAGATGGAAATGGAAACAATAATTATCTAATGTCTACCCGGGTGACACCGGGTACATCAGCTAGTCCTATATAAAGTGGTGGGGAGAGTATCTTTTTTCACTTATGTGATTGCTTCATTATCTTACCATTGGCAAGGGATCCCCTATTTTCTGGATTCAGTATCATAGGCCTTCACATCTTGTTATTATTACTAACCTCGGGCCTGATTCAGAGATAGACTGATTAACAGCTGTGATTGCGCAAGGTATGCTGCAGTCAAAATATGCTAAACGTTCCAAAGTTTACCAGAGCATAAGGATGCCCACCGGTGCCTTCTCATCTGCGTACGACGTTGCGTACAATCGTAATTATTGGTAACATCTACACACATTGACCAGCAATGCAGGCCTTGTGGCAGGTCTGACCTGACTCAAATACAGCGACTATCCTGACACGCAGAGAGCTCTCATGCTGTGTCTGTTCACGTAATAGGTAATTTATGCACTCCCATGTAACGGCATTTAAATGGTATGACACACCTGCGTTTTTCTGAACCCCCCCCAGTTACCTCTCCAAATGCGGACATCCTGTCACTTTGAGAATGATTCTCTGTGCATACAAAATCGCAAGATGTGCGTAGAACGGCTTATACGCAATGGCAAAGACTCACTTAATCTGCATAAAAATCACCAATTGTGTCCATCTCTGAATCAGGACCCTAGTCTCACTCTCATGTTTATCATGTCAGCCAGAAGACATCCTCTGTAAGCCCTTAACATAGCATCCTCCATGCTCTGGAAAAGGAGGCTTCAAGAGAGCCACCAGAATATCAGATGCTGAGGAAACCTTTGTTGTTTTCTACCCATAGTTAAGAAAACAAGACAATCTGAGTTAAGGGCTATCATTAGTGACTTTATGTCTGAACTTACTGAACTGGGCTCAAGCACGGACATGATAGAACAAAAAATGGATGAGATTTTTAAGCATAGGTGTGTGCAAAAGCCAGCACAGGGGGTGCCTCTTCCGCATTTCCCCCTCCGCCTGGTCATGGGCTATTTAACTCACTTCTTCAGTGATAAATTCAATGAGACCACCCCTAGAGCTAATACAGTAGTTGTTCACAAACCAGATAAGAATCCTTTAGATATGGGTAGTTATTGCCCAATATAACTCCTCTGAAACTTTTCACTAAAATCCTGGCTAACAGACTAGGGGAGGTTATACCTTCCCTAGTACAGCTTTATTAAGTGGGATTTAACCCCAATAGGCCATCTGTGGACAATATTAGGAGGATTATTAATTTAATCCATATTGCCCATGCTCGTGCTCTCTCAAAGGTGGCCCTTGATGCTGAAAAAGCTTTCAATAGGGTGGTTTGACCCTTTATGCAGCAGCCTCTAGTGAGCATGGGTATCAGGCGAACCTTTTATGTAGGTTTGGCCTCACTTTATCAGGGTTGGGTATAGGATCCCAATGCTGGAATCGCGACTGGTTTGAAATACCTGTAAGTAAGGGGATGTAGTTAATAGACCGGCGAACTAAATGCCACCTGTCTATATCCCGACTGCTCAAGCCTGACGGGGGACTTAAAATAGGCATCAAAATATCAACGTCTATCTTATTCCCGACGCCAGAAGACAGACAGATGCAGTACTGAACAAGGTAAGTCCGGGTGTCTTAGCACTTAGCTGCAGGCACCCCCCGGAGAGAGTTAGGCTTAGGTGCCACTGTGGGGAGGTTAGGGATAGGCACCCCCCCTGGGAGGGTTAGTTTTAGGGTGCGGGAAGGGGGGGATTGGGTTTAGGCACCCCCGGGGGGGGGGGGGATTTAGGGTTAGGCACCACCCTGGGAGTTTTAGGATTAGGCACTGCTAAAGGAGGGTTAGGCGGGGGGTTAGGGTACTTACCAGCACTAGTCGGCATCTTGTCCTGCCGGGCTTTGCGCCGGCGGCTGAACAGCCACTGGTATTTCATACCCATTCCTTAGGTAAGTACTCTAACCCTACACCTAAACCTCCCCTCCCGCAGTCTAAACCTAACCCTATCCCTAACACTTACCGTCAGAATGTCAGCGGTCTGGGGCCGGGGTCTGCATTCTGAGGGTCAACATCCTGACCGTTGAGATGCCAACTACATCCCCTTTTTATCATAATCCAATGGCATCTGTATTAACCAATTGTTTTAAATCTGTTCCCTTCCATATAAATACTTCCTCTCTCCATTCCAATACATTTTTTTAGACATCTCCAAAGGTCTCTTATTGACTATATTTGGGCGAGCAAATGACTAAGCGATATAAGGGGAATCATGCTGATGGTGGTATTGGAGGTATTGGAGTTTCAAATCTGATAAAATACTATGCCACGCATCTCACTCTATGGTCTACGGTATTCTTCTCATCTCAGGGTGTGGACTATGGGCCTGATTCAGAGTTGGGAATAGAGTAAGATATAGCAAGTAACTGTACACCTTGGTAAAACCATGCTACATTGCAGGTGGGGCAGATGTAAAATGTGCAGAGATATTTTGATTTGGGAGGAGTGTGTCCAAACTAACATCTTCATTGCAGTGTAAAAATAAAGCTGTGCAGCATTTGTGGGCTACATGCAAAAGCAGCCAGTATTTATCCTACATGCAAAAACAATGTATGTATTTGCACCACTTGCATTGCAACATGGTTTGTCCAGGTACACAGTTACTTGCTCTATCTTATGGTGCATACACACGGTCAGATTTTCCTTCAGATTTGTACAATAACGATTTTTAAAATCGTTCATATCTGAAAAAAAATCTGACCTGTGTCCCTGCAACGATGAACGATGCGCGTTCCCTTTTGTCAGATAATGATATCTGACATCTGATGTGTTTGCAGTCAGATTTGATCGATTTTCATTCATTTTAATACTGTCAAAAATCGTTCGTAATTCGTAGTTCATGAAATTGTTGGTAAAATCGCTCAAATCATTCGTTGTTTATAGTTCGTAGTTCATCGTACAGATCTGACCGTGTTTATGCACCATTACTCTATTCCCAAATCTGAATCAGGCCCTATGATAGAATCAGATGTCCTACGTGAGAGTTTTTAGTTTTAGTTTGTAGACGGAAAAAACTTGAGCTAAGTCCTGCAAAATCGAGGAATGAGCATAATGGGGCATGGTGGAGGCATGAGCGGGTGTGTAGAGTGCTGTTCATATAAACAGAAGCAAATATCTCATATAGAAAGTGAGAACTTTGTTTAGCCTCCAATTGCTGTTGATGATGAGGCAGCCAGAGCAGACTATGGGGTAAATTTACTAAGGTGTGAGTTTTTAGAAGTGGAGATGTTGCCCATTGCAACCAATCAGATTCTAGCTAATATCTTCTGGAAGGTGTTAGTTAAATGTTAAGTAGAATCTGATTAGTTACAAAAAAACAGCACAACCGGGCGCTCAGAGTGAAAAAACAAGTAAGAACAATAGATGTATGATATATATCTCACAGCTGCTACCCAATATTAGCCTCTAATTAAGCCAATAAGTTATATAGAAATGGATAAGGTGAATCAACATATGGTTCACCTATAGGGAGCGCTTAAATGTGGATTACAAAATCAGGTATATTCAATATCACAATTAAGATCAATTAAGATACATATAAAAGCAATTATGAGGCTAAATAAATTGTCTCACACAATACATTACATTTGTGACATGTAATAAACATAGTAGTAAATCACTTTATTTGAATGTCAGCTCAGAGTGATATTGTATCCAGAAAAGGGGTTTAGAAACCTCAGAATCAGTATACCATTGCTGGCATAAATGAAGTCATAATGGCTCCTCCTGAGAATGAAGATAATAAATAAATGTTCCACTCCAGTGGTAGTAATTAGTACGAGCCACAGTCTATGCTGATGCAGCAATCAGTAGCAGCAAATAGAAAAGATGGTATTTATGCAGACAATAAATCCCGGTATAATTACCCAGCTCACTCTTGATTTAAAAGATGTTTGGAAGAGAAGTGCCGGTCCGGAAATAGCGTGGATCCCGCTCATGGGATGTTACCTTATGAGCGTGTGTCATTCAGTGCAGTCTCACTGCGCGCTGAAGAAAGCTCTTTGTTAAAAGCTGGAAAGGTCTCACTGTCTGCTGCGGTGGCTCAACTTCAAAGCAGGAGGTGTAGCAATCAATAAGATAGTTGTGTAGACTGGATTCAAAGTATCAGTATTCCCTTGACGCGTTTCTCTGTCATGTGACAGTTTCCTCAAAAGGGCAGTATAACAGAGTCTCTGTTGTGGTGCCTTATATACCACTCCTTTCTGTTTAAGCCAATAATATTGCTAATCATTTAAATTAGAGCAGATGTGTCTTAAAGCCATATTTACCACATTTGTTTAACCAATTCAATCACATTTCATACATTTGTTAAAAGCAAAAAGTTTTCAATGAATTAAAAATATATTAAACATATAGCTTAATGTTCATTATAAAAATCTACATATACATATAATCATACTTATTGAGACAGAGATGTGTCACCACCATATTATGTATATACACAATAAATCTATCAAATAATTCAATAGAAACATGTAAGAGTCCTGTGGCTCAACAGGTTAGGGCATCATGCATACCATGCAAACATCCTGGGTTCAAATGCCAGTCTGGTGCAAAAAGAAAACATGTTATTTTATTTAAGATTAATTGAAAAAAAAAAAACACAATTCAGTATATCATATAGAGAGCATATGTGCAGTGCTCACATTTCCAGATATTATTTAAACAAATATTCACATATTTATACTGCAATGAAACATACATATATGTATTATACAGAACAAATACAAAGGCCATTCAGTCATACGATCGTGACACAATGCACCATCTATGAATGACCCAATATATAGACTGTTTATATACAAAAATAGCACAGATCTATAGATACTAAATTCGATTAGATGTTATTCATCTCAATATTTTCATTTAGACCTGGTGTGAGGGTCCCTAAAGCAAAGATCCAGAAGGCTTCTCTTTTTGATAGTTGGTTAAACCTATCCCCTCCCCTACGTGTAGGTGAGATATGTTCTATCCCTTGTAATGAAAGAACATTAATGTTACCATCATGTTCATATACCACATGGCGAGAAACACTATGTAATGGAGCGTACACACGGTCAGATTTGTCAGACTTGTCAGATTTGTCAGATGAACGACTGAACGATTAAACGATTTGAACGATTTGGACGATTTGACCAAAGTTTTGAACGATTTGAACGATTGAACGATTTTTGACTGCATTAAAATGAATGGAATCGTCCAAGTCTGACTGCAAACCCATCAGATGTCAGATATCGTTATCTGACAAACGGGAACGCGCATCGTTGATCGTCCATCGTTCAGGCATGTCAGATATGAACGATTTTCCTTCAGATATGAACGACTGAACGATTTTTAAATCGTTATCGTCCATATCTGAAGAAAAAATCTGATCGTGTGTATGCACCATAATACATATTTGTTCAGAACATTCCTTCTATGCTCTAAAAATCTGATATTCATTGTTCTAATGGTACGACCTACATATTGTTTGCCACATACACAGGAGATAAGATAAACTATATAGGTGGATTGACAGTTTATAAAACTTTCAATTGTGAATTTAACCCTCAATAACAAGGCGCAAAATTCATTTCCTTTTTGCTTGACAAAGTTACAAGTTTTGCATGATGGTTTACCACATTTCTAACAACCATTAGGTATTTTTGGTAGCCAACTCCCTATAATAGATTTTGTATTATCATTTTTATTCTCCTCTTTCTTTCTCTCAAAGAAGCTGGGAGATAGATGGTTTCTTAAATTTTTAGCCTTTTTAAAAATAACCAAAGGATTTTTATCCAAATGTGGAGCTAATATCTTATCCATTTTGAGTATGGAATAGTTTTTCTTTATAATTTTCTTTATTTTATTAGAACAGACATTAAATTTAGAAACAAATGACAAACCGAACCGAAAATCTGAATCCCCCATTTTGTTTTTTGTATTTTTAGACAGAATATCTGATCTGTTTATAGCTTCTGCTGATCTGAAAGCATTATTTAATATATTTTCTGGATAGCCTTGTTCTCGTAAGGCTATAGTAAGATCCGTAGATTGTTCAGAAAAACCGATATCATCTGTACAATTCCGTTTTATTCTTAAATATTGTCCCCTAGGGATGTTGCTTCTCCATTTTAAATGATGACAACTGGAAAAATGTAAATAATTGTTGCAATCCACATCCTTTCTATATGTCTTAGTACAAATACGATTGTCCCTGATCGAGAGGGCAATGTCCAGGTAGTTGATAAGTGAAGGGTGAGCACTATGTGTAAAAGAAAGCCCAAAAGTGTTAGAATTAAGAAAAGATACAAAAGATGATGCAGATTCTAAATCCCCATCCCAAATAATAAATAAATCATCTATATATCTACCATAGAGCACCAAGTTCACCCCGAATGGACCCCCCACACATATTGCTCCTCAAGGAGCCCCATATATAAATTGGCAAAACTCGGAGTGAACTTGGTGCCCATTGCAATACCATGTGTCTGTAAATAAAATTGTGAATCAAAAGAAAAATAATTGTGTGTCAAGATAAATTTAATGGACTCCAAAACAAACTCACAGCGTCTCTCCCCCAGGTCCAAATCAAGACTCATAAAATGGCGGCTGGCTCTAATTCCACCTTCCTGCGGAATATTCGTGTATAACGACTCTACATTACAGGTCATCAACACGTAGCCATCCCGCCACTCTATGTCACCCACCCAGTCTATGTCAAGCCATTATGACTTCATTTATGCCAGCAATGGTATACTGATTCTGAGGTTTCTAAACCCCTTTTCTGGATACAATATCACTCTGAGCTGACATTCAAATGAAGTGATTTACTACTATGTTTATTACATGTCACAAATGTAATGTATTGTGTGAGACAATTTATTTAGCCTCATAATTGCTTTTATATGTATCTTAATTGATCTTAATAAATTGTGATATTGAATATACCTGATTTTGTAATCCACATTTAAGCGCTCCCTATAGGTGAACCATATGTTGATCCGAATCTGATTAGTTGCTATGGGCAACATCTCCATTTCTAAAAACTCACACCTTAGTAAATTTACCCCATAGTCTGCTCTGGCTGCCTCATCAACAGCAATTGGAGGCTAAACAAAGTTCTCACTTTCTATATGAGATATTTGCTTCTGTTTATATGAACAGCACTCTACACACCCGCTCATGCCTCCACCATGCCCCATTATGCTCATTCCTCGATTTTGCAGAACTTAGCTCAAGTGTTTTCCTTCTACAAACTACTTTCACAGAGCTCTCCTTTTGAATCCGTGTGAATGGGGTTGACCCAGGAATAACCCGAATCATAGGTGCAGTGTAAACGGGGTCTGACATGGGTTGGAACCCTGTCTGAAAACCCAGGTCAGACCCAGGTTTCTGGTGGAAAATGGGTATCAGTAAAAAATAAGAAGGGACAGTGGGCAACCCTGCCGCGTGTCCTTATTTTTTGGGATTATAGACAAAATTATTGAGTTTATTTGTATTCTGGCTAAGGATCCATCATGTAGAGATCTAGGGCCTGAGTCAGAGGTGTACGCTAATGCAGCAACTGCTTCTTTTGCCGCAGCTCATCTGAATCTTTATACTAGTGCTGCAGCCAAAGGGATTCCTACAGAGATGCCCAGCAGCTGCGGAGCTAATTTGCCACTGTGCGTATTAAGGCCCTCATTCAGAGCCGTACGCTCTGAGCAGAGCGCACGCTCTGAATGAGGGCCGCCCTCCATGAAAATGGAGCGTCCTCCTGGACGCTCGTATAGCTGTGGGTCACCACCCACAGCCTATACGAGCGTGCATTTTGAAGGCCGCGATGGTCGTGACCATCGCGACCATCGAAACTGCGAGCCGGAGCCTGCGGTTGAGGTTTTCAACCGCAAGCTCCGGAGTGATTTTGGCTCTATCAGAGCCAAAATCACTCCCACTGACATCACTAGTGATGTCAGTGGGACGGCTTCTGACGGGAGGCGTTCCCATGGGAATGCCCCCGTCAGGGAGGCACGCCCCCGGCACGCCCACCAAAGGGGGCGTGCTGTCAATCAACATCGACAGCACGCCCCCTTTGATCAGACACAATGAGCGAAGGACTTTCCTTCGCTCGTCGCGTCTGGCGCATGCGCACGACGGAGCTCCCTCCGTCGTGCGCATGCTCAGTGCATAACATCGACCCACTTGTGAGTGGACAGCCGCTCGCGAGTGGGTCTGAATCAGGCCCTAAGACACACCATCGGCTGCACCATGGAACACTGCACCAGCCCTATGGAGGTGCAGATTATCCATCTTAACATGGCAGCCATAATCAGTGCAATTGTGGCAGCAGCTCCGTCTGGCTAGTCTGGCATTACCACCCAGAAATGCCCACTAAAAATGGACTCTCTCTGCATCAACCATTAGCACACATGTGCAGACTGAAAACATCGGCCGCTAGTGAGTGGCATCCTCTTAGCATGCACATCTAAAAGGCACACATCCACTAGAAGACAGGCAAACGACTGCACGATTACGACATTGTAATCGTGCAGTCGTTTGTCAGTCTATAATGTGCCTACACTGAACGAGCAGTCGTTCAGTGTAGGCACATCAATCATCTACATAAATGCTGAATGTGACATTATGGTCAGGCTGTCCAGCATGTTTGCCCGATGATAGAGGTCTAAACGAAAAGCGGGAGCGCGCATCGCTGGTCGTTTTAGACATTTTTTTTTTAACGATCTGCAAACTATTTTCAAACGATTGAACGATATCATTCAATGTAATAGTCTAGTGGATGTGTGCCTTAAATCAGGCCCTTAATACCAAAGATATTGTTCCCATAGATTGCACACTTTTCAAAGATAGAAAACATAAAAGACCAAAGTACAGTATTGTGTCAAATGCTGTCTTCGCATCCAATGAAAGAAGAACAGATGGAGATTTAGGGGTTTATTTTCTGATCATGTTTATGGCCGATATTTGCTATTACTAGGAAGACGCAGCTTAGTTTTATTAATTCAAATGTATTGTTCTACAGGTATTAACTCTTGCCTATACAAAAAAGGAAGAAAAAAGTTGTTAACATAGGACCTGATTCAGAAATGGATGC
Organism: Taudactylus pleione; assembly: GCA_031769625.1. Classification (NCBI taxonomy): domain Eukaryota; kingdom Metazoa; phylum Chordata; class Amphibia; order Anura; family Myobatrachidae; genus Taudactylus; species Taudactylus pleione. The sequence goes on from JAUIMM010000384.1 coordinate 4,657,781, forward strand.
TAATGCGATCGCAGCTGCGATTTCGTATGCAACTGAAAAATTATGCTAATAGTTAAAGTTTACCAGAGCATAAACATTGCATACCTGCGGAAATATCGGTAACATTGACGCACATCAAGCAGCCATCTTGCCCTTCCGACAGGTCTGACCAGCAGCAGACTCGGCAGCTCTCCTGACACACACAGTGCTCTCATGCTGCATAGGAGCAAGGGCTAATTTATGCACGCCCATGTACTCCATGTAATGGAGTTTAAATGGTCAGACAGCCCCCATTACCTCCCCCAAACGCTGACAACCTGTCAATCACTTTGCAATGGATTCCTCTGTGCATCCGTAATCGCAAGTCGGTTGCTGCACACATGCAGTGCAGCATATATATGCATTGGCAAACAATTGCTCGATATGCATACATATCGCCTTTGTGTCCGTCTCTGACTCAGACCCATAGTGCACTATTGAGACCTATTATTTTTATTTTTTATTATAAATTTTTTATAAACCTTTATTGACATGTAGTTTTGAAATCTGCATAAAATGTGAAATATTTTACAAAAAGATAGTAAAGAAATGTGTAAGAGAGTAAAGAAAAGTATTATTAATACACCATGGCCCTGATATCCAATATACCAAGTCTCTATAATTTTATAGTAATTATTTCCAATGCGATCTTAAAATTTTATTGCCATATGTGGGAATATTTAAATATGCTCTAATTAATTCCGAATATGTCACAAATGTCCCTAATTAGTAGCTACTCTCACAGGATTACAGCCAAGATATAATAGTTTGGAAATCTTCATAAAAGGTTAAATACAACCTAAGTGTGAAGATATTTTAATGCATATTAAAGTTATACAATTTTTACCATAAAGTTAATAAAAAAATTAGGTCTCAATATGGCATTACATTAATAACTCTTCTTCCTTTTTGTTTAGTTCATATTTTAGAGTTTTGTAAAGTTTATGAAATAAGAGAAAATCATATATATTGATATATTTCTATTAGTTGAGACTATGATCAATATAAAAATGTATAAAACTAATTGGTGTTTAATTACCTTTTGCCCATTTACGCCTTATTAATCCAACTTGATTGTAGTGGATTATTTTGGTTAAAAACCCTACTGATACCCCTTTCACATGGCCAGCAATAACCTGGGTTATTTCATGTGAACGAGCAGCAACCCAGTATATTGCTCAGTGTGAAAGGGCCCAGTTGAAATAACCCGGATTGAGCGACCCAGCATTTTAACCCAGGGAACGTGCAGGGCTGAACATGGTTTTAACGTGGCTCGTGATGCAGTGTGAACGGGTATGTCACGCTCTGGCTAAGATGATTCTCCTCCACAAGATTAGAAGACGTGGACCCAGGTTGACGCGGGAACAGGAGGTGAGGGGCCTGGATTAGTGTCTTCTTCATCCACCAGTACTGGATTTTGGCGAGACCTGACCTAAGGCTTGGAGTCTAACCTACTGGGAGGTGCTTACCAGTGACCCCTCCAAGTGGGATTTGGGCTTAAGCTGCACTCAGTAGGCAGGTCTCCGGCACAAGTGGGAAAAATAAAAGGACGAACACTACCACAGGGTAAGCACAGGAGAAAGATATTGGAGGATTGTACTGAAGTGATGTACAGAGAACACACTTAGTGGTTTCAATCACAATGCTGGCACAGATGGTATAATGAGCAGGTACTTGGATTATGTACTAAGTACACACACTGTGGCTTTAGACGCAGCATAGGAGAATGGTATCACGAGATGGTACTTGAATGATGAACTCTGTACACATGCTGAGGATTCAGCCGCGGAGCTAGTACAGTAGATGACTCAATAGATTGTACTCAGAAGACGTTCTGAGTACACACACCATGGAAAACACTAGGAACAAGTCAGTCACTAGAAGGAATGGCGCTTGGAACCTGGAACAGCAAGTTAACACTGGAAGTAACGACGTTGTACAGGCAACTTCCTGTTGTCCAGAGCCCGGTTATATACCCTATGGTAGCAGTCCATTGGAGGACACTGTCAGCTGACCGCAACCAACACTACCATTGGGTAAAGTGTTAGTCAGGTGAAAACAGACCATCATGGCTGCGTCCATGACAGTAACCACATCACGGAGCAAGCATATGGATGTCCTAGCAGACACCATGTATAATCCTCAGCGAGTCACTCGCCACCGCACCCGGCCTTTTACCACTCTAGAGATCAGGGGAAGCCAGCGCTGAGGGGAGTACTGGCCAATCCTAGGCCGGGACCTGATGGGGTAACCCAGGTTGATGGGACCTGGGACCCGTTCGCAGCATAGGAAGAGCCGGAACTAGGAGATGACCTCATCTTCAAGCGCCGGCTCGGCATGTGACGTTATCGACCAGGCAAGAAGCCAGGTCATACTTGGGATGGACCCGTGTATACAGTGTGAAAGGGGTATGAGACGGAGAGCCATCAATTTCGAAAACAGATTGAATAATTATAATCAAAGATATACAGTAGGTCTGTAACAACCACAAAATGATAGTGTTTACTAGATTTTATAATAAAACTATTTTTGTCTCATGTTTGGGGCAGGAGGGCAACATGCTTCTTAATATCACTAAATATCCTAGACAAATAAGGGCTAAATAAATATTTAACCTTTTTATAATAAATAGCAGAAACACCATCGGTACCTGGAGCAGTACTGGATTTGGATTTTAATTACAGTTTCTAATTTTTCAGTAGAGTATTCACAATTGCTCCACTTCACTATTACTTAAGCTGGGCATCCACTATACAATTTTCTGTCAGATATCTGTCCAATCTGGCTGGTTGGAATGAAAACCTGGCAATGTATGGGAGCAAAATACAGTCAATCATATGGTTTTTAAACACTGAAAAAAGGACAAAAAAAAAAAATTCCAATTGGTTAAATGTGTGTGTTTAACCAATTTGTCTGAACAACCATTTTTGGCTATTTTCCAGTGTTTGTGAGCGAATGGACGATTGTCATATGCTCCCCTACATTACCAGGTTTTCATTCCAACCAGCCAGATATGACATAAAATTGTATAATGGATGCCCAGCTTTAGTCTTGGTAAATTACATTTGTTGAGAAAGTATTAATTTATTTCTAGTTGGAGTAGGTTTAGAATTACTATGAGAAGTCTACAGATTATTCTAGGTGGACTATGAATAACAGTTACCCTCCTACCCTTAATGATCATATTTCCAGAAGACTTTCCCTGGCAAAGTTTTTGAGCTAAGATATTATCCGCTTGATCTCCTTTTTCATAATATTTTTGTGCTAGCCACCTCAGGTTCCTTTCTGCTTGTTGAGAAATCAACAGAGATAGATATATCTATCTAAATAAAAAAAACAAAAAACCCTTACCCACGTTCTAACTGTTTCCTCACCAATACTGGGGGTCAGGGAAGTTGTGTGTACATCTTCCAAATTCTGAAGTTTCTCTAAGCTGTCGCATTTTATGAGAGTGTCCTTTTTAACTCGGGATGAGATTTGGAAAATATTACGTTGTGTAAAAGCTTTATTCTCCCTTCAAACAAGTTCATATTGGAAATGTCTGGGGCTTTATTACAGTGGTGTGAAAAAGTTTTTGCCCTCTTCCTGAAGTCTTCTATTTTTACATATTTGTCACACTTGTTTCAGATCTTCAAACAAAGCTGAATATAAAAGAAAACCTAAGTAAACAATAGTTTTTGAATGAGCATTTTAGTTATTGAAGTAAAAAGGATATCAAACACCAAATGACCCTGTTTGAAATAGTAATGGCCCCCTTAGTTGCTCATTGAACCAATAAATCAAATGTAATTGATAATTTTGATTATTATCAGGCTTGATTACTGCCAGCCCTGTTTAATTTAAACAGCACTTAAATAGAACCTTTTCAGTGATTTGAAGTTGGCTAAACGGTCCCAACAAGCAGCACAATACGCTGTGATTGAAGAGAAAAAAAAACCCCACAATGACAATTATCAAAATAGATCAGTTTGGAAAGGGTTACAAAGCAATTTATAATGCTCTGGGACTCCATTGAACCTGAGGGGCATTATTTCCAAATGGAATGGTGGAGAATCTTTTCAGAAGTGGACAGACTTTCAAATTTCCCCCAAGCATTGAGGAAGTAACAAAAGTACTCAAACAACTAAGGAACTGCAGGCCTCACGTAAGGTCTACATTCATGATTCCACCATAAGGTTGCAATGTGAAAATCACTGCTAACCAAGAGAAACAAAGGCTTGTCTCACGTAAATTAAACAGTTTGGAAGACATGAGTCCAAAGACTTCTGGCATAAATCTAAAACACAATTTCACAATAAGAATTAACAACAATTCCTTTCAGGAGGTTTCCTCTTTCACTTCCTTCTGCCAAGATTTTATTCTTTACCTACTGTACATATGAAGTTCCAGCAATGGATTACTTATATTTGAACTTTGCATAAATCTGTGATAAAGTCAGGAAATCTTCTGCTTGTTACAATTTTTTTGTGTGGATAAGAAATGCTGTTCAAAAAAAGTTTTCCTGCTGTTTTTCAAATGGCAATAGTAATGGATGTTAAATCCGGCATGTTTAACTTTAATTATGATTGCCATTTCAAAACATTGGCAAAGTCACTGATCGGTAGCATTTAGTAAATCTGCCCCCTTGTGTCCTACTTCTGGACAGTTGACATTTCCTAATGAAAAATACTGAATTTAAAAAACTAGTTACAGCTCAATATTTGTATATAGTGAATGGAATTTATAGTCCTCAAAAGAGAATTGCTGGGTAATGTCCATATTAAATGTTATCTTTTTCCCCAGAAAGACCAAATGGCCATCACAGTCAGTCACTCTATTAGTCAACATATTGCCCATTTAAGTGCTGTATGTACTTTTTTTTTGTAAATATGATGTGAATACAGTTTGCATTCTGGTAGGTTTTATTAGCAATCTTGTGTATTAACATTGCACCCACTGGATGAGTTTTGTACACAGACTTCCGAATGAGTTAGTTTATTGGAGGATTCAAATTCTAGTCCTATGTAGTATTCCACAATTGCTCCTTACAGCAGCAATCTTATGGAGGGAAGGGTAAGGAATTTCAGAGTGCCCAATATGTATATACAAAAAGGACAATACAAGGGACAGAGTGTGCACCTGCATTCTAGGTACTAAGAACAATGATAGACAAAAAATTCCTGATACACTCTACAATTAACATGGAGTTAAAGTGAGGTTCTTCATACGTTTGGCCAAAAATGTTTGCCCATCCACCGCGTCAAGGTGAACCCCATAAGATGGGTCCCTAACATCCCTAATACTAACATATTACATTCAATTTATCCAGGACTTACCTGTAATAGTGCCCACTATAAAATGTAGACAGAACTGCAGGAACTTCAGCTGGTGATTAAAAACACCTGAGGGCAGATGGGTGGGGTGCAAATTCCAAATAGGAGGCGTCTCAACCTCCAAGTGTACAAAATATACACAAATATAATAGTAAGGGGAGCGGGTCTTGGACTGCACACTGTCTACATGTTAGAATGGGCACTATTACAGGTAATTAGAGTGTGCGCCTGCATTCTATGTCCCCTGTATTGTACTACAAGTCTCAGCATGGCAGCACCTCCTATTATGTTTAAAATTAGGATGTGCAGTCCAAGCCCCCCTCCCTATACAAAAAGGACAACAGCAATTTGTTTATGAGATGAGAAAGGTACAGTTTCATTTTCAACCTATGGCAACAGCACAACTAGCAACACTCCTGCTTGCAACTAAAATGTAACAATTTATATGTTAGTTTTATGACTTGTAGTGGAATCCTGCTGCAAGACACATCATACACACAGCTATTTTGATCCTTCAAGACCCCTTCTATTCTTACATACAAACATTTAAACATGCATATTGTACAGCACACAAGTGACATACAATAACATGCAAAAAATCACATTTAGTACTAAAAGCACATTTTATTTTTATTTAAATACAAGGCCACCTGAACCAGAATTATTTCAAAACAATTAATCACTAGAATATGTTTTTGCCTTTACCGTACCAAAAGGAAATTCATATTTATTAATAAAGTTTCAAAAAGTGCAATTTGTGGTTTTTGTAACAATCCAATGTGGAAGCTGCTACTTTGATCCATAAATTAACTTCTTTTAATTTGAACCTGAAAAACAAAAAGCAAAAAAGTAGTAACCGGTGTGAAGAGGAAATACTGAGCATTGTTGAAGATGAAATGCAAATAAAAATCAAAATGAGCTAAATAGATCCAAACATGCAGCAGGATTATTCTACCCTTAAAAAATAAAGTTGCCCTTGGTGGAAATCAGATATGACAAGATGGTTATTGTGTTATCTGTTACCTTATACAATTATAGCAGGACCTCCCTGGCCAATGTATTTTGGCTGTCTTCTAATATATATATATATATAAAATATCCTGTCTACAGTGCATCCAGAAAGTATTCATAGCGCTTCACTTTTTCCACATTTTGTTATGTTACAGCCTTATTCCAAACTGGAATAAATTTTTTTGGCCTCAAAATTCTACACAAAAAAAAAAAATCACATGTACATAACTTATTACACGTTGTCATTATGGGGTATTAAGGTTTTTTTTTTTTTTTTTTTTTAATTAAATTTGCAAAAATCTTTAGTCACAGCCTTTGCTCAATACTTTGTTGATGCACCTTTGGCAGCAATTAGAGCCTCAGGTTGTTTTTTAATATGATGCCACAAGGTTGGCACACCTATCTTTGGGCACTTTTGCCCATTCCTCTTTGCAGCACCTCTCAAACTCAAATCAGGTTGGATGGGAGGAGTCAGTGCACAGCCATTTTCAGATATCTCCAGAGATGTTCAATCGGATTCAAGTCTGGGCCACTCAAGGACATTCACAGAGTTGTCCTGAAGCCACTCCTTTGATATCTTGGCTGTGTGCTTAGGGTCATTGTCCTGCTGAAAGATGAACTGTCACCCCAGTCTGAGGTCAAGAGCAGGTTTTCATCCAGGATGTCTCTGTACATTGCTGCATTCATCATTCCCTCTATCCTGACTAGTCTCCCAGTTCCTGCCGCTGAAAAACATCCCCACAGCATGATGCTGCCATCACCATGCTTCACTGTAGGGATGGTATTGGTCTGGTGATGAGTGGTGCCTGGTTTCCTCCAAACATAATGCCTGGCATTGACGCCAAAGAGTTCAATCTTTGTCTCAGACCAGAGAATTTTGTTTCTCATGGTCAGAGAGTCCTTCAGGTGCAATTTGGATAACTCCAGGCGGGCTGCCATGTGCTTTTTACTAAGGAGTGGCTTCCGTCTGGTCACTCTAATATATAGGCCTGATTGGTGGATTGCTGCAGAGATGGTTCTCCTCTCTCCACAGAGGAATGCTGTAGCTCTGACAGAGTGGCCATTGGGATCTTGGTCATTTCCCTGACTAGGGCCCTCCAACGATCACTTAGTTTAGATGGCCGGCCAACTCTAGGAAGAGTCCTGGTGGTTCCAAACTTCTTCCATTTACGGATGATGGAGGCCACTGTGCTCATTGGGACCTTCAAAGCAGCAGATATTTTTCTGTATCCTTCCCCAGATTTGTGCCTCGAGACAATCCTGTCTCGGAGGTCTACAGACAATTCCTTGGACTTCATTCTTGGTTTGCGCTTTGACATGCACTGTCAAGTGTGGGACCTTATACAGAAAGGTGTATGCCTTTCAAGATCATGTCCAAACAACTGAATTTACCACAGGTGGACTCCAATGAAGCTCTAGGGACATCTCAAGGATGATCAGTGGAAACCCGATGCATGTGAGCTCAATTTTGAGCTTCATGGCAAAGGCTGTGAATACTTATGTACATGTAAATTTGCAAAAAAGGTACACATTGTCATTATGGGGCATTGTGTGTAGAATTTTGAGGACAAAAATTAATTTTCCATTTTGGAATAAGGCTTTAACATAACAAAATGAAGCGCTGTGAACACTTTCCGGATGCACTGTATTGTGGCTATATTGCAGCTTATCCAGTGTAATAGTTACTTTTGTTGTAAATACTTCTGCCTTAAGGCTCCCATACACTGTGCGATATGCACCCTGCGATGCGATGCCTGACATATCGGAGGGTCCCCACACATGGAGCGATCTGGTAGCAGACCGCCCGATATGCCAGCATCCCCCCCCACCCGCATAGCGCTGCATGTGATCGTACATCGCTCCCCCAGATCAACTGGGCATGCAGCAATATCTAGATGAGTGATGTACGATCCCATGGGAGCGCGCTCTGGCCAATATCATACCCACACACTGAACGATATAGCAGCGATATCGTTCCAATCCGTCAGATCGGCTGCTATATTGCACAATGCATGGGGGCCTTTAGTTATTGTGAACAGAGGGCCTGATTCAGAGCCGCTCGTAAGCGGCCGCTCACTCCGAGCGATGTTCGCACATCTGCGCATGCGTATGGGTCGTCATGCGCATGCGCCAACTAGTCATTGCGGTCGGAAATCGTGCGCTAGCAAAACAGCGAGGGCCTGCTAATTTGAGTGACAGAATGAGGCGTTTGTAGGTGGTAACAGGGGAAGGTGCTTGAAAATGGGGAGTGGAGATCCGAACGCAGGCGTGCCAAACGGTCAAAACGGGCGTTTAATGGGTGTGCATAATTAGTAAGGGAGTGTCATTGACCACGTCACTTGGTTGTCTTTTAGCCTGAACTGCTCGCAGTGATTGCGGGAAGTAAAACCTACCACAAGCACTGCGAGCAGTTCAGACGCCTTTCGATGTACTTGATTAATCTAAAATAGCGGAGATGGCGTATAATGCGAACGGCCAGGGGGAGTCTTTTCAAAATAGCGAGCGCATGTTTCGTTCGCTCGCTCAGACATAGAGGCGTCAGACGACCGCAAAGAGCGAGCGCTAAATTTAAATAGCCCCTTTTTCTGAACAACCGTTCGCAATAGCGTCCGGCTCTGAATCAGGCCCAGAGTCCTAGCAATCATATATACAAATGAATATAAAGTATTAAACCCACAGAGTTGATATACAAATTCATAGATTAAATATAGGTAATTATACCCCTCTTTACAGACTGTTTCTGGATTTTACATGATCTTCTGTATATCACTTTAGGATTTTAGAAATTTGCAATTAATAGATAATTTAAGTTATATTTTATCAAATATCACTTCATAAAGTGATTACATCGAAAGAATACTTTTCTTCCTTCCTTCGAGTTTATTATATACTCGCCTAGAAAAGTTAGTTACAAGTAGTTTGCTAGCTATGGGAAACTTCCCCATTTTCTCTCTCCCCCATAAATTGATATGATAGGAGTATGATAATTAGAATACTTGAGTACAGCAATTAAGATTACACATAACTTGTACTTGTGATTTTCTATTCTATACTCTACTTTAGGTGAGTAGTCTTATGGATGGGACAGTGTTTTAATCATGATATTCCACCCTAAACTAAACTTTAACATAGTGTCGCTTTTTGGAAATTTCTGGCTTGCATTTTTAACTAGTACAAGCAGTCAAATATTGTGTTTAGGCTCTCAAGACACACACTTCAAGTAGTAGGAAAACCTTGCATTACAGTATGTGCAATATTACCTTTCACCATAGCCTTCTGTGGAGGCTTCTTGTCTTGCTCGCCTTGTTGACGCAACCAATCATCACCATATCCGTTGCTGAGTAACTTGCCAAAATTAACAGACTCATTTTTATTCCCTGGCCTCCAGTGTAATTAAGAAAGAAAAACATATGTTAAAAAAATATTGGTGTTTTCTAACAAGATCTAAAGAGTGGATCTTAGTTTAAAAGTTGTAATTCTTTCAGTTTTATCCAAACCTTTACAGCACAGGTTCTCAAACTCGGTCCTCAGGACCCCACACAGTGCATGTTTTCCAGGTCTCATCACAGATTCACAAGTGAAACAATTAGCTCCACCTGTGAATCTTTTAAACTGTGTCAGCCAGTAATGAATACACCTGTGCAGCTGCTGAGAAACCTGGACAATGGGACCTGTGTGGGGTCCTGAGGACAGAGTTTGGGGGCACAACCAGGGGGAATTACTACTGGGGCACAACCAGCTGCTGCATTTCCCCACCCTAGGCTTATACTCGAGTCAATAAGTTTTCCCAGTTTTTTTTGTGGTAAAAGTAGGTACCTCGGCTTATATTCGGGTCGACTTATACTCGAGTATATACGGTATGTTGTCAGAAATACTTTGCAGCAGGGTTGGCTGGTGTAAGTCAGCATCCCGGTGGTCGAAATGCCAGTAGTCAGAATACAGATGTCAGAATCCTGGATCCAGACTCCCGATTTAGGTTGCGGGACAGGTGGGTTAGGGGTAGGATATTTACCTAATTCTGTCAGGATGCTGTTGTCCGTATTCTGACTGCCGGCATCCCGTAGCCCAACCAAAAAAATATATATACACAGACACACACACACACACACACACACAAACACACCTGTATTTATTTAATTTTTTTATTATGCTGTGACTACAAGCACAGCACCGTGATTTCTTAAAACAAGTCTTTTATAAACTGGAATCCCCCTGGTATTATTCCACATTCGTGTTGCATGTGTTCTTAATTTGAGTGAGCTGAACCAATACAGTAAATTCAAACACCAGAATAGCGAGGGTGGAAGGGTGAACCAGATCAGAGAGGTACTAAATCTGTCTAGCATCAACTTAAGGTGCTTACACACTAGGCAAAATTTTTCACGATTCACCCGATTCAGACACAGAGCGACAAATTGTGTAATATAGGTCTAAATCATGTGTCCCCTCACGATCCATGATGCGCGTACATCGATCTTCAGATCTTTCCTACAGCAGGCAAGATCTGCCAATCTCAAACACGACGCACTAGAAATTATTAAGGATGCACGATAGATCTTTGGCCAGATTGGACACTTTAGCACCATATGACCTGGAGTGCCAGGGAAAGTTCAAGAGAAAATCGCTCACAATATCACACTGTGAGCACAGTCTAGTGTGTATGCACCTTAAGACTCCACAAACGCCTCCCCTAACAATCCTATAGGACAGGAATAAACCACAGCAAACATTCTCAATCTTAAAGGGTAAACAACTCCAACACATTAAAGAGGCAATACACAGAGAAACACCTGATTGTTTAGTCTCCTTCATTTTTATTTAAAATTCAGTGCTACTGAGATGACTGGATTTTTTTATTTCATCATAAGAAAGCCAGAATAACTGTGGATTGTTAATGTTAGAAAGCATTAAAACATGGTTGCTCAAGGTTTCTAATACACAGCAATGTTTTCACAGTTTTATTATAAGCAGGATTCAATTTTTCCTTCAATAAAAATAGGAAATTAAAAAAAACCCACACCTTTCCAACCCTGCATTAGCTATGCACATCATCCTACTTCTCCACTAATGACTACTTATCTTATGCGCCACCAATCGTAAAATCCTTTTTAAAGCGACTAACAATTCTACCTTGCGGCTTTACAAAAGTAAACAAATTGGCCTATTAGGCCTTATGGTTAACATATAGCAACTGTTGTGATCCCCTTTATATTCCTTTCCACATCTTTTTATTACACTAACAGGAAGTTCACAATTTCTTCCTTTTTATTTCCACACTGGAAGATCACCTACAAATGCTCATAGGAAAATTGTAAAGATCATCACTGAATATTTTCATATCGGTTTCAAAAAAGGTGTTTAGAAATATTGATAATTTTTATTTCATTTTTTTTTTTTAAATTGAGAAACACCAACCTCCTGGGTGATGCAGTTCATGATGGCATCTCAGAGCCCTTCACATAGGTTACCACAAAACCCTCCATGTACATTAGTAATACCAGCTAATTATTTCTGTATTCTGCAGTTGTATACAATATTGCCTCCAAGAGAATACATTATTTTATTATCAAACTCTCAAAATAACCTATTTTAATAGTAGGAGGTTTTAATATTGTTTTTGTACAAAATCAAAGAAAAATAGACTGATACTTAAGATATAGTGCCTACTTTGTAAATGTATTAAAGAAAATTACATATTCATACAGAGGAAAGGTCTAGGAAGGAGAAGAAACAACAGACAAGTAATCTAACAAGTATTCAATCCAGGTTCTGTTTCACAAACCATATGGTTGATGTATAGTCCACTTTAAATGCATCGCATAATGCATACCATTCCAAACAATTGCCCACTCATTTCAGTCAACTCACACTTTGACAGATACACATACGTACTGTACTTTACAAAAATGCATAATCAGTAGTTGTGTTCTTTTCTTGGTTGAGTTTAGCCATAGTAAATTGCTCCACTTATAGCATCTGTTGTGAAAATAATTTCCAATAGCCACTGTGATTAGGACCAGATCAAATACTCACATTGGGGGGAAAATGCATTTTTTCCCAAGTCGGTCCTTTTTGGCTTCCGAGAGAGGAGGACCTTTTCCAGAAGCAACCCCATTGTCATCATTCAATTTTGGATTTATCGCTGGTAGCTTCACCTATGTGAAAGGAAACACAATTGTTACTTAATTTTTCATCTCTTGGTTTCTGGCTTTTTTTTGTCGAAAAAAGGAGAAGATGCTTTCCAATTATAACAAAAACATAGTATAAGACGAAGCTTAGGATGGAGTCTACTGCTCATGACGTGGCACCCATTTTCCTGGATATTTCCCTACTGCGCTGGGAAATGCCCATTGCGCCATTTTGTCAGAGATTTGTACAGCGTTGCTACCACTGACACAGCACTCTGGAATATATTGGTGCAGGGCGGACGGTGTGAGCCCCCTTGGACCCAGGGGCCCGTATGCACTACACACCCTGCACTAGTTATATATATATATATATGTTCCTGTGTATAGCCACAACCAAGCACCATTTACTGGTCTTCCAGCATGCCTGACAGATGCAATACCAGTTATCTGTCAGTGTATGGCCACCTTAACGGGTCTAGGAAATATTTACAAATGGAAGAAAAACCAGTGCAAGGAAATGATAGAACTGTAAAATGAATATGATAAATTCTTAGGAGAGAAGATGCAAACTGGATCTTCGTAGAGTAGCTGTGTGAGAAAAGGGTGTGCCCTGGCCATGTCAAAAAGTACACCTGTGTGCGTGATGTAGTTAAAATACAGACGGCCGGGACGCATTCCCCGAAAAGGGATTTTTTTTTTTTTAAATTCCTGTAATATTTCCTAAATTCGCAATGCGAATATAGTCGGAAATATACTACAACCATATTTTAAATGCGGATTTTAGTAAATACTCATGTTAGCAGGCGCATCTTTTGCAACAAGTACAGATGTGTCCACATCCATCTATCCTATATGAGCTACAAGTCGCATAACGCGGGAGCTCCGTGTGCCTTGGTAGCGCTGAATGTCTTATGCGACTTTTTGCCTTCAAATGAGTCTTATTCACACAGCGATGCAAATAGTTAGCACAATCAGCTTCTGCTGATTAAAATGATATCCAGCATGCATAGGTTCTGTGAGTGACTCCAGGTGTATCTGCATGCTAAATACTATGTTACAGTGTCAGCAGCTGTAACACTAACGTAGCGTTTTGCATGCAGATATTCACACAGTGAATGCAGGTGTAATTAAAAAAGCTCGGCGCTAGAGAGTCTCGCTATGACAGAGCGCGATCAGGAGGGCTCTGTAGACTGGTGTACCTCCATAATCAAAATATTGTTTTTCAAGTCTTATAATAAGACAAAACAAAGTGCTATGGATGGTTATATTGAATTAAAAGGCAATTACAACTTTACAAAGTTCAGTGTAGATCACAGGTTCCCAAACTCTGTCCTCAGGACCCCAAACAGTGCATGTTTTCCCTATCTCCTCACAGCATCACAAGTTAAATGATTAGCGCCACCTGTGTTTCTTTTAAAATGTGTCAGTAAGTAATGAATACACCCGTGCACCTGCTAGGTGACCTGGAAAACGTGACCTGTGTGGGATCCTGAGGACAGAGTTTGAGAACCATTGGTGTAGATCATTATGGATAATTTGGGATTTTCCATCTCTTCTAAACCAATTAAGGCTGCAGTTGAAATTGTAAAGTTAGGATTACATTTTTATGCTTCAACACGTTTTATTTTAGCAGCTCAGCAAATCATGTTTCCACTATGTGAGATTTAAATGCTCACCGCATTTTGTATGTCACATTTTACACATACAGGGGTGTTCAAAAGTCTCCATACAGAAGGAAAAACACTAACAAAATGTAACTTTAGTCAAACCACAGATGCCCAGGCTGTTCTACTGCGAGTGAATACAGAATATCTGTAAATACAGGTTTATGGGTGGACTTGGATAACAGCAAACACCCCAGGAATTGTATTTCGGGATTATTGACTGCAAAACCATGTGATTGTGGGAGACATATTATAAAAATATTAAATATATTACTTAAAGTGGCTTGCAGGCCTGATGGGTTGCAATATCCCCAATTTCCACAAGATAATATAAGAAATAGATATATCCATCTGTGTGTGCGCATATTATCTATACATAAATAATTCCAGGGGTGGACCGGACACTTTTGGGCCGGAGTCTGAGATATTTGAACTAGTAGTCAACGTTATCCATCTGCACATGCATCCAAGTAGCTAAAAAGTTGCACAGCGCATGTGTCCCATAATCAGAAATATATTGGGAGGTGGCTATTAAGACAGGTAGATGCATTGTTTTATGGGCAGGTCTCATAACTGGTTGCGAAATCGGGTGCTTAATCACTTACTGGAGGCCATACTCAGACAGAGAACTCTAGCTAGCATGGGGCTGGTGCAAGTTTCTATGGTGCGACTGATGGATGCATTTAAAGATAAACAAGCGGGCATCACATTCTTTGCACATTCAGACACACAGATGTACACCAGGAGGGCTCTTCCTAGCATTAGCAAAGTCACAGACGCAACTATGACAAGACAGACTATAGAGGTGGCAGCAACATTTGACTCAGAATAAGCCCCTTCACATTTAGTCTTATGTCAATCTTCGTTTCTTTGTACTGTGCGCAGTCTGTACCTGAAGAGCATTAATGTCAATGGCAGGTGTGTACAAATTAGGTAGTGCATATAGTCTCATTAGCATTCCATTTCCTATCACAAAATGAATGAGTTGCATTTGAAGTATGTAGGACTCAGGCCCTACAGTCTCTCTGGAATGGGATTGAAATCCCGACAGCGGATGCCCGACATGAGGAGATCCTGACAGGGGTAGGAAAGTATACTAACCCTCCCCTGTCCCCCCTAACCCTCCCTTAGTGCCTAACCCAAACCTCCCCAAACCCTCCCGAAGGGGGGGGGGTGCCTAAACCTAACCTCCCCCAGTGGTGCCTTTGCCTAACCTTCCCTCCTAGGGGTGCCTAACCCTAATCTCCCCCCCCAAACCTAACACTAACCCTCTCCCCCCGCAACTAACGCAAAGGGCGCCCCGGACTTACCTTCGTTCGGGCTGGCGTCGGGATTAACATAGGCATCATTATTTCGACACCTATGTTACATCCCTTGCCGCAATTCCGCTACATCCAGTTGCTCTACAGATGAACACTAATAAAGTTACCAATCTTGAATACTCTTTGTAGGTTTATGGTTTTCCTTTAACACTACCCAACAGAAGTATTATCAATAAAAATGTTTGTCTACATGTGTCATTGCGAAGGATATTTGTGTTAATTTAAATTTTGAGCTATTAAATAACAAAGTAAACCCCATTACCTTTTTGTCAATGTTCCCGTTTTCATGATCCTCTGAGTCACGCTGCCATACGGTCTTTTGGTCAAAGTCAAACGGACCCCTTTTTCCCTCATATTTCTGGTCACTTTGCTCTGTATCATATTCTTCATGAATCATGTAGTCTGGGACATTTCTCAATGGTGCACTGATGTGGTAAATAATAAAGATTTAGTCAATTTACTCTGAAACATGAAGTATTACTCTTATAGAGAGTGACTTAAACAGCATTCTGTTCCTTTTCAAACACCTGCTCATTTCTTCTTATTCATAGCCTAAAGTATGTATGTAACCTCCCCCCCCCCACATTCTAAAAAGTGATTTGTACTAATAACGAACTCTCCCTTACAGCATAGGTAATCCCCTCATCCAATATGTTTAGTGCAGCATTATATGCAGTTGAGATCCTTTGTAGATCTGGTAATGCACAGGAGGCATCACGCCACCCTGTGCATTACTTAACCGAGCTGCGTTATTCAGCATCGGTTAATCTGCGTACCAGCGGCCGGCTGCGGTGACCCATAGGGTCCCGCAGCCGCAGTTTAGATGAAGAGGCCAGGAAATCTGTCACCCGACGGAGATCCTGGCCTCCCTCCCGCCCCAGTTACGGGAAACTGATGCAGTCGCCGCCCCCAAACAGCAGCAGACTGTCAAACACTGACAATCTGCTAACAGTTTTCAAGCATACTCGCAGACCCATTCTGCACATGTATGAGGACACAACTGTATGTATCAAATCTTGGAGAGAGCTAAAGTGAGGAAAGAAATGTACAAACCAATCAGCTCTTGACATTTTTTCAAACAGCCTGTAAAATAGCATTAGAAGCTGACTGGCTGGTACTTCATCTCTCCAAGGTTTAAAACATCTCCCCCCAATTATCATGTCATGTAGAAGCAACTGAATACCATGGTATTTCAATTACAACTGCCTTTCTAGTAATCTGCTATATTAAAGAATGGGTGACTTGTTAGTCTTTCACATGCAAAACCCTTTAAATCCACTACTTCTGAGGTACAGCGATGTTGCGTGACTGAAGAGTTTACACTTAACTCTAATCAATCAGTACAGATGAAATGATTATTTCTTCTTAAGCTGTAATTAGTGCTACGACCCTATGGGAGTATGGGAATTAAAAAGTAGGAATTTCAAGTTAACATCACAAATATATATATTTGGAAAACCATGGGTAGGATTTGATATATTATGATGCCATTTAATAGATAAAATCAGCTTACGCAGTTGGTTCTGATTGAATTGCATCTTCATGAGTGTACCAGTCAGGGGTTGCATAGGAGGCCGGTGAAGCTTTGTTAAGTGCAGTTGTCATTGGTTTCAATAAATCTAAAAAAAAAAAAAAAAAAAAAAACAGTTATGGCTAGAGCATAATAAATGGGTCACACAGTTTACATCAGGTTTTCTTCTGTACCTGCAAATTAGTATTTTATACTAAATAAACCCATTCAAAGTGGACACTAGTGTCTGACCTTACACTGCAATATGTAGTAAGACAGACCTTTGTGGCACAATCACTAGTACTGCTTTTCCATCTGACTGCCGGGTCGCACCCGTCATGTTCACGCGCCCATCCCGGATGCGACTCCATACGGACGGGTGGCCCGACCCGGCACTAATGCTGGGTTGATGACGAATTCGGCACCATGTGATGAGCCAGTGCTTTGAGATGATCTCCTCTCCAAGTGCTGGCTCTTATACAGAGAGCGGGACCTGTGTCGCATCAGCCCTGGTTACCAGTTCACACTGCATCACGAACAAATTTGAACACTCATTCAACCCTTCTCATGACCAGGGTTCAAATTCCTGGTCACTCAACCCGGCTTATTTCAACCTGGCCCTTTCACACTGCACAGTAACCCAGGTTGCTGCGCGTTCACGTGCAATATCCCGGGTTATTGAAGCAAGTGTAAAAGGGGTATAATTAGGACAAGAAAAAAATAGAGATAGAGATAGAGATATATATATATATATATCTCTATCTAAAAATAGCTTATTTAATAACACGGTGCAAAGAAGAGTATAAACCCTTAGTAACCAAATAAATATCAGATTTCAGCATTCTAATCCATAATTGCTTGTTCTACCAAGTTATTAAATCAGCTTTTACACACATCTTTACCTGGTCTGCCTCCTTGCTTGGCCAGTTTGACATAATCAGAATCTGTATCCTTAATCCATTGTCTACGGCTCTCATTCATTAACTCATTATGAGGTTCTGCTAGATCGCTCAAACCTGGAATTTGTGATGTAGGAGGAAGATTATCCTTGCTAGTCTTCTCAGTTTGTTTCAAAGGTGCATGGTGAAACCAATCTGCAAATATTTAAATATAACACGCTGTCATTGTGTAACGATAATTCACACCAGCAAGTGGTTTGTGTCTCACTGCCAATTATGGATTTTCCCATGGAACACTAAAGCAGGTTACACACTAGATGTGTGTGCTCAGCGACGACACAATGTAGCAATATATTGTGCTGGCAGTACACAATGTACAATCTGGTGTATGACCATGCAATATATCGTTACATACCACATATAGCAGCATGGAGTCGTTCACCACATCGTTCCATCTGCTGTGCTGCACAGCAGATGGGACGATGCAATGAACGAACCTTGTGCACACATGATTGGGGTACACACTAAACGATCCGCACAATATCGTTCTGATCCCCGACGGTACGATATATCCAATTCCCTTTTTACACCACAGCTAAAACCTGGGTTATTGCAGGGTTAACCCCGGTAGCTCCTTGGTGTAAAAGGGGTGAGGGTTGAATCGCCGGGTCAAGTGACCAGACAATCCAACCCAGGTTACTTGCAGGGTTTAACACGGGTGTAACCAGTGAAACCTTGCAATGTGAACAGCGCGCTCTGGGTCATGATGTCCTGGAGCGCGCCGCATGCCGGGCCGATTGGTCCAGTTTCAGTGGAACTTGGAGATGGCGTCATCTCCAAGCGTCCACTTAAATGCTGGAAAAGCCGGGTCTATGCAGACCCGGCTCTAGTGTGAACGGCGCCGACTCGGGAATATCCTGGGTCGGCGCTGGGGAAATTCCGGGTCTGATCCGGGTTGGAACTCCGTTCCATCTCTGGGTCAGACCCGGAATTTCGGTGTAAAAACGGTATTATAGTGTGTACCCAACTTAAGGGGTCAATCCTATTAGCTGCGAGTTCCCTCATTGCGCTAGTAAGTGCAGCTATATGCCTCTTATGCTGCACATCCACTAAAAGACAGGCAAAAGACTGTACAATTACGACATTGTAATCGTGCAGTCGTTTGTCAGTCTGATGTGCCTACAATGAACGAGCAGTCGTTCAGTGTAGGAACAATCTGCTAACATGCTCGACCTGACGTTATCGTCAGGTTGTCCAGCATGTTTGCCAGATGATGGATGTCTAAAACGACCAGCGGGAGCGCGCATTGCTGGTAGTTTTACACATTTTAGTGAATGACTTGCAAACGATTACGATGTAGTTATCGTTGAATTTAATTGCCTAGTGTATGGGCCTCCAGACTGGCAGATTTTTGGTCACAACCCTATAAAAGTTAAATTTCACAATCTGTCTTCTCCCGATATAATTTCCTTGTTGCAAGTTACTCACTTGAGAGTTATGGGGCAGGGTCATTTAAATTCTGATTGCCTGCTGCTTCCTACACACACGACCACAAAATTACAACTTATTCATAAGATTATTACTCAGACTGTGTTCATTAGGAACTGCAGAAGAGTAGCTTACTCTACAGTGTCAGGACATGCATCCAATGACTAATGATCCAGCCTGTACAGTGAAATGAATCAACATTTTAGACCACACAATCATGGGCTCAATGGAGTGTGAACATGCAGGAACAGTTGTCATGGCAATTAATGATGCTTGTGGCAGTCACATTATTACATATTTGACAATCTGATTGCCTATGGGATTCATGCAGTGGACCAGTGTGAATGTGTTATGGTTCAGATAGCATAGGAACCCAAATGAAAAGATAGATATTTTATTCCCCCTTTTCTTCATAAGCTCTTCTAGAAAAAGCACACTACTTCCACAGAGCTCAAATGTGCAGACATTCCATATTACAAACCATGAATTTTAAGACTATGGAAAGTTTTAAAATTGCCTAATTTATAGGTGTAATGTCACAGTTCAAAAGCCAGAACAAACTGAAGTAGGTCCTGGCCCAACAAATAATGTAACAAAGTATTTAATTGAATGCAGTATCCCAGATTAAATTGTAGATTAGCAACTAGAGGTGCAATGGCAACCAACAGAGATCCCCACACAAGGTAATGAAACAAAAACCAAATGCAGATACTGTAAAAGGTCTAATGGCAGACTAATTAGTTCATCATTTAATAGATAATATTTTAAAGTTGTATATGAAGGAAGCAAAAAAATAATAAAAAGGCAATACCTGTACTGTGAATACAAATTGGTCTGGACAATCAAATAGTGTGTAAATGATAGGATTATTGCGGTCAGTCACATAACCTGCTGAATGATCTTTTACAATTGTGTATGGTAAAATGAGGTCATATTTCAATTAAATACCACCAGCCGCAAGTCTCCCGGGGGAGTGCCTAACCTTAACCCCACCTTCCCCTAACCATCCCAGGGGGTGCCTAACCCTAATTCCCCCACTGGACCATAACCAAGATTAGCAATTAAGGTAGGACAGTCTCAGATACAGAAATGGGTGGAGTGTGCACCATAACTGAGTGGTGTTAGTAGACCAGACTATGCATTTATATTCCCAGTTTCAGTATACAGTATGTGCACTATGAGGCAAGAAATGAAGATGTGATCAGACGTAAAAAGGTTAGGATCAAGCAGTAAAATGGAAACACAGTATATAACAAGCTGTTTAAACATGTCTGTAAGAATAATAGTGTACAAAATAGGTTATATATAGCTGGAAAATATAACATTCCCACACTAAACCGCTTCTGGCTGGGGAAAGCATTTCCCTTTTGCAAGTATTCCCTTACGTTGTGGCCTCTCGATAGTAGGGTAGATTTATTTGCTTAGGTATAAATTTACTTACTGTACTTTAGAAGCTCCCTATTATTCAGGTTAGAAGATATTTATAATATAATAATGCACATATTAATAAGGATGTAGAAAATGGCACAAAGAGGCTCTGAAATGCTGCTTGTTCAGCTCATTATTGACAAGATGGATATATGATTTTCATATAAAAGAGCACCTGACACCACAAGCCTCCCACATCAGTTACACAGGAGCATTGCATTATTATGCTCTGCTGCCAAACATTGTTGCCCTTTCAACTATCCAACTCTCGGTCTATGGCTTGCCCCAAATCATCGTCCCCGTTACATGCTGCTGTGCCCTCCTGAACATAATCATTAGAGAACCTGATGATTACTACTATTAATAGTTTTAGAGCCCATTACGTTAGCCATGCCAGTACCCACTCTCCTACACAATTGAGACAGAATCGGTATGAAGTTCCGGCTGAATAGCCACCGATTCATATCCCAACGCTGGCAGCGCGAAGGGAGAAGGTGCCCGACAGGGCAGGTAAGTACCCCATCCCTATCCCTCTCCCCCCACCAACCCTCCTTTAGTGGTGCCCAACTTCCCCCTGGGGATGCCTAACCCCCTCTTATTGCACCCTAAACCTAGCTCTAACCTCCCTCCAAATCTAACCCTAACCCCACTACGCTCCCTAAACTTACCCAACAGTGGCCAACGCTAAGGGCGCCCCGGGCTTACCTCGTTCAGGCTGGAATTCTGGCAGCCACAACCAATGACAACTGCACTTAACAAAACTTCCCCGGCCTCCTATGCAACCCCTGACTGGTACATCAAGAAGATGCAACTCAATCAGAACCAACTGCGTAAGCTGATTTTATCTAATAAATGGCATCATAATATATCAAATCCTACCCATGGTTTTCCCAAATCTATATATTTGTAACTTTAACTTGAAACTAACTTGTATGGTAACTTGCAGGGTGCCATTCTAGGCAGCCTGCTAGCCAGATGAGGCTAGCAGAAAAAGCTCAGAGGGCCAGACCAAATGGTTTCGGGGGCCTTATCCGGCCCCCGGGCCTGAGGTTCCGCATTCCTGCTCTAGATTATTGGTATAGGTAAACAGATAGAGCAGAGGTTCCAAACTAGGACCTCAAGGCACCCTAACAGTCCAGGTTTTAAAGGATATGCATGCTTGACCACAAGTGACTTATTTGGTACCTCAGTCAATTTGATTTAACCACCTGTGCTCAACAATGGATCTCTCCAAAATCTGAACTGTTGGGGAGCCTTGAGGACCGCGTTCAGGAATCTCTGGGATAGAGGAATCACAAACACATACCTATTTATACATTGAAACATTTTATTGAAGTAGAGGCATCAATAAGAACAACAAAAGAATGTAAGAATATTTAGAAATATTTCAGTGCAAACAGCCTCAATGGAATTTCAGCCAGAAAACGAATAGCAATATTGGCGTAACATTTTTGAAATAGGCAGCTGAGGAAATGCATATACATATCAAATATAGGGAAATGGATGGTTCATAGAGTGAAGGTACTGTGAAATCAAATTGTCTTGCAAGTACGTGTATGAAAGTAAATGAAGATAGGGAAAAATGAGGCATGCAAATACAATGCAATACTGACAAAATTGTACATTGCTCAAGAAGCAGCAAGAAAATTGACATGCAAATGAGATGGTGGAATTATGAAATGGGAATGCAGAATTGAAAGTCGGAAATTTGGAGGGACTGTATGAGGAGTAAAGAAGGACATTAAAATTGATTTATGACCTAGGAGGAGCTAATGTATGAAATGGATTGATGTTGGAAGAATAGATATGGGAATACATTGAGACCACTGCTACAGTAGATATTAGATTGAGAGAAGACAAAACAGTGAAAAATTGTGTTTGAAACAAATAATTCACCGGGAGAAAATGAAGTACTGAAATAAGTGGAAGAAGGGGCCTAAAAAAATATGGAAGGAGAGGGAGAAGTGGACAGATGACAGTTTAAGGACTATTTATGAATATGAGCAGTACACTTCATTATGCATTGCTGCTGCTCACAAAGGTAGCACCAGTACTCATCACTACTTGTCTATCCAAGATGTGCAGGAATAGAGCCTCCTTGATGGTGTCTTCTGATGGCAGCAGCCTAACGCTGGGCTTTTCAATATTGGATAGAATTGTGTTAAGTGGGAAAGTAGCGCAAGATTTGAAAAATCTCACATTTCTATACTATTAAACCTTTATTAAATAGGGAGAAGTAGCAATAGAGAATTTTGTCAAGGTTAACAGAGGCCACTTAACAGCGCCTTAATTAGTGCGAGACATCTGAGGAGTGGAGCCCCAAGAAGATTGAGACATCTGAAAAGTTGAGGAAACAATAAAAAAAAACAAAAAAACTCAAGAGTGTCAAGACAAAGGGGTATATTTATCATGCCTGTTCTTTTATAAGTCATACAGAGACTACGGTTTCTGCATGATTTTATGTATCGTGGCTATGTACCAATAGCTTAATGCAGGAGATTTCACAGGCTCATTAGGGCTGCAGACTGCAGTCCCAATTATTTTCAATGGCGACTATGGTCTGACTCCTATGCATCAAACTCCCAAAAGCGTAGCTTTTCGGAGTTAACCCCATCTTCAAATGGCATTATTTGCTTTATGCCTATGCAGAGGAGAGATCTTACCATACCTCTCCAGCAGCCTCTGACCAACTACAGTGACTGACCATGCAGAATCTTTAGAAAATGTGAAAACTTCCCTGATGAGCCTGGGATTTAACTTGTAGTGAGACAGACAGACACAAAACACACACAATGTGGTCTGATAGTAGGCCACGCAGACTAAACAAAAAATTTAAGAAAGTTGCAGGCTGAGACAGGTACAATTTGGTTCAAACCAGGAATGCCAGAATTGAAACCTGCATGTTTTATTTGATGTTAGCAAGTTCTGAATGTGGGGTTTTAAGCTAAAAAGGATAATATGTCAAATTGTGTAGCAGGGGCTAGGCAATGATAGCACCGTTCACCGCATCATCAAGCCCTCATACCACCCACTTCTCTGGGAGTGTGGGCAGATCCAAGAGGCTGGTCTAATATCTCAGATGCCAGAGAGCTCCCCAAAATTCAGGAGTCTCCTGGCAAGTATGGGTGCGTCTGACACAGCAAATAAAGTTAATGACAAGCTGTGCAGAACTGTACAGTCTGGATTGGTTAATTCATATACAGGGCAAGTCAAGTAAAGATACAGTAAAGCTGAGGCTATATCTGCAGATGATTATGGTTGTTCAGTGTGTATGAAAAACCATCATCTTTTCTCCTGGCCACCGGCATCTGCTGCAAGTGTACGTGCAGTCAGCAGACCACCCATGCACACTGCACGATGGACAAATATATCTACTGACGGCTGTGCAGCAGGACTGACGCAATAGATCTGTAAATGAGGTAGTTCACAGACATATCGCTGGTACACACTGGCCGACGGGCCCCAATGTATTGGCCAATATATATGCCAGTGTGTACAGAGCAGAACACTAATGACAGCACTGTTAAATTTTTGACCTGATCACATTGACTAAAATTGTAGGATTTTCAGCTGTCTGTTCTAGAATACTATACAATAGAGCTACAATGGGATGTCAGTTTATTACTGAACAATGTATTTTACCTTCATGGTTTGTATCTGAAATTTCAATGTTGGGGAGTTTTTTTTATTACTGAAGGTATTCAGGAATTAAAAAAAAAATAATAATAATAAAATAAAAAAAAACAGGGTTTTCACATGAAAGTAAACAAATGAAATAGGTAGCAACTGTGGTTAACCGTAGCAGCTAGAGCAAGTGACTTAGCACAGCAAACTGCACAGTGATCAATTACAGTAGTGTTTCTTAACTCCCGTCCCCAGGGAACACGAACAGTGCCGGTTTTCCATACTCCATGCTGGTGCACAGGAGTATTCATTACTGGCAGGTGGTACTTATAGTTTAACTTGTGATTCTGTGCAGAGACCTGGAAAACATGCACTGTTAGGGTTCTCAGAGGAATGGAATTGGGAAAGTATGAAGTAAACCAATGATAAAGACTAGGAAACAGATCTGCATTAGAATTAGAGTGAAAACAATCTTACAACCTACCCCCCTCTCTCACACACACACACAAATGCAAGTAACAGAAATGTAAAACAGCAGTGGGTAAACTAAAGGTGGCCATACATCAGCGACTGTTAGTCACGATCCAGTGATGCGATACGCCGGCGTTTCCGGCCTCCCACCATCGACGTTCTGCAATCCATGTTAAAGGTCAGCGATTTGACGATCACGATCATTTTTTTGATAGTCAAAATCCAACATGTTGGATTTCTGCGATGCCGGGTTGCAGCATCGCAGATGGATGGGGCCCATTAGAGACAAATGGAGTGGAAATTAAAGCAATCTGTGGGCTAAGATCAATTATCTTCAGCTGTTTAGTGTGCTGAAGAAAGGTTGCAATATAATAGCTTAGCAGACACTTGCTTACTTTTGAAATAACATTTCAGGGAGATTGTGAAAACAACAGCTATGAACGCAGCAGTAAAAGGGGACATATACAGCTACATCTGAGAGATGGGTCAAAAAATTTACTTACAGCCAAATGTAAATGAGTCCCAAAGCAGTTAGTAATATCTACATGTATGTTTTAGAAGTGGTTACATATAAGTGGCCATGAGAAACCTTATATGAAAACACATCTAGCCATAGGGATCATTGTGCCTTATAACCAGGGAATGGCACCGCTAATCCCATATGAATGTATATCTCAGATCCCCCCTCTAAGTAGAACAGCTGCATAATGGAGTAAGGTGCAACCAGGGTAACTGTTAGACTCTTCAGGGAGACTCCCCAATGGTCAGGGAGACTCCCTTATATAGTAGCAGAGTTGGCAAATTATGGCTGAAGGTGCATACACACGGTACGATCTTGTACCACCAACGACTTGAAAGAGCTTTCAGTGAGTCATTCTGCCACATCTCTGAACAGGGAAAATTGACGATATCGTCCAAATTGGCCTGCATGCAAGGACAATGAAAGATATCTTTAAGTCCATACGGGAACGCACATCATTGGTTGATAGTTCACTGCCAAAAAATTAACGATACATCGTTCAACGATATCGTTAAGGAAAATTGTCCCGTGTGTATGCAGCATGTGATGATGAATATGATATGCAAATATACACCACAAGAGAAAAGCAGACTAGTAGAAACAGAAATATGTAATAATTTGCTATAACTATGGCAAAATATAAATATACACATTATAGACCATGCTAGAGAGAGCAGGCAGATAAGACAAGCAATGAGTTTTTAGAAGATGTAATGAACGTGCTTATACTGCACATGAAAACAAAAAGAGGATTAAGAATGAGTTACTAGGTGTGCTGACAAGACAACAAGTGAACAGGGATGAAATACAATATAAAGTTTATAGTAGGGATGTGCAGGCTCGGATAGGTTCGAGTTTGCACGTGGAGTTCGGATTTTTCCCTCCAAAAAAACGGAACTCAGAACGAGGCAAAACGTCATCTTACATGGACGAACATCATCATTCCTGGACAAAAGACCAGGAATGATGATGTTCGTCCATGTAAGATGACGTTTTGCCTCGTTCTGAGTTCCGTTTTTTTGGAGGGAAAAATCCGAACTCCACGTGCAAACTCGAACCTATCCGAGCCTGCACATCCCTAGTTTATAGTGTTAAAATAATGGCTAGAATACCATAACCAATGGTCAAGCGTTCATATGTAGGAAAGAAAATAGCTAGATGAAAAGGAAATGAGAAAACCATGAAGGAGATAATACCATGAGGAAAGTGGAACAGTTTGTAAGATTCCCCTCTGCTGAGAGCAAGGCTTTTACATCAGGTGGAGGAAATATCTGGAATAGCTCTTAATGAAATTGGTATAAAGCTGAAAAAGAGTGACATGAAACATGGCAGAGCAGTACAAGGAGAGCCATGTGCATGGAAGCCACAGGGGAAACCCCCATACCTGAAACAAGTTGCATGATGAAAGCACAGCAAAGAAGGGAGCAGAAAAGATTATTTAAAGGTACTCAGCCCCTCCCACAATTCAGGCTAATTATTCTAATTGTAATATTGACAAACAGATCACAGGATACCTCACAAATAAGAAAAACATAATGATTTCTAGCTACAAGCTTTGAATAAATAAAATATATTATACTAATTTCACTTAAAGATAAATGTGGCACTGTCTCACCTTTCATGTACTGTAGATTAAAGATTGCGGGGCTAATGCAGGACGATAACTACATCAGTTGGCCTGGCATATCCTGTATGAATTTATACTGCACATACCCGGAATAAAGGGCTCAAGCAAATCCGCCCATGCAGATTTCATGTTTCCGCCACTTACGCCTGCCTGCGTCGCGTGGGCATTCTAACAGAGCTCTACTACAGGGCTTGTGTGCACAAAAAAGACTGGAAAATAATGTACGCCAGGACCAGTATTATTTGTGGTGGGCAGGGGCACATAGCAGGTGGTTGCAGACATTAGCTGACTGTGGGCCTGATTCATTACCGATCAGAACTGCAACAGCTTACGCAGATCGCCCGATAGTGCGTACTGCGCATGCACTGCAGTGCACGTGCGTTAGCATTGTGATCGCACAGCGATCATCGACGCAGAAAGGAATCCATCGCAGAGTGACAGGCTGTCAACTTATGGGGGTGGCGACGGGGGAGTGGTTGGAGAAATGCAGGGGTGCCTGTCCGTTTGAACGCCGTTGCATGGGCGTGCATAAATTAGTCACTGCGGCGGCATACGCAATTTAAGTATTTACTACTTGCGATGAGGTTAGCAATTTCTGTGTAAGGTCTGACCTGTTTTAATTGTGTGTGAGGGGCCGATGTTACACGATGTATACACAGGACTGCAAGGAATAATGGATGTGAGATAGCGATAGTGGGCGTCTCTATGCTGGCTGTGCGACGGCTTTGTGATTGCAATCATTAGCATATTTTCGCAGCAGGTCTGCGTGCGTAATCGCAGCTGTGATCGCAACAGTGATCCGTAGTGAGTCAGGTCCTGTGTGAGAATGGCTGTTTGTGAACACTGTGGTGACAATGACTGCTGCTTTCTTCATCACAATGTGTTTAAGCAAAAAATGTGTTTTTTCTTGGCATACGTTATTTCTTCTATTGTATATTAGAGAGGTTTTTGTAGTTTAATAGATACCTATTAGCGAATGCATTTGTTTAACATTAAATAAATGGTTTACAATGTAGGGACTAAAGGCTTGATTTAGAGCCGGACGCTCTGAAAGAGCGCTCGCTCTGAATCAGGGCGTTTTTTTTTTTTTGTGTGGCCTCCTGGACGCTTGCATAGCTGTGGGTGACCACCCACAGCTATTGCGAGCGGCCAGGTGATGGTCGCGATGGTCTCGACCATCGCGACTTGCGACGAGACCCTTGTGGTGGGGTCTCATTCCCGCAAGCCCCAGTGATCTTCTGGCTGTTAATGGAGCTGGAAGCTCACCACTGACATCACTCGTGATGTCAGTGGGGCCGCCCCAAAACGGCAGGCGTTCCGTTGGGAACGCCTCCGTTTGGCCAGCCACCCCCCCTGCCCGCCTCCAAAACGGGGCAAGCTGTCAATCACAATCGACAGCTGCCCCCTTTTGGTGCGAGACCCGGAGCGACGGAGCGCCCGTTGCTAGTCGGGTTTCGGCTCCGGCGTGCGCATGCGCAGTGGCCAAACATCGACCCGATCCTGAGCGCATAGCACTTGCGAGCAGGTCTGAATCAGGCCCACAGTTGTCTGTGACAGTATCCAGTCAGAATGTCGACAGGTTATTGTTATTAATGTCGACATGGACATAAGATCGACAAGGAAAATGTTGACATTCACAAATGTCAACTTATTCGTAATGCCGACTCCAGAATGTCAACATTTCTGCATTCCCAGGCAATGACTAGGAGGTGGCTATGCAGATGCATCGAGATATTCATTCTTTGGGGCGTGTTAAGACAGTGTCACGGGCATGTCACAGGGGTGGTTTCGGACTCAGGGCCTGATTCAGAGCCGCTCGTAAGCGGTCGCTCGTTCGCTCTGAGCGATATTCGCACAACTGCGCATGTGTATGGGTCGTAATGCGCATGTGCCAACCAGTCAGTGCGATCGGAAATTGAGCGCTCACAAAATAGCGAGTGCCTGCTAATTTGAGTGACAGGATGAGGCGTTTGTGGGTGGCAACAGGGGAAGGTGCTTGAAAACGGGGAGTGGAGATCCGAACGCAGGCGTGCCAAACGGTCAAAACGGGCGTTTTAAGGGTGTGCATAATTAACAAAGCAGCGTCATCGACCACGTCACTTGGTTGTTTCTTAGCCTGAACTGTTCGCATGATTGCGGTAGGATAAACCTACCACAAGCACTGCGAGCAGTTCAGATGCCTTTCGATGTACTCGATTAATCAAATAAATAGCGGAGATGACGTAGGATGCGAGCGGCCAGGGGGCGTCTTTACAAAATAGCGAGCGCATGTTTCGTTCGCTCGCTCAGACATAGAGGCGTCAACAGACCGCAAAGAGCGAGCACTCAATTTAAATAGCCGGCCCCTCTTTCTGACCGAGCGAGCGCAAATAGCGCGCGGCTCTGAATCAGGCCCTCAGATGCTTAATTGCGACCATTGGAAGCTATACTCATAGGGAGATTTTACACATAGCATGGGGCTGATGCAAATCCCGATATTGCTTCTGATGCAACTAAAGCCGCTCAAAGTGGGCTTCCAGCCCTCCTCCGCTTTCAGATGCACAGTTGTAAACCATAGATGGGCGGATATTAGCGTTAGCATACAGTCAAAGACACGACTACGGCAAAAGATGCTAACTCGGCTGTGCAGTATCCCACTCAGAAGCAGCCCCCACTTCTGCATCAGCCTTAGTAGGTGCTGGACAACATGCACCAGTGGCCATTCTGATGTAGAACAGCAGTCTCTAGCTAGCGATTGTTTAGCTGTGCTTTTTTTTTCCCCTGTAAAATACTTGAGGGAGCTTGTAAATGTTACATTTAAGCGCTTTAACAGCAATTTCAGTCTGTGGAGGTTAAGTGATCGACAGTGTGATATATAGCTACAATGTAAGCTAGCGGGCATGATGTTTACAAGCCATCTATTTGGGAGAATAAATATGGGGGTCAATAGATGAACAAAGTTGCTCTATATATAAAGACAAAAAAGTTTCAAGGTAAAACATTCTGGGCCTGATTCAGAAGTGCACACAGAACTGGCGTTTCCGGTACCTGGTGGTGGTGGGGATGCTGAACACAAAATTATGGATGGATGTCTCTGACATCCGTATCCTAATAAAAGCAAGCTGCGGCTATGGTCCTGACAAGCCTCCAAAACTCCCCTAACACCACACTTCACTCAGAGCTTTCAGTGTTAGGGATGGCCATCGAACATCGATGATATTGAATCATCTATGGTTTATGGCCGATGTCGAATAGTTTTAACATCGATGACAGAGCCAATGGTTCTTAGAGTAGTAGCCGATACTTTTTATTCTTTTTCCTGTTCGGGACGGAGCTTAACCCTGCCCCCTTTTTTGATTGGCCAGCAGTCCCCATTCTCAACAGCAGCGGTGGCCATCGAGGGGTGCAAACCATCGATGGTTCACCATAGATAGTTTGTGTACCATCAATGGTAATCACCGATGGACCCATCAATGGCAATCATCGATGGACACCCCTAGTTAGTGTTATGGCACATGCTGGCAGTGTGGTGGCCACCCCTTCCCTCTACTCAGGTCCTCCCCTCCTACTCTTGTCAATCACATAAGAGGCTCCGCCCTTCAGACTATACATACTGACTGAAGAGATGCTTCTGAATGGCTTCTTTGTGAGGAGAATTGGGGGTGTGCGTGGGAAAGGTTAATGAGTGCTGACAGGGTGAGTGAATAAGTTACTAAGTGCTGGAAGGGTGAAATGCATATTGAATAGTTTAATCAGTGCTGGGTGGGGGGAGTTAATAGGTGCATAGTGGGGGTGTTAATGGGGGAGAAGCTAAGAAGCAGTATCAGCGTACGTTATGAGCGCTGATACCACTTCTCCCCGATGTATGATCGGGGTTGAGCGGTAAATGACAGGGGATGTCCCTGTCATTATCGGCGCTGCTATCTACAAGAAAGCAGGGCCATTTGCCTGGGCAATGTAGGAACGGTCAGATCGCCTGACCGATCTGCCCACTGTAGCTGTCGCTATCGAACAAACAGGATGTGTAACGTGCTGTGTTTACACTAGGTTGTTTTAGTAAAGTGCCGCTCCCTGACCATTTTGCAGAGGGAAGAATGCGTCCTGCCCCCTTTTGTAGTGCTATGCATTCTCCCTCTCTCTACCCGACTCTCCTCCTCTCTACAAAACCTCACCAAAGCCATCCTGCTCTCATCCTAACCCACTCCCCCATCCTCAAGGTCTACTCATCTGTGTCATCACTGTCTGTCTGTCCCTCCCCTTTAGAATGTAAGCTCTCACGAGCAGGGTCCACATCCCTCGTGTGATTTTCCTTCTCTTAGAAATACTATCATCTACTTTATACTCCCTACAATGGCACCCGACCCTTGGTTTCTGTCACCCTGCTGCTTATTTGAGTGTTACGACCGCTGATGCAGCAATGTTTATAACCTTGTACTTGTCATGCATTGTCTTATACTATAAAAGTGCATATCCACTAGCAGATAGTGGAGCGACAGTACGATTACAACATTGTAATTGTACAATCGTTCCTCTTCCACTGCAGTGCCTACACTGAACGATATGTTGTTCAGTGTAGACACCCTCCCTCATCCCTGAACATGGTAAAACTGTCGTTATCGGCAGATTGACCAGCATTTTCAGGCGCATATTGATGTTGAAAAACGACCATCACATCGCTGGTCGTTTTGTACATTTTCATGCCCGATTAATGAGCGATTTAACGATAACGACATCATTCAATCGCTCATTTTAATCGGCAAGTGGATACACGGCTTAAGTCTCCGTTTTCTTGTTTTCCTTTTTTGTTTATGTACTTTGTTAGGCACTGCAGAACTCTTGTGGCACCATATAAAAAAAGGATAATAATATTATGTTAAGGGGGCAGTGATGTGTGGCATAATTATGAATTAGGGGCACAGCTGTTTGGCATAATATGTTTAAGGGGCATTGATATGTGGCATAATTATGAATTGGGTCACAACTGTGTAGCATTATATTTTGGGGGTACTTATGTATGCTATATTACTGTCTACAGTGCACAAACAAATGGTGTTCACAATTTTTGGTCAAAAGCATGCAGGTAAGGTTTAATGTAGATGGCTAGGAAGAGTATATTGCAGGGGTGGAAGGGGGAACCTTTGCCTAGGGTGCCCAGAAACCATACACCAGACCTGAGTGCACACTATGTTGATGCTGTACACAAGATTCTGAATTTCTTATTCTGTGTCACAATGGTTACCTCAGAAAGCCGACGCAGAGAAAGGCAATTTCAGCGGGCGTTTCTGGGCGGTAACAGGAGCGTTGCTAGCTCTGCAGCAAGTGGGCATTTCTGTATAAATGTCTGTATGAAGTCCATCGGCCACTGCATTATCATAAAGATGCAGTTGCACTGCGACAAAAGATGCATATCGTACACCTCTGTATCAGCCCCGCTGAACGCATTCCTAAAACTTATGAATATACAAGAAAGAAAAAAAAAGAGTGCTTTCCTTTAACACTTCAAATTCATATAAACAATGTATTGCGTGTTTGGTTAAGTGTAGAGAGGAGTCAATGATATTTGAGCAGAGATTAATTATGAGAGGTTAATATTGTGGTCACTGGGATAACCTCTGTTTTGTATAGAGGTTACAAGAATGCTCTCTGTATTATATGACTGTCACTGGGATGTTCCCTGTATAGTATGGTGGACTAAGGTGCTCTATGTATTGTATGTCACAATGATGCTCTAACTTTTGGGTACAGGTAGGTATATGATTTTTTTCTTTTTATAATCCTACTAAGGAAAATGTATTTTAACCCAGCTAACGTTTGTGCTGGCCCCACCTAGAGTTGATCTGGTCCCAACTACAAATGGCAGAGATACTTTAAACTCCAAATCTGTCTCTGGGAGCATGTGAATAAATATCCTGTCCCTTGTGACATTTGAGGAGTGTGTCGTCTTAAGTGCAGTAGAGGTGGGGCATGGGACAGTTGAAGGGAGAGGGAAATTGTGTGTCCCAAGTAGACTCCTGTTCTATGATTACATTTCAAGTCAAAACTTTATAACCCTTTGACTCTTATCTTTCAGAATAATGCAGTGAATTAGACTGCCGTATGGATTTTTGGTGATTGTTGTCCAGTAACTGTTGGTGATACTCGAGTGTTTCTGAGAATTGAGAGAGAAGCTCTATAACACAGAGAGAAACCAGTCATGCTGCAGAGATCCAGGAGTGTTAAGACCACTGGTTGTCGCAATATGCTGCAACCTGTTCTGATTGTCGCAATATGCTGCAACCTGTCCTGCATGTGAGAAGAGTGATGTGAGTGTTTGCTCTAAGAGGCAGTCAGGAAAGAGTAAGGTGAAGTCTGTATTTGGAGATGTGTGTGAATGCACTGGTGTGACAGCAGCTATGTAGAAGCAGTGATAAATAGTGACAATCTCACAAGTCCATAGTGTCAGTTCTTATGTAAATGTAATACTACTGCCATGCTTAACTAAGTGATATGTACTGGAGAGTAAAGCAGGATGATGTACATAAGTCACTGTACGTAAAACACCCAAATAATTTAATCAAAATGAGATATTGCCTGATACCTACTTATTTATTCACTGGTAACTGTACACGGCTACACATGCTGGTTGGTTACTAAACCTGCAAATGCATGGCTACCTGTTTGTTAATGTTTGACTAAAATGAGCCCAAGGAGATAGTCGGAGACTAAGCTATAGCATTGTAGTTTACCCAAGGCTACTGTACGGCAAGAATTGAGCTTAAACCCTGCACATATATTCCACACAGGGTTCAACAAGGCTAGCTCATTCTTCTTCATAGGGTTCAACTAGGCTAGCTCATTCTTCTTCATAGGGTTCAACTAGGCTAGCTCATTCTTCTTCATAGGGTTCAACTAGGCTAGCTCATTCTTCTTCATAGGGTTCAACAAGGCTAGCTCAGTCTTCTTCATAGGGTTCAACTAGGCTAGCTCAGTCTTCTTCATATGGTTCAACAAGGCTAGCTCATTCTTCTTCATAGGGTTCAACAAGGCTAGCTCATTCTTCTTCATAGGGTTCAACTAGGTTAACTCAGTCTTCTTCATAGGGGTCAACAAGGCTTGCTCAGTCATTTTCACAAGGTTCAAGAAGGCTAACTCAGTCTTCTTCACAGGGTTCAACTAGCCTAGCTTAGTCTTCTTCACATGATTCAACTAGGCTAGCTCAGTCTTTTCCTCTTTTACACAGCAAACCCGGAACGCACCCGGGATTTTGTATTATTTTGCTTATTTTAACTGGGTCCTTTCATACTGCACAATAACCTGGGTTGCTGCACGTTCACATAAAATAACCCAGGTTATTGCTGGCAGTGTTAAAGGGGTATCAGTCTTTTTCACAGGGTTCAACTAGGCTAGCTCAGGTTCTTCACATCCTTGGTCTTTGCCGGTAATGATGTGGAGAGGGCCCTTGCACATGCAAGTTTGAAAACCAGGCTAACAGTAAAACATTACAAGTGCATCAATACAGTTTACTGTTGCTGTTAAAAATGGGTACCACACCATCCCTCAACTAAGGCTACTGTTCTTGAATGACTCTAGTACACACTCTGTAGTTGCAAATGCAATTTAACAATGTCTCTTATACATTTCACAAGAGCTGGCTTTCTATGCAATGTTCTCCGCAGAGTTAATTTCACGGGGGCGATACACTCAGCTTTTTGTACATGCCACTAGGATGTCGTTAGGTGTAGTAAGACTACTCTTAATGTTGACAGTCAATATCGCAGGGCATCTGAGTATCGTTCATCTGCTTTGGCTACATTTTAATGAAAAATTGTAGTGAAGATTTCCTCTCGCTGTGATAAGAACTTATAGAAAATCATTATTACCGCATCAGTAAACAGGGATCAATGCCTGTACTTCTATACAGCCTCATTCTAGTGTGTACAACTGAAAATATATGGTTTATGCCAGAATAAAACAGTAAAGAAAGTGGTTTATGATTATTTTTTAGTTTGCAAGAACTTACCGCAGCTAGCATATCTGCTAGGGGGACCAGCAGGTTCTTTTGTCAAGTGTCGCATTGTTTGTTCCTTGCAGGGAAAAAAGAAAAATAATTAATAGAGGAACTAATAATAGACAGTAAAGGCAGTGTTTTCATTTTAAATTCTTATTGTGACTTGTCCAACTATGGGATGCTTTGATGTATTAATTAATCAACTTGCCCTCATGATAATTACTGTTGTTTTGCTGGACAAGAGAGCAGTGTATACAGTACGTGTTTCAGTTTACAATGTGAGAAGTTCCATCCGACTTTAGAGGTACATTTATAAAAAGAATTATGAGGGATATCCTTCGAAAATACCTATTTTCAGGTATCTGCATACAGTCAAGTGCATACATTTTGGGACATTGCCAGAATTTTTATATTTTGGCCTTGAGATGAAACAAACAAGATGTGCTTTAACTGCAGACTTTCAGATTTAATTTGAGGGTAATTACATCCAAATCGGGTGAACGGTGTAGGAATTACAACGGTTTCTATATGTGCCTCCCACTTTTTAAGGGGCCAAAAGTAATGGGACTATCAACTCAAAAGCTATTTCATGGACAGGTGTGGGCTATTCCCTCGTTATTTCATTATCAATTAAGCAGGTAAAAGGTCTGGAGTTGATTCTAGGTGTGACATTTGCATTTGGAATCAGTTGCTGTCGACTCTCAATATGAGATCCAAAGAGCTGTCACTATCAGTTAAGCAAGCCATCATTAGGCTGAAAAATCAAAACAAACCCATCAGAGAGATAGCAAAAACATTAGGTGTAGCCAAATCAACTGTTTGGAACATTCTTAAAAAGAAAGAATGCACTGGAGAGCTCAGCAACACCAAAAGTCCCGGAAGACCACGGAAAACAACTGTGGTGGATGACAGAAGAATTAATTCCCTGATGAAGAAAAACAGTTGGCCAAATCAAGAACACTCTCCAGGAGGTAGGTGTATATGTGTCAAAGTCAACAATCAAGAGAAGACTTCACAAGAGTGAATATAGAGGGTTCACCACAAGATGTAAACCATTGGTGAGCCACAAAAACAGGAAGACCAGATTAGAGTTTGCCAAAAAACATCTAAAAAAGCCATTACAGTTCTGGAACAACATCCTATGGACAGATGACACAAAGATCAACTTGTACCAGAGTGATGGGAAGAGAAGAGTGTGGAGAAGGAAAGGAACTGCTCATGATCCAAAACATACCACCTCATCAGTGAAGCATGGTGTTGGTAGTGTCATGGCGTGGGCATGAATGGCTGCCAATGGAACTGGTTCCCTTGTATTTATTGATGATGTGACTGCTGACAAAAGCAGCAGAATGAGTTCTGAAGTGTTTCGGGCAATATTATATGCTCATATTCAGTGAAATGCTTCAGAACTCACTGGACGGCGCTTCACAGTGCAGATGGACAATGACCCGAAGCATACTGCAAAAGCAACTAAAGAGTTTTTTAAGGCTAAAAAGTGGAATGTTATGCAATGGCCAAGTCAATCCCCTGACCTGAATCCGATTGAGCATGCATTTCACTTGATGAAGACAAAACTGAAGGGAAAATGCCCCAAGAACAAGCAGGAACTGAAGACATTTGCAGTGGAGGCCTGGCAGAGCATCACCAGGGATGAAAC
This sequence comes from Taudactylus pleione, assembly GCA_031769625.1. Classification (NCBI taxonomy): domain Eukaryota; kingdom Metazoa; phylum Chordata; class Amphibia; order Anura; family Myobatrachidae; genus Taudactylus; species Taudactylus pleione. Next base: position 4,694,426 of record JAUIMM010000384.1, read on the forward strand.
CCAGCGTCTGGGGATGTCTATGCGTTCCAGACTTCAGGCTGTAATTGCCTGCAAAGGATTTGCAACAAAGTATTAAAAAGTGAAAGTTAGATTTAGGATTGTTTAGTTTGTCCCATTACTTTTGGCCCCTTAAAAAGTGGGAGGCACATATAGAAACCGTTGTAATTCCTACACCGTTCACCTGATTTGGATGTAATTACCCTCAAATTAAATCTGAAAGTCTGCAGTTAAAGCACATCTTGTTTGTTTCATTTCAAAGCCATTGTGGTGGTGAATAGAGGCAAAAATATGAAAATTCTGTCAATGTCCCAATATTTATGCACCTGACTGTATTTCAAGCATCCCAGAATGTATCTAGAGCGTGACCGCAGAACATAGCTGAGATATCTGCTATGGTCCCCCATTTTTGATTGTAAAAGCAGTCCCCATAGGTTTCTATGGGCATGGGCGCAGAGAGGGGAGGGGAGCGGGTACAATTTACCCGGGCCTGGGCTTCCAGAGGGGCCCGGCAGGGGCCAGGATCCGGCGCCGCCCCCCCACCTCCTCACTATCTCCCAGCACACAGCATGTGCTGGGATGCAGTGGGAGATTGCTGTGGCTGCTGCTTAGCAGCCGTGATCAATCTCTTATGCCTGAGGGGGGGGGAGCGATCACACTGATCGCGCCCCCCCTGGCTTTGCGCTGGGCTGAGGGGCTCAAAGCGCTCCCTCCCCGACGCTGCAAATGTATATTTTTGTATTTTTTTCTTCGAGGGGGCGTGGCCACGCCTCACGCAATTAGGCCACACACCCTCTTTACCGGGGCCCGGCGGCGCTCTCAACGGCCCTGTCTATGGGGGCTGCTATATTGTAAGATTTACCAAGATAGCTTGGCCCTAGCAGCTAATGCCATCTTCGGATGGCATTAGCCCATTGTAGCATATGGGCTACTCTAACGCAAATTATTATGAAGAGGGCTGTGCTTGCACTTTAGGCTGACCCGATTAGACTCAGCAAGCAAAGTGTTAGCATTAGCTTCCAACTCTCATGGGAGCCCATGTCCCGGGAAGAGATTTTTGCTAAATTCAAACAACAATTAAAATGTTTGCTTTGGGGTAGTTGTATCAAGCAGAGAAAGAGTGAAGACGTGGACCAGTGGAGAAGTTGCCCATAGCAACTAATCATCTTTGAGGAAGAATTTATCAGTCTATAAAATGATAGGTAGATGCTGATTGGTTGCTATGCTTATACAAAAACCCCATAGTCATTATTATAATATCCCAACCACATTACAAATGCAGGAGATGATAAATATGCCCCTTAATACTTACTGGCAGTTACTTGTGATGATTAACACATATTTTGTCCAAAATTGATCTTGCGGAATTATATAGCAATTGTGGTATATGGCAGAATCTAATAATATATATCTAAAACTAACATTTTTGGTTTGGTTTAAACTTCTGCATATAACTTATTTCTTATATTGAGTCAGAAAATACAGCTTCATTATTTATGTAGTATCACATTTATTTGACTGTAAAATTGATTTTTAAGAGAAGAGAATTGCATGAGGTTAATTCGGCATTACAACATACAAAATACTTATCATCAGAGAGCTGTTAACAAACCCTAAGGACCCTTGTCATAAGGCCTGATGTTACACATAACATAAAGTAGATATAACTGCGGCCCAATTAAAATATGCTTCTAAAATAATCCATACTGGACAAACAAGGCATTATTTGTTTTTCTTTATTAAAATAATGTAAAAAGCATTTCTTAGCAGAAATTTATTATTACGTATAATTGTAAATTTATAAAAGAAGGGGAAGCAAAACAACCCAACATCTCATAAGACTCTTATAAAGGCCTGGGGTTAATTACATATGTATTAACAGCATTTGTATGCTAGTAAAACACGTGTAAATGGTGGTGTCACTAGAAACCAATAGCGATATTTTACACTATTTGCCCGATTCCGACGCATAGTGACGACAAATCGTGTAAAATATGCCCAAATTGTGAGGGTCCACTCACGATCACGATGCCGATGCGTGTACCCGCAGGTCGTACATCGCATCTTCAGATCTGCCGTGCTGTAGATGCAGATCTGCCAATCTGGGACACGATGGACTGGAAAAAGTTAAGGATGCACGATAGATCCTTTGTCACATTGGACACTTTTTACACCAAATCGTGTGCAGGCCTGCAGGGAGCTGCCGGGGGAGAGTTCAAGGGAAATCGTACACGATGTTGGATCGTGAGCACATCGCCAAGTGTGTAGGCACTTTATATCATCATAGACACATGCATTTCATACTTGCCCCCCTCTTTTTCCCACCCTGCTTCCCACAAGAAAGGGCAAGTCTCCTGGTTGCAGGTGACGGCTGGACCGGGAGACTTGCCCTTTCTTGCGGGCAGGCGGAAGCCTCCCAGCCATTCCGGGAGAGTCGGCAGGTATGATGCATTTTCACTAGAGCTGCATTTGTGTTCTGGATTTTAACTCAGGTAAATTCATAGGAGAAGCCTAAAGATTGTGAAATTGCGAGCAGGACCCGGTTTCCTCTTTGTCTGTTATTAGCCAGTCACTTCTTATTACTGTTTGGTCCCCCAACGGAATATGCTGGCGCCATATAAACAACTGTTAAATAAAAAGGGAGCTACAAGTGAGCTCCAAAAGCTAAAATGAAAATGCAAGTGAAAACTCATTGCATGTCAAAGTGTTTAGAGCACATTTTCACTCAAACTGTTGCTTGCGGTACAAAATGGAAACACAATGCTAATGAGTTCCTGGTCTCTACAGCCAATAAGCTACATCACACGGTTCAAATTACACAACAAACAAAGAACCTGCTGGCATCTGCTACTTATTAATTTTCCTGTCAGCTAGACAAAAGGCATCACACCACAAATTTGACAGAATGTCAGATAACAGACTGATGGGTAGCTACACACAAAGGCCCTCATTCAGAGCCGTTCGCTATTTGCGTTCGTTCGTTCAAAAACAAGGGGTGGCTATACAAAAGATCCGTTCGCACATTGCAGTCTGTTCACACCTCTAAGTCTGAACGAGCGAGCAAAACATACGCTCGTTTATTTGATAAAAACGCCCCCTGGCCGCTCGCACCATACGTCATGTCCGCTATTTATTAGATTAATCGAGTACATCGAACAGGATATGAACTGCTCGCTATTCTTGTGGTTGGTTTTTTCAACCGCTTTTTTGCGAGCAGTTCTGAGTTTAAAAAAAACAAGTGACGTGGTCATTGACGCTGCTGTATTAATTATGCACACCCATAAAACGCCCGTTTTGACCTTTAAGCACGCCTGCGTTCTGATCTTCACTCCCCGTTTTCAAGCACCTTCCCCTGTTACCACCCACATACGCCTCATTCTGTCACTCAAAATAGCAGGCACTCGCTATATTGCGTACAAATGATTTTCGGCCGCACTAACTGGTTCGCGCATGCGTACTAAAAAACGTACGCATGCGCAGATGTGCGAACATCGCTCGGAACGAGCGTACTGCCGCTAGCGAGTGGCTCTGAATGAGGGCCAAAGGCAGTACCATGTGGAACCTTTGTTGTTCAACCATATTGCTGTACCATCTTGTCTCATGTATTACTTATTATACAATTCTAATAACCTATGACATGCTCAGAAGGTGTCAGAACTCTCAGGTAATGACATCACTCACACAGGTAGGAGGAGTCAGAGTTCAGACCAAATGTCAGTAAAGCTGGGTACATACTTTCGATATTTGAACGATTTGCCCGTTTCCGACGGATTGGAATGGCAAATGGTTCAGTGTGAACCCAATATGTTGGGCAGTGCGAGCTGCCGTGGGTCTTCAGCAGCACTGTCAAGTCGGCCCTACATGCAGCCCAACTTGACGATGCAGCTTACAACCCCATGCAGCGGGATGCGGAAGGGGCCGACAGATCAGGCGGTCGAGCACCGGATCATCTAATGTGATATATCGGCCCGTTGGCGGGAGGGCCGCTCGTTGGATCGCTGGATACACACGTCGTTTGGTGTGTAACCAGCTTAGCTGTAATGTAGCTGTTACTAATAACAGGCAGATCATCGGCTGATCAGGCCAATATAATTGTATAATGCATGGTTGCGACCGATCAGCGATGAGCAGACGGTCAGTCATGAAAAATCTTCCTACAAGCCCGACCGATCTGATAATTGGCCAGCCACATCTGGCAGTGTATGCGCTGCCATGGCCGACATTTCTTCTGTTCCTTCGCAGGGGAGGAACGGAGAAATGTTTCCTCCCAATGAGAGGAAAGCAGATATCGTGAGGCCATACACTGTGACATATTTCGCATGTATGGCTACAATATCTGTGGGGTTTCAGGCTGTTAGTTAAAAATGTCTGTTGGCAGAGGCGCTTTAAGAGAGGAGGGGGCCCATGTGCAGGCTCTGATCGGGCCCCCTCCTCTCCGGCGGTGCAGTAGACTCTGGTATTGTGCCATTTTCCCGGTGATTTCTGCAGTCAGCACTGGGCCGATAGAGAGGCAAGTATATTTAATTGGGTGTGCGGTGTGTGGGGCTCCCCTAGACCCAGGGGCCCATGTGCAATGCACACCTTGACCCAGGGGCCCATGTGCAATGCACACCTTGCACCCATTATAAATACGCCAGTGAATCGGTCTGACAATCATTTTATGTGACAGTGCATGCCCAGCATTAGTAATAATGTATTTTTTTGTTACTCCTGTCTTTAGCCCAATCTACATAGTCAGTGATAAGATGGGGAACCTTCCAGGAGGCATTTTTCAGAAATGCTTTGTGAAACTATATGGCCTGTATAACAACTGACCCAAAAGCAATTGCCTCGGTCACCCATTTAATGTTATGCAACGGAAGTATATATTTATACCACCTCCCTGAGCTAGCGTGGCCAGGCAACTGACCCACTTTTTCCACTAACTTATGCTAGTTTCAGCATTCCCCTTCTGTAATTCAAAACCTAAATAATCTGGCGCTGCACCCCCCAAGTGGTAGTATACGGGAATATTCTGACTTCCGCCTTGAATACAAATGTGGGAAATATAATAATCCACACAGAACTAAAGCAAAAGAAACAAATGTAATTCAAGGTGCTGTCAGATTAAATATATTTAATCACAAAATAGATAATAAAATGACTAAATAAACAGCACAGTAAAATACAATAAAATAAAAGCAATAGAACACTAGACCATTTCCTCACTAAAAAACTCTGGATCCAAATTCAAGACATATGTCTATAAAAGTAGATAAAAAATACTCTGCATTACAATTATGATTCATAATAATTGTATCCAAAGGAATAGCAACACAGTCATTAATCTGTATCCACCAGCGAGAAATTGTATCCAATATAAGATCTGTATTTCTTTGTTTTAAAATTGAAACATATTTGCAAGGTAACTGTATATTTCACACATAGGGCCTGATTCAGACCCACTCGTGAGCGGCTGTCCGCTCGCAAGTGGGTTGATGGTCTGCACTACGCATGCGCACGACGGAGGGAGCTCCGTCGTGCGCATGCGCGAGACGCGCCGAGCGAAGGACTTTCCTTCGCTCGGAGTGTCTGATCAAAGGGGGCGTGCTGTCAATGTTGATTGACAGCACGCCCCCTTTGGTGGGCGTGCCTCCCAGACGGAGGCGTTCCCAAGGGAACGCCTACCGTCAGAAGCTGGCCCCACTGACATCACTAGTGATGTCAGTGGGAGTGATTTTGGCTCTGATAGAGCCAAAATCACTCCAGGGCTTGTGGTTGAGAAACTCAACCGCAGGCTTCTGCTCGCAGAGGCGATGTTCGCGATGGTCAAGACCATCGCGACTATCACCCTGTGCACTCGTATATGCTGTGGGTGGTGACCCACAGCTATACGAGCGTCCAGGAGGATGCTCCATATTTATGGAGGTGGGCCCTGATTCAGAGCGAGCGCTCTGGTCAGAGCGTCCGGCTCTGAATCAGGGCCATAGTTCATTGGAGAAAAAAGCATAAGGTGCTAAAAAAGCACACTAAATAGATCTATTCAAAGTGCCAAAAAATTTGGTCGCCACTTAAACGGAATCGCTGACATACAGGGATACAAAATCACTTGTTTCTATAGTCCATATAAAGTCTCATATGCCAGACGCCGAAGTGCTTATCTCACAGATAATACATCCAGAAGACTTTTATGTCCTGCCATAGACGACACATTCGGCAATCTAAGAAACTATAATGCAATAATATGTAGTGCTATAAAGAGTCCTTTTATACAGGAACAACTGTTCCTTATCCGTAATTGCTGCAGCTGCTGCAACAGAAAGACCAGGTAGTGTCCTGATTTGATATAGAAATATATGTCACAGAATAATAGGCACCGCTTGCAGCATTTAATCAATGAAATATATTTTAATACAAACATGCAGATGTGAATACTAAATAATACAAATGGCTGAATGAGAAGTAATCACAATATAAAATTGAAAGATTTCCAAAGATGATAAAATAGTAAAATACCTATAAAAAAAATCACAACATATATATATATATGAAAAAAGATAACTGGAGGATATATAAATATGTAGTAAACACATACAAAATAGCTGTATTCTAGATTCAATTCCAGTATATGGCATTATATCAAGTGCTGTCCACCTGACGATAATACAATTGGTGATTTTTTTATAGGTATTTTACTATTTTATCATCTTTGGAAATCTTTCAATGTTATATTGTGATTACTTCTCATTCAGCCATTTGTATTATTTAGTATTCATATTTGTATTAAAATATTTTTCATTGATTAAATGCTGCAAGTGGTGCCTAATATTCTGTGGCATACATTCGCCAATCTACCTGCTCTTTCAGGCCATCTCTCATACAGGGCTGCACCTTTAGAATAAAGCTCCTGAGGAAGCCGCTGATACTGCCACAGGCGGAGAAGCGCGCAGAGACGTCTATTTCTGAAACCATTAACCGGTCATTATCGAACATCATCCCTCTCTGGTTGCATATAACGGGAGCAGCAATTCTGGAGCAGCGGCGGTGAGATACAAACATCCAAATACTCTGCCACTGCCTTTCAGCTTATTCTAAAGGTGCAGCCCCTTCTGTAATTGCAAGCTCCGGAGTTTGCAAACCCTAAGATGCCCACTTCCAAAGCCGTGGGCAGTGGAAATCCACTGGTGTACCACTGAGATGACCATCGACACTAATGATGCCCTAAGGCTGGTGCAGTGTCTCCTTCTAAACTGTCTCTACTCAAGGTCTCTGTGGCTCTGCGATGAGAAGGGAGCTGTGTTCATTGACACGCCCTTGACACTTCAATACTGCCCATGAGACTGCTTTTTGCAATCACTTTAAGCCATCACCTAGTCACCTCCCACGAACGCCCATGGCTGTTCACTGCTAGCTCTATTGCAAGTAACTCAAAAGCAGTCTCTGCGTATACTCAGTGGTACTTGTCTACTTTCCAGGAACCTGCGGGAGGCTCCCATTTTTTTTCTCCTCCGTATCCTGCTCACTTCCTAGCGAAGTGGGCAGAATGGTGAGAATAATGGGAATCCGCGATCCTGGAAGGGGAATAGGGCCTAGTGACGCAATTCTGATAATCATGTTATTTGACCCCGCCCCTTATTAAAGATGTGCTATTTGCAGCATTGTGTCAATAGGGGGCGGGGCCTAATGATGGTAATAGTTTGGTCCTGCCACCCTCCCTGCCCACATGCATCTCCTGCTCCCAGGAAGAAGCAACTACAGAAGTCCGCAAGCATGATACACAGTAGCAAATAGTGGCTTAACTGCACAAACATCAACACTGCGTCCACCTCTAAAATAGGCCCTGTGTTTGGCAATGATTTCTGCCATCCCTAAAATACCTATTGCATTACTTCTTTCATCAATTCTACTTATCTAATAGATTTTTTATTGCGCAGATCTCCCTTTGTAATTGTATTGCTTCTTTAATATAGATGGGGAGAAAATATATGTGCACCCCTTTGGATAATACAGTTTGTGGTATATAATAATTTGAACATTTTATATTATAGCCTTTTCTATTTTCTTTTTTAATTTTACAAAATTAAACCAGATCTCTGCTATTTTAGTTCCAGCACCTTTTTTACACAGTTGACCATGCATCACCTTTCAAGTATGTGTCCCCCCTATGATGTCTTTCCCACATGCCCAGTTATTAATTTGCTTTAAATGCAAATTTGGACAGTAGGTCCACTTTAAATGTATAATGCTACCTAGAGCCAAGTTTTACTTTTAGTAAGAAATGCAAAGAAAAATAAGTCATGCTGTTTGCCATTCAAACTGTTTAAATCTGCACCTTATAAATATATTACATTAATCAGCCACAAGGTTCCAGCTTGTTAATTTTTTTGGGAAAAGACAAGCAAGGTTTTCCTGCCCTAACATCCCGTAGAGTGTGATTGTGAGAGGTACTGATAAAACCTAATGGCTTGTATAAAGCTGACAACAACTTAAGTGCATATTTTGAGCCTGATTTACAAGTCCAAATGTGGACGGATCACGTGGATATCTGCAAACTGCACATGGGTCGTACCATGTACACCAGGGGTAGAGAACCTTTTTTCTGCTGAGGGCCATTTTGATATATATAACATTATTCGTGGGCCTAGTGCAGACCATGCCCCTCTGTATTACGTCACACTGGGCGGGGCCACAATCACTGGTGATTACAGCAATGCCCCAAGCTGTAAGGGCAGCGCTGTGATGGTCTGAAGCATACTAAGGACGCTCCAGGTGGCACTGCTGCATAGATTCTGGCTGCAGGGTGCCATTCTAGGCACCCGGCTAACCAGATGAGGCTAGCAGAAAAAAAGCTCAGAGGGCCAGACCAAATGATTCCGAGGGCCTTCTACAGCCCCCTGGGCAGGAGGTTCCCCATCCCTGATGTACACGGACGGAGATTGAAAGTACGGATAGTTTTCTAGGTGGCAATTGGGCAGTTACTTTGTTGTAACTGTGCGGAACAGGTCCATCTTGTGGGAGTTAGGTGGGCATGTGGGCAGATTTACGTACTTGTTTGGAGTGTCCGGGCAGAGATGGGACACCTGTTTCTGTTAGATCTTTTGTACCCAGCATGAGGTGGGTGAAAGCCCCGATACTAATGATGGCAGTTGTGTATGGAAAAACAGTGGGCAGAGCGATCTTCTGGATAAAGACATAGATGGGCGGATACTCGCATTAGCAGAAAGCAGGCTGACAAGGTCATATGGAAAAGACGCAGCAGATACGTTTTCAAATATCTAAGGTACTGAAAAGATGTGACATGATAACTTCATACAAGAATATGCTGTATTATTTGCTTTGCAATTCTTCTTTTAAACGCATTCATATCTCAAAAATGTATTTGCACAATTGTACCCAATACAGGGTAATGCATACAGTATGCTAGATAGTTTTATTCGCTCTGTATAGGCAACATTGTCTACTGTTATCTTCTTCTCGGGCTTGTTCTCGTAACACCTCAATTTTGTCAAGTTGCATCTCAAGACCAGCAAATTTGATTTGTCATTAATTTACAGAATGAATGGTTAGAATAAGTCAGAGTGAAATTTAGGGATTAAATTATAGCAGCATGCCAAAATTCGAAAGACACATTCTGTGCAGCGGGACGCATAAGTACTGAGATTGAGATATCTTTAAAGAAAATATTGAGCAATGGTAAAAATGTATACCTGGTTTGTATGTTTTAACAAAAAAAAATGTACTTATTGCAGATTAAAAGTGTATAAGCATTTTTCTATAAGGATTTGCTTTCTTTATAAGGAGAACATAGAAATGTATAATGTGCTCATTACGGCAAAATTAATAATAATGTGGTGTACATTAGACCTAATGCTCTAAATATCATATGGGGTTGTACAAGGTCCCAAACCATGTGACATCGTGAGCTGTGGAACTTGGCAGGTCTGCATTCTCACTTGATAGCAGAGCAAGCATGACCCCACGATGTATATTCTTAGATGCGCAGGAGCACAGCAGGAGGTGGGGCATCGCTAGCTCTCCGACGTCAGCCTGTCATCAGTGGGGCCCCTCCATAAAGGCAGGGTGCATTTTAAAATTGGGAAGGTGCGGCACCCCAATGAAAAAGCCTAGCGTGAACGCTATAATAATACCCTTATTAAAATAGATAAAGCCACTTAATCTCCAAAATAGGGGTAGATTCATTAGTTACATGGGAATTTAGCTATTCAATTAATTCCAGCAACCAGCCCCCAAGACTGCATTTATCACGTATCTGCTTGCACCCTCCTGAGGTGTAAGCAGAAATCCGTGATTAGTAGAGCTTCAGGCTGGTCAGTAGCTGCATCTCGCCTGCCACTTAGAATGGGAGAAGCTACTTAACGCGGTCAATCCAGTGTTTTCTCCCACTAATTAGTGGTCGCTGTGGGAACTGAATAGCTCTTGAATTGAATTGCCCTCTTAGAGCCCATTCACCATGACATCTTACCACTTCAGGCCCCAACGCCCTCACCACTTTTGGGACTGCCAACTCTGTCTCCCTTCACCCCAGTCCATGCTTTCCTCTCCAACAGCATCTTTGACTCCATTCCCTCCAACCTCTTCCAGCCCTCCCCCCAACTTTTCTAGCACCTTCTCTTTATCCATCAAGCATGCTCCTGTCTCCCCCATTCTTAACAAAACGTCTCGTGAAACCTACTTGCTCACTACCTACTCTAACTAACTCACTAACTATCTCTGTTCTTCCATTTGCCTCTAAGCTCCTCAAGTGGGTAGATTACAACCTCCTCACCTATTTGCGCTCCTACCATTCCCTCTAGACCTACATCATCAGACTATAAAGGCTTTTTAGTCCACCAAGTTCACTGATGACCTCCTCACCAGCAAATCCAAAGGCCAGTTCTTATTCTTAAACTCCTTATACTCACAGCTGCATTTGACATCACTGACCACTCCTTCTCCTTCAAACCCTCCACTCTATTGGGCTTCACTGCTCAGCTCTCTCCTGGTTCACCTCCTACTTGTCTAAACGCTCCTTCTCCATAACTACTGGCATGTCCACTTCCCCATCACTTACCCTTCCCACACCCAAGTTTTTGTTCATGGCCCCCTTCTCTTCTCTCTCTACACATCTTCCCACGACGAGCTAATCTGTTACTTTGGACTTTGCTACTACCACTATGCCGACAATACCCAAATTTACCTTTCTTCCCTGAACCTGTCTCCCTCTGTCCTATGCTATGTAACCTCCTGTCAGCAATCTTAGCTTGGATGACACAATGTTTCCTTGAACTCAATATTTCAAAAACTGATCTCATCATCTTTCCCCCAGTCGGGTGTGGATTAAGAGATAGACACCAGATGTTAGACAGTCAATAGGTCGACGACAAAAGGTTGACAGGGACAAAAGGTCAACACACTAAAGGTCGACATGTAAGAAGGCCAACAGGGTCAAAAGGTCGACACAAAAATTATCGACATAATGGTCGACACGTTATTATTATTTTCTGTTTTCTAGCCCTAGTCTTCACCCTAACCCTCCCCTTAGTGCCTAACCCTAACCCTCCCTCCTGGTGCCTAACCGTCGGGGTAGGTATCTGACCCTAACCATCCCTGCTAGTGCCTAACCCTCCAGTAAGTGCCTAACCCTAACCGTTAGGGTAAGTGCCTAACCCTAAAAAAAAAGTTTATAAAAATTGTGTCGACCATTTTTGTGACAACATTGTCGTCCATTTGTACATGTTGACCTTTTGTCCCTGTCGCCCATTTGTCCCAGTCGACCTATTGACTGTCTAACATCTGGTGTCTATCTAGACATTGTCAATCTTTTTACTATCTATAGCTTGAAACCCCCCACCCACCAGCCAAGACCCCTTCAACTTCGAATCTTCTCCATTCCTCAAGGCCGCTGTCTAGGTGTCACCTGTGACTCTGTCCTTCCAATCTACCCTCACATGCAATCTCTTGCACAATCTCTTGCATTTCCATCATATTTCCAGATTCAGGACGGTATGCAATTAGTTTCGCACCCGCGATATAGTTTTGCATGCCGTACTTATCGTACTCGTCCCCACTATTCGCCCTATTCAATTCTAAAAGATGAGAAAACTGAGACTCGCAAAGTCAGAACAGGCGGAAAGTGGTGTCAGAATCGGGGAAATCAGCCTCAACCCCCCAAATAGATGCAGAAACATTGGGGATCAATGTAGTAGTGCCCGAATAGCCCTAATAAAACTGTTTGGGGTACTTAAGTTGGTTCAATAGACCCTAATTAGTGTCTTTGCACAAGTGGTGAAGAATGGCATAAAGCAATTTTTTTTAGGGGGTGAAAAAAAGTAGTCCTGTGAAATTTAGGGTAACTGAAAATGGTTGCTAGCATCTTCTAATGTCTCTAAGGAGAAGTTTTTTAAAAGAGTGAAATTCCTCCCTCATAAAAGCACCTGCAATCCTCAAAACATTTGACCCCTTCTTAGAGCACCCCCAGAACCTTATTTCACTAGTTTGCAAACTTGTCCCCCCACTTTGTGCTTTTTCACCCTCAAGTTCAATGTACTTTTTTGGGGTATACTTAAGTTTTTTTCAGTAATTTTTTGACGCAGTTGTCCTTTCTGAGTGGTTTCTCCAACTTTGCACCGAAAAAAAAAAAAGGTGCACTTCTTTTCTTCTGCTATTCAGAGGCGAATCTTTTTCGCCTATTACATTACATTGACTTTCCGCGTACGCAAAGAGCGGATGGAATTAAATACAGAGATAAGTTTCCGACAGGCGAAAAGTCGCAATCGGCGATACTTTTTCGCGGATCTCGGCTTTTTGCTTCTAATTGAATACGGCCCTCAGGCTATTTACCGAAATCTGCTATAACTCTAATTTATTCCCACATAATTTCCTGACTAGATTACTATAATATGCTTCTCTCTGGCCTTCCTAACTCCTGCTACTCTTCCCTACACCTCCGGCCTCATTATCTCAGACACTACCTACCGCCTTCTTCGCTCAGCTAATAATTGTCACGTCACCTCATTCCTGATCAACACTCCATTCTTAGGATTTCTCCTGGGCCGCTCCTCGCCTCTGAAATGTCCTCCTTCGCTGCATTAGACTTTCATCCAGCCTCCCATCCTTCAAGTGTGCCCTTAAAACTAAATTTTTCATTCAAGTTTACCCCCCCCCCCCTTCACCTAACTCTGCAACCGCATTGCTCTTCTCCCACTGTGTCCACTCATATCCTCTATAGAGTAGAAACTCATATGAGTACCTTGGCAAAACTATGTTGCACTGCAGATGGGGCAGATTTGCTCCTAACTCTGTATCAGGTCTGAAGTTAGGGTCTTGCCCTCAATGTTTTATATTAAGTGAGAATGTTTCTGCTTTTCTGAAATACAGATTGCTTAGTTATAAACAACGCAACAAGCAATGCATTTGGGAAAACAACATCTTGTCTTATCCCCTGTGACTTTACAAATATATTTTTGTTTTGTTCACATACAACAAAGCATCCTGCCAAGAAAATAATAATGTAAGCGATTTATAGGGTGTTTGTTCTAATCTATAAATATTATTGTAATCTGTGTATCAGGCACCACAATTAGCCTGAGTTAATACAGTAAATTAAGCTACTGAATGCTGTCTGTTAAGCATAAAGGGCCTGATTAAGTACAGATAGCAATTGCGATCACAGCTGCGAATCCATATAGAACACAGCTGCTAAAATACTAATGCCTGCCAAAGCTCAGCTAGCATAGACGCCCACTGCTGCTTACTCATATGCGTCCAATCTCGCTCTTCTGCATAAACGTCAGTACCATCGATGTTTATCGGCCCGTTACCAGCATTTACAGCAGGTTTGACCAGCCGCAGACACTGCAAGTCTCCTCACACGCAGAGGGCTCTTACCTACATATGCAATCACAGTAGCTCATAACTGCATACCCAGGAAACTGCGTTCAAGTGAACAGGCATGCCCAAACGCTGACAGCCTGTCACTCACTTTGCAATGGATTAGTCTGTGCGTCCATAATTGCTATGCGATCGCAGTGCACACGCAGTGCGGGTTATACGCATGCGTAATGTCAATCGCTCAAGTTGGGTCCGTATTCGCACTTGCAATCACTACTGAATCAGGCCCAAAGACGGTAACAGCAGATTCAACAGCAGAACAGTAACATGATCTGAGTATGATGGAATTGACAGAATCATCTGCATGTAGAAACAGATTTCTCTGTATTTAAATACTTGTATATTGAATACACGTGGCAGCTGTCATCTTGCTTGAGGTAATGTAAATTAACACCCACATATACAAACAGAAAAAATGCCACCAGTGTCCGAATAATCAAGAAACTGGGACAGCATGTTTGATGTTACAAGAAAAAGAATAAAACATCAATCATATGCTGTTTTATTTAGCAATAATAAAAAATTCTCCATTAAGCATTATAATTTATACCCACTATTAATGTAACAGAAAAAAAACTATTTCAGCATATTAATTAGTTATATGAAGTGCAATATTTGTATGTTTGTCCGGCTTTGAATATGATGTATATGAAATCTATAGTTAACAGAGGATTCTGGGCCTGATTCAGAGCCACTCGCTAGATGCGATCGCTCGCACGATGTGTATGCAAATTGCGCAGGCAGTGCTATCGCACAGCAATGCATTAGCACACCCAGTATTTCTTAGAGAGCGATGACATAGTGTATGCAGATACCCACCAGCCTGTTTTAAGACGCCCACATGTGCACGTCATGTCCAGGAAGTGTATACAACCATCGGTACATCGGGTATCATAGGATGCGATCACAGCGCTTGAGATTGACCATACCCTGCCGCAAGCACTGCGAGCACTTCAGTGTAAAAACAAGCCAGGTGATGTGTATTATGATGCTGTCTTTTAATTATGCACACTTCTAAAATCCCGTTGAGATGCTCGGGCATGCCTGCGTTTGCACCCCACTCCCCTGTTTTAATGGCCAGTCCCTGTTACCACCTACAAACGGCCTCCCCTGTCACTCACTCTGTTGGGCTGTCTATGTGCTGCGGGCGAATAAATTGTGAACTTTCGCTAAGGTATGCGCACTGCGATGCATGCGCACAATGCATACACACTGCATATCATCAGCAGCAGCGAGAGTTTGTTTCTTAGCAAGCGGGTCTAAATGAGTGCCTCTGTTTATTCAAAATGGGCACATTACTCTGCATCAACTTTGGTCTGTTATCGCATCACAAAAAGAAAGCAATAGGTTCTCACAATTTAAGATGCAATTTATTTCTTACTAACCTTTAACACTATGGGATAAAAGTAACAGCCTGCGAGCCGGCGCCGCAGCGGGAATACATGTGAGTATGCCCGTATTTTTAAAGCAGCAAGCATGTTAAATGCTAAATCAAGCTGGTTTAGCCTTTAACATGCTTGCTGCTTTAATAATACGGGCATACTCGCATGTATTCCGGCAGTGGCGCTGGCTCGCAGGCTGTTACTTTTAGCCCTATGTGAGAACATATTGCCATCCCATTACTATTAAAGCTGGCTATACCCTATCTGATCGTGTACCCAGCCCACTGGACAACGCGATGGAACGATCAACTGTGCTGTCCGTACACACTGTATGTTGCTGTGTACAACGGCGCAATGGTGCATTTAGCAGCAGGCGTCGTTCATCGCATGGTCCCATCTGCTGTGCAGCAAGGCCAGATGAGGCGATACAATGAACGACCAGCGTGTGTGCGTCATTGGGTTACACAATATGCGATCTGCATGATATATCGTTCAGATCCGCATTTGAACTATATATTGTGGGGATCGCATAGTGTACCCAGTTTTAGTATTCCTTTCTAACTACTTCAATACACCTCTATTGTATTTTTCCTAACCACAACCAAACAAATCCCTCAAAATATTCCAACAATTCCATACTTAATAACATGTGCATATGTCAAATAAATTCTTATTTAAAAAAAATAAAATAGCAGTGAATATATATATAATATATATTACAGAGTAACATCATATGAAAAAAAAATACTAATCTAAGCAAATGGACTAGTCATTATATGACCTCCATACCAGTAAAAAAGTATGCACAAAGATGAATGCATGAGTTCATTTTGTAATATGTGCAACGACTGTAAACTATTGTCAGCAATTGCTAAACTATTTTGGTCAGTATTATTTACGTACGTTAATATTACAGCTTTTTAGGATTTAGTTGGTGCTTCAAAATATTCCCTGCTAATAATGTTGCTTATTTCTAGTGTAATAATGAGATGTAGGTACCTGGGATGTGCCGGTGATCAGACTGAAAACTCCGTTGGAGCAGCAGCAGATGTACACAAAGGCTCCACCAGCACAACAGTTCCGTCCCCATAGCAACCACAAGCTTAGCTGACGCTGCCGGCACCAGGGACAGCAGTTCGGGCACTTGAGCTTTATACACAATAAAACAATTGTCCTATGTGCAGCGGCCATTTTCCCTAATACCAAAACGACGACAGTGACAGCATTGCTTCACTGGTTGAAGCGTTGATCTTATTACTAATGGTGGCATACTTATTACAGTGGTCATGGAAATTAAATTGAGGGTCATTTACAAATGCGTATTTTGCCGCCTGCTATGGTTTAGCGTTCCCAACTTTGGAAATTATTTACAGTGTGAGCTTGTATTGGAATAGTGCAGTAATCGGAACACTATAGAGACAGGCAAGGTGTGTGCCCCCGTAGCCTGGCAAATCGTCATTCTCCCTGGCCTGTACTGGTAGACGGTCTCTCCACTAACCTGCATTCTAACGATCCAACCTTCCTGAGCACTCCCCTCTGAACTGCCAGTACAGGCAGGCTCTCATCACTGCCCCCTACTGCATGTCTGCAGAATAGGCTGGGTTATTATGGTTGCCTAGTTGTCACTGGTAGGAGGTGCTGTGACCAGGTGCATTCCCTCACTACGGTACTATACCTCTGTTCTGAATTATGCATAATTGCTTATTTCCAGGAGAAGTTATTATTATAACTGTTATAAAGCTTTAGCACAGTTGTTAGTTCTATTTGAGGGGATTGTGACCAAAAAAAATAACAAACAATGGGCCTTATTCAGAGATGTACGCAAACCCCATGGTTTACAATGGCGGGGGAAGTGCGCATGCACATGACCTATTCTGCGCATGTGCAGAATGTGTCCTGCATTGTTGCACACAGTGCCCCCAAGCCATAGCATCATTGACATGCTGCGGCCATTTGGAGGCGGGGACAGAGCGGCACGGCATAATGGACACTTTGGCCCCGTTTTCTGGGAGCGCCAAGGCCAGTGTCTGCGTCTTCCTATGTAGATTTAACAATCCTAACGAGTAGATTGTTTTAGAACGACCAAAACGATCCCGAAAATTGGCGAAATACAGCGTACACACTACCCGATAATTGTTTAGTTCAAAACAATCCTTTTGATTCTGAATCATCTCGCCGATATTGTGTCTCCTTACATACTGTCAAATAATTGTGCTTTCAAGCTGGAAAATGCTAATTAATTATTATAATGGGCTGTACTGAACAGACAATACAGGAAGAGCAGGGCCGGATTAAGGGGGGGGGAGCGACAGGGACGGTCGTCCCTGGGCCCCCAAATACAGAGGTGCCCCCACTAGCAGCGGTGCACCACCCGCCGCTAGTGTCCCCGCCGCTGGTGTAGTGTAGACCGCGCAGTGAGCGCGGCCACACTACACAGTGACAAACACACAGCCTCCGGCGGCAGCTGTGTGTTTGTTACAGCAGCCGATGAGAGTCACACAGACTGTCATTGGCTGCTGCTTCAACGGAGGGAGCCGGCTGGAGCTCACTTATGAGCTCCGTCTTCCGGCTCCCCCCTGGGTGATGATGGGAGTGACATCATGATGCTGACGTCTCTCCCATACTGCAGTAGAAGAGGAGCCGGAGCGGACAGCGGCAGTCGCGTCAGGAGCAGGGTTTCAGGTAAGTTGTGTTTTTTTTGTGTGTGTGTAAGGGGCACTGCATGGGGGGGGCGCTTCATGGGGGCACTGGGGGCAATACATAGGACAACTACTGGTGGCACTGAATAGGGGTGGGCTACTGGGGGCAGTGTATAGGGGGGACTACTTCTGGGGGCAATGCATAAGAGGGGACTACTGGGGACACTCTATAAGGGGCACTGGAAGGGGGGGAACCACTACTGGGTCTGGGGGCACTATATAAGGGGCACTACTGATGGCACTGTATAGGGGACCACTACTGGGGAGTTATATAAGGGGCACTGCATAGGGGGGACCACAATTGGGTCTGGGGGCACTACTGGGGACACTGTATAGGGGGACCACTACTGGGGCATTATATAAGGGGCACTGCATAGGGGGGGACACTACTGGGTCTGGGGGCACTATATAAGGTGCACTAATGGGGGCACTGTATAGGGGGACCACTACTGAGGCATTATATAAGGGGCACTGCATGGGGGGGCACTACTGGGTCTGGGGGCACTATATAAGGGGCACTACTGGGGGCACTGCATAGGGGGACCACTACTGGGGGCACTGCATAAGGGGCATTACTACAGGGGACGGTGGTATATAGGAACCCACACAACTTTGTTGCCCAGGGGCCCCCACAGACCTTAATCCGGCCCTGAGGAAGAGAAACTACAATATTCATCATTATGGTATTGCTATTGTATTGTGTTGAAACTTGTATACTCTGCTGCTGCACTTTACTTTTGATACTGTTGATTCTACTCTGGTTATTATACCTGCGAGAATGAATCGTGAACAAGCTGTTGCTTCCTATGTACTTGCTATAGTGAGCTTCCTGCAAGCTCATGAGAGGAGATAAGGGCATTTATTCATCGGAGCTGCTGGACCAAGGACTGGCTACTGAGGAGAGGGTCCTTGTCCCACATGTCTCTATTACACCAGATTAGAGAAAATAATCCTGATGACTACAGGAATTTCCTGCAAATGGATGACCCAAATTTCAGGAGCTGCTGCAATTGGTCACTCCCTACAAAGAGAGGCAAGACACCCAGATAAGTTGAGCCCTAACTGACGAACAATGCCTGGTGGCTACCCTGCCCTTCCTGGCTACTGGAAAGTCCCTAGCAGACCTCAAGTTCAGTGCGCTCATCTCACCGCAAGCGCTTGGCCTGATCATAAACACAGTCCAAACAGAGGAAAAAGAAATGTCCTATGGAAAATAATCATTCATAAAATATAACTTTTATTATATATTTATTAAAAACAATTGAATAGTTTCAAAGATGGTGAACAAAAAAGAATAGAAAAGTTGTATGTTAGAAACCCGCTGATCCACAATATGCTGCAATCCTGTAATATAGTGCTATTATGAGTAATTCTAACTCTCATTTTTTATTCCATGTGTGTGTGATTGCAACCCATAAACTGAAGGCATATATGTAATTGCTATATCCCTCTAGTATATCGTACAATTATATTTTGGTAGATGGGCAAAGTTTAAACTTATTTAAATAACTCCAAATCATTGGTATATCTCTTATTATTACACCCAGGATAGCAGCATATAGTGGATCAGCATGTTGTTTAACACACCACCATTCTATTCTTTTTGGTTCACCATCTTTGAATCTATTCCATTGTTTTTACAGGGGCATAACTTGGTATTTGAAGGCCCAATAGCAAAAGTTTGTACGGACCCCTATGGACTGTGTTTGTGTATTTGTATATTGTCCTTGGCAGCACCCCCACTCAGTACCAGTATTGGATTGGAGTATATAGAATTGGGGTAATCGAATGTATAAATTGCTAGTGCAGTGCTCTCCCCCTTTACTTATCCCATAATTTAGAACTTGGCCTGATTATGCCTGAGATGTGCCAAACCATCTAGTGCTTAAAGATCAAAATTTAAAGATGAGTGCAACATTTAAAAAATATATACTTTTATTTTATATAAAACATTAAAATATAACATTTTCAAACTCTACAAATGCTATAAATCCTTAACTACATATAATATATAATCATGTAAACTGTTGAATAATAACATTAAATAAATATATATCCTAAACTAACTATAAACAAAACATCACCGGTTCTGATTCTGGGTGTCAAACTTGTACAATCTGTCCTCACTCCATGGTGTACCACTAAACCCCAACCTGCTACCACTTGCTGGAGTTTATGTTCTTGGACCCGGTGGAGGAATTGAGGGTTGCCAATATGCTGCATAATTGGATTGAAACCCATGTGTGACAGGGGAGCAGGATACACAGGCCTGAAAGACTCCAGTCTCTGAGCCATAGTGGTTGCAGTACAGGTGTTCATACCCAGCTCCCTTCTATCTACTTTTACCAAGGCCTCCAGGATGATTTTATTCTGCGCCCTTTCTCTTGCAATCTTCCATTTCCTTCAGTTTAGTGGTGACATATATTTCTATTGTGTCCACAGATTGGGTTCTCCTATTGAGGACAGCACTGTGGACTGCAGCACATGGTGGGTGAGGGTGTCAGTTGCATCTGCTGCCATACAGGGTTGCTCCATTCCCGTCCTAAAGGCCTGGACATGAACGTCAGGAGTTGGGTTGACTAGTGTGGGCAGTGTGGGAGGTTGTGTAGGGGCAGAAGGATAACCAAAATCAGACCATTGTCTTCTGGTTCCTCTTGAAATGCAGATGGCTAAAAGATAAAAATAAATGTCATGTTAATATGTATATCAATGTACTCATTTTTAACCATTTCAATATTTTCTATTTCCAGATGCCTTCCACACCACAGCTGAGTAATGGCTGGCTATTGCCCAGGACTTTGAAGACCACTGAAATATCCCCAACTGTGGAGAAGCATGTCTGGATAATGCCACCTCCTACCAGGGGTGAATCTAAACCTTTCTTTTTTTGAGGGGGGAAGTGGTTTAAGAATTAATCCTAACTCTTCCACTCCTTACTCATTACTCCTCCCACTTCCAGTCCTGGCCCCTCTTATTTTTAGTCCCAACTCTTTTGAGCCCTGCACCTCCCTACAAAATGTGTTATAGGATACATGTCAGGTAATACAATAAAATAGTATTTAAGAATAGAAGTGGCCTTGTTAAAGTCTCGGGCATATGAAAAAATCTGCGGTTTTATTAATTACATGCTTTTTCCTGTCTGTTGGGGGTATGTAAGTTTTATTCAATAAAAGGATAATGCACTAGGGCCCCCATTTACTAACGAGTTTTATCACCAAAACGAGTGATAAATGTCGCTGTGTATGATAAATGGTGCTCCAGCCAATCAGCTCCCAACTGTCATTTTTCTAACAGTTGACAGTCGGGAGCTGATTGGCTGGAGCACCATTGATCATCACAGTGAAATGTATCACTCGTTTTGGTGATAAAACTCGTTAGTAAATCGGGGCCTATATGTGTTTTACTGTTCTCAAATTTATCCTTCTGAGGATTATTGAAAATAGAATAAGAAATCAGCTTTGAATGAAAGAAGAAAAGAGAAGAATGAAAACAGAAACAGACATGTATGTGTGCATAAGTGCATTATCATTAGGACGTGAAAGACTCTACAAGCAATTCTTCACAACCAATTTTCTCTTTTATATATATATATACGAAAAATAAGGGTAGGACACCAGGCAGCCAGCAGAACATCCATACGCCGGCCACCTTCTAGAGAGTCCATGTCGTGGTATATAAAACATGATGTTTGCACCAGTGCTCCTGCATTCACAAATGATCTCACTTACACATTGTAATGTTCTGGTTTAGTTGTGGACCCGGGGTGGTGACAGGAGCAGATACAGAAGTGGATTTAAATAAAAAGGTAGAATCTTTAATGAGTGATTTAGCAGACATTGGAATGGCAAAAGCAAAAGTCCAGGTTTAGCACTAAAGTGCACTTGAAAACTGTAGTGAGGATAATGGAAGAATGTCCAGATAGTGGCAGATAAGAACAGTCCAGTATGCAGGTTTGTGAGCTGAAAAAACACAGGCAGAGGTGATGTCCAGCTGGGAGTGAAATGGAGGCAAGGTGCAGGGTGTCAGCAGGCTCAGGCACTCAGGCAGGGGAAAAGGTAGTGGAGGATGCAGGGTAGTCCAGCGGGTTTTTGGAGCTGGCAGGTAGCGTTTTCACAGGTAACAAGAGGTGAGCACAGAGAACTCCATCTCAGCTAGGCTGAGATACACGTTGCACTGGCAATGAAGGAAGGCTCTGAACCTTCCTAAATACCCCATGCCGCGCTATGACTGGCTGAAGAGAGCACATGACTCACCAAGATTGGGCAGTTGAATCACATGGTCAGAAGGCAAGATGGCGGCGCCCATGCCAAACGGAACGGACACACCGCCAGGCCCTTCCAGCCCTGAGTGACAATGTGCCCACACAGAACACGCGCAGCCAATGCCCCTCGCCAAACACCAGCGCCACCGCCAGACACCCTCCGCCATAGTGACCTCACAGGTAATACCCGACAACCACCATGCCAAGAAACCCTGGCCGTGACACACATAGACAAGAGTGCACCATTGGTTGCTCAAACCATCAAAGGTTTACATGCCATCGTTAGCAATTTGATTGCGCCATGCCGATGGCCATCCCTACTTGGACTCTACATTATTAAACTTTACTCAAAATAAATCTGACATGTCCTCTGCCTTTACACATACTGCCATCATACTCCAACCTCTAGTGTCTTGCAAAACTGCCCCAGCAGCTCTCTTGCCTCATTACATTGTCTACATTGCGCTCATCTGGTAACTGTAGCATGGTGATGCTCTATTATCAGATCTGTAAGAGACGCGCATGTGTGTGTATGTCAGAGCTCTCATTCTGGATAACGTGCAGAGTAGCTAAGTAGCACTCCCTTGAGAAATGCTTCTTGTAGGTAACACTGTCACATCATACAGATACAGCCGCTCTCATCGTTGCTGCGATGCGCGTGCCCAGCGTCACGCATCGTGGCATAGCGGACCTCTCGCCGAGACTAGGCGCGTCCGGCTAGGCGCGTGCATACGCACATGCACACCATAGACACGGGCACACTTCCATCCTGCTCGCATCACGTGGTGGAGGAGCCTGGCTACATCTGTACATGACTGATTGGAGGTCCATGGCATAGAGCTCTTGCATAAACATGCTGTTGATTATCATCTCCACGTCCCCAACACTCCTATCTTATGAATACTGGGATCTATAATCCATCACGTGGACCCCTATCACTAATCATATAGTCATGGATGTACAGCTGCAGCATATTCCAACATGCTGGGATTTGTGTTTCCACAGCAAGTGTATTGTGTCCTGTACCTGACCTGTTTAGCCGCTTCTGTGGTGAGCCTCCCCCTGCTTCTTTCCAATTGGTCCATTCACTTCCCAGAGTGCTGTGCGACCACAAAATAGCTTTATTGATAGTGTGACAGCAAGCAGTGTGCAGGGGACGCCACCACCTCCAAGTCAGTGCTGGGATTTGGGAAGAGGAGCTAGCCTGTGATTGGGGGTGTCGCCAGTCCCTCCTCCACCACCAGCCACCACGGCGTGGTCTGTCTTTATGTGGCCGCAGGAGCAGCTCGCCCCCAAGTCCGGAGCTGTACTGCTGCAGCAGTGCAGCATCAGATCCAGAAAAAACTTTGACACCTTGTTGGCTGTACTGGGGACGATTGCCCTGATCACCCCTAGTGGATCCGCCACTATCCCCTACAAGTGGTTCCTATTATTATAACTATAAGGAATTTTTCAGCACTGTTCTAATGGCAATTGTCAATGCAAACTATGGCTGCGAATCAATTCCATGCAATGTTGAATAGCCCAGGGAGAGAGCTCCCGGGGCTATTCAATGCAACGCGCTGTTAAGTCGGAGAATGTCGGTACTCGTGACTTAACCTGGGTGTGTTAGTGCCGTGCTATGCCGGAAAAACAGCCGCGTGGCCAGCACTTTTGTCCGATTTTTCCTCGCAACTCTAGGGGGGTGCAATAGAAAATCCTTTAGGCCGAACAAACTTCACCTTTAATTGAATAGCTTTGGAGCTCCCTCCCGGGGGTATTCAACATCGCATTGAATTGAATCATGGCCTATGAGTTTATATTTGTGAATTTTGTTAAATATGGAAGAGTCTCTGATGGTGGGGCTTTGAAGCAAACTGACTTCCACGACAGTCTAGGAAAAGGCACCCTGCACCCTCTTTCAGCTAGACAAGTTTGGACTCCTTTTTGTTTTTGTTGCAGTTGAGACCTTTGCACTACACCTTAGTATGCTTAAACTGTTCCCAAAGGGCACCCAACCATGAAAGGAGGATCTTTCATTTACCGGCTGTCAAGAGCTAAGAGGGTTGTCGAAAATGCATCTGGAATAAAGCGATCGAAGGCCATGTCATCCAGTAAGATGACGCTGATATTGAAAACTCTGGATCGACAAGTCAACAAGATTACGACTGTGTTCAGATTATCCAAGGACATACTACAGAAAAGAACTAATTATTCAGTGACTCATTGGAACGCTGAAAGAAAAATTTGGTAAACGCACTAAATACCAGATCAAAAAATGATGGTCCGATCTCCAACTGTAGGAGCAGCACAAACTCCACAGAATTCATGCAAACATCAAAAAAAGTGAGTATATCAACCTTTGGCAATAGTTTTCAAAAGCTGTCATATTATTTTTTTATGCTTGGTAATATCTGTAATTGACACTGTCACTTTCTTGCAGAAAGGAAAAATCATGAAAAAAAACGTGATTCCCCTGGAAGAAGCATCAACCAGATTCCAGTACCTGTGTGGAAATAAAGCAAGAATAACACGAAGGTAAATACTATTAAAATTATTTGTCCTACTATTAACTATAGGTCAATATATATATATATATATATATATATATATATATATATATATATATATACAGTTACACACACACACAAAAACTCTTGCGGTCCGGCACTCTTCCTGTGTGAGACAACTCGCTCCGGTGCCCTCAGCAACAGGGGAATTTTCAAATAGAACAATAACCCTGCGGCACTCGGAGACTGATGTTTGAATGATAAATGATGTATATTCTCTTTTCCACGACAGTTCACCCACACTGCACAAGGCACCACCTCAGGTGCGCATGACCACACACTGATTACCAGCAGTGTCTAAGGTGAGTATAGGCCGCTAGTCAAGTGGAAGGCATATAGTGTCATTAATAACATGTTCCAATAAAATAGTATTTAGTTTTTCCAATTTTTATATAATAAAGATCTAGGATGAAAGTGTGGAAGGGATAAGAAGCGAGCAGGCATAAACCCACCAGAAATTTCCAGCGACAAAAGTAGCATGGAGGCAGGGGCGTATCTATAATGGGTGCAGGGTGTGCAGTGCACACGCCCACACCACACACCCTGCACCCATACTTTTTATACTTACGTTTTCGAAGTCCCACGTCGGCCGGAGTAGAGGCCATTTTCCCGGCATTTTGCGCATGCGCAGAATGGAAATTGCCAAGGAAAATGGTATGCGCAGTAGACTTCGGGCACAGACTAGTGCCCAGAGTCTACTGCTGCTGTCAGTTCACTGGCGGCTGCAGGGGAGAGAGGAGAGGGCCCCAGATGGGGAATGCACACGGGCCCCCTCCTCTCTTAATACACCCCTTCACGGAGGAGAAAATGGTGCAGTTTAATGACCGCCTTAAAGAATTAGGAGAAAAACTTACAGTCTTCTCCAAATAAATTACAATTGAAAAGAACTTTGCATATGCATATTTTCTTTAGACCAGATAATGCAAGGGTACCGTGACAAGGAAAATGTCTGAGTAGACCCTATATTGTTTTTGTGATTGTCAGTGTTGCTGGAGGAGTATTTTCAGTATTTTAACAATACCATGTCCACACTGTTTTTACTTTGGTACAAGTACACTTCACTTAATGTTGTCTGCACCTGTTTTCGGAGTTTGCTTGCGAGAACAAGCGCCATCTTCAGATGGGAAAGAGTTCCGGGGAAGCGAAGAGGGCTGCTGTGACGACGGGGAGGAGGTAAGTAATGCAGCTACTGCTGTAAAGAGGACTAAGAATGTGTTTACTATCTATTTATATATACATTTATTTGGAGTTGCTTTAGCGCACTGGCAATACTGCATACCTGTTTTGCATCCCTTATATAATGTGACAGATTTTCTAGTTTAGAAAGTGGTAGAACTTGTTGGGCTATCATTTTATTCCTACGCATTGTAAGTGTTTAAATAGAGACTGCACTTTTTTTTTTTCCTACATGTAGAATCCTGCTGGTTACTATTTTGGAAAGGTGGATTAATGACCACAAAATAGTTCTCTTGAAATTTTAATAATAATAAACATTTTTGGTAAATTTGCAGAAACAAGGTATACTTTGTATGGATACTGCATAAAAGAGTTCAATGATAATGATGTTGGAATGTGATGAGAACAAACATGGAAAAAAGGCCTCAGCACAGGACCGAGCAAACCCTCAGCAGTAAAATGGGTTAAATAAGGGGCCAAAACAATCAATAAATATTCACAATTATGCTATGAATTTATTATAGCGGGGTATTTACAAAAATAATATAATTGTTAAATTAATGAACAGGCAATAATACTGTTATATTAATTAGGCCATGTAAATGAATGATTAAGGCGCATGAATGCTGGCACTTGTAGTATCACAAGTTTGCAATATAATTAATGTCTCTATCATTAATTAATACAATTTTCCATTTAGTTATTGGGGGAAAAAAGAAGATATGAACACAATCTAACAGAAAGATAGGGAGTAATAATAGGAATAGAGATGACTCCTCCAAATAGGATGAGGTCAATATCCCGACCGCTGGTATTTTGGCGCCCTGAATGCCGACACTTGTCAGAATTCCGGCACTGGCTTCCTGACTGATGGAATCCCAAAGGTAAGTAGTGGGTTGGGGGGAGGGCTAGCATTGGGGTAAGGGTTAGGCACTAGGGGGAGGGTTAGGGTAAGGCACTAAGGGGGGAGGGTTAGGTTTAGGGTTAGAGGTTAGGCACTAGGGGGGAGGTTTAGGGTAGGGAGAGGGTTCGAATATTGACCGACAAGTGTCGGTATACTAACCCTGTTGTGATGCCGGCGTCGGGATTCTAACCGCCGGGATCTCTAGCACCGGCATCCCGTACCCATCCCCTCCAAGTGAATGATATGAAAAGGTAACCAAAGTGTTATCCAACCTTATTTTACAAATTAAATCTTGTTTTTGCAATATGTCTACATGGGTCTTTTAAAAACTATAATTGACAGCAATACATTTTACTATTGCATAAATTCAGCACCAATTCTGATTTTGTGTGAGTGCTTTTACAAGTAGTTTAATACAATGTTTATTCTTTATAGTATATCATAAGTGACATCTAAAATCAGCTGGGATTTAAATAAATGGCAGAGATTTAAAAGGTATTGTTACAATTCCAGGAGGGAATCGACTGTGTTTATGTAGAGCAGTTTGATGACAGCCTTGAGGGCTGGAATGTATTTAACTAGTTGTGGCCAATGGCTAAGGGTATGATGCAGCCTTGCTCTGTTGATGCAGCCTTGAGGGCTGATTTGCTTTGACTAGTTGTGGCCGAAGGCAAAAGAGGTGATGCTGTTATGAATGTACCTGCACTATTTGCATGAGACCCCTAGAGCTCGCAGATAGGGCTCATACAATAGGCAGGGATCCACAGAAAATAATTTACCTGGAGTAAAGCAGCAAGCAAGGCGGACTTGCCGACTTGTAGCTCCCTCCTTTCCGGGAGGGAGCTGTCGGCCATCCTCAGCAGGGGGGCGTGTCCCATCAGAAGGGGCCGTGACCCGGACTATGACTAGTCAATGGGGGCGGGGCATGGGCGTGACAACGCGATCGCGTCCTCGCAGCCCCGCCCCCTCTTCACAATGCCAAGATAAATGGCAGTGTGAAGCAGGGGGCGGGGCCATGATGACACGAATCGTGTCATCGGGCCCCCCGCTGACGGGGATAATACTGTATTTGCGGGGGGAGTGGCGGCGAGCCAGATGGATCGCCGGGGACCGGGAGGCCTACCTACCTTTCCGGGGGGCCGGGAGCGGCACCCGATTTTCGGGAGGCTCCTGACCAAATCAGGAGGGTAGGTAAGTATGAAGCAAGGTAGGGGTTAATAGCTGATGCAAGTGTGTGCTGGAGACTGCTGCTATAAGTAATCAACTGGCACAGGTGGATATGCACAAAATCAGTTAGGATGCAGATCTGGACTTGTAGCAGGCCAGCTTTGCAAGATTCAGGCTGGAACAATGTCAAAGCAGCAATGCTGGATTTGGGCTTGGTTGTGGCAGGCCAGCTACTCAGGATGCAGGTAGGAATAATGTTGTACCTGTATTCTTGTATATGAACTTGGTTGTGGCAGGCCAGCTACTCAGGATGCAGGTGTGAATACTGTGGAAACTGCAACGCTGGAAATGGATTAGATTATGGCAGGCCAGCTACTCAGGATGCAGGTGGGAATACTGTTGAACCTGCAATGCTGGAAATGGATTTGATTGTATCAGAACCAGTACTTGATATGGTTAAACTGACAGGTACAATAATAATAATAATAATAATAGGCGCTGCTCAAATATAAATAATTTATTAGAAATTTTCAAAGTTGTTAAAAAATGTTTTTATTAAGTTTAATAATCCTTTCTATTGTTTAAATCCAAAGGCGATATAATAGACATGTACATACATACATCACATAATGAATATTAGTCGTATTAAAACCAATTCATATTATATATATACTACTTAGCCACATTAACCGCAATCTTTTATTATTAATAATTAGTATCTGTTGCCACTAATGGCCAATCCAATTAGTAGTGATTAATAGTCTCAGTCCAATCCAATAAGGTTAGTAGGATCCAATGTTAGTAACTAAGCATGCTTATTACTTATCATTTTTAATAGTTACCACATAAGGCTTATCCCGCGTTGTTTCTGCGGTATTCCTTGCTAAATCCAAGATGATACTAATTATTCGCTGTCCAGGTTCATGGAGTATATCCAAACAATACTTATTCAACCTCCTCTCAATCTGCTGCCAGAGTCTCCACAGTGCAGTCTGGAGAGGGAAATGATTTTAAATGATCCACACCTCCTTTAGAGAGTCTTCTCCCACCTTTCTCTGCAGCCCGCAGATTGGCTATAATAATCTATTATATTGTTTCCACTGAACAGTCTTAGTGGTATATTCTCCACCTTTTGGGAGCAGATATCTTACTCCTCCTCAGCGTGGATTACAGGCTGGCTGTGTGTGGTCTCCACCTTTATGGTGGCAGATCTCTCACTCCTCCACAGCGTGGATTGCAGGCTGGCTGTGTGTGGTCTCAACACCAGGATAGAGTGAGAGATCTGCCACCATAAAGGTGGAGACCACACACAGCCAGCCTGTAATCCACGCTGAGGAGGAGTAAGATATCTGCTCCCAAAAGGTGGAGAATATACCACTAAGACTGTTCAGTGGAAACAATATAATAGGCTATTATAGCCAATCTGCGGGCTGCAGAGAAAGGTGGGAGAAGACTCTCTAAAGGAGGTGTGGATCATTTAAAATCATTTCCCTCTCCAGACTGCACTGTGGAGACTCTGGCAGCAGATTGAGAGGAGGTTGAATAAGTATTGTTTGGATATACTCCATGAACCTGGACAGCGAATAATTAGTATCGTCTTGGATTTAGCAAGGAATACCGCAGAAACAACGCGGGATAAGCCTTATGTGGTAACTATTAAAAATGATAGGTAATAAGCATGCTTATTTACTAACATTGGATCCTACTAACCTTATTGGATTGGACTGAGACTATTAATCACTACTAATTGGATTGGCCATTATTGGCAACAAATACTAATTATTAATAATAAAAGATTGCGATTAACATGGCTAAGTGGTATATATTGAATATGTTGGTTTTAATACGACTAATATTCATTATGTGATAAATGTATGTATGTGCATGTCTATTATATCGCATTTGGATTTAAACAATAGAAAGGATTATTAACTTAATAAAAACATTTTTTAACAACTTTGAAAATTTCTAATAAATTATTTATATTTGAGCAGCGCCTCTTATTATTATCATTGTTTCTGTATGGTTTTTATTTGGATGTAATATTAGCAAACATCCATCAATAGAGGTAGCAGCTCAAATATTGTTGACCTTTTTAGATGGACCACGCGCCAAGTAAAATAATTCTTAAACTGACAGGTGAATGCAAGTTGGAGTTTGTAGCAGAATATTTACTTGAAATGGTTGAACTGGCAGGCAGTTTGAGTTTGTAGCAGAATCTGTACTTGAAATGGTTGAACTGGCAGGCAGATGCAGGTTGGAGGTTGTAGCAGAACCAGTACTTAATGTAGTTGAACAGGCAGGATGAATCCACAGGTATACGCTGGACAAACGTTAAGGAGCGACGAACTGCACAGCATGCAGCGACCACGTGAGTCTCCACTAGGTGCAGGAACTAGTAATATCACCGGCAGGCAGGAACTGACTTGAATCCCTAATGAAAGGAGAGGTCTCCTGTGATTGGTCCATCACATAGCAGCCAGAGTCCAGATAGCTAGGATAGCAACTGAGAGCCAATCAGGCCAATCAGAGCCGCAGCGGCACATGTAACAGATGTGCAATGTTGAGGGCTGATTTGCCTTTATTAGTCGTGGCCAAGGGACTAAAGATGTGATGCAGCCTTTGGGCTGTTTGAGCAGCCTTGAGTGCTGATTTGCCTTTATTAGTCGTGGCCAAGGGACTAAAGATGTGATGCAGCCTTTGGGCTGTTGGAGCAGCCTTGAGGGCTGCTAGTGGCCTGGGGCCCCAGGATAAATGCAGCATTTGGGCTGATGAGCCTTAGATGGGGTGTGCACAAGGGCGTGGAGCTGCTACCAATGTCACCGAGTTGACACTGGCGACTGTGTGCTGGATTGCGCACCTGGAATGCAGAGTTGCAACCAGGGCCACCGGGATGACACTGGTGACGGTGTGCTGGATTGCACACCTGGAACGCAGAGTTGCAACTAGTGCCGCCAAGATGACACTGGCGACGGTGTGTTGGATTGCGCACTTGGAAAGCAGAGTTGCAACCAGTGCCGCAGAGATAACACTGCTTCTGGGGTACTAAGCGCACCGTGCTGCCCAGATGGTACAAGCAGCATGAGCAGATGGAATGCAGGTGGAACTGCCTGGATGGCATGAACGGCAATAGACAAACACAGCAGGACTGGATCAGGAACTCGACTGACAAGCAGGAGACTGGAATAACCGGAAGTAAGAGAAACTCTATCACTGGCATGGAGTGAAGGACTGGCTGCAATTTAACAGATACAGGGCCCAATCCGAGCACGCCCTGTGAGCCTCCCTAATGACAGACTCCAGCACCTGGCCTGTGCACACAGACAAGATAATCAATTAGTGTGCAGCTGATATTGTACAGAGACAGAGAGCAATTACTGAACACATGAGATCAGCACACAGACAGACAGAAATGAAATGCAGTGTTTCAGTAATAACAAAAATGATCTGCTTAACCGCAGATCCTAATCTGTATTTTTGTAAATGTAAGTTTGTTAATCCAGTGTAGAAATAAACATTTATCATCATCATCACTTGTCATTGTCATATAACATTATGTTCCCTGGATAGGATATTTGTTATACAGGTGACCTTACTACAAGAACTTTCAGAATACTTCCACTTCTAACACCAACTGAATTGGCTGCTTGATGGAAATGATACAGTTGTACAACCTTTTGAAACCTTTTAGATTTCACAAATACCTCAAATATCATCATATTGATTGATGTACTAGACAATGGGCTTTTACTGCAAAGTAAAAACGTTTTGCATTTAAAAATTAGCATAATTTAGAAGTGAAGTTGCAGACAAAGGAACACAGGTAGAAAACTGATTTTATTTTAATTGAAAAATATTTATCACAAACAAATCTAAATTGCCTTTAGGATCCTTAAAAACTTGTTTAAAAAAATAATCACCCCTATTACTGATACAATATCACCTTAACCCCTTCACTGTTAAGAGACTCAGGCTAAGCACTTCAGTGGTTTAAATGGGAGAGAGAATTTACCCATTCTTAAAGTTAATGTTACTCAGACCTAAGAGGAGCTTGATGAGGTCATCCCATTGGACCCGCAATAGTATCAATAAACCCCACCGACTCCCGGATAAACATTGTAGAACTTTAGAAAAGCCAGGGCATATGGAACAGTGCATCCTGGCATCTGTGCACTCCTGCACTGCAGAAGTCAATATGAAGCCCCGGGATATGGAAATAGCTCTTACATCCTGGCATCTGTGCACCCCTGCACTGCAGTAGTCAATATGAAGTCCGGGGATATGGAAATAGCTCTTACATCCTGGCATCTGTGCACCCCTGAACTGCAGTAGTTAATATGAAGCCCGGGGATACGGAAATAGCTCTTACATCCTGGCATCTGTGCACCCCTGCACTGCCGAAGTCAATATGAAGCCCGGGGATATGGAAATAGCTCTTACATCCTGGCATCTGTGCACCCCTGCACTGCAGAAGTCAATATGAAGCCCGGGGATATGGAAATAGTTCTTACATCCTGGCATCTGTGCACCCCTGCACTGCAGAAGTCAATATGAAGCCCGGGGATATGGAAATAGCTCTTACATCCTGGCATCTGTGCACCCCTGCACTGCAGAAGTCAATATGAAGCCCGGGGATATGGAAATAGCTCTTACATCCTGGCATCTGTGCACCCCTGCACTGCAGTACTTAATATGAAGCCCGGGGATACGGAAATAGCTCTTACATCCTGGCATCTGTGCACCCCTGCACTGCAGAAGTCAATATGAAGCCCGGGGATATGGAAATAGCTCTTACATCCTGGCATCTGTGCACCCATGCACTGCAGTAGTCAATATGAAGTCCGGGGATATGGAAATAGTTCTTACATCCTGGCATCTGTGCACCCCTGCACTGCAGAAGTCAATATGAAGCCCGGGGATACGGAAATAGCTCTTACATCCTGGCATCTGTGCACCCATGCACTGCAGTAGTCAATATGAAGCCCGGGGATATGGAAATAGTTCTTACATCATGGCTTCTGTAAACTCAGGGGCATGCTCATTTGTCTTCATTTAAAAGAGGAGAGCCCTCTTTCAAATTATGTTGCCCATTAGTACGTTTTGTCAGATAATAACACCCTATGCTAGAGAGAACGTTACGAAATCTGCATCTACCATATATGACTATACATTTTATGCATTTTATTCAAACAGGGACAAAAAATCATTATCATTGTCCAGTGCAGCTTTTATTATGAAAACCTGTGTGTGGAAACCAGACTTTTGCTGTTTTGGAAAAGTGGATTAATGCCAAAGCAAGATCCACAAAATAAGAGATTTGCACAGACCCCCATGTTTTGGTTCTAAATCACCGTCTTGTTTTTTTTTTGGCAAAAACACCTTCAAGTGTTTTGGTTTTGGAACGGGATTTCTTTAAAAACTTACAAAAACAGCTTAAATCATGTAATGTGGGCCTGGTCTTGTTCCTACTGTATTCTTAACACCAATAATATTCATTTCCAGTCATTTCCAGTCAATTATTACTACCTCACAGCTCACAATTGTTTTCATCAATATTGGGCAAAGATTGCAGTGAGCTAGCTGGCTGTTACGTTCTGGGTTATTTGTGGACCCGGGGTGGTAGCAGGAGCGATCACAGAAGCAGATTTGTAAATAAAACTAGGATTTTTAATAAGTGCTCGAGTGGACATATAATGTGGCAGTAAATAAAAGTCCAGGAAAATATAAATGTGCACAAGAGTTCTGTGGTGGGAGCAAAAGGGTTAATGTCCAGGTAGAAACAATTAGAGCAGTCCAGGTGTGCAGGTAGTG
This sequence comes from Taudactylus pleione, assembly GCA_031769625.1. Taxonomy (NCBI): domain Eukaryota; kingdom Metazoa; phylum Chordata; class Amphibia; order Anura; family Myobatrachidae; genus Taudactylus; species Taudactylus pleione. Next base: position 4,728,241 of record JAUIMM010000384.1, read on the forward strand.
AAACTGAAAATAAACAAGCCAGGTTTGCAGATAGTGAAACTGAAAATAAACAAGCCAGGTTTGCAGATAGTGAACTGAAGTGCAGGATGTCAGCAGGCTCAGGCACTCAGGTATGGGCAAGGGTGATGGAGGTAGCGGGGTAGTCCAGTGGGAACTAGGAGCTGACAGGCAGACTGGCAGACAGCGGATTCACAGGAACAGGAAAGCACAGAGAACTCCCTCTCAGCTAGGCTGAGATACACGTTGCACTGGCAAAGAAGGAAGGCACTGACCCTTCCTAAATACCCCATGCCGTGCTGTTACTGGCCGGAGGGAACATGTGACTCACCAGGATTGGCCAGCCGCATCACATGGCCAGAAGGCAAGATGGCAGCGCCCATGCCAAACGGAATGGAGACGCCGCCAGGCCTTACCAGCGCAGAGTGACAACAGGCCCGCACAACAACGCGTGCAGCCAAAGCCCCCCACCAGACACCAGCTCCGCCACCAGACAGCCCGCGCCACAATGACCTCACAGGTAACACTCGCCTAGCGCTATGCTGAAATACCCTGGCCGTGACACTGGCTAGACAAAGTGACAGGGCAGCAGCACAAACAAATGGCTGTTTAAAAGAATATAACACATCTATGAAACATAGTGGCACAGTAGTGGCAGACAGGATGGCCGTTTAATAAACTATATGACCCTGTAGAGTGTTTTCCCTTATCAAAAACTAATAGCCTAATATTAAAAGCCTAGTAGAAACAAATATAATATATTAACAACACTCTTCTCAAAATAGCAAATTACAGGTCCTAGGCCAGTACAGATTGATGCTGCATTGATTATTAGTTGTGTCGCGCTCCGGCCCTTAAAAACCACTTTCTTTCCTCTCCGCTGTCTGTCCAGGCTACCGCTAGGGTCAGCTTATGCTGCAAATTGCTCCCAGCTGGTGCTGAGGTCTGTCTGTGCTACTCCTGTCCCGTCTGCTCAGTGTCCTATCACTGAGCATGGAGATGGCTCTCACAGTGTGTCTTCACAGCATGATGGCACACAAGCTACATGCCAGAGTTCCCTCTTAAACCACAGAAGGGGTGCAGCCATGTTGGACTCCTGTCACCTGATGCTCTTCCTCCACTCAGAGTGCTGCTCCCAGACCAGCTAATCACAACATCCAATCCCTGGGGATCCTCCCCTATAAATTCCATTTCCTGACTGGCATCTGTTGCCAGTGTAACGTTGTTTCTGTTGAAATTACAGCTTTGTGCTGAGCTCCAGGTACTCTGTATCTAAACGGTTCCAGTCTGTGTGATTTAAGTTCCAAGTTTGGTTACTAGTCTTATTTCCATCTAACACTCCAGTTTGGTTTTACCCAGAGACTTGTATCTATCTGTCTACATTGGTCCCATCTGATATCTCCAAATACCGGTTCCATCCGATATATTCAGCATTGGTCCCAAACCAATCCAGTACTGCAATTCTTCATCCTCATCCGACTCAAATCGATCCAGTACTGCATTTCATCATCATCAGTCTCAAACTGATCCAGTATTTAAATCATCAACATTGGACTCCAACTAATCAAGTTCTTCAATTCATCAACATCGGTCTCCAACTAATCAAGTTCTTCAATTCATCAACATCGGTCTCAAACAGATCAAGCTCTGCAATTCATCAAGATCTGTCTCAAACCGATCAAGCTCTTCATTTCATCAATATCGGTCTCAAACCGATCTAGCTCTCAATCCAGCATCATTGGTCCTAATCCGATTCTCCCCATCTCTTCAGTATCATATATCCAGTTCCCATTCCAACCTGCTTTTCAATAAAGACATTTACTTTACTGTCCTCGCCTTTGGGCCCATCATCTTCTGCAGTTAATATACTGTAACTCCTCACATCATACATGAGGAAGTCCTGGCCCAAGTCACCTAGTTTCATCCATGCCTCCCAAGTCTCCTCTTCAGCCTCCCATGCCTTTTCTGACCAAACTCAAACCTCAGGCGTGGCAGCTTGTACTGGCACCATGGATCCAGTGGGAAATCAGGCACAAGCTTCTGGGTTTACACCTGATCTTGTTGCTAGTCTAGAACACCAAGAGATAGCATGGGTTTAGGTGGTTCAGTTTCTCCAAGAACTGACTAACTGGCTGGATAACATTTAATCCACTCTGAGAGGCTCAGGAGGTGCCGCTTCATCCATTCCAATTTCTCCGGTTACAGTTCCTCAGCAGCACCTCATCTGCACATTCCTACTCCAGCAAAATTTGATGGAAAATACAGTTTGAGCTCCAACCCAGCAATTTTCCTACAGTCCATAGCCGTGTGGCAAATATCATCTCCGTATTATCTGGATCCACCTTAGACTAGGCTTCAATCTTAGGGGAATTATCGGATTCTATCCTAACCTCTTACAAGGAATTCATTATGGCATTCTGACGAATCTTTGAAGCGCTTGGGAGAGTGTCATCTGCATGTTCAGACCTTCTATGTCTGCGCCAGGGTTCAAATTCTGTAGGCCAGTATTTGGTGCAGTTTCAAATACTGGCATCAGAACTCTCTTGGAATGATGGAGCATTCTATACAGCTTTCTGGAATGGCTTATGCGACAAAATTAAAGAAGTTCTTGTTACTCATGATCTCCCGGACAAGTTAGAGGACTTAGGCTCCTTGTGCACCAAGGTGGACGCTATGCATTTTAAAGAATGAGCTATTGAGAGCAGGAGATTAATTCATCATAAGTCTTGGGCAACAATATTGCCTCAGTCAGTTTCTCCTTCCATAGAGGAACTGATGCAAATCAACCATTCTCGCCTATCACAGGAAGAATACAGAAGGGGACAGTCAAGAGAATCTCTGTCTATACTGTACTGCTCCTTCTCATCAGCTCAACAATTGTACCGCTCCTAACTAGGCAAGAAGAGGCTAAGGGCCTGATTCAGAGCTGGACGCTCTGACCAGAGCGCTCGCTCTGAATCAGGGCCCTCCTCCATTAAAATGGAGCGTCCTCCTGGACGCTCGTATAGCTGTGGGTCACCACCCACAGCATATACGAGCGTGCAAAAAGATGGTCGCGATTTTCAAGACCATCGCGACCATCGGACTTGCGAGGGAAACCCTGCTGTCGGGTTTCCCAGCCACAAGCCCTGGAGTGATTTTGGCTCTATCAGAGCCAAAATCACTCCCACTGACATCACTAGTGATGTCAGTGGGGCCGGCTTCAGATGGGAACGCCTCCATCTGGCAGGCATGCCCCGGGCACGCCCACCAAAGGGGGCATGCTGTCAATCAACATCGACAGCACGCCCCCTTTGGTGCGAGACCCCGAGCGATGGAAAGCCCGTCGCTCGCCGGGTCTCGCGCATGTGCACGTTGGAGCTCCCTCCGTCATGCGCATGCGCAGTGGGGAACATCGACCCGCTTGCGAGCGTACTTCCGCTCGCGAGTGGGTCTGAATGACCCCCTAAGTTAGGAGTAGTTCATTCCTCTCCAAAGAAAACCGATTGCAATCTCTCAGTTTCTCTTCAAGGTGCCAAGCACTTCATGCAAGTCTCTGCTCTGTTGGATTTAGGCACAGCTGGAAACTTTGTCTCATCCGAATTTGTCTAGCAGTGGGCATTACCATCCGAGAGTCTGCTTCATCCTATCTGCCTCACAGCAGTTGATGGAAACCGCATCCTAGGGGGTACAATTATCCTTCAGTCTCGACCAATGCAACTCAAGAACTTTTACGTTTTCGTATCATACCCAGGGCCTTGCATTCCATAGTTCTGGGCTTGCCCTGGCTCCGTCTGCATAATCCTCAAATCGACTGAAGAACCTTACCACCTGGGGATCTTCCTGCTTTGGTTCTTGTCTTGAAGTATGCTCTGCAGTACCATCTCATCTGGATACTCCTCCTTCTCCTTATCAAGAATTCACTGATGTTTTCAGTAAAGCTGGTGCTGTTGTACTTCCTCCTCACTGTGAATGGGATTGTCCAATTGACATAATCCCTGGGAAATCTCCTCCCAGAGGGTGAATTTATCTGCTACCACTCCTAGAAACAAAGGCCATGACTGACTACACCCAAGAGAGTTTGAAAAAGGGTTCATCACCCTTCCACTTCTCCCACTGGTGCGGGCTTCTTTTTTGTCAAAAAAGGATGGAGGTTTGCACCCCTGCATCTATTACAGGGGTCTGAATGACATTATCATTAAAAAACGCTAAACTCTCTCCCTCTTTTTGCCTGAGTTAGTGGAGCCACCATATTCACCAAAATTGACTTGCGAGCAGCATATACTCATATGAATTCGGTAAGAAGATGAGTGGAGGACCACATTTAACACCCGCAATGGTCACTACGCGTACATTGTTATGCCCTTCAGTCTCAGCAATGCTCCCGCAGTTTTCCAGCACTATGTCATAATATTCTTATATTTGCCAATGGTCTGGAGGAACATCGCCGTCAAGTAAAGGAGTCTCTGACATGTCTCCATTCCAATCATCTTTACTGCAAATTGGAGGTGTGCCTTCAAAGTCAAGTCTATTTCCTTCCTGGGATTTATCATTTCAGGTTCTGGTCTCAAAATGGACCCAGAGAAACTTCAAGCAATTCAAAAATGCCCGCTTCCTAATAATCTCAAGACTGACCAGCACTTCCTTGGGTTTGCAAACTACTATTGCAAATTCATAAAGAACTTTTCCACCATCATTGCACCTATTACCGCTCTCAACCGGAGCTGTGTATCCCTTTTCCATTCTCACAGACCACAAAAACCTCTTATACATTAAGACAGCCAATTGTCTGAATCTGAGGCAGGCCAGATGGGCTCTCTTCTTCTCATGATTTAACTTCAAATCGCCTTTTTGTCCAGGGGTTCAGAACTGAAAGACCGATGCCCTCTCCTTCTCCATGGAGCAAGATAATGAGACTACATCCACTGAGAAGCATCTCATCATTGATTCAGTGGCTTTCTCTGCACTCGGAGTGGAATCCTCACAACCTGTTGGGAAAATTCTTGTCAAGTTCGCATTATGCAAGAAACTGCGACATTGGGCTCATACTTCCCACTTCTAAGACCATGCAGGCATACAAAAGAACTTCAAGTTCATTTCCAGGTCTTACTGGTGGCCCTCTCTTAGAAAAGATGTCCAAGATTTCATTCCCTCTTGTAACAAGTGCCTCAACAGTCTCCAGCTGGGCAGTTACTTCCTCTCACTGTTCCACATCAACCGTGGTTTTACATCTGTCGAATGGACTTCATTACCGACCTTCTGGTTTCGAACAAATTAAACACCATCTGGGTGGTAGTTTACCGGTTCACCAAGTTGGCTCACTGCATACCCCTCACCAGTTTTCTGTCAGCTCCCAAGTTGGCTCAATTATGCATATACAAAATCTTTAGACTCCATGGACTACCTCTGGAAATCATCTCTGACCAGGGAGTGTAGTTTGTCACCAAGATTTGGTGTTCCTTGTGTTCTTCTTTCTTTCAACTCAAACTTAAATTCTCCACTGCCTACCACCCCCAGTCTAATGGCCAGACGGAAAGATTCAACCAAAATCTGGAGTAATTTCTTCGTTTATACGTATCCTCCTCTCATGACAATTGAGCTGAACTGCTTCCTTGGGTGGAATTTTGTCACAACATCAGTACAATTTTTCATCTGGTTCCATACCCTTTTATGCCACTTATGTCCCTCACCCTTGAGTTCCTGAGTTTCAACCTCTTCCTGCCTGAGAGGTTCCAGCTGCTGATCGCATCTTGCAGCACTTTTCCAAGATTTGGAAAAAGATCCACTCCTCCCTGGTGAAGGCTTCTGAGCAGTACAAGAATTTCACTGACAGGAAGAGAAGAGCAGCCCCAGTCTTAAGCAAGGAGATCGAGTTTGGCTCTCTACACAAAATCTGTGGTTAAGAGTTATATCCATGATATTTGCATCCCGCTACATTAGGCCATTTGCCATTGAGCATGTTATCAACCCGGTTTCATTCAAACTCAAGCTACCTCCCTTCCTGAGGATACCAAGTTCCTTCCATATTTTTTAATTGAAACCACTCATACTCAACCGGTTTCATTCAACACTTCCAAAGGCACCCAAAGTCTATACTCATTATGGAGTCAAATATGAAGTGGCAAAGATTCTGGACTCTAGAATCCATTATGGATGTCTCCAATACTTGATCAGCTGGAAGGGCTACAGTCCAGAAGACTGTTCCTGGACTTTTTCCTCTGATGTGCATGCTCCTCTGTTGATCCGAATGTTGCATGCCAAGTTTCCAAATAAGCCTAAGAGGTGTCGAGGGGCCACCCATGAAGGGGGAGGGGGTGCTGTCACTCTCCAGCCCTTAAAAGCCACTTTCTTACCTCTCCGGTGTCTGTCCAGGCTAGTGCTGAGGTCCGCTCATGCTGTACATCACTCCCGGATATCACAGAAGTCCACTCATGCTGCACATTGCTCCCGGCTGGGGTCTGTCTGTGCTGCTCCTGTCCAGTCCGCTCAGTGTCCTGTCACTGAGCATGGAGATGGCTCTCTGCAGCCCCTTGCTCACAGCATGTCTCCCAGCATGATGGCACACAAGCTGCATGCCAGAGTTCTCATATATCACAGTATGGGTGCAGCTATGTTGGACTCTACCACCTGATGCTCTTTCTCCATTCAGAATGCTGCTCCCAGACCAGCTGATCACAGCATCCAATCCCTGGGGATCCTCCTCTATAAATTCCATTTCCTGACTGGCCTCTGTTGCTAGTTCAATGTCGCATCTGTCGCATCATCATCAGCCTCAAACCGATCCAGTATTCAATTCATCAACATTGGACTCCAACTAATCAAGTTCTTGAATTCATCAACATCAGTCTCAAATCAATCAAGTTCTGCAATTCATCAACATTGGTCTCAAACCGATCAAGTTCTTCAATTTATCAACATCAGTATCAAACTGATACAGCTCTCGATCCAGCATCATCAGTTCCAATCTGATTCTGCCCATCTCTTCAGTATCATATATCCAATTCCCATTCCAACCTGATGTTCAATAAAGACATTTACTTTACTGTCCTTTCCTTTGGGCCAATCATCCTCTATAGTTCATATAACTCCTCACATCATACATGAGAAAGTTCTGGCTCAAGCCACCAAGTTTCATCCACACTTCGCAAGTCTCCTCTTCAGCCTCCCACACCTGTTCTGACCAAACCCAAACCTCAGGTGTTACAGAGAGTCCTGTACTATATTGCTTTCACAGCCCACACCCTCTTCATACACTCACATGTGTGAAATGTGCCTGATCATGAGGGAGGGACTTTTATATGCAATCCAAAACATGTTGTCAGATATGTAAATTCTGTGAAAATTACATTTTGCATTGTTTTGAGTGCTGAATTTGGCATGACGACCTGAGCCACAACTCAATTATCCTTGGAAACCCCATGTTTGGTTATGTCCAGATTTCTTAAAAATCGTTCTGCTCATCTCTACACAGTATGTTTTGGTGATGTTTGAAATAAAATGATCACTGTTTGGCTGTTGTTGGTAGATTGTCTTTTCCTTTTGAGGAGAAATAGGCATACAAATGTTGTATTCAGGTAATTGAAATACTTCTGAAAAAAAACAAGGTATTATTTGTGTAGGTATGGCAAAAAATAATAATTACAAGTATAGATGCTAGAATATGAACAGTCCAAAAAAGTACCCAGATATTGGTGTTAAGATATAAATTCATTAAATTTTTCCAATACTAGAGAGAAGAGTTTATTTTTTGTTGATTTTTCACTGTCCAGTCACCAGATGTGTAACACCCATCATGGTGCCACAGAGCAAATATGGGGAACTCAAAAAGAAATAGAATGACACACATGTTCGGTATCTCTATTTATGGAAACACAACTGCTGAAAGACAGGAGGATGAGGATAAGCAAAATGGTGTGAGGCACTTGTGTTTATCTAAAAATTTAATTTGCTTAACTTGAACCAAATTTCATTAAAACTATATTCTTTACTAAAAACATATATCCAAGCAGCGGTGGCAGCAGCACTCCCATCTGAAGAAAAAATACTCTAAAGACATGTAATTCCTTTGCAACGTCTCAGCGCTTTCAGCGTAAATCTCACACATGATATATATGTATATATCACAACATTCATGTGCTCACTTAAGACAGGTCTCCAAGTAACAGGAGGCAAACACAAGTATGCTGCTAATCCAAATATTGTAGGAACAGAAGGCCTCCTCTCCCATACCCCACCCCCCCTTCCCGACACTTTGGCAACCTTTCCTGTCCTCATCTGTCACTGTAAATATATAAAGAAAATGGTCCTTAGCTATTTTGTCACAAACCCTTCTGCGCAATCTTTTTGTGGTAGTTGTGCTAGGGCAGTGTGCTACAGTATGTCACCGCTAGTATATGGCTGACCCGGGATGGGTAAGAGATGCTGGTGCTTGGGATCCCGGTTGTCAGAATCCTGACACTGGCATCTTGACAGGGTTAGGATACTGACACCTGTTGGTAGGTATCTTAACCCTCCCCCTCTCCCTCCCCCTCTCCCTACCCTAACAATTCCCGATGCCTGAAGCTAACCTCCCCCCTAGTGCCTAAACCTAACCTTCCTCTACCCGCACCCTAAACCTAACCCTACTCCCTTAGTGCCTAACCCTAACCCCCCACCTAGTGCCTAACACTAACCCTCCCCCTAATCCCGCTACTGAATCCCCGCAGTCGGAATATTGACAGCATCCCGGCTGACCCACGTGAGCTGGCACTGATTTTATAATTGAGCTGGAGCTTTTCCTTTAAAATGCCTCTCAACCTTGAGCATAGGCTTGTGCAAAATTCCTGTTGTGCTAGAGAAGGAATTACTATTATCAAAGGAAGAGCTAGCACTATCAAACACAAAATTTTTTATAATATGCTCATCAACATTTGAAGAGCCTGTCTACTCAGCTTCTAAGGATCAAAGAATGTCAGAACCAGCCAATGAAAATGAACCTGCTGGTAGCTCCGCTAATGATGCAGCCAGATCTGAAAAAACATGAGACACAATGGTAGTATCACCAGAATCCAGGAAGACCTAACAGCAGAACATGATTGGATGAGATACCTCCACTGTGTGCACTGCCAGAGGGGTAGTAGATTAGGCAGTGGGCACATTAGATAAGACAACCAGAGTAGCCCACCTGACATGACACAGCTGTGAAATACAAGAATGTATCTACATGGGAAGCAGCAGGCAAGTAGCCCTAATCATGAGTAAAGAGGGGAGACCGTACAGAGAAAAAAAGAAAAGGAATGAGTAAGGGAATTGGAGAAATCAGCAAAGCTATGAAAATAGATTGATAAGAATAAAGCATTAAAGAGGAAGAAGCAGAAACATGTTATAAAAGACAATGTTCATGGAATAAATGAGTGAGAGGCACAGAAATAATTGTTTGTGAAGAGTATTCCAGAAAAAAAGGGATACATTTATATATCCCTTTATATAAGCTACATGATCCCACCCCCAGAACTTAATCCCACAGGCTAAACCATAAACTAACAAAAGTATTAATCAAAAATACTCCACTAATAACCCCATAACTGCAAACCAGGTTGGGTATGAAATACCGGCAGTCTGGATGCCTGCTGTCAAAATGCCGACAGCAGCATCCCGATGCTCGGAATCCCAACAGGGGTCGGGTAAGTATACTAACCCTCCCCCCTTTTCCCCCTAACCCTCCCTACATGCATCCTAACCCTAACCACCCTGCACCCAGCACCCTAACCCCCGTTATTGCCTAAACCTAACCCTCCCCCTTAGTGCCTAAACCTAACCATCCCTTCTTAGTGCCTAACCCCAATGGTGTTGCCTAACCCTAACCCCCCCAGTGGTGCCTAAACCTAACCTCCCCCCAAAGCCTAAACCTAACCCCCCACTGGTGCCTAAACCTAACTCTCCCCCCCTCCCCCAGCTAACAGCTGTGAAGTCCCAGTACCTTCATTCGGGATGGCGGCTGTCGAGAGTCTGGAGGCCGGGTCGGGCTTCCGTGTCGGGATTTTGATGGCTGGCATCCCGTCCGGCAGCATACTAACTAAATCCCATGCAAGCCATCTCTCCCACCAAACTATTAACTTATGTAGCATTCGGCTTATGCAACCTTCAGCTACCTTTCATCAAACTCTTTGGGTTCTAACTTTATGTATGTTTTTATCCCTGATACAGTGTTTTGTCTCTAAGTTTTTTAATCTATTTTAAATATTCCAAGAAATAGCATGGTTACAAGTTTTAATGACTATCGTCCCATATTGCTTACATTGCTCATTATGACATTTAATAAGTGATTGGTTATGGGTCACATTAGAAGTGTTTTACTGACTGTCTTTGATCAGCATAAACTTACCTGTAGGGTGGGGATGTAGTTTATATACTAATGCGGGATGCCAGCACTCAGAATGACAGTAAGTAGTGGGGTTAGAGGGAGGGTTAGGGTTAGGCACTTGTTTTGAATCTCTGGTAAGATTCACAGTGAGAATAGTTTATCAGGAATAAAAAGCTCATAATTTGAGATGTGAATAGATTGATAAAGAAGCTTTGAGGAATCGATTGATGAGGAGTCAAATGATAAAGAAGCTCGGAGGACTGGTTTGTACTTGACCGGAATGTGGCCTGATGGTCAAGTTGCAGCCTTGAGAGCTGATGTGTACTTGGCTGGAGTTGTGGTCTTGTGGTTGATTTGCAGCCTTGAGGGCTGATATGTATTTGGCTGGGATGTGGCCTTGTGGCCAAGATGCAGCCTTGAGGGCTGATGTGTACTTGGTTGGGATGTGGCCTTGTGGCCAAGTTGCAGCCTTGAGGGCTGATGTGTACTTGGCTTGGATGTGGCCTTGTGGCCAAGTTGCAGCATTGAGGGCTGATATGTACTTGGCTGGGATGTGGCCTTGTGGCCAAGTTGCAGCCTTGAGGGCTGATATGTACTTGACTGGAATGTGGCTTGATGGCCAAGTTGCAGCCTTGAGAGCTGATGTGTACTTGGCTGGAGTTGTGGTCTTGTGGTCGAGTTGCAGCCTTGAGACCTGATGTGTACTTGGCTGGAGTTGTGGTCTTGTGGTCAAGTTGCAACCTTGAGGGTTGATATGTACTTGGCTGGGATGTGGCTTTGTGGGCCAAGGTGCAGCCTTGAGGGCTGATGTGTACTTGGCTTGGATGTGGTCTTGTGGCCAAGATGCAGCCTTGAGGGCTGATGTGTATTTGGCTAGGATGTGGCCTTGTGGCCATGTTGCAGCCTTGAGGGCTGATGTGTACTTGGCTTCAATGTGGCCTTGTGGCCAAGTTGCAGCCTTGAGAGCTGATATGTACTCTGCCTTGGATGTGGCCTTGTGGACCAAGATGCAGCCTTGAGGGCTGATGTGTACTTGGCTGGGATGTGGCCTTGTGGCCAAGTTTCAGCCTTGAGGGCTGATATGTACTTGGCTGGGATATGGCTTTGTGGGCCAAGATGCAGCCTTGAGAGCTGATGTGTACTTGGCTTGGATGTGGCCTTGTGGTCAAGTTGCAGCCTTGTGGGCTGATGTGTACTTGGCTTGGATGTGGCCTCGTGGGCCAAGATGCAGCCTTGAGAGCTGATGTGTACTTGGCTTGGATGTGGCCTTGTGGCCAAGTTGCAGCCTTGTGGGCTGATGTGTACTTGGCTGGAGTTGTGGTCTTGTGGTCGAGTTGCAGCCTTGAGACCTGATGTGTACTTGGCTGGAGTTGTGGTCTTGTGGTCAAGTTGCAGCCTTGAGGGCTGATATGTACTTGGCTGGGATGTGGCCTTGTGGGCAAAGTTGCAGCCTTGAGGGTTGATATGTACTTGGCTGGGATGTGGCTTTGTGGGCCAAGGTGCAGCCTTGAGGGCTGTGTACTTGGCTTGGATGTGGTCTTGTGGCCAAGTTGCAGCCTTGAGGGCTGTTATGTACTTGGCTGGGATGTGGCCTTGTGGGCCAAGATGCAGCCTTGAGGGCTGATGTGTACTTGGCTTGGATGTGGCCTTGTGGCCAAGATGCAGCCTTGAGGGCTGATGTGTATTTGGCTGGGATGTGGCCTTGTGGCCAAGTTGCAGCCTTGAGGGCTGATGTGTACTTGGCTTCAATGTGGCCTTGTGGCCAAGTTGCAGCCTTGAGAGCTGATATGTACTCTGCCTGGGATGTTGCCTTGTGGACCAAGATGCAGCCTTGAGGGCTGATGTGTACTTGGCTGGGATGTGGCCTTGTGGCCAAGTTTCAGCCTTGAGGGCTGATATGTACTTGGCTGGGATATGGCTTTGTGGGCCAAGATGCATCCTTGAGAGCTGATGTGTACTTGGCTTGGATGTGGCCTTCTGGTCAAGTTGCAGCCTTGTGGGCTGATGTGTACTTGGCTTGGATGTGGCCTTGTGGGCCAAGATGCAGCCTTGAGAGCTGATGTGTACTTGGCTTGGATGTGGCCTTGTGGCCAAGTTGCAGCCTTGAGGGCTGATATGTACTTGGCTGGGCAGCGGCTGAGACAACTGTGATGTAAAACTAAAGTCGACTCAGACGCAGCAGTGCATCTGAAACAGTAGTAAAGTTGGTAACAAAGAGTCCACTTAGATGCAGCAATGCGACTGAGATAGCTGTGAGGTTGATAACAAATAGTCCAGTCAGACGCTGCAGTGCGGCTGAGACAGCTGTAAGATTGATAACATAGAGTCCAGTCAGACACAGTGGTGTGAATGAGACAGCTGTCAGTTTGGAAACAACTTGTCCACTTGAACACTGCAGTTAGACTGTTGTGATGAATAGATATAAAGTCTGATCAGATGCCACAGTATGGTAGTGGCTGGCAAGATACACGCTAGACAGGAGAGACTGGAACACACCACGAGGATGATACCACACATGGAACCGGAAGCCACATAATGAATGCTTTAGCCGGCATCCGAGCAGAGACTCAGCAGAGGTAAAAAAGGAGAGGGATAGGACAGGACGGAGATGACGGAGCAGCAAGGTAGGAGGACCTCACGGAGTGACAGGCTCTTAGCAATGGGCCTGAGAGAACCACCTGGAGCACTATTGTCAGACGGCAGCTTGTGGCAGCACTAGGAGGAGGGTTAGTATTAGGCACTATGGGGGAGGGTAAGGTTTAGGCACTAGGGGAGAAGGTTAGATATAGGGTGCGGGGAGGGAGGGTTAGGTTTTGGGATAGGGGAAGGGTTAAGACACTTACCGACAGCTGTCAGTATATTAACCATAACTGGATGCTGGCGTCAGGTTTCCGACCGCCTAGATCCTGAGCACCGGCATCCCGTACATGACCCATAGGATAAATAGATCTAAAGAAGATGCCATTTTAACTCTGCTCCATTCTAGAGAATAAAAACACCTATGTTAGGTTATTAAATATTAGGTGATTATAGTTGAACTGTTATTACAATTTTTCCTGCTTCCCTGGTAGCCAAATTACATTTACTTAGGTTTCAGGAACTGATCCTTAGTTGCACGTAATCCGAATGCAATGCAGATGTTCACGTAGTTGAGTGAATATTTGCAACTGTTCATGTATGAAAAGGTCTGAAAATCCCTTTGCAGCATGCATTAGACAAAGTGTATGCACAAAGGTGCTGTTGCAGTCGAGAGAGATGGTATCACAAATGTGGCGGCAAAGTGATCCTGGGTGGTTACTAGGCAGTGGCTAGCAGTGCGTGCAAAAATGGAGCGTTCAGTAGGCATATTATGGGAGTGCTTCAGGCATGTTATTGCAAGCGGTTGCGTTCACAGACGCACGGCCACAAGCATAGGAGACCATGGTCAGACGGAGTAACTGCACCTACCAGAATACTGGTACAAGTTTTGATAGTGCATCCGATGATGCACCACTTGATATTACATCATTCATGGGTGCTAAAAGTTTTCATTTCAATCCTGGCACATTCAGCCGCAGGGATGTACACAAGGGAAGGAGTTTGTTTTTCATTAGCATAAATTCACAGATGAATGAACATCAATAGATGCTGCTGTGTTCACTTTTGTATGCAACTCAGAATCAGGCCCTTAGTGTGCTGATCTGCAATTAATTTTCACAGATAAGATACAGTCTTCAAGTGGGAGATTTTAATAAGCTGCATATGGGTTCACAAGCTCTGAACAGTTCTAGGTAAACATAACCATATAACCAAACATTACCTTGTCTTACCCCCACTAAAATAAAGACACAACACATGATTAGTGGTAAAAGGTGATTCACTTATTAATGACAATGACATAATGCAGAGTGACTGAGAGAGTAATTAGCATTATAGAAAGTAAGGCATAACAGAGGGACATACTTCTGCCCCTAACACAGACTTGATTGTGAGAATATCCACTTCCCCTTACTGGAACAGATTGAGTGTTCTTCACAAAAGCACCCCAGGTCCCTCCACAAGAGTAGGACCACTTAACTTGCTTCAAATGGGAAGGTGGTTCACAATACTACAAATATAACTGCTGTCGCTGAATAACAATGCATTCCTGCCAAATGTCAGAAAACCCAGAAGGAACAAAATAAGCTACAACAACGCATGACACACACCACAACCAACTGTACTGTCGAAGCCGGACATATACCGAAACTTATAAAAAGGTTCCTCCACATTAAAGGCTTAATAGTAGAGGTTATATTAGTGAATACAAATGTTGTGAAATGTAATGAATATGATATTTAAGGTACATACACAAGTAAACATATTACGTTTGGTACCATTCTAAAGCACTGTTTGTTTGCAGATTTCCGGTTTGACCCGCAAGGAAATCGCATCATGCGTTCGCAAGATATGAACAATATGAAAATAGTGGTTAGAATGGGAAAATGTATGAAGTGTTTTTTTACTAGCTTAAACCAGTTCTTCGGTGGGAAAACCACACAAAGCAACATCTGAGAAACTGGGCCATACCCCTAGGGATGCTATATGAACTGTCCAATGACCTGCATCATACCAGAATGTCCACGAGCAAGATCCAATGGAAACCCGTTAACTAGTTTCTTTGTTCTGGGAGGGTATATAGCTTGCATGCTGGTTCTAGTATACAGCCATTCTTTCTTGGATGACCACAGGCTTCTGGACTGATGACTGTATGCTGGGACCAGTGCGCACGCGTATGTATTGGGCTGTATCGTATTCTGTATTTCATTGTCTTTGCGCTAATTGTGCTAGATGAAAGTGTGTAACTTTATTTTATTGCAATAAGAACTTTTGTGCGTTGGAAACACAATTATTGTCTGGACAGCGATTATTTCTCTCTAGCAATTGAAGAGTATTCATAGTACAAAGGGGGAAGGGTAGATAAAAGGAAGGATCCTCCTTCTTGCTGTCAATAAGAACACTGTTCCCTCCAGGGGCTGGCTGGCAACTTTTAGCCTGGGGGGCAAATGCATGCAGGCGGCCCTGGCAGAGGAGTAGCATGTAGCCAGGGTGCCCGAAGAACGTGCGTGCTACGGCGCCCCCCCACTCAAGTGTTCCAGGGAGGAGGCGGGTCCATACGGGATTAATGTAAAGTAAAAATAAAGATTAGGGGCAGCCCCGTCGTGTTGCCCATATGCAGTGCCCCCTGTGCCCCAGGAGAGGACCCCCTTATGCAGGCCTCCAGTAGTGCCCCCAGTAGTGATCCCCCTATGCAGTGCCCCTTGTGCCCCCAGTAGTAAGCCCCTTATATTGTGCCCCCAGTAGTGGTACCCCCTATGCAGTGCCCCTTATATAGTGCCTCCAGTAGCAGTCCACCCCCCATGCAGTGCCCCCAATAGTGGTAACCCTTATGCAGTACCCCTTAAATAGTGGCCCCAATTGTAGTCTCCCCCTATGCAGTATCCCCAATAATGCCCTTTTTATAGAGCCCCCAGCAGTGGTCCCTCAATGCAGTGCCCCCAGTGGTAGTCCCCTCCCCCCTATGTATTGCCCCTAGTAGTAGTCCCCTCCCCCCTATGCAGTGCCCCTAGTAGTTGTCCCCTCCCTTTGTAATGCCCCTAGTAGTAGTAGCCCCCCTTGTAGTGCCCCTAGTAGTAGTAGTCCCCCCCTTGTAGTGCCCCCAGTAGTAGTCCCCCCTTGTAGTGCCCCCAGTAGTAGTCCCCCCAGTTGTATTCCCCCCCTTGAAGTGCCCCCTGTAATAATCCCCAGTAGTGGTCTCCACCTTGCAGTGCTGCCAGTAGTGGTCCCCTCTTGTAGTCCCCCCCTGTAGTCGCCCCCCCTTGTAGTACCCCCAGTAGTGATCTCCCCTTGTAGTGCCCCCAGTAGTGGTCTCCCTCTTGTAGTGCCCCCAGTAGTAGTCCCTCCCTCTTGTAGTGCCCCAGTAGTGGTTCCCCCTTTGTAGTGCCCCCAGTAGTAGTAGTTCCCCCCTTGCAGTGCCTCCAGTAGTGGTTCCCCCCTTGTAGTGCCCCCAGTAGTAGTAGTCCCCCCCTTGTAGTGTCCCCAGTAGTGGTCTCCCCCTTGTAGTGCCCGCCCCTCCCCCAGTAGACACACGTAATTAAAAAAAAAAAAAATTATCTCAATCCACGCTCCCGCCATCGCCATCCGATGGGAGTGATGTCATGACATCATGACGCCTCTCCCATTGCCCACTGCGGGAGCCGGAAGATGAAGCGGCTCCTGCAGTGGGCGCAGCAGCAGCTAATGAGAGTCTGACAGACTCTCATTGGCTGCTGATCAAAACTAACACACAGCTGCCAGTGCCGGTGGCTGTGTGTTTGTCACTTGTGTAGCGCTGACCGAACTCCGTCCGGTCAGCATTAGACACGCGGTGCAGTCTGTGTCACAGTGACACAGACTGCCCATGGCCCACATGACGCTGCGGCCCGGGGGGCACATGGCACCCTGCCCCCCGGCCCAGCCCGCCACTGGTTCCCTCCCTAGCATATCCTGATAGGCTGCCTCACCAAACTCAACTTTCAACCAAAAAATGTACCTTAGAAGTTAACTATATTCTCTCTCATGCTCAATACGCTTATGTTCTCCTTGCGCTTATTTCAAAGTACTCAAGCTCCTTTCTACAGAAATTACGTGAAGTCCCGGTGCACTTCAGGGGTGCATTTTAAGTCCCATTTTATATTCTACCTTCACTGCAAATCTGCAGATGATACCACCGTTGTTGGTTTAATAAGTAATTAGGCCGAGGCTGCATATAGGACTGAGATGGAACTATTTCCTGCAGTAAATGGAGTGAGGAGAATCTCTTTGGGGAACTCATGTATCAATGAGTGATATTCTTGTTATCACACGTTGCTAATCTTAAATGGTGCTTCAACCAATCAGCTCCTAATTGTCATGTCTTTGAAAAACAAGAATATCACCCGTTGATAAATGAGGCCCTAAATATTAAAAAGATCAAAGGGGTAGGAATTTGATTCTCCAACCATTACATTTGAATGGCAGGGAGGTTGGGTATCTTCTCATTGCAGGTTTGCTGCTCCATTAGTAGAACTGCCAACACAATTGTTCATGTTTATTTAGTATAACCAGAGATCTCATATTAGAAAGTGAAGGAAGTAATCCCAAATAACAGATCACAGAGAAGCTATCATTTCTTTTAGTTACTTTACTACAGTCATTGCTATTGTAATGTCTAAGTTTTCGTGTTTTGATTTTGGATCTGGATCTTTCTTTGTGTTTTGGATCTGGATTGGTTTTGCCAAAACCACCCTTCCGTGTTTTGGGTTCTGTATTTTTTTTTTAAAAAGCACAAAAACAGCTAAAAACACAGAATGTGTGTTTTTTTCTGCTCCTATGCTATTATTAACCCCAATAACATTAATTTCCACTCATTTGCAGTCTATTCTGAACACCTCACAATATTGTTTTGAGGCCAAAAGGTTGCACCGAGGTAGCTGGATGACTATGCTAAGCGACACGAGTGGGTGGCACAAACACGTGGGAGTGACACTGCAGTGGCAGACAGGATGGCAGTTTGAAAAACTAGGCCCCAAACAGTACATAATGCAAAGAAAAAAAAGAGGTGCAAGATGGAATTGTCCTTGGGCCCTCCCACCCACCCTTATGTTGTATAAACAGGACATGCACACTTTAACAAACCAATCATTTCAGCACCAGGGTCTGCCACATGACTGTGGCTGAAATGATTGGTTCGTTTGCGCCCCCACAAAACAAGCAGGCAATTAATCTGTCCCTGCACAAATTGGCTCTACAGAGGCAAGATGTCGTCCTCATCCTCCTCATCCACTGATTCTTCACCCTCTTCAGTGTTGTGTACATCCTCATCCTCACAGAGTATTAATTCGTCCCCGCTGGAATCCACCGCCACAGGTCCCTCTGTATGTTCTGGAGGCTGGTCTCCCTGGAAGAGTTGATAATTCATTTTTATGAACATCATCTTCTCCACATTTTGTCCTACGCCTTTCGCTGGCAAGGTTCCCAGCTGCACTAAACGCTCTTTCGGAGTACACACTGGAGGGGGGGCAACTCAGGTAAAATAGAGCCAGTTTGTACAGGGGCCTCCAAATTGCCTCTTTTTCCTGCCAGTACAGGTACGGACTGTCTGACATCCCTACTTGGATGCTGTCACCAATGTAATTCTCCACCATTCTGTCAGTGGTGACAGTATCATATGCAGTGACAGTAGACATGTCAGAAATTGTTGACACGTCCTTCAGTCCGGACCAGATGTCCAAACCGGCCCTTGACTTATGACACAGGCGCACGCTTGGCGCTGCTACTGTGTTGATGCACGTGCGGCTACAGCGCACACAAGTCACAAACAGAAAAAACAATGTTTTTTATTTTTTGGAGCACTTTGGGGTTACACCACCCTTTAGCAGACTTATGGGACACAGGCGCATGCTTGGTGCTGCTCCTTTGTTGATGCACGTGCAGCTACAGTGCACACAATTCACAAAGACAGAAAAAAAGAAGAATTTTTTTATGTTTTGTGGAGTGCACTTTGGGGGTTACACCACTCTTTAACAGACAGACGCACGCTTGGCACTGCTGCTTTGAGGATGCACGTACAGTGCACACAATTCACAAACACAGAAGAAAATGTTTAATTTTTTTTGGAGTGCACTTTGGGGGTTACACCACCTTTTAACAGACAGACGCACGCTTGATGCTGCTGCTTTGAGGATGCAGGTGCGGCTACTGCGCATACATTTCACACACAAACACAGAAAAAAAGATTTTTTTATTTTTGTTGGAGCGCACTTTGGGGGTTACACCACCCTTAACAGACAGATGCACGCTTGGCGCTGCTGCTTTGAGGATACACGTACAGTGCACACAATTCACAAACACAGAAGAAAATGTTTTATTTTTGTTGGAGTGCACTTTGGGGGTTACACCACCCTTTAACAGACAGACGCACGCTTGGCGCTGCTGCTTTGAGGATGCAGGTGCGGCTACTGTGCATACATTTCACACACAAACACAGAAAAAAAGATTTTTTTATTTTTGTTGGAGCGCACTTTGGGGGTTACGCCACCCTTTAACAGACAGATGCACACTTGGCGCTGCTGCTTTGAGGATGCACGTACAGTGCACACAATTCACAAACACAGAAAAAAATATATTATTTGGAGTGCACTTTGGGGGTTACAGCACCCTTTAACGGACGAGCCAACCGGCCCTTTACTTATGACACAGGCGCACACTTGGTGCTACTTTGTTGATGCACGTGCGGCCACAGTGCACACAATTCACAAACACAGAAAATCATTTTTTATTTTGTTTGGAGTGTACTTTGGGGGTTACAGCACCCTTTAATGGACAAGCCAGCTGGCCCTTGATTTATGACACAGGCGCACGCTTGGCGCTACTTTGTTGATGCACGTGCGGCTACTGCGCACACAATTCACAAACACAGAAAAAAAATGTTTCTTGATTTTTTTTTGGAGTGCACTTTGGGGGAGCACCCCTGATGCACAGATCACCCCCTGGACAACACTACAGCACCCCTCTAGGACTACAGCCTTTATGGGACACTGCACAACACAGTCCAGCCAGCCCCTATAGAGTTTGGAGTGGACACAGCCCCTATGGACAACTGACTGCACAACACAGCCCAGCCAGCCCCTATGACAGCAGCACAACACAGCCCAGCCAGCCCCTATGGACAACAGCAGCACAACACAGCCCAGCCAGTCCCTATGGACAACAGCAGCACAACACAGCCCAGTCAGCCCCTATGGACTGAGTCGTCACAGCCCCTATAGACAACAGCAGCATAACACAGCCCAGCCAGCCCTAGCTCCCACCCTCCCTCTTCACTGTCCACAGCCGGAGTGAGAAATGGCGCCGATGCGGGGACCATATATAGAATCCAAAACCCGCGAGATCCAGAAGACGGGATGATGATGTTTTGCCTCGATTTCAGATCCGAGTCAGGTGGGAAAAGTCGAGCCTGACTATTCGAATGTGTGCAAGAATATTATTATTTTTTTTGCAGACATATGTTTTAACATTGCTGTGTAAGCAAATTATCTATCTATCTATCTATCGTTGGCAGTGACGAGTGGTATATGAGTTGAGTAGCTGTGTTTTACATAGAACAGTATGAAAATAGCTAGAATGTTATAACGTGTTCAGTATGCCATGTTTCACTTAAACTTCTGTCATAATTTCTATGACCATTCTTTTAGAGAGAAAAGTTACCAATAATTTGCCTTTTCCTCTTGAATGCAACCACTGATATTTTATTGAGGCAAAACATCGTACTTGCTATGTAGTTCATGAAAACTGAAAGAAATAGCCATGATCCATTGCAATGACAACCAAAGTGTATGCTGCTTTACTTTAGTGTCCCCTTCAGCTACACTTATCTATCACTTTCCCAATGTCAATTACATGCTCCACTATCTGACATATTTTCTGACATGTGCAGACATTTTATTTCAAAGCTGTAAAGTAAACTGTCTATATCTGTATTGCTGGCCTTCATATGTAAGCTTCAGCACAGGTCATGTGCCTTACATATTTTTCATATTCATCAATTCTTTGATGAATATGTATATTATTTGTCATTCCTCCAGTAAATTGATTTGTTGCAGAACCCTTTTAAAGTAGCAAACTGAGCAAAACAGAGCATTTTGTTAATTGTAACACTGTAGGTCAGCCACTTGAGATATGTGACATCTTTGTGAAGGACAGCTTTCTTGATGACAAATGAGGGGTCATGGAGGTAGTGCAGAGAGATAGTATTTGATTAGAAAGGTGTCAGGGGATAGGACCAATAGCAGTGGTGAGTATGATGGAGTCAGGGAGGTAGTCCAGAGACATAGTGTTTGGTAAGGAAGGTATCAAGGGGCTAGTGCAGATAGGTAGTGGTGAGTATGGAGGTAGTGCAGAAAGATAGTGTTTGGTAAGAAGGGGTAAGGGGGATAGTGTAGATAGGTAGTGGTGAGTATGGAGGAGTCAGGGAGGTAGTCCAGAGACCTAGTGTTTGGTAAAGAGGGGTAAGGGGGATAGTACAGATAGGTAGTGGTGAGTATGGAGAGGTCAGGGAGATAGTACAGTGAGATATAGTGTTTGATAAGGAGGTATTGGGGCTAGTGCAGATAGGTAGTGGTGAGTATGGAGCTAATGCAGAAAGATAGTGTTTGGTAAGGAGGGGTAAGGGGGATAGTGTAGATAGGTAGTGGTGAGTATGGAGGAGTCAGGGAGGTAGTCCAGAGACCTAGTGTTTGGTAAAGAGGGGTAAGGGGGATAGTACAGATAGGTAGTGGTGAGTATGGAGAGGTCAGGGAGATAGTACAGTGAGATATAGTGTTTGATAAGGAGGTATTGGGGCTAGTGCAGATAGGTAGTGGTGAGTATGGAGCTAGTGCAGAAAGATAGTGTTTGGTAAGGAGGGGTAAGGGGGATAGTGTAGATAGGTAGTGGTGAGTATGAAGAGGTCAGGGAGGTAGTGCAGAGAGACAGTGTTTGGTAAGGAGGTATCAGGGGGTTAGTGCAGATAGGTAGTGTTGAGTATGCAGGGGTCAGGGAAGTAGTGCAGATAGGAAGTGGTGAGTATGGAGGGGTAAAGGAGGTAGTGATTAGCATGGAGGAGTCATAGAAGTAGTGGTGAGCCGCCAAACCCCTGCAATGATGGCCAGTTGTGAATAAATAAGACCACTACAAAGTGCTAACATATTCGGTTAGGTCTAACCAGTGGCGTAACTTCATCCCAGGTACCCGGAGGCAAGATAAATGTTGGTGCCCCCCCCAAACTAAAATGTACCACCCCCCAGCACCTATGCCAGCTGCCGCCGCCCCCCTTATGCAGTTCCTTTTATATAATGCCCCCAGTAGTGGTCCGCCTATGTAGTGCTCCCCAGTAATGCAGTACATCAGTACATCCAGTAGTGAGCCCCCGGTAGTTGCCCCCAGTAGTGAGCCCCTTGTAGTTGCCCCCAGTAGTGAGCCCCCTGTAGTTGCCCCCAGTAGTGAGGCCCCTGTAGTTGCCCCCAGTAGTGAGGCCCCTGTAGTTGCCCCCAGTAGTGAGACCCCTGTAGTGAGCCCCCTGTAGTTTCCTCCAGTAGTGAGGCCCCTGTAGTTGCCCCAGTAGTGATTACCCTGTAGTTGCCCCTAGTAGTTAGCCCCTGTAGTTGCCCCCAGTAGTGACGCCCCTGTAGTTACTCCCAGTAGTGAGGCCCCTGTAGTTGCCCTCAGTAGTGATGGCCCCCACCACGCGTGCGCACACACAAAAAAAGCAAACAAACAAACACCTTTATCCCCGCTCCAGTGCTGCTGCCGTCCATCCCCGGCATCCGCTCCTCGGCACTATGGGAGTGACGTCATTACATCACTCCCCTAGTGCACTGCGGGACCCGGAAGACAGAGCTCACTCCTGAGATCCGTCCTCGGCGTCTGCTCCTCGGCACTATGGGAGTGACATTATGATGTCACTTCCATAGTACACTGCGAGACCCGGAAGACGGAGGGAGCTCCGTCCTCCGGCTACCGCGGGGGGTTTGAATAACACACTAAGCGGGCGCCCGGCAAATGGAGGGGGCAGGGGGTGCGACCGCACCCCTTGAACCCTCCATAGTTACACCAATGGAGGTGGAGCGCCGATCAGCGGCGCTCCTCCATGCAGCTCCCGGGGACAATGGAGCTAGGTGCCCCCTTCAGGGCTGACGCCCGGCGGCAAATGACTCCATTGTCTCCGGGAGTTCCGCCACTGGGTCTAACCTTGATGAAGCTTTTGTCTCTCTTACATATCTTATCATGCATAGATCCAAGGGACAAGGGAGGGAAGGAAACCCAAGCATTGGAAAAAAACACTCATATGTACAGACAATAAGTATGTATAGGATATCCCCACTATGGTATTGATATGTAGCCCATGGGGCTATGTACTAATTTGGGTGTGGGGGTGCTCCCCTTAAAGTAAAAGATATATTGCTCAACAAGGGAAAGAAAGTACTCCCTGTGTTGGGGGCACTACATCCTATATATTGAAAGATAATTAAAACAAAACATTTATTAGAAATGCATTAAAGGTTTTATAATACATGGAATTTTAAGAAGATATAAAATGGATATCATAAGGGTGCACGTCACCCTACGTAGACGATAATTATCGGCGAATTAGTTAATGACAATAAGAAAAAAACATTCGATACGGAAAAATAATCCCTGAATAATTAATTAAATATCAGCAAAAATGTCCTAAATTTGCACAACAATGTAAATATATCCAATAAAAGTGAATAGGTACACACTACAAAAAGAGATATATGAGACATTGGAAAATATAGGTGAAAAATTCCTTCCAAAAATGTAATTCAGGTAGCAAATACGTAAGGTCCTCGAAAACAAACAATAATGTGTCAAGAAAAATCTGAAATGCAAAAAAACAAAAATAATCCATTTCAGTCACAGGTTACTCACAGAATCAATAATCGCCTATTAACTAAATGGTATGCATCTAAATCTAGACGCCTGTCATTTTACCGACGCCGGGCATCCCGATCGAAGGGACGCCGGGCGCTGAGCGTGGATAGCCGCTGGGAGGAGGGTTAGGTTTAGGGTTACCTGAGGTGGATTTAGGGTTAGACACCCCCCCGGGAGGTTAGGGTTAGGCTAGGGGGAGGGAGGGTTAGGGTTCGGCACCCCCGGGGGGGACTTAGGGTTAGGCACCCCCCATGGGACTTAGGTTTAGGCGGCGGGGAAGGGGGGGTTAGGTTTAGGCACTTAGAGCGGGGATTAGGGTTAGGCATTGGGGGGGAAGGCTAGGGTTAGGCACCCCTAAGGGAGGGTTAGGGTGTAGAATAGGTTAGTAAATACCTGGGGACGATCGGGATTTTCATCCTAGTCGGGATTTGAACCGCCGGGCATGGGTTCCGGCGGTAAATCATACCGATTACAACTAAATAAGATCCCCAAAATTAGTGCTAAAGTATAATAATGTGTCAGAACACATAATTAAGACAAATAGATGCATAAGCACAAAAACAACGTAAAACTACCAATATTCAAGGATAGCTTTTTCAAGGATATAATATTGTGATTATGATGTAAATATCAGTCACAATAGATAGATTTAGTGGATAAGATTCCAAAAAATTTAGCAAAATTGCAAAATCTTCACATAGTAGGATACCAGTATTCAATTTAGTATATCATTAACAGTAAATTATTAATTTAGGTAATTAGTGCAAAACTATGCAAGATTCCAGTTAGATTTAAGATATAGTCGTCCTCATATAGTGTGAGGCTGCCATTGTTGTGCAAAATTAGGATTTTTTCCTGGCATCTTATCATACCTCAGGCTCTTCTGCTGACTCTGCCTCCTCCCGCCTGCCTGATGTCTGCACCGCCTAGATATTTTAACAACCTTGGTAGGAGAGACCACCAGTATCCCCCCTCAACTTTTTTATGTGCCACAGTCTCTGCTCCACATAACCATATTTTCTTCTATTGATTTTCTGTCCACACATTATACCACTCTGTAGTGCATCTGCATTATGCCAAATTCTAGTGCCCCCACATTATACCACAGTGTACTCACAAGAAGTCATAGGGGCCCATTTATCAAAGTGCATTTGAGGTAAATTCCCCGAAAACACCTGTTTTCGGGGGTTTACCTCAAATACTTAGTATCCCCCGAATGTATGAAGGAGGGACCGCAGCAGGTATCTCCGATACCTGCTGCGATCCCTCCATTGCCGCCGGCAGCCGCCTCCCCCATAGGTTCCTATGGGGGATGCGATGCTGCCAAATGTATCAATATCAGGAATGCGAAGCATTCCCGATATTGGCCCCAGCAGCTAACGCTATCTAAAGATAGCGTTAGCCGCTGTTTCCTATGGGCACTTACCGCATATCAGCCGGCGGAGGGATCTGCCAGATCCCTCCGCTGGCAATGGGCGCCGCTCATGTGCAGTCCGCGGGACTGCGCATGCGCAGAAGCCCCGACTGCCCTCCGGAGACATCGCACGGACGGGCTCTTTTCGGAGCCCGTCTCCCTGCATGTCCCGGATAATACATCCGGCAGATAGGATCGCATTTTGCAATGCGATCAGGGGCGGTACTGCATGCCCTGATCGCACTGCAAAATGCGATCATTAATAAATGGGCCCCATAGACATCATTATCTCAGTAAGCCGGCAGAGCACCAGACACAGACTCCTAATGAGTCACTACTATGAGGCTGCGCTGCTGCTGATATCCACAGGTCAAAGGAGCATGTGATGGGCTCCTCCGATCAGAGCTCAGCACATGTTCCTCTGATTCCTCAGCAGCAACTCAGGGGATTTATTACTCAGTAATGCAGTGCCCCAGTAGCTGCTGGACCCATTAACCCTCCTGCAACCACCATCAGGTCAGTCATAACAGCCTGGATGACATCCTGGCAAGCAGCTGCACTGCACACTTCACCCTGCTGTAGCAAATGGCAGTGGTGCCATAGGCCCCGCCCTCCCGTGATAGAGGGTGTTGCAAATTAGTGCAACTATACTTTCGGGGAATCCACGCAGACACAGTGTGTTGATTATCATTATAATTACTGTATTATATTTAGAGAGCACCAATATAGTATGAAACACTGTACATTGAGATTATCATGATAGAAACAAAATACATACAATTACATAAAACAGAAGGCAAATATGGCCTTGCCCAAATAATCTTACAAACTAAGAGGTATGGGGAACAATTAATACATAAGGCACAGTTATCACAATTGTAGCTGCTGGTGGAATTACATGCTCCTTGATATGGCACTGTGCTAGTTCCTGATTTGAGCATTTGATGATTACATGGATTATACTAGGTCCTGCCTCTGAGCAGTTAATTACAGGCTCCGTGCTTGATCCTGGCTCCAAGCAGTCATTGACTACATGCATATTGGCTCTGTATACTGGGATACATGTTAACACAATATTCACATCTCCTTTATAAGTTGATGTCATTTAAACAGTCATTATACTATTTATGACCATATCCACAATTTTTCATAGTGATTCACAATACACTTGTCCCATTTGATGGTAAAAACATTGCATATTTATTTTAAAGGCTTACACCCCTCAAGCAGACACCCAAATACTAGCAAGTGTTGCAAATACTAACCTGAGTCATAAAAGTGTTAAAATGCTTTAACTTGTTTGAAATGCTTGGGTTGATCAATAAGAGAAAAGTAATAACAGGTAAAAAGTCATTTCACTGTCTGACCATGGCCTCTATGGCTGCGGCTCTGCATCTGAGAACGCAGCAGTTTTCACTGACAAGCCCGCAGCACTCCCATGCCGCGCCTATGAGATAGACTTTATTTGCATTCTCTTTAGGCCACCTCTGAGTCACCACCCACTAACTCTCATATCTGGTATCATCTGTTTCGATTGCACCAGAATCTTTGTGCATACACTCTGTGTAACGCATGCTCAGTTATAAATTACAATAATCACTCAACTATGTAGACATCGGCATTGCGTTCAAATTGTGTGCACCTGGCTGGGAATCGTTATGTAATGCCGCCGGATCTATTCCCGGCGGACCAAATCCCGACGTCGGAAGCCCAAACACTGAAGATCCCGACTAGGGCTGGTAAGTACCATAACCCTCCCCTCTCTCTCCCTTAGTGGTGCCTAACCCTAACCTCTCCGGGGGGTGCCTAACCCTAACCTCCCCACACTGGTGCCTAACCCTAACCCCCTCTTCCCCTACCCTAACCCTCCCTCCCCCCTGCGATTAATACCTAGGAAGCCTTGGCTTACCTTCGTTCGGGATGCCGTGCATCAGGATTTCGGCATGAGGCTAAAGATAGGCGTCGGTATTTAGACACCTATCTTTAGTCCCTGGTCGAGCTTCCAGCGTCGGGATTCCGGCAGGCGGTGGTATATTAACAGAAAAATGTTCGTTTTATGTCTCTATGCCTTCTGTTCTGTGTAAAATATTTCATGATAATTTGGTGGACTTAATGACAAGTTTTTATAGTTTTTTTTTCATTAAAACGAACTAGGTTTATTAAGTGAGGGTTGTGCTTGTTGCTAATATCCATCTATAGTGGCCCTCTCACTCTATAATTAAGGGCTTGATTCAGAGTTGGGAATAGAGGGCCTGATTCAACTTGGATCACGGTTGCTAATATACAGGGCCTGATTCAGAACCGGACGCTATTTGCGCTCGCACGTTCAGAAAAAGGGGCCGGCTATTTAAATTGAGCGCTCGCTCTTTGCGGTCTGTTGACGCCTCTATGTCTGAGCGAGCGAACGAAACATGCGCTCGCTATTTTGTAAAGACGCCCCCTGGCCGTTCGCATCCTACGTCATCTCCGCTATTTATTTGATTAATCGAGTACATCGAAAGGCGTCTAAACTGCTCGCAGTGCTTGTGGTAGGATTTTCCTACTGCAATCATGCGAACAGTTCAGGCTAAGGACAACCAAGTGACGTGGTCGATGACGCTGCTTTGTTAATTATGCACACCCTTAAAACGCCCGTTTTAACCATTTGGCACCTTCCCCTGTTACCACCCACAAACGCCTCATCCTGTCACTCAAATTAGCAGGCACTCGCTGTTTTGCGAGCGCTTGATTTCCGACTGCAATGACTGGTTGGCGCATGCGCATTATGACCCATACGCATGCGCAGATGTGCGAACATTGCTCGGAGCGAACGAGCGGCCGCTTACGAGCGGCTCTGAATCAGGCCCACAGACAATCGGCCGATTGTTGCATACTGTGCATGCATATGCATCTCAGTACGCGTGTGCAAATTGGTTACTGCGATCGGCAGTGACTACGCAGACCCATTGCAGAGTGCTTAACACGAAGTGCCGTTTGTGGGAGATGATGGGGGGGGGGCGGCGAAACACAGGCATGCCAGTGCATTTGAATGCCATTGAATAAATGATCCACTGCAATGCCCTACGCAGCCTGAGGACTCATAGCGTGCACTGAAGTTAGCAATAACTGAGTAAGGTCAGGGCTTGTGCAAGTGTGCGTGAGGCTGCGATGGTACTCGATGTTACCGATGGTTTGCAGTCCTGGTAAACATTACAGATATGTGTAAGGTAAAGTGGGCATCCTTAAGTAGTGCTGCCGTGGCATTGCGATCGCAATTAATTAGCATACTATCACAGTTGAACTGCATGTGTAATCGCTATTGCGATCCAAGAGCGATTACACTAACTGAATCAGGCATAGAGTACGATATAGCAAGTAACTGTACACCTGAACAAACCATGTTGCAATGCAAGAGGTGCAAATACATATATTTTCTTTGCATGTGGGGTAAATAATGTCTGCTTTTGCATGTAGCCCACAAATGCTGGACAGCTTTTATTTTTACACAGCAATTTAGATGTCAGTTTAGATGTCAGCATGATTGGGGGTGGAGTGGGGACGCGCCTGGTCATCATTCCCAGAAACGAGTGTTGCTTTCCAGGCGGATGAGGCCAGGGTCTGGAATCAGCATACGCAAATTCCTGACCTCTTGCGTGACCAGGCACCGGCCAGGCTGCGGGAAGCTTCAGCTCCCGGAGCCTGACCAAAAGAGTAACCATTGTGACCATTGGTTGCGATGGTGATCCTAGCATACGATGTCGGTCGCAGTGCTGGGATCACAAATGCAACAAGGAGGTGTCTGACACCACCTTCTGTATTTGTATCTGATATGGACGGATTTGCACAGCCACTTGTGTGTTGCTCTGCAAATCCGTCCATCTCTGAATCAGGTCCTCTATCCCCTGCTCTGACTCAGGCCCTAAATATACAATGGTCTTAAGTAGAGATGTGCGGTTTGGTTCTATAGAATCCAAATCCACACGAATTTCATGAATCCGGACAGATCTGAATCATGGTTCTGATCTTCCCTGATCTTTTGCAAAAATGACACGATTTTAGCTGTTTTAAAAATGTTTTTTTTTAAAACCCAGATCCAAAACAAAAACAGTGCACATTTCTAGTCTTAAAAATAGTAATATTTTACATGTATAATTAAAATTGATGATGAAATATTTAGAAAAACTAAAATACTATAGATGTAATTGAAATGAAAATGTCAAATGCTATACTGTGAAAAAAAGTTAAAGGTTCAGTAAAATAATATATTTTTTATAGAATTACAATATATTCACATATTCATTTATGAATGTAAACTGTAATTATGTTTTCTATTATTATTCACTTATACATTTTACCAACATTTTTCAAGTACTATTAATGCTGTAATTAGAAACTTTTCTTTTCCAGTGGTAATCTAAAATGACTTCAGCAATAATTAGACAATTAACATTCTGTGTCTTGGAAAACAATTAGCATTTCAACATTTCAGTAATACATTAGCATTACTGCTTGGATGTAAGAAATAATTTTAAGCAGATTTGTAATAAGCCTTATAATTGACACAATGAGAAAAAGAATAAATAGATATGCTTGATTTGCTCTTAATGTGTTTATGAAAGATATGATTACATAAACTCTTTAGTATGTTAACAACTTCATATCCAGGTGGTTTTCTCTCTTCATGACCAGACCAATTTTCCAAGTTTGGTGTTCTGCTAGTATTAGCGTCAAGTATGTTATGCATTTTAGATTTCTGTTTATATTTTTTTTGGGAGGTACATAATGTATTTCTTTGATTGCATGTCATAATTTTTTTTTATTATTTTATGGAAAAAAAAATCAAAATACTTATAAAAATATGAATAATTTCCATAAATCTCAGATTTCTCGCAGGCAGCAAAAACGAGTTCTCCAGAGTGTAGGTATTATGAAGAATCTGAAAAAATTAGAGCCCAAGTACAAAGCTCTTACAATACTGGATAAACAATCACAGCAGTGGTGGATTATACCTAGAGGCTGCGAGGCTGCACTCCCCCAGTAAAATCCTCCACTGTTCAGTGAGTCAGTGCAGTCCATGACTATACGGGCTTCACTGTGACTGGAGGTGGCTTCCCATTGGAAGCACCACCTGCCAGTCACGCTGAAGAGAGGCAGTCCCAGAGGGAGGTGTCTCCTCCCCCTGGGACTGCTAGTCCAGGCTGCGATCAGCAGAGAGCCGCTTTCAGTGCCTTTAGTGCAGCCCTTCATGGCTTCTCGGGACTGCAACCAATGCAGCCCTGAGAAGCTGGTGATATGCGCATGCGCTGCACCATCACAGCTTATGCACATGCGCTGGTCCCGGTGCCTGCCAGATTCATTGAGCAGGTGCTGGGACCCAGGCCAGTAGCAGCGGCAGCCCCCCTCATGTAAGAGGGCAGGAGCCACCGCTGAATCACAGTACAACAAAACCTAATATCCGAAACAAACTCAATCAGGAACACACATTAATATCCCTTTCACACTTGCTGCAATAACCTGGTTTATTGCACGTGAACGTGCAGCAACCTATGTTACTGTGCAGTGTGAAAGGGCCAGGTTGAAAGAATCCGGGCATTTCAACCCTGGCAACGAGCAGGGTTGAACATGTATTCAACACGGCTTGCGGTGCAGTGTGAATGGGTAACCCAGGTCCCGGTTAAAGCATAGGAAAAGCTGGTGCTTGGAGATGATCTCATCTCCAAGTGCCGGCTAAGCACATGATGGCAGTGATGGTGATGTCAATGACCCACCAATAAGCCGGGTCAGGCCGCCAGTCAGCCGGGTCGCACCCGAGATGGACGCGTGAACAAAATCCTGATTGTGACACGCCATTACGATGTGAAAGGGGTATAATAGAAGTCTTAAGTAAGAAGTTTTGTTGAGCAGGAATGCAGATTGAGAGAAGTCAGATGCACTATACACTGGGTTTTGTACACTGCAATTAAGATAGAGGTCCAACATAAGCTGAGTTTGGTGCATGAGATTGCATATCATAAGAAGTTATGCATAAGATAAATTAGATAGACACGATTGTGTATTTAACAGAACACAGGTTGTCAAACTCGATCCTCAGGACCCAAAGAGTGCATATTTTCCAGGTCTCCTCACCAAATCACAAGTGAAATAATTAGCTTCACCTGTGGATCAATTAAAATGTGTTAGTGAGTAATGAATAGACCTGTGCACCTGATAGGAACTGTAGTGAAGTGCCGTATGCTGCCGGAGGTGAGCTCCGGCAGGGCGGCGATGGCGGACCTGGTGGAGGCTGCCCCTGCAGTCAGGCTGAGTCCTGGGCTGCTGGGCGGGGAGCAGATTGCTGGAGACCAGGAGCACAGCTCCCGGCCCTCCAGCATGCTCCAGGGCAGCAGGAAGCCACTGCAGCCAGGACGAGTGTCCCGGACTGCGGGGCTGAGTGCCACACACAGGGGGGCTGGGCAAGCCGCTCCCCTCGTGTGACACTGCAGGGCCGGTTGCTGCACATACCGGGGGTAAAGGGAGAGCACGCTTCCCCAATCCCCAGCATGGAGAGTGGCAGGAAACCGCTGCCGCTGGGACAAGTGTTCCAGCGCAGCAGGGCTGAGTAGCCACCTGCTGGAGGACAGGGAGATCCGACTCCCTGTACTTCCAGCACTGGGAGTGCACGGAGCCGCACACTGGGGGGAGATCTGGGCAAGCCAGCTCCCCATGCGACGGTGCAAGGCTAGTAGGTGCAGAGGGCCCCCAGCACTCCATGGGTTACCACCAGTCACTCCAGTGGAGTGTACAGTGAGCCACTGCAGCTGGGTCTGAGTCCTTGGGCTGCAGGGGCTAGGTGCTTGCACACGGGGGGACAGGGAGAGCATGCTCCCTGGACCCCCAGCACTGAGGAGAAAGCAGCAGCTGAGCGCTGCTGAGTAAAAGTAATGCTGCTGCAGCTAGGGCATAGGTCCCAGGCTGCAGAGCTGAAAGCCCTATGCTGGGGACTGGGAGCTCGGCTCCCAGTGTCCCAGCATGTATGGGCTGAGTTAAGTAAAGCCCAGCGCTGGGAACAGTTAAAAGCACACCCCTAGGTACATAATTGTCGAAGCCGGATGATTGGCTGAGACCAAATCTTTTAAATTAATATCTGGCTACACCATTTTGCATTGCCTCTGATGATGCCATTTTGCATCGTCAGCACGATACCATTGTGTACGACACTATACTTGGTTATTAGCGTCGTGCATCTATTTTGCTACTGCATAGTGTTGAAAGTCCAACCAAAACCTATTCGCACATTAGATAATACATATAAAATATACAAGACGCACAACGCACAGTTGCGCTGTACACCAAAACTTACAGATAAGCACAAAACACGTAGACGCACAACGCATACTAGCGAAACTACACAATATTCTCACACTCACACATGCACGCACTTATAAAAAGGTTCCCTCACATTAAGCTTAATATTAGTGGTTTTACTAGCTAACGCTTATGTTGTGAAATGTAATGTATATTAATTAAGGTATGTTTGGTACCATTCTAAATCACTGTTATTAGCAGATCTCCGGTTCTATCGGCAAGGAGATTGCATCATGCGTCCGCAAGTTATGTATTATAGGGAATTAGTGGTTAGAATGTACACCTCTGTATGTTGTGTCTTTGGCTAGTTTAAACTAGTTATTCGGCGGGAAAACCACACAAAGTAACGTCTGAGGAACTGTCCAATGATCTGCATCGTACCAGAATGTCTAGGAGCGAGACCCAATGGAAATCTGTCAATTAGTTTCTTTGTTCTGTAAGGTATATAACCTGAGTACTGATTATAGTATACAGCCATTCTCCTTGGATGACCGCAGGCTTCTGGATTGATGACTGTATACTGGGACCAGGGCGCACTCGTATGTATTGGCTTGTACCTTTGTATTTACTTGCTTTTTTGCGCTAATTGTTTAGATCACAGCGCATTATACTTTTCCTTGAATAATATAACTTTTTGTGCTTTAGAACCACAATTGGATTGGAAAGCAATTATTTCAATTTAGCGACTTGTAGCGCTAAATAGCGACATTTAGGTATAGAGATTAAAGGTATCAGTAGTTGGGGGCTCATAGTTTTGGAGGTCACGCTACCAAGAGTTCGCACGATAGCGTACCGATCTTGATTTCTCAACAAAGGGTGGAAGGCGCCATAAGCAAGAAAGAATGCACTGTGTTCAAAACCTGTACCATCTAGTGTTGTGAAACCAATATCCGTTATTGTGAGATTTCAAGGAGTGCTGACTAGGACCTGGGGACGGGAGAGAAAAGTTTGTTTCTTTCATTGTCTGTCTTGGCACTAGAGTGCGATTTGCACAATAGTGTATGCGTGCTTCCTGTATTGCTGCCACGTGTTCAAACAATCGTATTGATAGTATTGTTGTACTGATAGCATGATTACTTTGTTTTAAACCTCTGAATCATACTGCCATACTAGCAAAAGGTCTATTTTCTGCACAGAAAACTAAAGGGGTATGAAAGCAAACTTGTGATTGTACTGTGTGTCAGGCCTATACTAGGTACTGTGTGTCAGACCTAAAGACTCAGTAGGTGTCTGACGAGGCAGAAAGCTACTGAGTGTGTACACATAGCAAGTGTATTGCAGCGAGGACAGAGATTTTGTACCTTGAAGAAAACAAGGGGTTTTCTAAATTCGGCCCCCAATAGTAGTCGCAGAGCCCATTGATCAGTAAGGTTCTCTGGACACTGCGACTGGACTGCACGGTTGGGTAGACCGTGATTGTGACTTGGGGTGTAGTGGAGGAAATCATTGGAAAGGGTAATTGTTATTGGAACACTTAAATGCTAACATGGGAGAGTACTCAAAAAGGGATAAGCTAGCGGACAAAGCTAGTGTCAATGGTGTCTGGAAAGACAGAATAATTGCATAGGCACTATTCTCCTTGTTGTGCATGCTGTCCACAACGCAGAGCGGGCGGGTTGTGCACAATGGGAAAGGAGTGCGTGAACATAGCTCTACGGGAATGTTCACTGGTCCACAGTGACAAGCTGCTTAGCATTTTCCCAGATGGGTGCTAAGCAGATGCTGGGAATGGTCAACGATGCGCTTCTTGTGGAAGGGCCGACAGGTTCGGCAAGGCATATAATGTATATAAAGTATGGTGCGTATGCAACTGTGCACTGTAATGTATGGGCTAAGATGACCAAGAGATGTGTGAAACCTTTTCCTAAAATTGGCAGTTTTGATGTGCAGGTGTTGAATAATGTTAGAGATAGCATCTGTGTGGTGAAATCTCTAAAGAAACGAGTAAAGTATAATGATTGTTTGAAATTATGGCAGCATGAGGGGAACACATGGTTTAGTGGCGTGCTCGCGCCGCTAATTAGTGTCGCGTGCACTACACAAAAGAGTGTGCATGTGACGCAAAACAGCAATGCGCACGCACCACAAGGGAGCGCACACGACGCTAGTTAGCATCAGGTGCACGCTGCAAAATAGCATGCACACACCACAAGGTAGCAGTGCCAAGGGTATAGGTATTAGTGCATGCGCACCTCCGCCGGCCTATGAGGCTGAAGGTGACAGTACAGCCAATACCAAAAATTATAAAAATATAACAAGTAATTTTGTACCCTATCCTGAGTAATTAAAAGGAAAATGTGTGTGTAGATGATGAACCTGTTGAAATGTCAGCCATTGCATATGCAGTAAATCTATTTGAAACCGCACTGAACCCAGAAAGAGAAGTGATCCCACCAGCTGTATCAGTAGAAGGGATCCCACCAGTTGTATCAGCAGTGGAAATTGATGAATGTAGTAGAGTGCTTTGTAGTAACAGATTGAACCCCCAGCGTACAAAGGTAAAAGTTCCCGTAAGTAACCTTAAAAACAGCAAATTGGTAGGCGTCCATCCTGTCCGGACAATAACTGTTCCCATTGGGAATCTGGATGGAAATGGTGTAGTACCCACAAAGGATGTAGCAATACATTGTCCATGGACGAGAGCAGAATTACATTCAATAATGACAGATTTTCCCGACCCTAGAAAAGAATTAGCTAAGTGCCAAAAATTTGTAAAAGATTTAGGTAGCGCTCTTGAGCCAACCAATAAAGATTGGCGAGTGGTATTACGGGCATGTCTTCCATCCAATACCAATGTAAAAAAGTTTATCATGAATTGTGTATTGGATGGAGATGGTCCCTTAACTGATGAGAATAACCAAGATAACATTACATGCATAGACACCCAATTGACCATATATTTTCCAGTGGTAGTGAACTGGAGTAAAATTTTCACCATAAGGCAGAAGGATAGTGAGCCTACAGCAGACTATTTCACCTGAGAGCTGCAGACAGTCACCCAATATACTGGTATAGAGAATATAAAAGGCAACACACACCACAGGGAAGTAGCTGTCACAGTACTTATGGATGGTCTTAAAGATAATCTAAAAATCAGGGTTCAAACCTCTCAGCCTAACTCGAGAGGAATTACTGTAGATGCCCTCAGGGAGCCAGCTATAGAACATGATAAAAACATCATCAGGAAGAGAGAAACACGAAGTGAGAAGCTAATGGCTGTTAGCATACAAGCTTTAGAAGGAATGTACAGCTAACGATATCAAATCAGAACCTCTATACAACAAACGATATTGGATCAGAACCTCTATACACTCCTTCCTATACCTTCTAATAACCTGCCTATACCTTCTGAGGATGAAGCTAATTTGCGTACGCAGTCATACAGTAAA
This sequence comes from Taudactylus pleione, assembly GCA_031769625.1. Lineage (NCBI taxonomy): Eukaryota > Metazoa > Chordata > Amphibia > Anura > Myobatrachidae > Taudactylus > Taudactylus pleione. The sequence goes on from JAUIMM010000384.1 coordinate 4,764,155, forward strand.
TAAAGACTTAGACCTGAAATCTTTGGTTCAAAGCACAAGTGTTATTCAAGTAAAAGTTCAGACAGTTACACGCAATTGATCCAGACACAATTTAGGCGCAAAAGGAATTATACAGACCCAAGTACAGTATACATACGCAGCGCTTCTGGACCCGAAGATAGGCATCAGCAAGAGACCCCTCGTAATTCAGCATTCAGCATGAAGACTAAGAACCCAGCGTTTGAGCACACATATTTATACCCCCCCAGAATAGACAGGACAATAGAGAAGTTTGTTGCTGATGTCATTGGTTCCCAGGAGAGAAGCATCTGTTACAGAGCATTTAACAGGCTGGTTCAAATAGACTCTCCCTGCCTCTAACAGCTGGGGGTCTTTCCCTTCCCGCCCCCTGTAACATCCTAACAGTTGTTCATGAAATATACATTTTGTTGCTTGTAGTCTCTGTGATCCAAAACTTGAGAATGCATGATGCGATCTCCCCACCGATAACACCGGAATACTGTGGAAAGAGTACGCATCAGTATGAAACCAAACACGACTTGTTTAGCATGTATAAAAACCTTAGTTATCAAATATCTTTATTTCTCAGCATTTAAACTAACTGAACCAACTTAAATCATATACTTTAAAGCTTATTAAACCTTATGTGTGAATATGTAATGTGTGAGTATTTGGGATTTGATATAAGGACGCTAGTTAACTTGGGGCAGATGCGTGCGCATAAAGCTAATAAACAGCGGTTTCATACAAAGTCCTATGCATTCACTAATATGCGACTAGTTAACAGCGCAATTGTGTGTATTAATGTGTGTATGAGAAATGGTGAAAGATGCAATCGCATGGTGCTAATAGTATTATTGCCACATGTACTAAAATGTGAGTTTATCTAAAATGGCGCTTAGGCGGCCATTCGCAAAATGGCGTCTTGCGATCTCATTTTCAAGATGGCATATTGCAGCCAATCGCAAGATGGCGTTGTCGCAATTAAATCTTAAACTGAACTTGTCTCAGCCAATTATTCAGCTTTGACAGTCCACCCTTTGATAGCAAACAACATGCTATCACAATCTGCTATTAGAATTTACTTTAGGCTTACATTTACATATTATTTAGTGTTATTGTGGGATGGCACAAGGTGGTTCTTAATCCATCAATAATGTGTCTCTGGGTGGGGACATAAAGCTACTATTATACGCACACGCGGATCTTGGAAGATCATGTGAAAGGTGTGGGAATGCATCAGTCTTATAAAAGCAGTCTTGAAGGGGAATTGAGACTTTACATTATCTGAGGTGTTCTGTAAATAACATTTCAATAATACATTCTATGCATGTCTAAATATAATATATCAAACAATAGTATTTCCTAGTTCAGGGTTGTAATGCAGTTCTATATTTACCTCGGTATTGTTATTACTGACCACCATCATAGTTTCATTCTTACGTTTTACTCTGTTTTTTCCTTTTTGCACACTTCAACACTATAGGAACACACCGGACGCATATGCCAATTATTATGATGGCAATCAGTATAAGGATTAAGAATTTGCCTATGCTGGTGATCACTTCTTGGACCCATTCCCCTAGACCTGAGAACCATTTCACTGAGTTCAGCCATGAAACCCATCCTTCTATCTTCTCCTCTACATCAGCCACTGAAGCATTATGGTTCTTACGAAACTCCCATTTTAGCTGCAGAATTTCATCCATCTTCCGGTCTATCACCTCCTTGGGGTCGCTGGTATCATTGGTAACATAGTTGCAACATTTTACTCCAAATTGGGTGGCCAATGTTACGCAATACCCTCCAGTAACAGCAGTTAAATAATTCAGCACTAGCCTGTGTTGCACTAGTTCTTTCTTGTACGCTTGCAATTCTCTCCCTGTATACCTGAATGTGTCATCGTACATCTCGGTGATATTATCTATCAATTTAGCAAGTTCCTGGATATATCTAAAATTTAATGTACCCCGAGTGATCCTGGTGGGATCCAATGCGACTAAAACTTGAAAGCCAGTTGTCTCACTGATAAACTGAGTGGCTTTATATACATCACCAGGTATCATATTTCTTTTGCCTCTGTGTTCATATTGTGTGTGAATATATGGTGACTGTGGTGTTTTTATGTATACCCAGCATTTCAACATGTGTGAGGGTCATAACCTCTGGGACTACTCTTCCCAGGTAATACAAACCTTCAGAACTCGGGGAGAGCCATTTATACGCTTTTCTTCCACAGATGAAATATACATTATCAGGGCAAACATAAGGAATGGTATGCATCATTATCATTAAGCACATTTCCATTGCAAACAATCCTATTTCTGGGTCATCCATCTGGTACATGAAAGTTTCTGGCTGTATTATTTTAGCACAATAACCATTTGGCACCTTACCAATAATTTCTTTGGTGGAACTCAATGTATACCGATACCTAAAACGTTTCCCACCAGACTTAATGGAGCGTAACAGATCATGGTTTATGGACTTATTATCAGCTCTTTGTGAGAAGGTCATCGTCTGATTATTCCCCATCACTTCCCAACTCCCGGGTCTATTGGGGTTGGTTATGTTTAAGCACAAAAGTGATCTATCTACTTGGAATTGATGGAGTTTGAAATGAGGTGGTTTGGATGAGAGAAATTTTCTATCCAAGGTTTTCCCTTTTTGCAATTCTAAAATTTCCGTGGTATTTAGCGGAAATGGCACCAACCCTACGTTATGCTGTCCCTGTGGCACATGTGAACACACCCAGCAATCAGTTTGATTGAACACTTTGCCTACCATGCTATGATAATCCTCTAGAGGATACCCACCCCAGTACGGATTATATTTAGGTTGGCACCGTTGGATACAGTTCTCATCAACTAGGGACCCACAAAGCTCACAAATACAGGAATATTCAGATGATAAACCTCCACACCTTCCCCGAGTATCCGGAATGACAGCTCTCTTAACAATAACAGTACTAAGATTGGTCAGACACTCCCCTGATTGGCATTGCACTCCTCCTGACTCCACTCCATCAGCACTGCCATCAGCTCCCGTTTCCTCAATCGGTCCCCCATCACAGACACTGGATATCCCTGAACTGACCAGGATGGTGAACACTCTAAAAGAGAATATGAACATGAACACAGCAAGCCTGTCCATTGTCACAACAAGATCTGAAAATTTCTCTCAGTTCAGGTATCTCACTACAACCTGTTCAATCCTCCTGGAACAAGCTCGTGATCGACAGGTCCATGCTATCAGCTTTGTCTCCGACTTGTTTCTCCACCTGTTGATTGTCCTTTTTGCAGTGAGTGGAATGGAACCAGGTATCTCTCTCGGCCACCTTCAAAGATGTAGTACTCGTCAGCAGCACCTGGTATGGACCCTCCCACCGATCAGTCAAACAACCTGAACGCAAGAAATTTCTGATCATTACATAATCTCCTGGTTCAACATCATGACAGTTAGTTTCAGGCATATCATTAGACAACAATTTCAGTTTCTGCTGCTGTTGCTTTAACTGCTTACTCATTGATATAAGCTACTTTACAGTTACCTCGTTGTTACCCTTCAGGTCTTCCTGTGGACTTATAATCAAATGAGGTTGTCTACCGAACAATATTTCAAATGGGGACAGATTCAGAGGAGGTCTAGGAGTGGTCCTTATGCTATGTAGGACCAAAGGTAACGCTTCTGGCCATCCTAGTTTAATAGTCCTGTTCATCCTCTCTACCTTGGCACTGGCTTGCGGTCAGTAGGGGGTATGAAGTCGGCTATTAATACCCATCAGCTTACACATATTTTGAAAAACATCACCTGTGAAATGGGTACCCCTATCACTCTCGATGATTTTAGGGATACCGTACCTGCATACAAATTCCTGAACTATTTTTTTTGGCAGTAAACGCAGCAGTATTAGTGGCTGCTGGGTAGGCCTCAACCCAGTTAGAAAATACGTCTGTGCACACTAATACATACTTAAGGTTCCTGCAGGGTGGTAATTGGATAAAATCAATTTGTATCACCTGGAAAGGTCCATCAGTCGGTGGAATGTGGGACGGTTCGGTAGGGATCGCTTTCCCTATGTTCTTTCTCAAGCAGGTCAGACAGGACATTGCTATCTTTTCTGCTTGTGAAGAAAAACCTGGTGCACACCAGTATGCCCTCACCAACTTGCACATACCCTGATTACCCAGATGAGTCAGGTCATGTGCTGCCTCAGCCAGGCTGGGGTAATATGCCTTGGGGGCTACTGGCTTACCATGTCCATCCCTCCAGAGCCCAGAGGACTCTTGCCCACATCCCTTGGACTTCCAAATGGACTTTTCCTGAATTGAACTCAAATTTTGCATCTCAATCAATTTCAGCATATCAATTGTTTGAAATGACATAATTGTTTCAGTTGGAGAAAACATTTTTAACCCTGCTGCCCATTTTGCAGCTTCATCAGCTCTGTTGTTGTCCAGTGACACCGGGTCATCCTCACATGTATGGGCTTTGCATTTAATTACTGCCACCGCTTTGGGCAGTTGGATTGCTTCTAAAAGATGTTTTATGTGTCAGGAATGTGCAACTGGTGTGCCTGCTGCTGTCATAAAATTTCTCAGACGACACAGAGCCCCAAAATCGTGCACCACCCCGAACGCATACCTCGAGTCAGTGTAAATGTTAGCAGATTTGCCTGCTGCCAGTTCACACGCTCTAGTTAGTGCTACTAACTCTGCCACCTGGGCTGAGTGAGCAGGACCAAGAGGTTTAGCTTCTATGATGTCTGTGTCATTTACAACAGCATAACCTGTACATAATTCACTTGTGTCTGTTTGACTATGACAACTCCCATCCGTATAAAAAGTTAGATCCACATTCTCTAAAGGTGTGTCATGTATGTCAGGTCTAGCAGTAAAGGTTTGATTCAGATATGTCATACAGTCGTGCATATCATTATGTCCGCCGAACTCACCTCCCGCCAGCAACTCCTCTCCTTCCACCCTTTGTACATCATGTTGTACATATGGTAGGTATGTTGCTGGATTCAGCATACTGCAACGTTTAACAGTAATATTTGCAGGAGTGATTAGAGCTAGTTCCCAATTGGTAAACCTAGCCGAGGAGACGTGTCTGATTTGAGCTGAGTTCAACAGAGCAGATACAGAATGGGGAGTGTAGACAATCCTATCATGGCCCAATACTGCGTCCTCACTTTTACTCACCAATAGAGCGGTAGCTGCTACACTTCTCAAACAGGTGGGGAGTGATCTTGCCACAGTGTCCAATTGGGCACTGTAGTATGCTACGTGCCTACTGGCATCACCATGTTTTTGTGTAGGGACACCTGCAGCACAACCATCGGCTTCCGTACGATACAAATCAAAAGGTTTTTCATAATCGGGTATTCCCAATGCAGGAGCTTTTGTCAGACTATCCTTAAGATTAAGGAAAGCCTGCTCTGATTCCTCTGTGTGTATGACATGATGGGGCTTTTAATTCCTGTAACGGTAAGGCCAAAATAGAAAAACCTGGGATCCTCGTTCTACAGTATCCACACATTCCCAAGAAGGTACGAATTTGCTGTTGATTCTGCGGCAGTGTCATGTTTTGTATGGCCTGGATTCTATCTGTTGTAAGATGTCATAACCCCTGGGTTAGGCAGTGTCCCAAATATTTTACTCTGGATTGGCACGGCTGTAGTTTGTCCTTAGCCACCTTGTGTCCTGTTTGTGAGCGATGAAGTAACAAAAGTTTGGTATCATTCAAGCATGACATAAACGAGTCAGAACATAGCAATAAATTGTCCATATATTGAATTAGAACAGATCCATTGGCAGGTTGAAAAGATTGTAAACAGTCGTGCAATGCCTGGGAGAAGATACTGGGGCTGTCTATGAAATCTTGGGGTGACCGTGTCCATGTGTATTGTAAACCTCTGTATGTAAATGCGAATAGATACTGACAGTCAGGATGGAGAGGCACAGAGAAGAAAGCAGAACAGAGGTCAATGACAGTGAAATGGGTTGCATTTGGTGGGATCTGCATCAATATGACAGCTGGATTTGGCACTACAGGGAATTGGCTCTCTACTACCTTATTAACACCTCTAAGGTCTTGTAGCAGCCTATAACCCCTCCCACCACTCTTCTTCACCGGGACTGTTGGCTACACTAGCTGTACAAACTAAAATTCCCTGTTGCAATAATTGCTCAATTATTGGAAAAACCCCTAATTCTACCTCCTGTTTTAGTGGGTACTGGGGAATTTTTGGAGCTTGCCTACCGCTTTTTAAATTTACCATTACGGGGCTTACATTTGCCATTAATCCAGTGTCCTGTCCATCTTTTGTCCAAAGGGATTCCGGAATTAGGGACAACATTTCATCTACCTGTGATGGAGTTTCATTTAAAACTGTAGAGTGATACATTATCCTTTGAGGAGTGTCTAACATATCCCGCACCTTGTATACCATTCTCTCTGGGATATCTTAAAATACACCATCAGGGGTGCAATATATAACACATCCCATCTTACATAACAAGTCTCTGCCCAGTAGGTTAGTAGGAGCCGCAGCAGCAAGGAGAAAAGAATGCCTGGTATGCAACGGCCCAATAGTAACCTCTGTGGACTTTGTTAAAGGATAATGTTCCACTTTACCTCTTACACCCATTGTTGGTACTGTCTCATTGGTCACCTGCAAATTAACGGGAGATTTTATCACTGACCTGGTCGCCCCTGTGTCTACAAGAAAAGGATATTCAGTACCAGCTCCATCAACCATCATGACCGGTTCTTCCCTAGTACTTCCCGTTAACCTGACTATCTGTAGACTACAGGTATGACCTGACCCCTAGCGTTGGCTACCATTCTCCAATAAAGCATTTACGGCTACAATTGGAGCTGGTACCTGCTGAACATTTGCTGGCCTCTGTGCATATCCCTTATGGGGGTATCCAGGTCTTCCCTGATGTGGGGTCCCTACTCTTTTTACTGTACAGTTTCTACTTAAGTGTCCTGGTTGTTTACAGTTAAAACATGTTCGTGTATCGGGTGAAGACGTGGTGTGAGGTTTGCGCAGAGGGTAAAGGTGGTGGATATGGGTAAGGATAGGGAGGGTAAGGGTATTGTGGGGGATAAGAAGTTGGTGGGTAGCATGGGACCTGTGGTTGCATCGGGTTAGTGGGATAGAGTTGTGTTTGTTGTTGCGTAGGGTTAGTGATAGCGCATACTTGTTCAGAAGTGAGTTTGTGTGCAAGTCTGTCTGTTGGCTGTGATGTTACCGTCATTCCCTCCAGAGCTTGTATACTGACAGCCATTAGTTTTTTGCTCTGGGCTTCTCTCTTCTTGGATATGTTTTTATCATGTTCAATGGCGGTTTCTATGAGGGTATCTATTGTGAGTCCCCGCCAGCCAGGCTGTGAGGTCTGAACCCGAGTTTTTAAACTGTCTTTCAGAACGTCCACAAGTACCGTGACTATCATTCCCCGGTGGTGAGTGCTATCTTTAATATCCTCTATCCCAGTGTACTGGGTGATAGCCTGCAGAGCCGATCGCAATAATCTTCTGCAGTTTCACTCTCCTTCTGCTTAATGGTGAAAATTTTTTTCCAGTTAACTACTACTGGAAAATATATACCCAATTGAGTTACAATGCGGGAAATGTTACCTTGGTTTACTTGGTCTGTTAAGGGAACGTTCGCCATCCAATACACAATCCGTGATAAATTTTGTCATGTCGGTATTGCATGGTAGACAGGCCCTTAACACCACACACCAATCTTTATTAGTGGGTTCATGTGAACTACCCAAATTTCTCAAAAATCTTTGACATTTGGCTAATTCCTTTTTGGGATCGGGGAAATCATTTATGATGGAATTTAGTTCTGCTCTTGTCCAAGGACAATGCATTACTACTTCCCTCGTGAGCACTATACCGTTTGCATCTGCATTCCATTTGGGACAGTTATTGTCCGAATGGGAAGCAGACCGGTAGCGCTACTACCTTTGACCTGATTACCTGGCTGGGGGTTTAGTCTGCTGCTATGTATGGTATGAACAACTTCCTCTACGGGTGTAGAGGGCATTAACACTTCCCTTGCTGTTACCGATGGAGATGGAGGCACCACTCGTAATTGTGGTGATGCCGCATCTATCATTTGTACAGCATGGGAAATGGCAGACATTACAATAGGCTCATCATCCACATCATGAACATGTTCTTTATAGTTGCTTAAGAGAGGGTACAAGTTGCTTGTTACATTTTTATGGGTATTTTTGGTAACTGTACTTGCACCTCCATCCACATAAGGTGGGGGAGGTGAGCGTGAACTGCTGGCAATACTCTCCATGACGCTACCTTGCCGCATGGGCATGCCATTTTGCAGCTTGCCTGTATTGCAATTTAGCGCCGCGGATGTATTTTCTGGCAATGTGCTCACTACGCTAGTTAGCGTCGTTTGCGCATTTTTAAGCCACGTATCCCCTTCATGCTGCCACAGTTTTAAACATTTAAAATATTTAACCTTTTTCTCTCGGGAGCGCATCAAACTGATGTGATCCTGGACATTATCTAACACATTTTTATCAAAACTACCAATTCTGGGAAACGGACTAACACTCTTCCTCGTCATATTAAACCATAAATCACAATACCTTATTGCATAAGTACCGTACTTAGTATGCATAATACGATGGGCTGTTCCGATCGGCGCCTCCATTAGCAGCACATCATTGTCTAACATCTCTACTGTATGCGCGGCTCCCATTCTGAGACAACTCCTACGCTTTTCAATAAAGATTTAAACTGGTGAAAGACAATCAAGATACTTTCACTTACCTGTGGACGATTTAAGTCGGCGGCGCCCACACACCTGGATAAGATTTGAAAAAGGCAACTTCCACACCCGGATAAGATTTAGTAAGGCAACTTCCACACCCGGATAAGATTTAGTAAGGCAACTTCCACACATATGAGAGTTTATATGTCGGCTACTCCCACGCACCTCTCTACAACAAAGACAACATGTACACCTGCTACTGTGTATAGAATGGTAAAGCTACTTTCCGAGCGGCTAGACTAACCCTTGCACCTAGCCTTTAAGGATCATTTGATACCCTTAACTTTGTTCAACAAATATTCACTGTTACACCCTTTTTTCCTGTGCAGAAAAATAAACATTAACCCAGATATTGGTAATAATTAAATTTTAAAAAAATTTAATCCTCAATGGCTTTGTTCAAACACGTGGCAGCAGAACCGGAAGTCCGTATACGCTATTGTGCGACCAGCCGCATACACAATAATGCGACTACCACACAACCGTATAATGACTTTTTAGCTGCGTACACAAAAGTGCGTCTTTGCTATGTGCAAACCTGCGACTTAGCCGCATACTCAGTACTGCGGCACCCCTTTAAACGTAAGGTTCTATCAACAGAGGAAAACAAACTTTTTCCTCTCTTGTCCCTGGATTCTAGTCAGCTTCCTTGATTCACACGGAGACGGATAGCGATCTTTCAGCACAAAGCGGTTGCAGGCAAACCCTGCATGTGGCCACTCCACCCTTTGCTGAAATATCGATAGCCGTATGTACCGTGTGAGCAGGTAAGTGACTTCACTATGAGCCCCCAACTAATGATATTGGATCAGAACCTCTATACAACTAATGATATTGGATCAGAACCTCTATACACTCCTTCCTATACCTTCTGATAACCTGCCTATACCTTCTGAGGATGACGCTAATTTGCGTATGCAGTCATACAGTAAATAAAGACTTAGACCTGGAATCTGTGGTTCCAAAGCACAAGTGTTATTCAAGTAAAAGTTCAGACAGTTACATGCAATTGATCCAGACACAATTTAGGCGCAAAAGGAATTATACAGACCCAAGTACAGTATACATATGCAGCGCTTCTGGACCAGAAGATAGGCATCAGCAAGAGACCCCTCAGCATTCAGCATGAAGACTAAGAACCCAGTATTTGAGCACACATATTTATACCCCACCAGAATAGACAGGACAATAGAGAAGTTTGTTGCTGATGTCATTGGTTCCCAGGGGAGAAGCATCTGTTACAGAGCATTTAACAGGCTGGTTCATATAGACTCTCCCTGCCTCTAACAGCTGGGGGTCTTTCCCTTCCCGCCCCCTGTAACATCCTAACAGTTGTTCATGAAATATACATTTTGTTGCTTGTAGTCTCTGCGATCCATAACTCGAGAATGCATGATGCGATCTCCCCACCAATAACACCGGAATACTGTGGAAAGAGTACGCATCAGTATGAAACCAAACACGACTTGTTTAGCATGTATAAAACCTTAGTTATCAAATATCTTTATTTCTCAGCATTTAAACTAACTGAACCAACTTAAGTCATATACTTTAAAGCTTATTAAACCTTATGTGTGAATATGTAATGTGTGAGTATTCGGGGTTTGATATTAGGACGCTAGTTAACTTGGGGCAGATGCGTGCACATAAAGCTAATAAAACAGCGGTTTCATACAAAGTCCTATGCATTCGCTAATATGCGACTAGTTAACAGCACAATTGTGCGTATTAATGTGTGTATGAGAAATGGTGAAAGATGCAATCGCATGGTGCTAATAGTATTATCGCCACATGTACTAAAATGTGAGTTTATCTAAAATGGCGCTTAGGCGGCCATTCGCAAAATGGCGTCTTGCGATCTCATTTTCAAGATGGCATCTTGCGGCCAATCGCAAGATGGTGTTGTCGCAATTAAATCTTAAACTGAACTTGTCTCAGCCAATTATTCAGCTTCGACACAGCCAAAAAACCCATACCACACGCAACAACAAAACACATATCAACATACCCAGCCACAAACCACATACCACACACAACCACAAACTCTCCACGCACAACAACCTACACAGTGACAACCTTTCAATATAAGATGTTACAAATGTAATCAGAAAGGAAACATAAGTAGAAACTGTCAAGAGAAAAATTGGGAGACAAATAATAAGAAAACACATAGGTTCACACCAAAAGGATATCATCAGTTGCTGGCTCACATAGTGGCCGTGAATGCTTTACTGGAGATTGATAGTCAGCTCTAGGGGTCAGGTCATACCTGTAGTCAGCTGCCAGTCAGGTTAATTGAGAGTACTAGGGAAGAACCTACAATGACAGTAGATATAGCTGGTACTAAACACTCTTTTCTTGTAGACACAGGGGCGACCAGATCCATGTTAAATTCTCCATCAAATTTACAGGTGACCAACAAGACAGTACCAGCAATGGGAGTAACGGGTAAAGTGCACCATTATCCTTTAACCAAATCTGTAGAGGTTACTATTGGGCCGCTGCAAACCAAACATTCCTTTTTTCTGGCAGCAGCGGCTCCTACTAACCTACTGGGAAAGGATTTGTTGTGAAAAATGGGATGTGTCATTTACTGTACCCCTGATGGTATAGTCCTAGATATCCCAGTGAGGTAAGGGATATATTGGACACTCCACAAAGTTTAATGCTTCACTCTACCATTTTATAACAAGTTGACTTTGGACCAAGGATGGACAGGACACTGGATTGATGGCAAATGTATCTCCTGTAATGGTAAATTTAAAAAGTAGTAGGCAAGCTCCAAAAATCCCTCAGTACCCGTTAAAACCAGAGGTAGAGCTAGGGGTTTATCCAATAATTTAGAGGTTGTTACAACAAGAGATTTTAATTCGTACAGCTAGCCCAGCTAATAGTCCCATTTTTCCAGTGAAGAAGGCTGGGGGGAGGGGCTATAGGTTAGTACAGGACCTTAGGGGTGTAAACAAAGTAGTTGAGAGCCAATTCCCCATTGTTCCCAATCCAGCTGTCATCCTCATGCAAATTCCACCATCTGCAACCCATTTTACTGTAATTGACCTATGTTCTGCTTTCTTCTCTGTCCCTCTTCACCCTGACTGTCAATATCTCTTTGCATTCACCTACAGGGGGGTACAATATACTTGGACATGATTGCACCAGGGTTTCATAGATAGCCCCAGTATTTTCTCTCAAGCCTTACACGACTGTTTGCAATCTTTTCAACCAGGCAATGAATCTATTCTAATTCAATATGTAGATGATTTGTTGTTGTGCTCTGATTCATTTATGTCATGTTTAAATGATGCTAAACTATTGTTGCTTCATCTCTCACAGACTGGACACAAGGTTGCAAAGGACAAATTACAGCCATGCCAGACTAAAGTTAAATACTTGGGACACTGTCTAACCCTGGGGCTATGACATTTGACAACTGCCAGAATACAGGCCATACAGACCGTGACACTGCCGCAAAACCAGCAGCAAATCTGTACCTTCTTGGGCATGTGTGGATACTGCAGGATGTGGATCCCAGATTTTTCTATTTTGGCATTACCTTTGCAGGAACTGGTGTCATCCTCAAAACCTGACCGTGTCACACACACTGAGGAAACAGAGCAGGCTTTCCTTAACCTTAAGGATAGTCTGATGAAAGCACCTGCATTGGGAATACCAGATTATGAAAAATCTTTTGATTTATATTGTACAGGGGCCGATGGCTGCGTGGCGGTGTCCTCACACAATAGCATGGTGATGCTAGTAGACCTGTAGCATACTACAGTGCACAATTGGACACTGTAGCAAGATCACTCCCAACATGTTTAAGAAGTGTAGCAGCAACTGCTCTTCTGGTCAGTAAGAGCGAGGATGTAGTATTAGGTCATGATATGATTGTTTATACACCACATGCTGTATCTGCTTTGCTGAATTCTGCCCAAACCAGACATGTTTCTTCAGCAAGGTTCACAAAATGGGAACTAGCTCTAATGGCACCTGCAAATATCACCATTAAATGGTGCAGTACATTAAACCCAGCAACGTACTTACCATGCACAAAGGGTGGAGAGAAGTGAGTCGCTGATTGAAGGTGAGTTTTGCAGGTATACTGATACACATGATTGTATGGAATATTTGAATCAGACCTTTACTGCAAGACCTGACATACGTGATACACCATTAGAAAATGTAGATGTGACATTTTACATGAATGGGAGTTGTCATAGACAAAATGACACAGGAGAATTATGCACAGGTTATGCTGTTGTAGATGACGAGAATGTTGTAGAAGCTGAATCACTTTGTCCACCTCATTCAGCACAGGTGGCTGAACTGGTGGCATTAAGGAGAGCATGTGAGCTGGCAGGAGGTAAGTCAGCTAATATCTACACTGACTCTAGGTATGCCTTCAGGGTAGTACATGATTTTGGGGCTCTTTGGCTTCTTCAAAATTTTATGACAGCAGCAGGCACACCAGTTGCACACTCACACCACATAAAAGGACTCTTGACAGTGATTCAGCTACCAAAGGCAGTGGCTGTCATCAAATGTAAAGCCCATACATGCAAAGAAGATCCAGTGTCACTGGGCAATAACAATGCAGACAAAGCTGCCAAATGGGCAGCAGGGTTAAAAGTAAACATGCCAATTGATAAAATGATGGTTTTCCAAATGATTGACACCCAGAAATTAATTGAGATGCTAAATTTGTGTTCCATACAGGTAAAGGCAGACTGGATATCAAAGGGATGTGGTCAGGAGTCCTCTGGATTCTGGAGAGATGGACAAGGTAAGTCTGTTGCTCCCAGGGCATATTACCCAAGCCTGGCTGAGGCAGTGCATGGTCTGACTAATCTGGGAAAACAAGGTATGTGCAAGTTGGTCAGAGCATATTGGTGTGCCCCAGGCTTTTCTTCTCAAGCTGAAAAGAGGGCAATGTCCTGCCTAACCTGCTTGAGAAAAAACGGGAAGACAATACCACCTGAGCCATCTCATATTCCTCCGACAGATGGTCCATTTCAGGTAATACAAATTGATTTCATCCAATTACCACCCTGCAGGAATCTCAAGAATGTATTAGTTTGTACCAATGTGTTTTCTAATTGGGTAGAGGCATATCCAGCTGCCACTAATACTGCTGTTTTTACTGCTAAAAAGATTGTTCAGGAATTTGTATGCCGATATGGTATCCCTAGAATCATAGAAAGTGATAGGGGTACTCATTTAACTGGAGATGTTTTCCAGAACATGTGTAAGTTAATGGGTATTAATAGTAGACTTCACACCCCCTACCAACTGCAATCCAGCGCGAAGGTGGAGAGAGTGAATGGTACTATTAAGAACAAACTAAGTAAGATCATGGCTGCAACTGGGTTAGGATGGCCAGAAGCCTTACCGCTAGTCCTCCATAGCATTAGGACCACTCCTATACCTCCTCTTAATCTGTCTCTCTTTGAGATAATGTTTCGGAGACAACCTCATTTGATTATAAGTCCACAGGATGATTTGAAGAGCAATAATGAGGTTACTGTGAAATATCTTATAACAATGAGTAAACAGTTGAAACAGCAGCAACAGAAATTTTAAATTTTGTTACCTGATATGCCTGAAACAAACTGTCATGATGTTGAACCTGGAGAATATGCTATGATTTTAAATTTCTTACGTTAAGGTTGTTTGACACTGCAGAATTGTCAACCACCCGGAGGAGATACAAGACAGAGGCGAGACAGATAAGGTGGACCTGTCGATTGCAAGCCTGTTCCGGGAGAATTAGAGTCTGCAGTGGAACACCTGAACTAGGGAAATTTGCAGACCACTATTCCAGCAATGGAGTGGCGGGCTGGGAATGTATTTGTGTTTCCTTCCAGGGTTCTCATCATACTCATTTGTTTCGGGATTTTCTGTGACAGAGGACAGATGACGGAGAGGAAAGTTGTGATATCGATGTGGGGCCAGGAGAAGGAGCGATAAAACAATCAGGGCGGTATATGGCAAAACTCAGTACAAAAATTGTTAAGAGATCTGTTATCCTAGAAACTCGGAGTCAGTGTGAAGGTCTATTGTCTGAGGAATTCTGTATGTGTGAGACCTGTGGATCCCTAATTGATGAAAAGTGCAACCAATGATGCCAGTCCAACAGTAATCTGTATTTGGGCGAGCATTCTTTAGAGGATTACCATTCCTTAGTGGGCAAGGTTTTAAACCAGACAGAATGTTGGGTGTGCACTCACGTGCCTCAGGGACAACATAATGTAGGTTTAGTACCATTCCCATTAAATGTCTCAGAGGTCCTTGGATTACAAAAGGGGAAAATGCTGGATGGGAAATTCAGTATGTCCAAACCTCCAAATGTTAATCCCCATCCATACCAAGTAGATATATGTATTTTATGTTTAAACATCACCAATTTCAATAAACCAGGAAGTTGGGAGGTGACTGGGAACAATCAGACAATAACCTTCTCATACAGAGCTGATAATGAACCACTAGATGGTAAACTTGTATGCAAAATTACTACCAGTGGGAGATATTTCCAGTATAGGTATACGCGTACTCCCATCAAGGAAATGAGAGTACCAGTAGGGTACTGTGCAGATATTATACAACCGGAGACATGTATCAGTCAAATGGGAGAACCTGGGATAGGATCCTTTGTCAGAGAAATGTGTTTAATGGTAATGATGCATTCTATTCCTTATGTGCTCCCAGACGATGTGTATTTTATATGGGGAAGGAAAGCGTACAAGTGGCTTACTCCAAGTTCGGAAGGTTTATGTTATCTAGGAAGGGTACTTCCAGAGGTTATTACCCTTACACATGGTGAAATGCTGGGTATTCATAAAAACACACCATCACCATATATTTATACACAGTATGAACACAGAGACAAAAGAAACATGATACCTGGTGAAGTACATACAGCCACACAATTGATTAGTCAAACAACTGGCTTCTAAATTTTGGTAGCATTAGATCCCACCAGGATCACTCGGGGTACTTTAAATTTTAGATACATCCAAGACCTTGCTAATTTAATAGATAATATCACCGAGATGTATGAGGACACGTTCAGGTACACAGCTAAGGAGCTACAGGCCTATAAGAAAGAACTTGTGCAACATAGACTAGTGTTAAACTATTTAACAGATGTTACTGGTGTATATTGTGTGACTCTGGCCAAAATTAGTGTCAAGTGTTGCATGTACATCACAAATAATACCAGTGATCCCAAGGAGGTGATAGACTGGAAGATGGATGAGATTCTGCAACTGATATGGGAATTTTGAAAGACCCATAATATCTCATTGACTGAGGTGGAGGAAAAGGTAGAAGAGTGGTTCTCATGGTTGAACCCTGTAAAATGGTTCTCCAGTCTAGGAGAGCAGGTCCAAGAAATGGTTGCTAGTGTAGGTAAGCTCCTGATCCTCATAATAGTTGTCATCTTAGTAATTGGCTTATGTGTCAGCTGTGTTCCTACTGTGTTGAAGTGTGGAAAATGTACTGCTAAGGCAAATGGGGAGAATGAAATTTTGATGGTGGTTAGTAGTAATAGTATGGATACCAAGGTTAATGAAGCATTGCATTATAATCCTGAACTAGAATGTACCATCAGATGATGAAAGGTGGATAGATTTAGCCATGCATGAAATGTATTATTAAATGTTACTTTAAACATCTTAAATAATGAATTCCCTATGCCCCTCAAGACTTCCTTTATAGGTTAGGTGCATCCCCACATCTTTCCCATGATCTTCAGACATCCGCGGTGTGCGTATAAGGGTAGTTTTATGTCCCTCACAGGGGCGCATTATTGATGGTTTACTGACCGAATTGTGCCATCCCATAAAATAAAATTAAATAATATTTTATAGTGTATGACTGAATAGATTAAGACTAAGAGTGTGATAGCGCTTTGGTTGCTATCAAAGGGTGGACTGTCGAAGCCGGATGATTGGCTGAGACCAAATCTTTTAAATTAATATCTGACAATGCCATTTTGCGTCATCAGCACGATACCATTGTGTATGACGCTATACTTGATTATTAGCATTGTGCGTCTGTTTTGCTACTGTATATTGTTGAAAGTTCAACCAAAACCTATACGCACATTAGATAATACATGAAAAATATACAAGATGCACAACGCACAGTTGCGCTGTACACCAAAGCCTACAGATAAGCACAAAACACATAGATGCCCAATGCATACTAGCGAAAGTACACAATATTCTCACACATGCATGCACTTATAAAAAGGTTCCCTCACATTAAGCTTAATATTAGAGGTTTACTAGCTAATGCTTATGTTGTGAAATGTAATGTATATTATTTAAGGTACAGAAACATAGTAGACATGTCATGTTTGGTACCATTCTAAATCACTACTTATTCGCAGATCTCTGGTTCTATCGGCAAGGAGATCGCATCATGCGTCCGTAAGTTATGTATTATAGGGAATTAGTGGTTAGAATGTACACCTCTGTATGTAGTGTCTTTGGCTAGTTTAAACTAGTTATTCGGCGGGAAAACCACACAAAGCAATGTCTGAGGAACTGGGACATACCCCTAGTGACACTGTATGAACTGTCCAATGATCTGCATCGTACCAGAATGTCCAGGAGCAAGACCCAATGGAAATCTGTCAACTAGTTTCTTTGTTCTGTAAGGTATATAACCTGAGTACTGATTATAGTATACAGCCATTCTCCTTGGATGACCGCAGGCTTCTGGATTGATGACTGTATACTGGGACCAGTGCGCACGCGTATGTATTGGCTTGTACCTTTGTATTTACTTGCTTTTTTGCGCTAATTGTTTAGATCACAGCGCATTATACTTTTCCTTGAATAATATAACTTTTTGTGCTTTGGAACCACAATTGGATTGGAAAACAATTATTTCAATTTAGCGACTTGTAGCGCTAAATAGCGACATTTAGGTATAGAGATTAAAAGGTATCAATATATCGTTAAAAATGTATATAAAAATTGTATGTAAAAGGTATAATTTTAAATGTATAATTTAAGTAAAATGCATTTACCTGTGGTCTGTGGAGGTCCAGGGGGATCCTTAGCTCTCTGCTGGCTGCTGGGTCCCCCAGCCTCTTCCCTAGGGGAATAAAACGTTCTCCTATGCAGCCTCATGCCTGGAAGTGGTATGTGGGGGTGCATATGAAGCTGGCTAATGCAGCCAGCTAACTGTGGCAGGGAGCTCCAAATGAGCTTCCCTTCCATGCCCAGGAATCCGTGCCCAGGGACCCTGCTGGCCCACCTCTGGAGCTCAGATTCAGGCAGAGATGGCAGGCTTGGTCCCTTAGCAGATTCCTGGAAGTAGGGTTTTGGAGGGAAACCTTCCCCGGCCCTAGACAAGCCGACTCCTGGGTGGCGACTAAAACACCAGGTAGTCTCAGGCTCAAGTCCATAGGGGACAATGTTAAATGTGCATGTGGCCAGCACATGCACAGGTCATGCACTTAAGGAGATTGGTTGGAAACCACAGGGCAGACTTACCCCCTTTGGTAATGTGTATTGAAGTAGCATAAAGGAAGGCTTCGTGCCTGGTAAGATTGTACATCCTTGTAAATCCTGTGTGGAGAAGAATTGCTATAACATCTTTAGTATGCTGATATTCCCCTTCAATACAAAGGGAGGGTCTTTTTTAAGACTTTGAGCAATAAACACCTTTGCCTATTCGATTGCATGTGTACCCTGCGACCAACAGAATTGCGCCAAATGCTATTCCGTTCTCCTACTGTTCTGGGTTGAACAAGCATCTCCGAAGCTCAAGCCCCCTGCCAGCTACCATGCAGACCTGGTCCATTGCGAGGGATTAGGTGGGAACAGCCGACACCAAACAGGAGGTGTGTCTGCAGTTAGTCGATGCTTACACAGCAAGAGCGGTTTCAGGTGCCAGTGGTAGGAGCCTGATTGTACGTATAAAGCGGTTGCAAGTGCAGCTGAAAGGAGCTTGAAGTGGGCGGAGTCAGTGACAGGCGGTCACTAACGGTGAGTGGGAGTCCAAAAGCCATGACCAGGGCCGGCCTATATGAAAGGCGTCTGGTCACACCCATATTTACCTAAATAAGCTGAGTGCTGCATAAGCACAAAGCAATATAAGTGGCCTAATTTTTTGTAATTGGTTAAAGGCTTGGAACCTGTTTCTAGGTTAGATTAATTAGTTCGTTGGTATTGATTGGTCATAGGATTTGGCCTATGAGTAGGTTTCGGGGCGTATACCTTTGAAGAGTCTATTTATGGAAAGATTTGAATATGGTACAGCCTCTTTTCAGTTTGCTGAAGTAGAATCTGTGTCTGATTGCGGTTACCTCAGAGTTTAATTTGACCTTTTCTGTCAGACATTGCCTTATTCCTTTCACTTTTGGTTCACTTTCTCCCCTTTTCACAGTCTATACCCCTCTTTCATTTGCTGTTTTATCTATTTCTCTATATTCTAACCCCCTCACCCTCTCTTTTTTCCTGTGCTGTTCATTCCAGTTTTTATCTATTTCATTATATTTAAAACCCCCCTGCCTTTTTTCCTGTGTTTTTTCCTCCTTGGCGATGTGCACATGACGCCGCCGCGTGACTCACCTGGCGGTTACTGCTCACTGGGCCCAGAGTGCTGAAATACCATTTCAGCTCCCTGCTCCGGCGCCTGTGGAGTCGGCCCTCACAGAGCCCAGCATCACTGCTGGCGATGAGGCGGTTCCCCAGACTACATGGGAGCCGCCATTTTCTCTGCCTTCCAGTCCCAGCTTGCGCCACGCACCCACGGGCAGCTGGGATCTGCACGGAGGCACACCAGCACTGGGGATCGGGCACCCCCGGTGGGGGTATTTGTAAAACAGGGTGCGGGTGTCGCCACTATCCCTGCGGAGGCTCCTGCCCCTGCACCTGTTGGCTCAGGCGCCTATGTGTATCCCTTGTCCCAGGCAGCTGCAGGAGCTGTGGCCTGAGTCCCTGCTGTAAGGGCGCCACCTGCTGCATCTACAGGGAACAACATAGTAATGAATCCACAATTCACACCACAGGTTTTAAGTTTTAACATGCCAGCACAGCCCCATTTAATAACTCACACAGGGGTGCTGTTGGTCATGTTGTTCAGGCTGTCCCTAATTCAGTTATGTAATTTCATACTGTCCCTGCATTTGGTACTCCTAGGGTACCATACTACCAGTTCCCAGCATTGCCAGTACTGAGCTCAACCACATCATCTCCGGGTCACTCCCAGTTATCTGCGCAGCCCACTTGGTCAACTAGTGTGCCACATACACTGGTACAAAATGTATGGCCTCCTTTTCGTTTCCTTACACTGCCTATTTCAGCCATTAGCCAAATTCCATATTGGCAGCCCCCCATTTTGCATGCGCAGCAGCTTACGGCATCGTCTGGCTACCCTTGGCAACCTGGGTTTTCATTGCCGAACCCCAGGGTTCCTTTTTTCAATACCCCAGTCATAATGGCTTATTTAGTCCCCCCCTGCAACCACCCCTTCCCCCAATATGATTACCCCCTTAGCTCCTCCTCCGTTACCTCAGGTTTCCCCGGTTCCGGACAGAGTCGAGGCTCCCCCTTATCCCCCCACACCTACGTCTGACACATTTACAACCAACTCGCTAACATTGAATGCTTCTACCCCCGAGGTGTAGCTAGTGGTTCAATGTTGCAGGTGGTTACTTTGGAGGTAGTTTGTAGGAAGAAGCAGTCGGAGCAGCAGCAAGTGATTCTTCCAGTTTGGAAGCAGCAACCAACGTGGACACATCAGAGATTCCTGGCCCATCTGGTTCTGGTGAGCATGCAGTTTCACATTTATCATCTGTTGGTTCTTCCTCCGATTCGTCTACCAGCAGTGAATCTTCCGATTCTCCCAAGCGCTCGCGAAAATTAGCCAAGTTAATAGCACAGCATCTAGTTAAGATAGCTGCAAAGCGCAAGGGTTCGAGTGCAGCAGGACTTCATGCATAGCCTGCGCTTTTTGAGGAATGGTCCATTGTTCTAATACAGCTGTGACTATGGGACTAGATGAAGGAAAAGATTAAAAAGGGAAAGTATGTAGATATGTTTATGCTCACTGATGAAATGAGAAAAGGCTTTGATAAGGCTGAGATGTCTGGAGGTATGGGTGAAGGTGCTTTTCGTACTTTTCATCAATGGTTTAAGGGTTTTTTAGTCTTTTTGCCATCATATTTGGAAACCAGGCGCAATGAACATCCAACCATTTTAAGATACATATTTCTAGTTCACGAGATGTTCATGAATTATAAGGGTTACGTACGGAGGGAATACGCCGAAACATGTAGTTGTAAAGAGGATGGGAATGCAACCACGCCTTTAGGTTTTAAAAATGTGGAGGTGTGGTTGGAGGTTACACAACAGAGAAAAAACCACACCCCTGTCCCTAAGGCAGGCCCTGGGTACGTGCCTAGGGGAAATGTTTTGAGTACAATTAATTTAAATGTCACAGGGGCATGAGTTGTCCTTTTCGACACTCATGTAGAATATGTGGAGCAGGTCAACCAGCTAGGGAGTGCAAGTTGTCAGCAAGGGAAGGTCAGTCCAACCAGGTTACAGGTAGCGAAAGTATTAAGTAAGGATTCATCCACAGTAGTTCTGTTGGAGTTGAGTAAATTGCTGGAAAGATACCCCAAGGGTGAGGATGCACAATTTTTGTGGGAGGGCTTTATTTAGGTTTCCATTTTCCCATTATTAATTCTGTACAGGTTGTGGCATGCAGGAATTTAAGATCAGCGAGAGTTATCTCATGTGGTGAGATGGAAGGTGGAGGCAGAATTTAAGTTGGGCCGCATGTGCGGTCCTTTCTTATCTGAGCCTATGCCCGGCTTGTGCATTTCTTCATTAGGGGTGGTGCCCAAGAAAGTTCCAGGGAAGTTTCGCTTAATCCAGCATTTGGCTTACCCTCATGGGGCCTCTGTTAATGACGTGATTCCTGATGAGTCTTGTAGAGTTCGATAACAGTTGTTTGAAGAGGCCCTCGAACTGAGTCAGGATTTTGTCCCTGGGGCATTTATGGCAAAATTGGACATTGAGTCTGCTTTTCGCCTACTCCTGCTTCATCCCAATTCCCTGAGGTTCTTGGGTTTTAAGTTAGACAGACATTTTTATTTGGATAAATGTTTACACATGGTTTGTTCTGTCTCTTGTGCATATTTTGAGAAATTTAGTTAGTTTTCACATTGGTGCATCCAAGCAGGCACCGGCCACACCAGTGTAGCTCATTACTTAGACAATTTTCTCTTTATAGTCCCAAGAAACAGTAACGTTTGTCAAGAACTTTTGTTTTCGGCCCGCACATTGTTCAAAGTTATGGGGGTCCCAATCACACATGACAAGACGGAAGTCCATACGTGTTGCCTTTCATACCTGGGTATTGAGGTGGGCACAGGAGTAGGTTGTTGCTGCTGTTCCTGCAGACAAAGTCCAGAAGCTTTTGGCCCAGATAGAGGAGTGCTTGAGCAAGGATAAGGTTAGGCTAAGTCAAGTCCAGTTTTTTCTTGGTTCCTTCAATTTTACCTGTAGAGTAATTCCAATGAGGAAAGTTTTATGCCGGAAGCTGGAGAGGTCAACTGCAGGGTTGCCAAGCTGCACCATACTATACGATTGTCAAAGGAAATAAAGGATGATTTACGGGTGTGGTCATCGTTTTTTGATTCATTTCAATTTGGAACTGATCTGGCCCTCCAGGTCAGTGTCAAATTCATAAAGTCAGTTGTTTACTGATGCGGCTGTCTCTTCTGCTTTCGGGGCTTTTTTCCAAGGGGAATGGTGTGCTGCTCCCTTGCCTTCATCTTGGTTTTCGCATGGTTTTTACGGCCAACTTGCTTTTGTTGGATTGTATCCAAAAATTGTGACCGTTGAACTCTGGTCCAAAAAATGAATAAAAAATTGTCAAATCAGAGCATTGTCTTTCGGTGCAACAATTTGGGAGTTGTTCACCCAGGCTCTTTTGCTTTTATGGCACCTTGTTTTGAAATGTTTACAGTTTAACATCAATTTTATTGCAAAGCATCTGCCAGGGGTTGATAATAGGATAGCAGATGCTTTGTCTCGGTTCAACTTTGATAAGTTGAATCAAAATGATGTCCTCCTTATGTCTGGCAGATTATTGATCAGGCATAGCGGAATTGGCATGGAAATCCTTGGCACCGTCGACACTGTGAGCTTTTTGTCAGCTTGGCATGAGTGGGAGGCATATCATATTAGGTACCAATAGGAGGGTAGGCAGCCGATGATGTTTGCTGGCATCAGTATGGGGATGCTATTGTCAGGGTAGGTCCAAATCTTCCATGGCTTTTGCTTTAGCCGGGATTTCCTTTTTTGCTAGAATTAATTAAGTTAATGATCCCACTAGGTCAATTGTTTTGTCCAAGTCCCTGAAGGGATGGGCTAGGGAAAAGGTCGATGATTTTTTTTTAGAAATATAATGTAGTAGCTGAGATTTGCCCATTTCACTTAGCTAGGCATTACTTGCAGTTGCGGCCAGCAGGAGGTGGGCAATTTTTTCTTGCATGCAGATTGCCTGCCCCTTTTCAAGTGTTGACTGGTTAAGTTTGGCCTGAAGAGTGAGGACTACGGCATCCACTCTTTTCACATTGGAGCGGCTACTTGTGCAGCGGCCAGCGGTTTGCCAGCTTCAGCCATACAGGAGATGGGCCATTGGAAGTCTTCGGCTTTTAAGTCTTATGTTCGTTGTGATAAGGCTTGAAGTTGCGCTTGTTGCGCTAATCCAAAAACATTGCTTACCTGTCAGTTTTTGAATGGCTACCATTCAAAAAGTGGGGGTGTAAAGGGATTTTAATTTTCCTCCGAGGGGGCCTAAATTACAATTGGCTGAACATCAAGGTCCATGGGAGGTATTTATTTTTCTCCTTCACTTGGGTGTTTTCTTGTTCGTCACTCACTCAGTTTTGCTTTAATCATTTCAGTTATTTAGTTTTATGGGCAAGGATTTTGACATTTAGGGACAGCACTCCATACATCAGCGGAGCAAGGGTGGATTGTGTAGGTCACTCCTACATATTTTGGGCTGAGTGGCATCCTTTAGCTAGGAAGGCTTCATTGATGTTGGGGGGGATGTGGGGTTAGATGGATAGGGGTGTCTGGTTTAAGGTGGGCAGCGTTTTTGGATTTAATTTTTAGGAAGGAACAGGCCAGAATGGTTAGTGGTGCACCTTGGTGGCAATGACGTAGGGCACGTAAAAGGTATCGACCTTATTTTAAAAGTGAAGGCCGATTTGGCAGAGGTGGTCTCACGCTGGCCCGATGCTCAGGCGGTGTGGTCGGAGATGATACCTGGGTTTGTTTGGAGAGGTTCCAGGGATGTGGTGGCCATAAAAAAATCTAGAAAAAAGATCAATGCTTCTATTTTTAGGTTTGTGGCGTCTTCCAGGGGTGTAGTGGGTAGACACCCATTGTTGACTTTGCAGAGTCCACAATATTTTAGGCCAGATGGGGTGCATCTTCTGAGTCTGGTTTAGGAGTGTTCCTGAAGGATATTTTTTCATTTCTTGATTGAGTAGGGGCTGGGTCTAGTTTGGGATAGGCGTTACAGGGTGGCAGGCTAGCTGTGGCGGGAAGGCGCTACTAGCCAGCGGCCACATGTGGCATAAGTGGTCGTTGTGGGGCACTTACCCTTTTGAAAGACGGTGGGTATGTCCTACCCCTTATTGAATTAAAACTAATTATAATAAATAAATAACGTTGATCTTTAAACTAATACAGTGGTGTCTTTGTCGTTATTTATTAGTATTAAGCTAGCTTAATGGTTTATATACAAGTGTTAATTGCAATAAATTAATGGACGACTTAATAAAACTTCAATAAAAATGTATTGATGAAAAAAAATAATGTATTTTTTATGTTGCTTGACTAGGTTTGGAAAGGTATCTTCAGTGAACTCCCTTAGTAGCTACAGACCATCAACATTATTCACCAGTTCCTATTGGGCCCTAACCCTGCTACTGAATAATGTACTAAACCTAGTTCAGGAAAAGTCATGATTACAGGATTCTTCCTACTGTACAACATATTTTTCTGGTAAAATTGGAATAGGGGCAAAGTCCAACCTGGGATATGATTTAGAGTCACTTTGAAATTTTGTATACTTATCTACTCTGTGGGTTATATTTACTAAGCCAGGGCTCGACAAATCCCGGGCGCCAGGTCACCATGGCGACTAAGATTTTAGACCTGGCAACTGGGATTACCAAGCCACTCCCCCCCGCCGCCGCAGAGAAGCTCCAATTGTCGGGCGCCTGCTGAAATTTTACCAGTGGGCACCCAACTCCCCGCAGCAGCAGCCGGCACTCACTCCTGTGCTCCGGCATTGGGCTTCCCCACGGGCACTATGGGAGAGACGTCATGAAGTCTCTCCCATAGTTCTGAAGAGCGGCAGACGGCAGCGCATGCAGGATCCTGGCCTAAGGTAAGTATTCTGTGGGTTTTTTTGTGTGTGCACGGCACACTTAGAGGGGATCTTAGTACCGGGGGCACTATTTGACTGGGCTTAGTACTGGGGGTACTATTGCAGGGGGCTTACTACTGGGGGAACTAATACTGGGCGTACTATTAGAGAGGGCTTACTACTGGGGGCACTATTACAAGGGGCTTACAACTGGGGGCACTATTACAGGGGGCTTACTACTGGGAGCACTATTACAAGGGGCTTACTACTGGGGACACTATTACAAGGGGCTTACTACTGGGGGCACTTTTACAAGGGGCTCACTACTGGGGACACTATTACATGGAGCTTACTACTGGGGGCACTTTTAAAAGGGGCTTACTACTGGGGACACTGTTACAGGGAGCTTACTACTGGGGGCACTTTTACAAGGGGCACTATTACAGGGGCTTACTACTGTGGGCACTACTACAAGGGGCTTGCTACTGTGGGCACTATTAAAGGGGGCTTACTACTAGGTTGAGGGGCACTGAAAGTGCATGTCTGGTGGTCTATACAAGCTTTCATAATTTTGGTAATGGACGATGGTCTGGCTCCTAAACTTTTAAGATGGCTCCTAGATTTTACAAAAATATGTCTAGCCCTGTACTAAGCAGTGGCATCCCTCCCTGTGCTGATACCCGGTGTGGAGAGGATTTTAGTGCGCATGGAAAAAAGGGGGAATGGCCTCTTGGGTAGGGGCATGACCATGCAGCTCGAACCCCCATTTTAGTCACTCCAAAGGTTCTGGAGATCTGGACTGCTCCCGGGAACCTGTCTGTGTGCAGTGCCAGCTCCCTCACTGTGTCAGGAGCTGAGTATTGCACGTAATGCTACAGTAAAGCACCCGGCTCCTGTCATTGAGGAGGAGTCGTCACTTTGGTGTCACCCCTCAGTGACACCCGGGTGCGGCCCATACCCCCCTTGTGACGCCACAGTGGGTTTTCAAATTAACTGATTTTTTGGTGATTTTGGGGCCTATGTATAAAGCTGTTTTTTACATAAAATGATCTAGAAACGGCAGTTTCTGTATAATTTTATATTTTGTAGCTATGTACTGACCCGAAAGCTTTTCGGAGTATGGATCCGGTAGTTTACATTATCTTCAGTGCCGGGTGTCGGGACTTCGGTGTGGGGCTAATGATAGGCGTCGGTATTTAGATGCCTATCATTAGTCCCATGCTGGGATTTCAGTGTCGGGAAGCCGGTGGTCGCCATTTCGACTGCCGGCTTCCTGACTACATACCCTTCAGATGGTGTAAACTGCTTTAGCCAATGGAGGCTCCAGGACCAGGAGAGTGATCTTTCGATCTCTCTTCCACAGCCCCCGGCCGGCTGCCATAGCTGTCATTGTGCGCGTGCGCATTATCAACTTCCAAGGGAGAACATTTCTACAATATGCTGTGTATATAACTTGCAGGGACAGTTACCACAATTGGTACCACTGCCCCTGTGAGTTCCCCTTTGTATATAGCAAGGTTATTATTGTAAAAAAATGTTAATTACGGTTGTATTACAGTGATAATAATTAGCTACAAGCTGGACTGCTGCTTGTTTAGGAGGATCCATCAAACTTTAGGTTTTCCAGAAATCATGCTAATTAGTAGGCTGGAAATAAACATATTTATAGATGTGCTGTTTTTTCAGGTAATGTTTTGTGTGAAGTTTACAAGCAAGTAGAAGTAAATATTACTTATACAAAGATACAGATTGAACAGTTATTAAATTAGTTAAAAATAAAAGAAGCTTTTTGTCAGAGTTCATCCGGGGATCGGCCGTCCCTTACCGTCCCACCGGCTTACTCTGACTTCCCGGGCAATCGGGCGACTGGTGCGGCGACGTGGGAGGTGCTGAGCATTCTCCCTGATGCTGGTGTCTCAGGCGGCCTGGTGCGCGGGGATCGGTGTCCCTGTCATTGGCGCCGCCATGACACTTCCTTTTCTGACTGTCCTTCCTTCCCTGACAGTCTGGCTGGTCAGCTGATGCTGTGGACCAATCAGTGGGCTTCCAGGGGTATATATCCAGCTCCTGTGTATCAAGTAGTTGGCTGAACAACCATTGTCACTGCTAGTGTTACTAGTGGTCTCTTGTTTCCAGGTTTCCTTGCTTCCAGTAATCTATTCCTGTGTGCAGCTATATCGTCCATCTCACCAGTTCTTTACCACCTCAGCCTGTGTGCAGCTATATCATCCATTTCACCAGTGCTTAACCACCTCAGCCTGTGTGCAGCTATATCATTCATCTCACCAGTGCTTTACCACCCCAGCCTGTGTGCAGCTATATCATTCATCTCATCAGTGCGTTACCACCTCGCCTGTGTGCAGTATACTATCCATTTCACCAGTGCTTTACCATCACAGCCTGAGTGTAGTTATACGTACCAAAATCTCCAGCGTTATAATCTCTGGATGGCTCCAGTACTACTACCCACCTCGTTACTGGACTCTGTGGTCCCTACCTATGTGTTACAGTATTTCACCATGGTGCACTCTTTCTGACCGGCTACCCGGTAGAGTGTGTCCACAGTGCACACTTCCTTGTACCTCAAGTACAGTGTCCCTACGTGCCCCTTACTGGCACCGACCCTTTGGGCCACGAGTGTTCGTCTCTCCTTTTTCCCGCAGGCTTTGGTCACCTAGTCAAAGGACCGCGACCTGCTTACGAGGTGCAGCTCAAGCCCATATCCCAATTGGTGGGGTCACTGGCGAACACCATCTCGTGGGTTAGATTCCGCACCTTTGACTAGGTCTCGCCAATGACCAAGACCCATGGATGCGGAGGTCGTACATTCAGGCCCTCTATTTCCTCCCGCAGCCTCAGGCCTCAGCTTCCAGAAAACCGCCTCCCAGCATGACACTTTTCGATTCAACTGTTAAATAAATCAATATTGTATTATACAGTATTTAGTATTGTAAATACAAAAATGAAGTTTATAATGTGACCTAACAAGCCATGACTATTTTAAATCTATTGACAAGAACCATATTATTATAATAGAACTCTACTTTTACCAACCTACAGTAACTAAAGAGACTGTGATATATACTTCTTTTAGACATACTGTACCTACAAATGTTTGTTTTCCTTTTAGAATATATTTATGCCGGACATGCAGTTATTGGGTAGAATTTTTACTTACTGTACATTTCAGGAGTCATTGGAAGTCATTAAATGCACTGAGTTGACCAACAAGCATTTGGAGGCACAAAACCAACACACCCAAAAATAATTAAAAGAAAAGTGGAAATTCTGAAATTGGAAACATTGGATCCCATCTTCATACACTTTATATATAATTTACATACATTTTGCTAGGGTTAAACCCTCTAGGAAATTAATGAGAAATTCTTAATTTTTTTAATGTAATTTTTTTCTCTTCTTTCTTGAGTTTATAAAGGGTAATACAATGGTTGGGCTAAATTTTCATTTACCATTGTTAACCACATGTGTTTAAATATTAGTTTATTTTTATCAGTAATTAAGTCAGAGCTGGTAAAAAAATATATATTTTTCAATGCGTATTGATGTGATTAGTTTTTGAGAATATGAGAGTAAAAAGATTTTCAATACTGATATGTCCTCACTTACTTGATGTCCCTACACCATATGACGAGAACCTTGGTGTGACTGAGATGCTCCATAGCCTGCGCACGCTGAAAAAGTGGGCATGGTCACATGCCACAAGGGGCGTTGCCACTGGAAAATGGGGGTGTAGCAACATGACACACCACCATTTCTCATCACTCTGGGAACATTCCTTTCCATTCCATATGCACCTTAATGCCCCAAGTAGTAGTGCCCTTCTTGCAATGCTCACTGTAGTGAAATGTCCCCAGTAGCAGTGCCCTTTATGCAGTGCCTCCTGTAGTAGTGCCCCCAGTAGTGCACCCTTATGCAGTGCCCCCAGTAGTGCACCCTTATACAGTGCCCCCAGTAAATACAGTGCCCCTTATGCAGTGCTCCCAGTAGTGCCACTTATACAGTGCTGCTATTTGTGGTCCCCCTATGCAGTGTCCCCAGTATTGCCCCTTATATTGTACCCCCAGTAGTAGTCCCCCTATGCAGTGCCCCCAGTAGTAGTTCCCCCCTATGCAGTGCCCCCAGTAGTGGTCCATCTTATGCAGTGCCACCTATATAGTGCCCCCAGTAGTAGTCCTCCCTATGCAGTACCCCTTATAAATGCCCCCAGTAGTAGTCCATTATGCAGTGCCCCCTGTAGTGGTCCCCCCTATGCAGTACAGTGCCCCTTATTTAATGCCCCCAGTAGTAGTCCCCCCTATGCAGTACCCCTTATATAGTTCCCCTAGTAGTAGCCTCCCCTATTCAGTGCCCCTTATATAGTGCCCTTAGTAGTAGTCCCCCTATGCAGTACTCCCAGTAGTGCCTCTTATATAGTGACCCTAGTAGTAGTGCCCCCTATGCAGTTGCACCCCCAGCAGTGCCAGACAAAGACACACACAAAAAACCCCACTTACCCTGCTCCTGCGCCCACCGCCATCAGCTCCTCCATCCTCCTGGGCCAGCCCGCTCTGCATTATGGGAGTAACATCATGGCATCATGACGTCTCTGCCATCACCCACTGCGCGAGTCGGAAGATGGAGCTCATGAATGAGCTCCAGCCCGGCTCCAGCAGTGGGCGAATCAGTCAATGAGAGTCTGTCCGACTCTCATTGGCTGCCAAAATAAACACACTGCCGCCGGGTAGTAGAAGTGTACTACCCGCCTGCGTTTTTTGTTGCTGTGTAGCGTGGACGATGGCCGGCGGCGCCCCCCCCCCCCCGTGCCACCAGTCCGATGGTGTCCGGGGCATGACCCTGCTCAACCCCTCCTACTTACACCACTACTGAGAGAGTGTATTTGGCACGACTGAAGTAACAGTAAGAAAGGACACATCTGTACTTTTCTATAATCTACTAGGGGTGTGCACCGGCCACTTTTCGTGTTTTGTGTTTTAGTTTTGGATCTGGATCTTTCTTCGTGTTTTGGATCTGGATTGGTTTTGCCAAAACCACCCTTCCGTGTTTTGGGTTCTGGGTTTTGTGTTTTGGATCTGTATTTTTTTTTAAAAAAGCATAAAAACAGCTAAAATCACAGAATTTGTAGGTTTTTCTGCTCCTATGCTATTATTAACCTCAATAACCTTAATTTCCACTCATTTCCAGTCTATTCTGAACACCTCACACCTCACAATAGTGTTTTTATGTCCAAAACGTTGCACCGAGGTAGCT
The DNA here is from genome assembly GCA_031769625.1 of Taudactylus pleione. Classification (NCBI taxonomy): domain Eukaryota; kingdom Metazoa; phylum Chordata; class Amphibia; order Anura; family Myobatrachidae; genus Taudactylus; species Taudactylus pleione. The sequence goes on from JAUIMM010000384.1 coordinate 4,794,657, forward strand.
GGATGACTATGCTAAGCGACACAAGTGGGCGGCACAAACACGTGACCCATCTAGGCGTGAAACTGCAGTGGCAGACAGGATGGCAGTTTGAAAAACTAGGCCCCAAACTGTACATAATGCAAAGAAAAAAAAGAGGTGCAAGATGGAATTGTCCTTGGGCCCTCCCACCCACCCTTATGTTGTATAAACAGGACATGCACACTTTAACAAACCAATCATTTCAGCGCCAGGGTCTGCCACACAACTGTGGCTGAAATGATTGGTTCGTTTGGGCCCCCACAAAACAAGCTGGCAATTAATGTGTCCCTGCACAAACTGGCTCTATGGAGGCAAGATGTCATCCTCATCCTCCACATCCACCGATTCCTCACCCTCTTCAGTGTGTACATCCTCATCCTCACAGAGTATTAATTCGTCCCTGCAGGAACCACAGGTCCCTCTGTACGTTCTGGAGGCTGGTCTCCCTGGAAGAGTTGATAATTCATTTTATGAACATCATCTTCTCCACATTTTGTGGAAGCAACCTCCTACGCCTTTCGCTGACAAGGTTCCCGGCTGCACTAAACACTCTTTCGGAGTACACACTGGAGGGGGGGCAACTCAGGTAAAATAGAGCCAGTTTGTACAGGGACCTCCAAATTGCTTCTTTTTCCTGCCAGTACAGGTACGGACTGTCTGACATGCCTACTTGGATTCTGTCACTGATGTAATCCTTTAACAGACAGACGCACGCTTGTCGCTGCTGCTTTGAGGATTCAAGTGCGGCTACAGCCCACACAATTCACAAAGACAGAAAAAAAAAAAGAATATTTTTATTGTTTGTGGAGCACACTTTGAGGGTTACACCACCCTTTAACAGTCAGACGCACGCTTGTCGCTGCTGCTTTGAGGATGCAAGTGCGGCTACAGCCCACACAATTCACAAAGACAGAAAAAAGAAGAAGAATATTTTAATTGTTTGTGTAGCACACTTTGAGGGTGTCACCACCCTTTAACAGACAGACGCACGCTTGTCGCTGCTGCTTTAAGGGTGCAGGTGCGGCTACAGCCCACACAATTCACAAAGACAGAAAAAAGAAGAATATTTTTATTGTTTGTGTAGCACACTTTGAGGGTTACACCACCCTTTAACAGTCAGACGCACGCTTGTCGCTGCTGCTTTGAGGATGCAAGTGCGGCTACAGCCCACACATTTCACAAAGACCGAAAAAAAAAGAACAATATTTTAATTGTTTCTGTAGAACACTTTGAGGTGTCACCACCCTTTAACAGACAGATGCACGCTTGTCGCTGCTGCTTTAAGGATGCAGGTGCGGCTACAGCCCACACAATTCACAAAGACAGAAAAAAGAAGAATATTTTTATTGTTTGTGTAGCACACTTTGAGGGTGTCACCACCCTTTAACAGACAGACGCACGCTTGTCGCTGCTGCTTTGAGGATGCAAGTGCGGCTACATCGCACACAAGTCACAAACACATTAAAAAAATAGTTTTTTATTTTTTGGAGCACTTTGAGAGTTACACCACCCTTTAACAGACAGACGCACGCTTGTCGCTGCTGCTTTAAGGATGCAGGTGCGGCTACAGCCCACACATTTCACAAAGACCGAAAAAAAAAGAACAATATTTTAATTGTTTCTGTAGAACACTTTGAGGTGTCACCACCCTTTAACAGACAGACGCACGCTTGTCGCTGCTGCTTTAAGGATGCAGGTGCGGCTACAGCCCACACAATTCACATAGACAGAAAAAAAAAGAAGAATATTTTTATTGTTTGTGTAGCACACTGTGAGGGTGTCACCACCCTTTAACAGACAGATGCACGCTTGTCGCTGCTGCTTTAAGGATGCAGGTGCGGCTACAGCCCACACAATTCACAAAGACAGAAAAAAAAAAGAACAATATTTTAATTGTTTGTGTAGCACACTTTGAGGGTTCACCACCCTTTAACAGACAGACGCACGCTTGTTGCTGCTGCTTTAAGGATGCAGGTGCGGCTACAGCCCACACAATTCACAAAGACAGAAAAAAGAAGAAGAATATTTTTATTGTTTGTGTAGCACACTTCGAGGGTGTCACCACCCTTTAACAGACAGACGCACGCTTGTCGCTGCTGCTTTAAAGATGCAAGTGCGGCTACATCGCACACAAGTCACAAACACATTAAAAAAATAGTTTTTTATTTTTTGGAGCACTTTGAGAGTTACACCACCCTTTAACAGACAGACACACGCTTGTCGCTGCTGCTTTAAGGATGCAGGTGCGGCTACAGCCCACACATTTCACAAAGACCAAAAAAAAAAGAACAATATTTTAATTGTTTGTGTAGCACACTGTGAGGGTGTCACCACCCTTTAACAGACAGACGCACGCTTGTCGCTGCTGCTTTAAGGATGCAGGTGCGGCTACAGCCCACACAATTCACAAAGACAGAAAAAAAAAGAACAATATTTTAATTGTTTGTGTAGCACACTTTGAGGGTGTCACCACCCTTTAACAGACAGACGCACGCTTGTCGCTGCTACTTTGAGGATGCAGGTGGAATCTAGACGGGATTTGGAACCGAGGACACACTACCTCCATCAATTGTCTAAATCCCACTGCACTAATGTCGGATACCGGACGCACGTCTAACACCAACATAGCAGTCAAAGCCTCAGTTATACGTTTTGCTTCAGGATGACTGCTGTTGTACTTCATCCTCATCGCTAGGGACTGTTGGAGGGTCAATTGTTTAGTAAAAGTAGTGATGTTCCTACTTCCTCTCTGGGATGATGAACAACTCCCAGCAGCAGCAACAGCACTAGGAGGAAGTGGTTCTTGATCTTTCCCTATTTTATTTTTATCGGAGAAAGTTTGGTCCTTCATTTATGTTATATTGATATATATACGTGCGGCTAAAGCGCACACAAACACAGAAAATATTTTTTTATTTTTGCTGGAGAGTAGTGCACTTTGTGGGTTACACCACCCTTTAAGAAATGAGCCAGCCGGCTCTTTACTTATGGGACACAGGCGCACACTTGGCGCTGCTCCTTTGTTGATGCACGTGCAGCCACAGTGCACACAAGTCACAAACACAGAAAATATATATTTTTTTGGTTTGGAGTGTACTTTGGGGGTTACAAAACCCTTTAACGGTCAAGCCAGCCGGCCCTTTACTTATGACACAGGCGCACGCTTGGCACTACTTTGTTGATGCACGTGCGGCTACTGCGCACACAATTCACAAACACAGAAAATAATTTTTTTTTTGGTTTGGACTGGAGTGTACTTTCGGGGGATACAGCACCCTTTAACGGTCTAGCCAGCCGGCCCTTTACTTATGACACAGGCGCACGCTTGGCACTACTTTGTTGATGCACATGCGGCTACTGCGCACACAATTCACAAACACAGAAAATAATTTTTTTTTTGGTTTGGACTGGAGTGTACTTTCGGGGGTTACAGCACCCTTAACGGTCAAGCCAGCCGGCCCTTTACTTATGACACAGGCGCACGCTTGGCACTACTTTGTTGATGAACGTGCGGCTACTGCGCACACAATTCACAAACACAGAAAATAATTTTTTTTTTGGTTTGGACTGGAGTGTACTTTGGGGGTTACAGCACCGTTTAATGGTCAAGCCAGCCGGCCCTTTACTTATGACACAGGCGCACGCTTGGCACTACTTTGTTGATGCATATGCGGCTACTGCGCACACAATTCACAAACACAGAAAATAATTTTTTTTTTGGTTTGGACTGGAGTGTACTTTCGGGGGTTACAGCACCCTTAACGGTCAAGCCAGCCGGCCTTTTACTTATGACACAGGCGCACGCTTGGCACTACTTTGTTGATGCACGTGCGGCTACTGCGCACACAATTCACAAACACAGAAAATAATTTTTTTTTTGGTTTGGACTGGAGTGTACTTTCGGGGGTTACAGCACCCTTTAACGGTCTAGCCAGCCGGCCCTTTACTTATGACACAGGCGCACGCTTGGCACTACTTTGTTGATGCACGTGCGGCTACTGCGCACACAATTCACAAACACAGAAAATAATTTTTTTTTTGGTTTGGACTGGAGTGTACTTTTGGGGGTTACAGCACCCTTAACGGTCAAGCCAGCCGGCCCTTTACTTATGACACAGGCGCACGCTTGGCACTACTTTGTTGATGAACGTGCGGCTACTGCGCACACAATTCACAAACACAGAAAATAATTTTTTTTTTGGTTTGGACTGGAGTGTACTTTGGGGGTTACAGCACCCTTTAATGGTCAAGCCAGCCGGCCCTTTACTTATGACACAGGCGCACGCTTGGCACTACTTTGTTGATGCATATGCGGCTACTGCGCACACAATTCACAAACACAGAAAATAATTTTTTTTTTGGTTTGGACTGGAGTGTACTTTCGGGGGTTACAGCACCCTTAACGGTCAAGCCAGCCGGCCCTTTACTTATGACACAGGCGCACGTTTGGCACTACTTTGTTGATGCACGTGCGGCTACTGCGCACACAATTCACAAACACAGAAAATAATTTTTTTTTTGGTTTGGACTGGAGTGTACTTTCGGGGGTTACAGCACCCTTAACGGTCAAGCCAGCCGGCCCTTTACTTATGACACAGGCGCACGCTTGGCACTACTTTGTTGATGCACGTGCGGCTACTGCGCACACAATTCACAAACACAGAAAATAATTTTTTTTTTGGTTTGGACTGGAGTGTACTTTCGGGGGTTACAGCACCCTTAACGGTCAAGCCAGCCGGCCCTTTACTTATGACACAGGCGCACGCTTGGCACTACTTTGTTGATGCACGTGCGGCTACTGCGCACACAATTCACAAACACAGAAAATATATTATTTTTTTAGCACTTGAGGGGAGCACCCCTGATGGACAGAGCACCCCCTGGACAACACTTCAGCACCCCTTTAGGACTGGGACACTGCACAGGACTTTGGAGTGGACACAGCCCCTATGGAGAACTGACTGCACAACACAGTCCAGCCAGCCCCTATGGACTTTGAAGTAGTGGACACAGCCCCTATTAACAACAGCAGCACAGCACAACACAGCCAGCCCCTATGGACTTTGAAGTAGTGGACAACAGCAGCACTACACTACACTACACTACACAGCCCTAACTCCCACCCTCCCTCTTCACTGTCCACAGCCGAGTGAGAAAATGGCGCCGACGTGTGTACCTTATATAGGATCCAAAACCCGCGAGACTCGGAAGGCGGGAAGATGATGTTTTGCCTCGATTTCAGATCCGAGTCAGGCGGGAAAAGTCGAGCCTGACTCGGATCGGACTCGGATCGGGGGGGCTCGGGGGGGTTCGGATTTCAGAAATCCGAACCCGCTCACCCCTATAATCTACATAATAAAATATCATTGCAGACATAAACCATATACATTTTCTTAAAAATATTAATCTATGAACGTGATAACAACAGCAATATGAATTATTACACACATAACTCTTTCTTCCTGGCCAACTAAATTGCATTATTATACAACACACTACTGCCAATGCAATACATTATTTGCAGTAATTGAGGGTACCTTGATCTTAGTGAAAGTGTAACGATGATGATGATGACTGCAAGCCATTGATGCAAATAGAGTAAACACACCCATTTATGTAAACCTGTAAACTGCTGCAACAGAATAGAAAAAGCTTTTATTTACACTGCAATGCACAATAATTTACACAAATATATTATGCTTCAAACTGAGTTGGGAAAGGGACAGCTTTACGTATATAAATTAGTAGCGTCAATAAAAAAAAATACTATTTGCTTCTTATATGCTCTGAGCCACCTGGGTACATGTTATCTGCATTATTCACCCTTTAACTTTAATGTTTTCCCTTTGTGTATTGCAATTTCAAAACTCACAGTAAAAACCATGCCTCTAGTCAGTGCTCAGCCATTGTTTATCTGCATCAGACTCAGGTACATCAAGTGGAAGGAGCCAAGGGGAAAAGCAACAGTGCCAGATCTGCATTTCCAACCCACTGTGAATAGGCTGCAATAAATGCAAACTTTTTACCAGATATACAGCATTTTCTGATTCCATTGCCCTCTACATAAGACCCATAGGCTCCAACACAGGATCAAACTTTGATGCTCGATTCTAGAAAACATTCTGTCAGGGCCGTAACTAGGGGTGTGCGAGCGGTGCGGCCGCACAGAGCGCAGAACTCTGTGGACGGCAACGCCGCTCACCCACAGCTCCTGCATCTGGCTAGCAGGGTGACTATAATGGCTCTCTGCTGCCAGAATTTCTGCAGCAGTGCTGCCTGGAGCGTCCTTAGCATGGCGCCTGGTACAGGCCACACCCCCTCCATGTGACATCATATGGAAGGTGCGTGACCAGCATCGGGTGCCGGGAGCGCTAGCTACGGCACTGCATTCTGTGTCATGTTTCAGCATTTTGTCAGCCTATCACTCTCAAACAAATGGACAGAATGAGAGGGTTATTTAGAGTCAAGAACAATGGGCCTGATGGTTGATGTACAACTCCTATGTTTAACGATCAGCACATGCGCAAGATCTGTACTGCTCATGTGCCAACCACTGACCTAAGCCACAGCATGATTGACATACTGTGGCCATTTGGGGGCATGGAAAGGATGCCAATGGCCAGCGTTCTTGAAAATGGGGGCATGTCAAGGCGTGCCGAGACCAAAGGCTGCATCTTCTGAAGCAGCTTCAGTAACCCCGACAGCATGAAAACACCTTCCATCCGAAGTAACCTGATGGTTACTCAGATGGCCAATGTTCACACAAATGATCCTATGGCTGCATTGTTAGATGCAGCACCATATTACAGAAGCCGGCAGGCAGCGTCTATTTACACAAAACGCCTCCTGCAGCATTACCATATGTCTCAGATGTTAAATTTCACATTCACATAAGGACTGGAGGATCGGCATAGCTTGTCTACAGTCACTATGTTAACAGTGATCTGTTAACATGAGGAAGCCAGTGCCGGGATCTCAACATGGTTAAAATGTTACTTACAGCATTTTAACCGTGTGGGCATTATAACGTAAGAATGTTCCCTAAAGCAGCAAGTACTTGTAGAATCCTAGTGCCTGCTTTCTTGTGTTACAGAGGGCCTGATTCAGAGTTGGGAATAAAGCAAGTAAAATCAAGTAACTGTGCACCTTGGTAAAACCATGCTGCACTGCTGGTGGGGCAGATATAAAATGTGCAGAGAGATTTAAGTTTGGGAGGGGAGTGTCCAAACTGAAATTGCAGTGTAAAAATAAAGCAGTCCTGCATTTGTGGTCTACATGCAACAGCAGCCAGTATTTACCCTGCATGTATTTGCACCCCTTGCATCTCTGCATGGCTTGTCCAGGTACAGAGTTACGGAATGTGTATGATATACCACCGGCCGCATGGCCGGCGGTTCGATTCCCGTCAGCGGCAGCCCGACAGGAGCAGAGTGTGAAGCAGCGGAAGCCCGACAGCGCTGGAAATCCCAATCGTGGCTAGGTAAGTATCTGCTAACCAAACCCCCCTAACCCTCCTTAGGGGTGCCTAACCCTAACTTCCCCCCCAAGTGTCTAACCCTAATCCCCCCTCTAAGTGCCTAACCCTAACCACCCCCTTCCCCGCTGCCTAAACCTAAGTCCCCCGGGGGGGTGCCTAACCCTAAGTCTCCACCGGGGGGGCCTAACCCTCCCTCCCCCTAGTCTAACCCTAACCCTCCCGGGGGGGTGCCTAACCCTAAGTCCCCCCCGGGAGCCCTAAACCCAACCCTCCCCCCCGCGGCTGTCTGCTGGTGGCGCCCGGCATCACTACGATTGTGATGCCGGGCGCCGGTCTCCCGGCATCGGGGAAATGTAGACGCCCGGCATTTCACCCATGCCGGTATATAGGCAGTCGGCTTCCCGATTGCTTCCCCAGAGTTACTTGCTCTTTTTTGCTTTATTCCCAACTCAGAATCAGGCCCAGAGTCATTGTCAACATACTGTAGTGACTGTAGACATCTAGACTGCATCCTGGACTGCATCCAAGGGCATAATTTGCACATGATAAAGCCCCACATTCATCTGGAGGAATATCTCCTTTTTTCTGTATGTATGACCAGCACACAAATCTTTGTTTGGTAATCCAGAGTCCTATGCGAATAAGCAAACATATGCATATTTAAAAAATATATATAGAAAAGAGTGCAGACAGCTCTGTCACAAGTGACAATTACAGCATTTTTGTTTTATCAACATACTGTAGGATGATTTGTAATTATAAGGTTGGGAACAAGGTGTGGCTTTTGCAATAACTGGTTGAAGCAACCATCTATGACGTTCTGCGTTTATCAATTGGCTCTGCCTGTATCTTTGAAGATTTCTAGAACTTTTTACTCTTCACTATTAAAATTAGAGATTAGCGGTTCAGTTTTGGCTCGGATCTACCTCCCAAGTGAGGATCTCAGAAATGGGCAAAACGTCATTTTCACAGACTCCTGTGCCAAGATGCCCATGAAAAATTAAATTTTGCCTTGTTCTGAGATCCGAACTTGGCAAAAAGATCTGAGTAAACTTGAACCGCTCATCTACAATTAAAACCAATGTTTTATTCAAAGACAAATTGATCTAAGGTCTCTTCCACTTTACCACCAGTCTTTGTCAATGGTCAGTGAACATTAAGTAGAATTTTTTAGATTTTAGATTCTAAGAGAGTGAGCAGAGCAGACAATTCCATTATCTACTTTATTGAAACGGGGATAGACAAAAAGAGAGATAATGGGTTCCTGCAATAAATTTAGATGCCGAAGAACATCTTTCCCAAGAAACATCCCCAAAAACCACTTCTTCAGTTGTCATGGTAAGGCCAGACAGCTATACACTAAGCCAAGATTTTTGTTCTCCCTAGCTGCCGCATAATTGAATAAGTGGAGGCTGACTTGCAAGTCTCATAGCCCATTGGTTTTGACTTCTTTTCGGACTGGTTCTGCCATCACTCCAGTGCCAGTTACTGTATATTGCCTCTTACCATGACAAACTGAACCTGATTTGCTGTTTGAATTTACCTGCCACTGATTCAGATTATTTTTGAACTTGCTGACTTCTATGACACTTTGACCTTAGCTTGTTTATTGGATCTTTGTTTTCTGACTGCCCTGCCCCTAGATTATGTATCAACCCAATCCGATTGCTGCCTGCACCAATAACTTTTGATGATAAGACCTTACTACTTAAAATCTGGTAACACCCAAATTCCTGTTAGTACAGTACAGTATGTAGCACTCTACAGGAAAGTCAGCTGCTATAGGCAAAAACTCCTGAAGTTTTAATAATGCCTTATCACCATACAGCTGGTTGTAATAGGCTTCTCCCCTTAACAATCCACTGAATTTGACAAAAGTAATCAATAATCTACTAATTTAAAAGTCTAAGGGGAGGGTTTAAAGTAATTTTAAACCCTCCAGAACCCGTAGATTGATGGCAGGTTCTATTCATAAAATATTTTACTAAGGTTATGTTGTGCTGTCACTGAGTGCTGCGCTGTAATCAATCAGTGCCATTCATTGCTAATGAGAGTGTACCCGAGTGACCGGTCATTGACGGTGTTGCTAAATCCCGATGATGATGATTGTGGAACGATAAGCACCTAATTCCTTGTAAGTGATGTTTGTGTCAGGTTGCGGCCTAGGATCAGCCATTACTCACCTCAGCACTGGCTTCTCCTGGTCTCTAGAGCGATCGGACCCAAGGTGCGGCGGCGAGTGATGCGCTAAGGATTATACCTAGAGTCTGCTAGGAAAGTCCATGTGCTCAGTCCGTGATGTGGTTTCTGTGGTTACTGTCATGGGCCCTTATTCAATTTGAGGTGAAAAGTAAGTTTCGGCTAAAAAGTAACGCGGGTGACATCATTTCGCCAAACTTTTCGTCGTGTTCAATTTGAAAGACTTTTTGCCTAGGCGGAAAGTCAATGCAATGGACCCGGCGGAAAAGTTTTGCCTATGAATAGCAGGCGGAAAAAAGTGCACAATTGGGGTTTTGGGGTGCAACATTGCGGGAAACCACATGCAACCTTAAAACAGTCCCCCGAAGGTAAACTGCATAAAAAATTTAAAAAAAGACTAAAGAATACCCCAAAAATTAATTTCTTTTTGGGGGTGAAAAAAAAATCAAAATTGTGGGACAAAGTTAAAAACTAGCAAAATAGACTCCAGGGGGGTCCCGAAGTATGACCAAGGTGTATTTTGGATTGCAGGTGCTTGTGGAGGGTGCATTTTTTGCACGATTTAAAAGAAAAAACTTTAGCAACTTTTAAATATGCTACCCCCATTTTCATGTACCCCAAATTTGCTGGGACTAGTTATTTTCACCACAAAAACAGCTAAATGCTATTCTTCACCACTTATGCAAATACGTTAATTACAACCTATTGAGAACATTTAAGTACCCCAAATACCTTCACTAGGCCTATTCGGGGGTATCCATAGTGATCCCCCATGTCAGTGCATCTTTTGGGGTTGTCAGGCTGATTTCCCCAATCTGACAGGACTTTTCACATGTTTAAGTTTCGCTGGGTCCCGTTTTCGCGTCCTTTCACATTGAATACAAGGATAAGCGGGGACACGCGCAATACTTTTTTATCTGCAAAACACGCAATAAAGGCGAAATGTCCAGCAGGCGAAAAAGTATTGCGGGTGTGAAACTTATTGAATACGGGCCATGGACGCAGCCATGATAGTCTGTTTTCACCTGACTAACCCTTAACCCAATGGTAGCATTGGGTGTGGTCAGCTGACAGTGTCCTCCATTGGACTGCTACTTTAGGGTATATATACCAGGCTCTGGACAACAGGAAGTTGCCTGTACAATGTACAATTCCTTTGTAAGCTTGCTGTTGCAGCGTTCCAGGTTCCAAGCTCCATTCTCTCTAGTGATGTGTTTCTAGTGTGTTCCATGATGTGTGTACTCAGAACACTTTCTGAGTACAATCTATTCAGAGTCATCTCTAAAAGTGTCTAAACCCACAGCGTGTGTACTTAGGGCCTGATTCAGAGCCGGACGCTATTTGCGCTCGCTCGGTCAGCAGAAGGGGCCGGCTATTTAAATTGAGCGCTCGCTCTTTGCGGTCTGTTGACACCTCTATGTCTGAGCGAGAGAGCGAAACATGCACTCGCTATTTTGTAAAGACGCCCCCTGGCCGCTCGCATCATACATCATCTCCGCTATTTATTTGATTAATCGAGTACATCGAAAGGCATCGAGTACATCGAAAGGGATGCTCTGAAAGAGCACTCACTCTGAATGAGGGTGGTTTTTTTTGTTTGGAGCGCCCTCCTGGCTGCTCGCATAGCTGTGGGTGACCTCCCACAGCTATAGCGAGTGGCCAGGTTGATGGTCGCGATGGTCAAGACCATCGCGACCATCGGGCTTGCGACGAGACCCTTGTGGTAGGGTCTCGTAGCCGCAAGCCCCAGAGAGCTTCTGGCTCTAATAGAGCCGGAAGCTCTCCCACTGACATCACTGGTGATGTCAGTGGTGCCGCCCATAAATGGCAGGCGTTCGCTTGGGAACGCCTCCATTTGTGAAGCCATCCCCCCGGCCACGCCTACCAAATGGGGCGAGCTGTCAATCACCATCGACAGCTCGCCCCCTTTGGTGTGAAACCTGGAGCACACGTCGCTAGCCGGGTCTCGTGCATGCACACGAAGGAGCCGGCTCTGTCGTGCACATGCCCAGTGGGCAAACATCGACCCGGTTGTGAGCGCTCAGCGCTTGTGACCGTGTCTGAATCAGGCCCTTAGTACTGTATATTCATCAAGTACTATCTCGTGAGACCAAGCCCCTGTGTCAGTTCTGCATCTTAAGCCACAGTGGGTGTATTTAAGTACCATCTCATTACATCATCCTCCGGTGCCAGCTCTGTGTCTGAAAACCATTAAGTGTGTATTCTATACATCACTATTTTAAACCTCCAATATCTATCCCCTATGTTTCCCTGTGATAGTGTTTTTTCATTTGTTCCCACTTGTGGTGGATACCTGACCAAATGGCCGCGAGCTTCTTACTGGGTGCAGCTTAATCCCAAAAGCCGCTTGGAGGTGTCACTGGTGTACACCTCTCAGTAAATTAGACTCTGTGCCTTTGGTCAGGTCTGGTACTAGTGAATGAGGAAGACACTGATCCAGGCCCCTCACCTCCTGTTCCCTACTCAAGCTGGATCCATGTCTTCCAACTCCATGGCAAAGAAACACCCTAGCCTGATTGTGACAGTTTGTACAGACCCTATGGAAGCCATTGGATCGCAGGCTGCAGGGGCTTTGCAAGATCTCACCTCTCGCATTGAGAATAAGGAGGCAGCACAACACCAGGTGGCTCAATACCTCCAGGAACTCTCCGGTCAACTACTTACAATTCAACCAACTTTGGAGAATATACTTCCTACCTCTTCTGGATCTGCTCCTTCAAATCCTCTAGTATCAGTAACACAAAAATCTCTACTACAGTTGGCCTCTCCTGAGCATTTTGATGGAAACCCCAGATGATGTCGGGGTTTCATCAATCAGTGAGTGATACAGTGAGTGCCTACTGTCAAAGGTGGTGTACATTATTTCTCTACTATCTGGGACCACCCTGGATTGGGTCTCCCTATTATGGGAGCGAGCTGATTCTCTTGTTTCTAATTGCGAAAATTGTATGTGCTCTTTGAAGAGAATTTTTGATGAGCCAGGCCGGACTGCCTCGGCTTCCTTTGATCTCCTTCAAGTTCGACAAGGGACACGTACAATGTCTATTTGTTTAAAGACTCGAATAAAAAATATTAAAGCCTTGGTAGACTCAGGAGCTGCTGGAAATTCCTGGTTCTACCTAAATCTCCCCATGCTCTAGTTTTAGGTCTGCCTTGGCTGAAAGCTAACAACTCCACACTGGATTGGTCCACAATGTATGTCCTAGCCTGGGGATCCCAATGTTTTCACCAGTGTCTTCCTTGTGTGGTACTCAACAATTTTCTACTAAATCCTCCTCGAAGCTTCCTACGTATAATCAAGTAATATGCAAACTAGATTCTCATTTACTCAAATCATATCAAGATTTCACTGATGTTTATTGTGAACAAACTGGGTACAAATTGCCTCCCCATCACCCTTGGGACTGTGGCTTCAAACTTATCCCTGGAAGACACCACCTCGTGGCCATATCTATCCTCTTTCGGTCCCGGAAACAGATGCTATGTCTGATTACATAAAAGAAAACCTTGCCAAGGGTTTTATAAGACCATTTTCCTCTCCTGCTGTGGCCATATTTTTCTTTGTCAAGAAAAAGGATGGAGGTCTCAGACCCTGCATAGACTACCATGGGCTGAATCTAATCACTAAAAAACAGGTATCCTTTGCCACTCATCTCTTAGCTTTTTGACAAGGTTCGTGGAGCATCCATTTTCACTAAATTGGATCTCCAGTAGCCTACATTTTATTTTGTATCAAGACTGGAGATGAGTGGAAAACCTCTTTTAATATGTGAGACGGCCATTATTAATACTTGGTGATGCCTTTTTGCTTGTGTAATGCGCTAGCAGTCTTTCAGTGTTACGTCAACAAAGTCTTCCAAGATGTCCTTTACAAATTTGTTGTATGGATGACATTTAAATTTTTCAGAGAACTTGCTATCTCATCGCCTACATGTCAGAGAGGTTCTTTCTCATCTTTGAAGTCATAATCTCTATGGGAAAATTTCTAAATGCCTTTTTGAACAGTCCTCTGTGCCATTTTGGGGCACATTATATCAGAGAATTCTCTTCAAGTGGATACAGTCAAGCTAAGAGCTATCCAAGATTGGCCCCAACCACACTCCTTGAAAGCCATCCAATGATTTCTTGGCTTTGCCAATTATTAAAGAAAATTAATTTAAACTTTTCTACAATTGTTACTCACATCATGGTTCTGACAAAGAAGGGTGCTAACCCATCTCGTTGGCCTCCTTCAGCAATGGTGGCTTTTCAAGCCCTCAAAACAGTTTTTTCTACTGCTCCAATTCTTTGTCAACCACGACTTGAAAAACCTTTCATGTTGGAAGTTGATGCCTCTTCTGTAGGAGTAGGAGCTGTACTATCTCAAGTGGCTGAAGATGGAAAGAATCATTTTTGTGGTTTCTTTTCTTGTAAATTCTCTCCGGTTCAGAAGAACTATTCCATAGGGGATCAAGAATTGTTGGCTATGAGATTGGCATTAGAGGAGTGGAGACACCTTTTGGAAGGTGCCACATTTCCTATTACAACCATCACAGATCCCCAGAATCTCCTTTATCTCAAGACAGCTCATCGTTTGAATGCCAGACAAGCCCGCTGGTCTCTTTTCTTTTCCAGATTTGATTTTAAAGTACAATTTGGGCCTAGCATACAAAATAAAAAGGCTGATGCACTCTACCGGTCCATTCTGCCTCCTCAGGAAGAAGAAGAGCAACATCAAGTTTGTCCTATTCTTGACCCTCTCATTTTTGCTCATACCCATTTGCATCCTCCTCCTGCTCCTCCTTTTCAGCCTCCACCTCCTGGCAAGATCTTTGTGGCACCTCAGTTGCATAAGAATGTATTAACCTGGGCTTATGCCTTCTTGTTTGCTAGTCACTCAGGCATCCTTAAGACATTTAAGTTTTTACAGTGCTCTTACTAGTGGCCCACCATGAAAGAAGATGTCCGGTACTTTATTGTCTCCTGTGCCAGGTGTACCCAGCATAAGTCCATTTGCAATAAAATGGTTGGCCCATTGCATCCTTTGCCTATTCCTGAGGTTCCTTGGACTCATCTGTCGATGTATTTCATCTCTGAGTTGCCACCCTCCAAGGTGTATAACACTATTTGGGTGGTAGTGGAAATATTTTCAAAATGGCCCATTTTATCCCTTTGGTGGGACTTCTTTCTGTTCCACAGCTGTTCAAAGTGTTTATCCATAACATCTACCGTCTTCACGGACTACCAAAAGAGATAGTATCGGATTGAGGTGTGCAATTTGTGGCCAAATTCTGCTTTATAAAGGAGAGCAGCATATTCCTGCTCTCCTTTTCATGACTGTTAGCTTATTACTTGTCATAGGATGACTTCATTTTAACCTATTGAAATTAGAAAGAAAGTCTTGCCACTTTCATACTGGTGAAAAAAAGATACAGGTACTCCTCAAATACCTCTTCCTCTCCTGACTCCTGGGCTAGCGCACTGGTGACACATGAACAGTGCAATATTATAAAATCAATACACAGTAGATGTCCCTTTAATATTTAAAACCAGAAAATTCAAATCATAAAGTAATCTTTACTTATTTTATTCTCCTGGTTTTCCCAGGCCCAAATTATGGTGCAGTAAGGTACATTGTGTTATGCAAATTACTATTAGCTGAGCAAGACATATCAAACATAATTTACTTTGGGAAATTTCTAAAATTATTGAACTATTTATTCTACTTACAATTATTATTACTATTATTATAATGTTGTTAATTTGGAAGATGCAACAGCTGTCCATAGCACTGTACAGTGGGGACAAATTGCATAGTTAAAATAGGGTAACAAGATTTCAAAAATAAAAGCAGTAGGCAAAGGGTCTAACAAAGACTCAAGTTATGAAAGTATATACACTAAGAGATAAAGGCCCTCATTCAGACCCATTCGCGAGCGGCTGTCTGCTCGCAAGTGGGTCGGTGGTCCCCACTGCGCATGTGCACAACGGAGGGAGCTCCGTCATGCGCATGCGCGAGACCTGACGAGCGAAGGACTTTCCTTCGCTCGGAGTGTCTCATCAAAGGGGGCGTGCTGTCGATGGTGACTGACAGCACGCCCCCTTTGGTGGGCGTGCCGGGGGCGTGCCTGCCAGACGTAGGTGTTCCCAAGGGAACGCCTACCATCTGAAGCCGGCCCCACTGACATCACTAGTGATGTCAGTGGGAGTGATTTTGGCTCTGATAGAGCCAAAATCACTCCTGGCCTTGCGGTTGAAAACCCCAACCGCAGGCTTTTGCTCGCAGTTTTGATGGTCGCGATGGTCAAGACCATCGCGACCATCATCCTGCACGCTCGTATATGCTGTGAGTGGTGACCCACAGCTATACGAGTGTCCAGGAGGACGCTCCATATTAATGGAGGTGGGCCCTGATTCAGAGCGTGCGCTCTGGTCAGAGCATCCGGCTCTGAATCAGGGCCAAAGTTTAGAACTTAGGGCCTGATTCTGTTGAATGGGAGTCTGTGCATGTGCAGTACGGGCCTGAGGTCTTGGATACAGTTCGGCAGCAGACTGTCAGGGATTGACAGTCTGCTGCCATTGGGAGGGGAGAGGGTGGCGACGGCCTCTGTTTCCCAAAATAGAGGTGTGTCTCCACCGTTGGGGGGGAGTAATGAGGACAGGATATCCATCGGCTGACAGATTTCCTGGAATCTTTTGTTCATTTGCAGCGGCTGGCTTGCATGACCCCATGGTGGTTTTGTGGGGTGTGGTACTAACCACCACCCAACAGTGGATAAGCAGGCAATTTTAAATTAAGTTGTCCCCAAATTTTATCTGGACACATCTACTTAGTAATTTGTATTGCTTATTTTGTTCTAACTAGAGTGATGAAGGTCCATTGCTACCACCACATACCCCACTGTGCCACCTTTGGAGGTGGCCCCTTTTAGCTCTTTTATGGTGTATTTATGTTTGTTTTGTATTTTCATACCCTTCCCACTGTTTATTTTTTTTATTTTGTTATATTGACTTTAGATTCATTCTATGGGTACTATTTAATATTTTTCCTTCTCTCTGGTACACTGATTTTTCTATTTTTATGAAATATTTGTTTACTGTGATCATTAGCACAGTGTTCTGCCCTCCCAATGGTTAATGTACTCTCCTTGAATGGTAAAGGTCTAAACTCCCCAAACAAAAGAAGATTGGCCCTGCAATACTTTGCTAAACTTAAAGCCCACATTGTAGCTCTGCAGGAGATCCATTTCATCCAGACCTCTCCACATCAATTTACAAACATTAACTATCCCCATAGCTTCATGTCTAACGGTCCTCAAAAAAAGGCATGGGTAGCTATACTTCTCTCTAGCTCCTGTAATTTTGTTCTGGATAGCCAGGTGAAGACCAAGAGAGCAGGTATTTATTACTCATTAGGCGCTTAGAAGATAAACCAGTCACAATAATGGTAGCATGTGCCTCTAATATCAAACAGATCGCTTTTGCCAAAAAATGTTGTAGTGCTCTTCAATCTTGTTGTAGAGAATCAATCCTGATTTTGGGGGATTTTAAAATGGTCATTTATCCCTTCCTAGACAAAGCCGTCTCATAAGGTAAAATCTGCCCCCAGCACACCCATGGTCACTTTATTAGCTTTAGATGTATATTAAATTAATTCAATACGGTCTCTATGATGTCTGGAGACCTAAACATCAAACTGAGAGAGACTACACCTTTTTTCCCATGTTCATAGCTCCTATTCATGTATTGATCTGACCCTTACAGATAAGTAGAATGTACAGCATATTAAACAGGTCTCTATTTTGCAGCCAACTTGGTTTGCCCATGCGGCCTTAAGCCTATGCTGGGATGTTAAACAATTTAAGACCTCTCCTAATCCTTGGCTCTTGGGTGATCATTTACTCTTGGACTTAGAAGCTAAGCAAACTATTTCTGAATCCCTCTCCCTATATTTGGAGACCAACGAACCAGAAGATACCACCCTCATCATATTTTGGTGCTCTCTTAAACCAGTGGTTAGAGGTTCCGCTATACAAGCAGCGGCACATCTCTGTAAAGTAGACTGATTTAGAGTCTACACATAAGTCATCCCTGACCAATGACAAAATATATCGTGAACTCCTCAAGGCTTGAGAGGAGTGAAACATTTTAACCTTGAAAGAGGTTCATAAAACCTTATTCAAAATGAGGCAGAGATTCTTTGTCCAGGGAGACAAAGCAGGACATTTATTATCAAGGAAATTTAGAGGGAAACTAGCAAAGAAAAGTATTAGATTGATTACTAACCTGAAAGGCACTAAGGTATCGGACCCCTCTGCTATAGCTGATGCCTTTGCGACCTATTATTTCAAATTGTATTATAATGTTTAAATAAAGATACCGTAGTTCCACAACCAACGATTGCTTAGATAGATGGGTTTCTAAAAGATATCAACCTACCCTCACTGGACACTGACTCACTTCTCTCTCTCCAGCGCCCATGGTCTGGTGAAGAAATTGAGATTGTTATTAACTCACTTCCTACAGCCAAGGCCCCTGGTTCTGATGGATATATCAATACATTTTATAAATGCTTCAAGTATACTTTGATCCCGATCCTGGTTTAGGTTTTTAACGAAGCTACATCCTATAGGTTTGTCCCTAAAGAATGCTTGAAGCTCGAATAGTTGCATTCCATAAACTTGAGAAAAACTTATAGCGAATAGGCATAACATGAGGAGAGTTGTTGATATTATTGATGCATATGACAAGCTGCTTTTGTTGCTGTCGTTGGATGAGGAGAAGTCATTTAACAGTCTTCATTGGGGATACCTGCATGCTGTCTTGTATAGGTTTGGAATTAGAGGTCGCGCCCTATCCTCTATTTTTGCTTTGTATTCTAACCCATCATCCAGAGTATTTGTTAACAGCATGCTGTCCCCCACTCTTCCAATAACAAATGGCAAACACCAAGGTTGCCCCTTATCTCTGCTGGGTTTTGCACACACTATCAAGCCTTTAGCTTAGGTCATTAGATCTAGTAATTATCAGAGGACCTGTTCTTTATGGACTGACATATATAAAATCTGCTTGTTTGCAGATGATGTCCTTTTAACTCTTACTGACCTAGTTTGTCACTGCCACAATAAGGGTCTCATACTACAAATTGAACAGCAATATAACTGATGCCCTTCCAATTAGTTTCTCACCGGCCCTGTTACAATCTCTAAAATCAGAATACCCCTATGTTTGGCAGGATGGTAGTCAAATATTTAGGGATTTATTTGACTCCTACTATAGAAGGGTTAATAACAACTAATTGCTATCCCTTTCTATGTAAAGTTTCTTTATTGATGTCAGATTGGATGATGCAGAATGTCTCTTGGTTGGGTCACATTTCTGCCATAAAAATGGTCATTTTGCAGGGTACTGAGTATAAATTGTCTCTCTTTGCTGATGATTTATTAGCCACGATGACGAACCCCATAATCTCCCTTCCTAACCTACTAGAAGAATTCAAGGTCTTTGGTGACCTCTCCAATTTTAAAGTCAACTACTATAAGTCAGTTGCCTTGAACATTATGGCACCTCCTCAACTGGTAGCAGATCTTAAAACAGCATTCCCCTTTACCTGGCAATCCTCCAAACTAAAATATTTAGGTGTCTTTCTTACTAGAGACCTAGCCCGCTTATTTCAGGCTAATTTCACCCCTCTCTTGCACAAATTATGCTCTTTCTTGGAAATCCAGACTCTCTTCTTTTGATTTGGGAGACTGGGCATTCTTAAAATGAATTCTCTTCCTAAAATTCTATATTCGTTGCAGACCCTGCCTATTAAGTTGCCTCTCAGATGGTTTCTAGACGTTCAGGCTCTAATTAGGGGTTTTGTGTAGGGAGGTGGCAGGCCCCGCTTGAGGCTGGACCTGATGTTTAGACACAAGGATAGGAGAGGGCTGCATAGCTCTTATATTTAGGGGTATTATTATAAGGCCTGTCACCTTAACAGAATATTAGAATGGTCTAGGGTGGATATAACCAAACAGTGGGTGCAAATTGAGAACCAAGCTCTAGCGGTCCCCATCTTATAATCTTCTGTTCACAGATATAAGCAGAACCCTCTCTCATTTTACTAAAATTTGGGAATGTGAGATTGGTGAGGAATTGGGTGAAGAAACATGGGAAAAAATATTCTGATTAGCTCATGCCTACTCCTTCAGAGTTTGTGTTGTGGAGACCCAATACAAGTTGCTGTCCCATTGGTACAGATGCCCAGATACCCTCTCTAAGGGGTATGTTTACTAAAGTGAGAGTTTTTAGAAGTGGAGATGTTGCCCATAGCAAACAATCAGATTCTAGCTATTATATTCTAGATGGTGCTAGTTAAAAGTTAAATAGAATCTGATTGGTTGTGGACAACATGTCCACTTTTAAAAACTCTCACTTCAGTAAATGTACTCCTAAGATGGGGCTTGGTGTGCATAATATTTATTGGCATTGTTCCAATGGTCCAGGTAGCCCTTTTCACATTTGGTGGTGATGCCCAATTCACTGATATTTTTCTCCAACTATTTTACAAAGTTTTATGCCTATTTCAATGTATCTGAATTTTTTTTCTTTTTTCTTTTATGATTGACCTGTTTTGTCTTTGAAAACAGTGATGTTCTTGTTTTCCATTTTTAAGAATCTAATAAAAACATTTTGCACTAAAAATGGTCATTTTATCCAAAGAGTTATATTTATTTAGAACAATTCCCATATTACTACCCAATTTTATTCTGAATAAATTTCATTCGGTTTTTCTCAAATACATCTGGAATGGTAAGAAACCAAGATTAGCAAGGAAATCCTTCCCGAAACTAGAGGGTGGTTTAGCCTACTCTGACCTATGTTGTTACCAACTTGCCAGCTTACTCTCCCAAATGGGTGCATGGTTTGTACAGGGGAACCCTAAATCATGGGTTCTTTTGGAACATGGTATGGTCTCTCCATTCCCACTTACTGACTGCCTATGGTTGACCCCATCCATTACTTTACATTTATAAGCCCGGTCAGCTTTGGTTTGCATCTCCCACAAAGTTTGGTCCGAACTGGCCTCTAGAACAACAGATATTTCTTTTCCTACTGCGTATCTCTCCTTTGAAGGATTGCTCTTCTTGATTCAGAGCTTAACTTTTGTATCATGGTGTACCTGGGGAGTGCTTATTTTAGTTGAGATCAAGACATTGGGCAATTTGCTATCATACACTCAACTCCAACCACAATATTCTCTTTCTTCTAGGGATTTCTATAAATACCTACAACTTAGACATTTTATTTAGCATTAGCATTACTCCATCCCCACACACTGCCGACACTCCTTAAATGTCTTTATGACAAATTAAACAAGGCAGAAAGTAATGGGGGTATAACGTGGTGGTATTCCCTTATGATCACCCCCCATGAATTTTCTAAATCTACATCTTTATTAAAATAGGAAGCAGATTTATTTTGCTCTGTGTCTAAAAAGAGATTTATCGATATATAGTGGACTTACTTCCGTTTTTCTAAGTGAATCTCCCACTCGGAGCAATTTTATAAATTACTCCATCGACTATACTTTACACTAGTTTTAATGCATATGGTCTGACCATCCCAATCTAATTTTTGCTGGTGTAATTGTGGTAATATAAGCTCCCTTCTGCATATTTTTTGATCATGCCCACATATATCCAACCTATGGTCATCGTTTTTTTGCTCTTATTTCTACAGTTCTAAATACTTCTATTACCCCTATCCATTACAAGCCCTATTCCATTTGTACCATGAAGATTTACCCAATAATGATCATTATATCATGGGCCATATTTTCATTGCCACTAAACTCTTGCTAGCTCAAGACTGGCGCTCTCCACATATCCCTCATTTGGAAGCTATTGAGAAAAATGTCCAGTCCAATTATGATTTTGAGATAGCGGGAGTTTCTCACACCTCCTCAGTCTCTTACATCTTATAAGGTGGTTTGGCTGGAGCGAGTATTGGGAGACAAAAACCCAAATTTAATTTTGGTGATTTCACTACCTGTTCTTGTGAACTTTATTGCTTTTACAAAGTTTTTCTGTCTCATACCCTATTGTATTTGCATTTTTGTCAATCAGGTGAATACTGTACGTTAAACTTTTTATGACCAGTCTGAGATAGCTGTTGCACATTCATTGTTATCCACATGTATACATGTAAACCATGATTCTGTGTACCTTTTCTGCCCCTTCCCCCCTTTTTTGTTTTTCTGTACCCTGCCTCATATCTTTGCTTTCTAAAATTCAATAACCATTTAATATTGAAAAAAAAATCATTATTGATATTGATCGCTGATGAGTACTGCAATTCCTCCTTTTTTTTGCTTTCAGTTTGTCCTGTTGAAGCTTTTTTCAAATTCACTTAAAACATCTGTGTATGTGTCTATGTAATGCTGTGTGCTTTTATGTAGAAACATGGGTATTATTATAAAATACTGCGGGGTCTATTTACTAAGCCTTGGATAGAGTTAAAGTTAAGATATTAAGTACCAACCAACCAGCTCCTAACTGTCATTTTTCAGGCAGCCTGTGACATGGCAGTTAGAAGCTGGTTGGCTGGTACTTTATCTCCATTAACTTTATCTCCATCCACAGCTTAGTAAATAGACTCCTATATAGCATAGTATATTCTGTAGGACAACTAAGCCAAAATTATACTTTCAGAAATAATATCTTCACTTTCACATAAGAATAAAGCCAGCAACATCCCATGTTTGTTTTCATATGGCCTTCAGTCTCTTCCTTAACGTTTCAGTGGCTTTGTTGGACTAGCTTTTACATTTTGCTCCCACCATTACACTTTCAGTAGTTGTGTATTTATAGAACCTACTGTTACAGGATAAAGGTCAAATCATTCTAGTTCAATTAACTTGGAAAAATCAGATTATCTATGACCACATTTATTATGCCACAAGAAAAAATAACAAGGAGCAATAACTCCCTATTGATCTTAACTTCATTAAATCTGATTATGTCTAGCATCCACATGTTTTTTTGCCCATTGCAGCACTTGTACAAATGTGAAACCCTTAGGCTACAGCTGTGAGAATGAACATACAAATTATCTTACAACAGCACTTTATAAAGTGTTAAGTTAGATGTTTGGTTGAGCATTTCAAAAGAGAAGTAAAGTACATTATGGCTGTGCATACAGTGATTTCATAGTGAGAGAGCTAGCTGGAAGCCCGACAAGCGTGCACATTTAATTGTAGACTTTTCATTTTACTGCTAAGTGGACTGGCTCATTAAGCTGTTTTATGAATAGAAATAAAACTGTCCTAATTGACATAAAATGTTATTTGCTAATCTAATAAGATGTAAAACTAAAAAGCATTTTAGATCATTAGCATGAATGTAGGTACATGTTATTTGAGAAGAACATTATGGGGTACATTTACTAAAATGCAGGATTTAAAAGTGGAGTTGTTGCCCATAGCAACCAAAAAGATTTTACTGATCATTTATCAAGCACCTTATCAAGCACCTTCGAGAAGATAATAGCTAGAATCTAAATGGTTGCAATATGTATATAAAATCAGACTTTTCTTACAGATTTGACAGATTGACAAAGAAAATTAAGAATAAAGGTCAGCAAAAAATATGCCAACCATTGGTCGCAATAGTGCTGACTTTTGTCGCCAATGGACAGCAATCCTCAACAAATGTAGTTTGACTTAATGCTGATGATCCAGGAAGCTAGTAAAGAACTTCAAAGCACAAAAAGCAAATTAACCAATTATCAATCACAACACAAATCAATAATAGATGATCAGAAGCATAAACAATTGTGGGAAAAATTAGAACAACAAGTTGAACAGTACCGTGTAGATTTGTTGAAATTTAAAAGGAATAAATTGCAAACAGTACAAAGCAATTATGAGGATCACCGCGTGTACCATTGGTAGACTGGCTCCGAGCCCAGATCACAGACATTTACAAATCGGGGACGACAAACATGGAGACATAGGCAACAAAAAAGTGACTTCTATAAATCTAATAGCAACAGTGACTTTGCTGTTAATGACTCAGATGATTGTGATACCAGTAAGTCTGGCCCTTTAGGCAGGGTCACTCGTTCAAAAATAGACAACCCAGGAACAAGCCAACGTCGTGCGGTGGGCAAAACAAAAGAAATCACAAAACCACCTGTGCACAAGAGGAAGAGTTAATTTTCAACCTCTCTTCAAGACCATTGACAGCAACAGAAATTTCAGTCCTGAATAAAGGTAGAAAATTAATTTGCATCGCTTTAATCGGTCACTTCACATCTAAATATTTTCAACATAAACCTCCTTCTATTCCTGATCCTTTTTCTGATTTCTATAAAAAAATTTCAACATCTGCATTTGACCTGCCTTCCACAAATGCCTCATTGAAAATGTTTTCAAGACGTCTCGACGAATCAGTGACCAAATTCAATGATGCCCCCAGAAAGGTGTTTCACAACTTGAACAGGGAACAACAACAGGCACTTAGAGATTTGGCCAGCTATTCCAATATTGTAATCCGTTCTGTGGATAAAGGTGGAGGTATTGTGGTAATGGATGTCCACAAGTATTTAAGAGAAATTGACCAACAATTAGCGGACACTGCTACCTATTACAAATTGCTGCAAAATCCTACTGATATCCATCAGAAAGAATTGGCATTCATTCTTCAAAAAGCATGCGATGATGGTTTGATTCCCAAAAAAATAATGGTGACTTTATTACAAGTTTACACCATAGTACCTATCCTGTATACTATTCCTAAAATACACAAGGATGCGAATCATCACCCTGGCAGACCAATCATCTCTGCATTCGGTTCATTAATGCAGCCTATATCGCAGTTTCTTGATTTTTTAATACAACCTTTGATTATGCAGCAGCATACTTTTTTAAAGGATACCACACAGTTCCCTTTGAAGTTAAAAGTAATTTCATACATCCCCCCTGGTTCTCTGTTGTGCACGTTAGATGTAAAAAAACCTTTACACTATGATTCCCCATTCTGCAGGTTTAAGTGCTATGAAGAAGTTTCTAACATGTAACCATTTCAATTCCTTGGCTACAGATCTATTTTTACAACTAATGGAAATGACGCTAACCCACAACTATTTCCTCCGCCTTAAACAATTTTTCCTACAGTGCACAGGCTGTGCGATGGGGTCAAATGTGGCCCCATCATTTGCGAATGTGTTTATGTTTCAACAGGAAGAAAAGTTATTTTTTTAGCAACAGTGACATTGCAACGAAGATTGTCTTCTATACTAGATACATAGATGATCTCTTTCTCATCTGATCTGGCACTGAGGAGTCATTACTAGGTTTCATTAACAACATTAATGCACAAGAAAACCCCATCAAGTTTACATGCCAATTAGCAATAAGGAAATCATCAAACTTAACGAAGACGGGATCTGCACTAAACTATACAGCAAGCAGACAGATAGATACACACTTCTGCACCATAGTAGTTGTCATCCATAAGCTTTAAAAAAAGTATCTTCCAAAATCACCAATGTTAAGAGCGGCACGTATTATAAGTGACCCTGATGAATTGGAACTAGCTCTTGATCAAATGATCCACAAATTTGCTACAAGGGGATATTCTGAAGTTGATTTGTGAAACACCAAACACGAAGTATTACGTATTCCACGGGATCAACTATTAACATCAGAATCTCAGGCTGAAACTACTGCTCAGAGAATCCCTTTAATCACTGAATACAACCTTGCTAGTCCAGTATTACCAAGAGCATCCAAAGCACTATGGCCTATTGTGTCAGGAGACAAGGATCTACAAATATTTAAAAATAAGAGACTGATGCCTGCGTATAAAAGAGGCAGAAATTTAAAGGACCTGCTGGTAAAAGCTAATGTAGTTTCTCAACCAACATTAGCTATTCCATTTATTCAGAGAAAGAAACTGGGTTGCTATAAATGTGTATCTTGCACAACTTGCAACTATATGGAAAGTGGTCACTATTTTAAACATCCTCATCCTCATAAAGGACACAAATTTCACATCAATCACGTGTTGTCCTGCACGTCCCAATTTGTGATTTACATTATTATTTGTCCGTACGGGTTCTACTATGTGGGTCAAACCACTCGTACATTCTGCGAATGCATGGCCCTTCACAGGGCCTCAACTAGGGAGGGGCTAGAGGTGCACATCACTGGGTGCCAGAATGCAAGGGGTGAAAAATGGCTGACTGACTGACTCACGGTGGCTTGGGGTCTGCAGATTCATAAAACGGGCATGCAAAAATGGCCGCCACCAAGGAGGAGACAGATGCTAGAGGTCCTTACTGGACATCTAGAGTCTGTCCCCTCCTTGGCGGTGGCCATTTTTGGATGGCCGTTTTCAGCAGATTCCATGCGGACTAGACGTCCGCATGGACTCTGCTAAAAACGGCCTGCTGGACCTCTAGTGTCTGTTAGGCCAGTGCAATGCACACAGCACTCCGGAAGTGCCGGGAGAAGATACTGAAAGCTGCATCTTCTCCCGCGAAACCCCCTGGCAATGAGGATAAACCCCATAGCAACGAGCATGAAACCTCCTAGCAATGAGCATGAAACCCCCTGGCAACAAGCATAAAATACCCTGGCAATGAGCATGTAAGCCCTAGCAACAAGCATAAACCCCATAGCAACGAGCATGAAACCCTTCTGGCAATGAGCATGAAACTCCCTGGCAATGAACATGTAAACCCTGGCAACGAGCATGAAACCCCTGGTAATGAGCATAAAACCCCTGACAATGAGCAGGTAATTTTAAAGTAATTAGAAGCCTTACTGTGGGGCATAAAATGGTGTCGGGCAAGTATGTATTCGCACTTTGGTAATAGGTGGCATAATGTGTAATGGGCATTATGGTGTGTGGAATAATGTAAGTCACTATACCAGGGAAGTTTGACTAGTGCACCGCCTTATGGAGGAACAAGGACAAAATCCAGGTACGGGAAGGGAGAGGGCGTAAAATTGCTGTCCTGCACCGGGTGACGGATATCATAGTTTCGGCCCTGCCCTTCACAGATCTGCCATTTGGGCAGCTTTGAATGGGAAGGAGATGGATCAACCTGTCGCTAGACATTTTAAGTCTGCTGGTCACCAATTAGCAAGTTTGAAGTATAAAATTGTAGACCACATCCCTATCGATATTCGTGGTGGTGACCGAGCAAAAAGATTAAGCCAACGAGAGGCTAAGTGGATTTATCAATTGGACACTATCGCTCCTAGAGGCTTGAATGAGAAACATACATGGAGGGGTAAATTTACTAAAGTGAGAGTTTTTAGAAGTGAGTTTTAGAAGTGATGTTGCCAATAGCAACCATTCAGATACTACTTAACATTTAACTACCACCTTCTAGAAGATAATAGCTAGATTCTGATTGGTTGCTATGGGCAACATCACTTTTAAAACTCACTTCTAAAAACTCTCACTTTAATAATCTTACATCGGAGTATTTTTCTGTAACTTTATACTTTGTTGTGAATATGCTCTGAGTACTCACTTTTTTCAGCTGTAGTATGTATATCTGTATTTGGCTCATTAAGTCTTGTCTTTTTCTTTTCCATTCTACAAATTTATGTGGTTTTTGCTATACTTCATAATATACACAAACCCTTAGGGTTCCAGTTATATATACGAGGGTTGTCCAAAAAGTACTGCCTAAATGCTCATAACTCTAAAATAATATGCAACATTTATTTGAAACTTTGTCAGTTTGTATTTTAATATGTCTGCTAGCTATATATGTATTTATGTTTAGGTAGTCCAAGAAATACCATGGAATACAAGATGAAACAAAGAGCCATCATTGAATTTCTGGAAAAAAAGGCTGCAGTGCTACAGAAATCCACAGAAGACTGAAAAAAGTGTATGGTGAGCATACAATTGATTATAGCAATGTCAAAAGGTGGATGAAGTTTTTTAAATCTGGAGAATCGTCCATGTGCAACAAACCTCATGGTGGCAGACCATCAACTGCAGTGACATCAGAGAACCAACACAAAGTCGATGCCATGATTCAGAAAGACCGTCGTGTGACCATCATGATGACCATCAGAGATATCAGTGATGAACTTGAATGTAGACATGGCACTGTAGAAACACTAATCAATGATTTGGGATATCGTAAAGTGTGTGCTAAATGGGTTCCAAAGCAATTAACCAGGGATCATAAGGCCCGAGGGTGGAAGTGTGCAATGACCTTTTGACCAAATTTGAAGCCAACCCTGAGCCGTTTTTGGAAAATGTCATTACAGGAGATGAGACCTGGGTATTCCTTTATGACCCAGAAACAAAGGCCCAATCAAAACAATGGAAACACCCAAGTTCACCTATGCCAAAAAAGTTTAAATCACAGCGATCCGTAAACAGAGTTATGGCCACATTCTTCTGGGATTGCTGAGGTGCTATTCTCATCGATTACTTGGAACCAAACCAATCAATCAACAGTGATCGATACATTATTACACTTAAGAAGCTGAAAGAAGCCATCCGCAAAACAAGGTCAACAATTCCACTGTCAAATGTCATCTTACTCCATGACAATGCCAGATCTCACACTTCAATGGCAACATCTGCAGCCATTACCAAAATGGGGTGGGCAATAATGCCACATCCACCATACAGTCCTGATTTGGCCCTTTCTGACTTTCATCTGTTTGGTCCTCTCAAACACTGTATCCGGGGTCAACATTTTGAAGACATAGAGGTTGTAAAAATCATCATACGTTCCTGGGTCAAACACCAACCTCTGGAATTTTTCCAAAGTGGATTCACAGCTTGGGTTGAGAGGTGGAGAAAATGTTTGAGGGCAGATGGCGAATATTTTGAGTAGAGTCATTCTGTTACTAAGACTTCAAAGTATTTTACTGCAAATCTTCAAATCTGTATCTGTAATAAAATTTTAATTGTGAGCATTTAGGCATTACTTTTTGAACAACCCTCGTATTTATTTTGGCACTAGTGTCTGACCCCTTATGTATAACAACAGCTCTTGAATATATCCTACTGAGTAGACCTTGTATATCTTTATATATTTTTATTAGATACATTTGATAACCATCAGATTGTGTTTTCAGATGCCCGTCATATCTCATGTTTTTATTTTCACTTTTATTCAACATTCATTCTTTTTGACTGAATTAGCAGTCTCTTATGTGCACTATATTTTGTGAATACATGTCTTTAGTCATACCACTTTCTGTTGCGGTGTGGTGTCTCCCAGTGATGTGGCTTGCTGGGCATAGTGGTTGCCTGGTAACGCTTCTGGAGTTCCCGGCTTCCGCCGGATGTCCCGCCAGCCTTGCTGCTGGAACACACAATGCCACTCCAAGTTGGTTTCAACACTTGTACTTTCCTTTTGCCTCATGTTTGTTGATATATGTACAGTCCTGATGAAAAGGTTTTAGAGCCTTGAAACATCGATTTATTCTGTACTGATGTTTTCATCTATTTAAACACCTTTACATTCAGCTAACTGGGAGTGCCTCCTCATTTCTTCCTTGCTTCTATGGTGCTGCCATGCATTATTAGAGGGAGAGCTTGTTGTATATATATATATATATATTTATATATATATATATATATATATATGGAAAATGTGTAGGGACAGCGCACAGTAATCGTTTTATCTCCTCAAACTTCAAGTTAGATATTGTGATGGTGTATTGGTGAGTATGCTGTTTAAGTCACTGATCCTTAATTAAAAGGCGGCAGTAGTCTTCTTGGGGTCTGTTTGGCTTACAGATGAAGTAGTTCTGAAAAAGAAGTATAAGAAGACATGCGCCTAAAAGTGTAGTATTTAAAAATGGTGATAATTCGTGCTCATAGAAGTGATTGTGCGTATCAAAAAGAAAAACTTTTGAGCTTATCTGTAGATCCAGAAGGTGGGTGGTCTATATAAGGCAGGTTGAGTGGGATGTCATCTGCTTGATCACCTTCTAAGAAGCTAAAATGGGCTCATAGGAGAAAGAATGTATATAGTGTAGTATTTCCTTTCAATTAGTAGTAGTACAATTACATATAGAGGCTGCGTACTAGAAAATGCTAATTAGATAGCCTGTTGTTTGTCATCTTTTTAGAGTGTCTGTACATATTCCTTCTTTTTGGTTTTTGTTCTATGTCCTGCTCTCCTACCTCTGTGTACCCTCTTTTTAGGGGGGATGCTAGTCGAGATTGTTCCTTGAACATTGTTCTTTTGTACGTTCTCCTTTGGTAGGGAGTGGGGGTTGGCGATAAAAAATCACTATCGCTGTTAGACTCTATTCTTTCCAATGCAGAGAACCTATTTCTTAGGACGGGTGCTTCTTTGTATATAGGGCTAGTTTTAGGTTTAAAATTTTTATATTTTTTAGGTGGTTTATTCCATTCTCTATTAGTTTGGTTAACATGCTTGGATTGATTAATAAAACGGGGGTTATTTTGAAAGCGACTCCAATTTTTGATTCTGTTGTTCTCATAGTCAAGTTTGTCTCTGACAAATTTTTTCTCCTTAAATTTAATGACATCTTCCTCGACTCTCTCAATTTTTTTCTGCAGTACTACTTCATTGATTTTAAATTCTTCTTTTTCTTTATGAGAAAGAAACATGCTCTCTTTATTTTTAATTAGTTGTTCAGTATTCTCTAGGTGATGTTTATTTTCCGCTATAATCAATTTCATGAGGTTCAAAGAACATTCATGAAGGATATGATCCCATTTTTCTGAGAAGATGGGATTATCTAGTCCAAAACTAGGGTTTTTTGTTATTCATAGGCCCCTAGGAACTCTATTAGCTTTCATAGAGAATTCCAGGCCTTTAATATCCCACCATATTTTGGTTTATTTTATAAGCAGTTTTTCAATATCCCAAAAGAATGTGTCTATATCATCATTTGGTGTATTTTTGTTTGGGCAGGGATCCTCATTGAAAATTTTCAGACAGGTATTCAGACAGATCTTTTATTTCCCAAACCTTGTATTCTGAACATTATTCTACTTTGTATAAAACAAGGGAAGTCTGTTACGGCAGCTGATCCCAATTGTGCCAAAAGGGGGTAGGTGTGGAAAATGTGTAGGGACAGCGCACAGTAATCATTTTACCTCCTCAAACTTCAAGTTAGATATTTTGATGGTGTACTCCATAGATCCATCTCCACTCCTGAAGAAGTCCCAAAGGGATGAAATGCATTGAGGCCGTTTGACCTAGGCTCTCTGGTGTTTTTTGGATACATATCCATGAGCACTGGGTACCCCCTTTTAAAGGTAAGCACAAAAACTTTATTTTTTATTTTTTGTTTATTTATTTTTTGTTGTTTCATGTGATGTCTTCCCCATACCTTGTAACTGAATAAAATAACCCTATGTTCAAATATACTGACGAGGGATTATTTATATTTAGCTCTCATATATTGAACATATACGCTCCATAGAGGGATGGAAAGAGGGCACTAAAAGTTACGTGGTGGATGACAAACTACAGGCTATCTAATTAGCATTTTCTGGTATGCAGCCTCTATATGTAATTGTACTACTACTAATTGAAAGGAAATACTACACTATATACATTCTTTCTCCTATGAGCCCATTTTAGCTTCTTAGAAGGTGATCAAGCAGATGACATCCCACTCAACCTGCCTTATATAGACCACCCACCTTCTGGATCTACAGATAAGCTCAAAAGTTTTTCTTTTTGGTACGCACAATCACTTCTATGAGCACAAATTATCACCATTTTTAAATACTACACTATTAGGCGCATGTCTTCTTATACTTCTTTTTCATATATATATATATATATATATATATATATATATATATATATATATATATATATATATATGGATAGCGGACGGAACTCCGGGACTGACAGTTCAAAAATCACAACAAACTGCAAATAGTAGTGGTCAACGTTTCATAGCTCAACACTCTTTTATCAAGACAATATCACAAATAAACTGACAAATAACATACATATATACATACCAGTATCAGAAACACCTGGGTGCTCATGTCAAGCTGGCCCATCTGAGTCCCGATGACGTCATGGGCGTGCAATGCGCCGGTGGTCGGTGACTCACTGGGGGCATGGTAATGATGTGTACCTTCACCAGGGGAACAGAGGAGAACATAACATCATCATAACTAACAGAACAGAACATAACATCATAACTAACCTCCATACTATATATATATATGAGGCAGCATAATAGCAAATGGGTCTCTAATAAAATAAAATAAACTCTCAAGCGTCTATGTAATGCCAGAGAGGGGCTAAGGACCTGCTACAACAAGCTGTCACAAACACCCGTATTGGGATAAATATCTCAATAGTGGACATGAGCAGTGAATCTATAGAGTATCTAAATGAAATCCCTAATACATCTGACATCACAGGAGGGATAGGAAGAAGTCCGTCCCAACAATCTCCATGGTATTAACTCGCTACCTTAACTCATAGGGAGAGTAATGAACCGATCTGTGGATAAATTCCATACCAAAACAATATACAGCATAGAATGGTAACGGAGCACTAATGTAAAGCTAGCAATAATATAAATGTAATGCTAGCTACTAATACATAACACCAACTGAATGTGTAACATGCTAGGGAAGTCAGTCACACCAATGAATAGGATCAACTTAAAACAAGTAATTATAGGAAACAACTTAATGACAACATTTCATTGAGGCCCCAAGGTTGTACAGTTTGCAATGTATGGATCCAGTAAGCTTCTTTCTGAAGGAGAGTGCGATCCCTGTCGCCTCCCCTCAGATTGGGGGAAACCCAGTCAATCATTTTATATTTAATGGTGGAAACACTGTGGTGAAAGTACCTAAAATGTTTAGCCACCTGTTGATCCGACCCTCTGCCTTAAATAGCTGCCCTGATTTTCGAGCAGTATATGGTGCATTACTTGCAGCTTTCTTGAAACAGGCGATACTTTTTGCAACCCAAAATCAGGCAAAAAGTTTCTTATTAAATATCCACTGACATGCTCTAGCCATTACATAGTATATGTGGTCATGTGCCCTTGTGGCATGCTCTACGTGGGTAAAACCACCAGACAATTCAAGGAGAGAATGGCCCTACACCGCTCGAACATCAGGGCGGCTATTGAAGGCAGAGGGTCACCTAGACAATTTTGTGTTTTACATGAAAACTGACTCTTATTTATCAAATGAGTTACAAATTGAATAGAACATATAGTCAAGACATTGGCAAGGTTAGAAATAATGATTTTTATTTGAAATAATAATTTTGTCCTTCAAACTTTGCTTTTGTCAAAGAATGCTCCTTTTGCAGCAATTACAGCATTGCAGACCTTTGGCATTCTAGCGGTTAATTTGTTGAGGTAATCTGAAGAAATTTCACCCCACTCTTCCTGAAGCACCTCCCACAAGTTGGATTGTCTTGATGGGCACTTCTTGCATACCATATGGTCAAGCTGCTCCCACAACAGCTCAATGGGGTTGAGATCTGGTGACTGCGCTGGCCACTCCATTACAGACAGAATACCAGCTGCCTGCTTCTTCTCTAAATAGTTCTTGCATAATTTGGAGGTGTGCTTTGGGTCATTATCCTATAGGAGAAGGAAATTGACTCCAATCAAGTGCTGTCCACAGGGAATGGAAAGTGATAGCCTTCCTTATTCAAAATCCCTTTTACGTTGTACAAATCTCTCACTTTACCAGCACCAAAGCAGCCCCAGACCATCACATTACCTCCACCATGCTTGACAGATAGTGTCAGGCACTCTTCCAGCATCTTTTCACTTGTTCTGCTTCTCACAAATGTTCTTCTGTGTGATCCAAACACCTCAAACTTCGATTCATCTGTCCATAACACTTTTTTCTAATCTTACTCTCTCCAATGTCTGTGTTCTTTTGCCCATATTAATCTTTTCCTTTTATTGGCCAGTCTCAGATATGGCTTTTTCTTTGCCACTCTGCCTAGAAGGCCAGCATCCCTGAGTCGCCTCTTCACTGTAGAAGTTGACACTGGCGTTTTGCGGGTACCAATTAATGAAGCTGCCAGTTGAGGACTTGTGAGGCGTCTATTTATCAAACTAGAGACTCTAATGTACTTGACTTCTTGCACAGTTGTGCATCGGGGCCTACCACTTCTCTTTCTACTTTGGTTAGAGCCCATTTGTGCTGTTCTCTGAAGGGAGTAGTACACACCATTGTAGGAAATGTTCAGTTTCTTGGCAATTTCTAGCATGGAATAGCATTCATTTCTAAGAATAGAGACTGTCGAGTTTCACATGAAAGTTCTCTTTTTCTGGCTATTTGGAGAGTATAATCGAACCCACAAATGTGATACTCCAGATACTCAACTAGCTGACAGGAAGGCCAATTTTATTGGTTCCCTAATGAGCAAACCCATTTTCAGCTGTGCTAACATAATTGCACAAGGGTTTTCTAATCATCCATTAGTCTTCTATACACCTATATAGATATTCCTTTAAAAACCAGACATTTGCAGCTAGTATAGTCATTTATTATTATTATTATTATTAGCATTTATTTATATGGCGCCACAAGTGTTCCGCAGCACCTTACAAAGTACAAAAACAAATTGTATACAAGTGACTTACAGAACAATACAATACAGGACATGGATAATATATATTGCTACATTAGTGACCATATCACCCAGATAAGCAACAGAGCATAAGCAACCAAGTGTTAGGTGCCCTAGTGGTGAGTAAGAAGTAAATGACACTATAGTAAGGAGAAGCACAAGAGGGTAGATGGCCCTGCTCGTGAGAGCTTACATTCTAAAAAGGTGGGGGAAGACAAACTGGGTTGACACAGATGGGGTAGATGGGGACGAATGAGCATGTAGCAAGGAGTTAGAATGATAGCTGGAAGGCTTTGATGAAGTAGTGGGTCTTGAGAGCCCGTTTGAAGGATGGATTTACCACATTAACAATGTATAGAGTGTATTTCTGATTAATTTAATGTTATCTTCATTGAAAAAAAACAGTGCTTTTCTTTCAAAAATAAGGAAATTTCTAAGTGACTTCAAACTTTTGAACGGTAGTGTATATATGAAATTAAGTTGGGAAATCATTACTCTGGAGAATTATTTAGAAGCTAAAAGAGTTCCAAGAGGGTTAGGATTAATGTAAGATTTGACAATTGGCAATGAAAGAAAAGAGTTTTTAGATAAATGGAATCATATTTTAGAAACCTGTTCTGTAGAATTAATGAGACTAATTGTATGTGAGAGAAAAAGAGAGATGTTAGAAATAGATAAAGAAATAATGAATTTAGAAGAAAGGATAGAACCAATTAAACTATTGCGAGAATTTATAGAAATTAAGGCTGAAAGTGATAATAGAATATAAAGATTGGAACAAGAGATAATAACTAAAGTGAAAAAATTTAAAAGACATGCATTAGGTTATAGGAATGGACAGGTGAAAAATTGGCCACAATATAGAAAGTACCATAGGGAAAATAATTGAGAAATCTATTGAAAAAAGGGATGATACTTGGCAAAGAGTTTTGTATAATAGAACGGGACCCCCAAAAATATGGAAATAGAGATACACTGACTCATAACAGACATGAGGTATTGAGTTCACCATATGTAAGATCACATTTTTCAGAGGAAAGAGAATTGAAGAGACAGAACGAACTCACAGGAGGGTCAAGGTATAAACAGTCCTGGAATAAAAAGAAAAATGGAACATACAAGAGAGGAAAGAGAGGAGGAAAAAACATTAAAAATTAGAAAAAGCAACCTGTATCTACCTTACGGATATTTAACCTATCGGACCATGAACTCACTGCTAATGTAATAAAAATATTATCATGTGGATTATCCTTTGTGCCTAATGCAGAACCTAAACCCTTTGAGCTGTTCATAGATATTAATAAATATATTAGAGCCCTGACTCTAAAATGGCATTTCACTAAAAATAAGATTAATCAGCCTGAATCCAGCAATGAAGAGAGATTGAGCTCTACCATGAATTTAAAAAAGAAGTCAAACTTTTACCCAATAGAGTCAAGAGGAAGTTTTATAGATACTTTTGCAAGTTTAGTTAAAAAAGATTTTGAGGAGTTATGTAAAACAGAAGGTAAAAAAGGTAGAGATAATCTAGGTAGAGGTAAAAGATCGGCTATAAAAAATTTGGAAGAAAATAACAATATTATTATAAAAATGGCAGATGAAGGGGGGGTTTAGTGATTTTAAATAGAAGTGATTATATAGAAGAGGTGTATAGACTCCTAAATGACGAGATAACATAAAAAACTAGAAAAAGAGCCAAAGAATGAAATAATTGAAAGGTCTTGATCGTTGCTAGAGGATGGACTTTTAAATAAAAGTATTAACGAAGCTGAATTTAATTATATGCTGGTCCCCTGTCCTAGAATTCCAATTCTTTACGTATTACCTAAAATACATAAGAGGCTAGAAAAGCCCCCCGGATGCCCGATTATATCGGGGATAGGTTCGGTAACATCTGACATCTCAGAATTTGTTGACATACATATAAAGAAATACATTGGTAATTTAAAATCATTTGTTAAAGATTCTATGCAGATCTTAAGAGAGTTTGGGGGCCATGTGTGGAATTCTGGTTACAGATGGTGTACCATTGATGTGAAGGCACTATATATACCAGTATTCCACATGGGGGAGGCCTAAATGCAGTGGAGTGGTATTTAGAAAATTATGAGGGAATAAACTGCCATCTAAAGAAGTTTATCCTTGAATGTATTAAACTAATTTTACAAAATAATGATTTCAAATTTGAGGATCAATTTTTTTATTCAGCTATGCGGCATGCCACCGAGTCTGGCCAATCTTTATTTGGGTATATGGGAAGAGAATATCATAGAAAATAAAAACCCATTCAAGAAACACATCAAAACATACAGGATAATATATAGATGATGTGTTGACTATTTGGGAGAAGAAACCTTTTGTGAAGTTACTGAATATTTAAACAATAATGAATATAATTTACGGTTGGCTAGATGAGTTTTGAGTTTTTAGATCTGGTTTTAGATGGTTTTAGATGCTACAAATTGTAAAGATGGAGATCTGATAAACACCTATACTTATTTTAAACATGTTGAAAGTAATAGCTATGTGCATTACGAAAGCTGTCATTATAATAAATGGGTTGAGAATATACCATATTCACAATTTATAAGGCTAGAAAGGAACTGTTTGACTGATGCTATGTTTGAAGAACAAGCTAATATATATGAACAGAGATTTAAAAAAAAAAAGTATCCCCTTGAGATTATAAAAAAATGTCAAAAGAAAGCAAAAGAGAGGAAAATAACTGAACTGTTGGGATATAAAACCTGTGATACAGAAAACAAAAATATGGTACCTTTTATTATTTCATAGAACACTAGAGCAATGGAAATTAAACAAATCCTTACTAAACATTGGGGTGTATTGGGGTTGGACCCTCATTTAAAGGGTGTAATACCAGAACACCACAAGTTAGTGTTTAAAAAGGCATGCAATTTGAAGACTAGATTGGCACAGAGTAAACTACCCACAATTAAAGAGAAATGTTGGTTGAATAAAACAAATTGATTTTTTTCCATGTACTAAATGCAAAATGTGTAAATATGCTTGCAAAGATAACAAAACATTCCATGATTCTCAAAAAGAGAAACAATGGGAAATAAAGGGGAGACTCAGTTGTCTATCTACTCATATGATATACATGCTTATTTGTAGATGTAATAAAATATATATAGGAAAAACAAAACGTCATCTTAAATTAAGGGTATTAAAACATACAAGAAATATCCTAAATAAATTGGAAACCCCTTAGTGTACCACGGCATTTTGCTGAATGCTGTAATTCCGATCTTGCAGGGTATAGTTTCAAAGCAATTGAAGAGATAAAGGTGGATGAAAGAAGGGGAGATATTTTGAAACAATTGTCAAAACGTGAGACATATTGGATCTATATTTTAAATCGCCTTGTACAACACGGATTGAATGAAAATTATGACATCACTCCTGTCTTGCATGACTAGTCCACGGCTATGTAACTTTTGAGTGGCTTCTGTTTTAGGATTTGTATCCCAGTTGTCCTCTTATACGGTTTTATTGCGTGGTCAGGGTGCTTGACCTTGATGTCATTTTTTCACATATAAAATATACAGATATACTGTTTATGCTGGTTCTCTTTATTGTAAAGAATCAAGATTAATTATATCATATATAGAGTAATGTGGATTTGGTAGTATCCTGATTTAATGGGTGGAATATGTATTATGATTATACATTAAGACTATTATATTAATAAGATCTTGGTTAATCTGGATTGTAGAAATCTTTGAATATTATGTCATATTATATGGTCATATTATATAGGAAACATCTAAATAATAAGTTTTGGAGCTCTCTTTATTATTGCCGATAGGTAAACATTTAATATACTTAATATAAATAGTGGAGTTCACTGTGAATGGCTTTGCTCTATATATATATATATATATATATATATTTATTTATTTAGTTAGTTAGTTTTATATGGATCAATTTTTTATAAAAATGAAAATGTCACGGCCAAGGTTTCTCGGCATGGTAGTCGCCGGGTATTACCTGTGAGCTCGTTATGGCGGGGGGTCTCTGGCAGCGGTGCTGGTGTTTGGCGAGGGGCATTGGCTGCATGTGGTTCTGTGCGGGCACATTGTCACTATGCCTGGTGAGGTCTGGTGGTGTTTCCATTCCATTGGCATGGGCGCCGCCATCTTGCCTGCGGCCACGTGATTCCGGCTGGCCAATCCTGGTAGGTCATGTGTTCATTCCAGCCAGTCACAGTGCGGCACTGAGTATTTTGGAAGGTCCAGAGCCTTCCTTCCTTTGCCAGTGCAACGTGTTTCTCAGCTGCGGCTGAGAGAGAGTACCTGTGCCTTACCTGCCTGCCTGTCTGTTACGCTACTAGCCTGAACCTTGCCTGCTCCAACCTGCTGGATTTAACCTGCACCCTCCACATACCTTTTACCTGCCTGAGTGCCTGAACCTGCTGTTTCCCTACACCTTGCCTCCCTTCACTCCCAGCTGGACTGAATTACCTCAGCCTGCATTTGTTACAGCTCACCATACCTGCATTCAGTTACAGCTCATCATACCTGCATTCTGTTTCAGCTCACCATACTTGTTTACTGGACTGTTCCTGTCTGTCACTATCTGGACATTTCCCATTAACCCCCACTACAGTTATCAAGTGCACTTTAGTGCTATACCTGGACTTTTCATTTGCCATTCCCATGTCTTCTAAGTCACCTATTAAAAACCCCACTTTTTCATTTAAGTCTGCTTCTGTGTCTGCTCCTATCACCACCCCGGGTCCACAACAAATTCAGAACCTCACAGAAATGATTTGTCAAGAAAATATCATTTTTTCTCATGTAATGAATTCCTCATTAGTTACTTTACTTATGGAGATACATATTATGTTTGGATTCCAGATAATTGTTAATCTATTATGGTTCGATGAGCTTTTTCTGATACAATGATTGTTTTA
This sequence comes from Taudactylus pleione, assembly GCA_031769625.1. Classification (NCBI taxonomy): domain Eukaryota; kingdom Metazoa; phylum Chordata; class Amphibia; order Anura; family Myobatrachidae; genus Taudactylus; species Taudactylus pleione. The sequence continues at coordinate 4,833,884 of JAUIMM010000384.1, forward strand.
TTACTAGCAGCTGCATTTTTGTTGCAATTACTGAAATACATGTAATTGATGTTTTTAATACATATTATATATTATTAAAGGTATTGATAAATACCAGGATTGTTGTATTTTATACATGTATACTATGTATTGTATTGTATGTTTAAATGTTTATATATAAATTATAAGTATCATACTTGAGACACGGCTAGTATAAAAGGAAGCCGACAGTCATCAACGAAACGCGTTGGGTGTGGCCATCTGACGTGAGACATGGTGATGTCATCTGCTCCCTCCAGAGGCAGCGATATCCCGGAGGTCCTAATAACAATTGCTGAGGGCTGAGATCTGGATGATATATGGAATTTTAAACATTGATGTACATGAGCACTATTATAAGTAAAGTTATCTTTATACTATTCTCACGATTGCACTCTCCTCATCATTTACATTCCTAGAAACTGTGATCCTTGTGGCAAAAGGACATTGGAGATTTAGCTGCAATACATCTTCGGAGAGTAGTATCTGGACACCTTTTGGGACATATTGCACTGAAGTGTACTACTTCTATACTTGATATATATATATATATATATATATATATATATCATCAGCTGTGTGTGTATGTGTATGCTCCCTCCTTGCTGTTATATGTTTGGAAAATGGGCCTCAGACTGCACACCATGGACATATATATAATATATATATATATATATATATATACTGTATATAATTGGAGGTGCTACCTGTGGAGACAGTTCATATATACACAAAAAGAAATACAGGTGCACAACTCCAAATTAACTGATTATATATAAATAAATACATTTTTGCAGTAAATAGAGATTTTCTGCATAATCTTGGCCAAGGTTATGGGCCTACCCACCACATCCAGGTAATCTCTGTAGGGCAGGTACCTAACATACTAGGGTTCAAATCCCAAGCGCAAGACAACCCCAAACAAGCCCAGCTAAGCCACCCCAAGGCACCGCTCTAATAAGAAAAGTGAAGTGTAAAGGAAATAGTTAAGAGCAGCCGCAGCTGCTAAAGAATAAAAATAAAAAAATTAAATACATATATAAAAAACAGACAGTGAAGTGTTAAAATGTCTTGTAGAGGAAGAATGTGTTATACTGCGGTTCCCTGAGGGAGATCAACCAAAGCAATCCAGGGGGACCCACACCCCAAAATGAACCAAAGCAGCACTACACAGTCTAAATATTTGCAAGACTTACCTATATTGTGCCTCTGACTGGTGTGCATATTACAATGCCAGACTCCATGCTCTAAACCAGGCCTGACCAACCTGTAGCTCTCCAGATGTTGTGAAACTACACATCCCAGCATGCCCTGCCACAGTTTTAGCATTCCCTAATAGCAAAACTGAGGCAGGGCATGCTGGGACTTGTAGTTTACACAACAGCTAGAGAGCCACAGGTTGGCCAGGCCTGCTCTAAACCATTGTAGTAGGGGTGCTAGTCTGAGTGGAAAGTGTCTCAAGCTTTCAGGTGTGCAAAGCAATGCACTGATTGGATTTATATAGAAAATGGGCCTCAGACTGCACACCCGCTGGGCACCGCAGTATAACACTTTTTTCCTTGAACACATTTTAACGCTTCACTGTCTGTTTTTTATATATGTATTTAATTTTTTTATTTTTATTCTTTATATGCAGCTGAGGCTGCTCTTAACTATTTCCTTTACACTGCAGTTTTCTTATTATAGCGGTGCCTTGGGGTGGCTTAGCTGGGCTAGTTTGGGGGTGTCCTGCACAATGGATTTGAACCCTAGTATGTTAGGGGCCTACCCTACAGAGGTTACCCGGATGTGGTGGGTAGGCCCATAACCTTGGCCAAGATTATGCCAAACACCTCTATTTGCTGCAAAAATTTATTTATGTATAATCAGTTAATTTGGAGTTTTGCACTTGTATTTATGTTTGTGTTATATATTTAGGCCTCTGACATTGCAGTAAATTCTATACCTGGTTCACATGACAAAATTCCTTAGCCAGATTATGGATTGCATAGGTGTTGCAGCTTCAAATACAGAGGCAGGATTAATCCAAACAATATAGAACAGTGGTTCCCAAACTCAGCCCTCAAGGTCCAGATTTGAAGGAAATCCATTATTGAGCACAGGGGAATTAATTGGTAGATTGGTTATTTTGATTTAATAATCTGTTCTCAGGCATGGATGTCATCTAAACCTGGACTGTTAGGGTGCCTTGAGGACTTTGTTTAGGAAGCACTGATATAGACAGTTCAGAGACAACTCACAGATGTGGAGCATTGAATGCGATCTACAGACAGCTAATGCTTTACAAGCCCCAATTTGTTAAGTCCAGTTATAGCTGCCATCCCTGCAAGCTTTAAGTAAAGTGTTTGAAGACACATATTGGACAGCTACTGATGAAGCTAGAATGGTTAATTTACTGCAGGGAAACCAATCTGTGTTAGATTCTCCCAAAGAATTCAGTGCAATGTGATGGGATTGGATTGTAATATATGGCAAAAACCAATCCTTTCTAAATTTACCCCCTAGTCTCAGTTGTTGTATCCATAACCTGTGAGGCTTTTAGTGTTTGTTGTTTTGTTTTATACAGATATGTACTTTCGTACTTGCTGATTTTTATATGCCAAATAGCCCCTCTCGGCGCACAAGGTTCCATATGCCAAATAGCCCCTCTGGGCGCACAAGGTTGCATATGCCAAATAGCCCCTCTCGGCGCACAAGGTTCCATATGCCAAATAGCCCCTCTCGACACACAAGGTTCCATATGCCAAATAGCCCCTCTCGGCACACAAGGTTCCATATGCCAAATAGCCCCTCTCGGTACACAAGGTTCCATATGCCAAATAGCCCCTCTCGGCGCACAAGGTTCCATATGCCAAATAGCCCCTCTCGGCGCACAAGGTTCCATATGCCAAATAGCCTCTCTCGGCTCACAAGATTCCATATGCCAAATAGTCCCTCTCGGCGTACAAGGTTCCATATGGCAAATAGTCCCTCTCGGCGCACAAGGTTGCATATGTCATGACCGCTCTGAGCATCTTTCTAGCTCAAAATATGCATTTTAATTGCGTTAATAAAACAACTGTGAGCAGCAAAACTACATTGCTAGCTTACATTGCTAAATTTGATATGCAACATTTGTACACGTGTGCATCTGAGTCCGAATCTAGGTAAAAAGGGTCTCTGATTTGAGCAGCCACAGCTTTTCCTCATGCTGTGTCCCGTTGTGGTTCATCTGCAACTTTGTGCATGTGTAAAACCAATTCCATTGTTTTTTGCTGCATTTCATATGCAAAATAAGAAAAACACGGTATGCTACTTCTCTAGGAGCATCTGGCCCCCTGTAATACTTCTTACCTGTCCGCTTTCGCTGGCCTCTATAAAACAGCACAGCCGCAGCAGTACATTGGGCAGGGAGACAGAGGAAATTGCTGCAGCAGCCTCCCAGCTGAGCACATAGTGCTATGTGCTGGGCTGCTAAGGGTCCAGGGAGGTTGCTGCCACCAAACAGCAATGGTTTCCTCTTTCTCTCTGCTCATTGTGACATTGTGTTTTATACTGATAGATATGTCCTTGCAGTTGGTGCGTGGACAACCTGTCACTGAGAATACATCTGTATTCTATATTAAATGATTGTCTGTATTCTATCACAACTGTGACAGTTGTGGCAATGTCAACCTGTAAAAAAATTAGTAGACCCAGCAGATGAGGGAGGATACACTCAGCAAAGTCAGTGATGACCAGACAATTACACCCTTACTGCAGACAGTGTTAAAATGCCTGGATATAGAAGGATTTTAATGCCCATATCTCCCACATCCAAGAATCAATAAATACAAGGGTACACTCGCTTGATAAAATAGGTTGTCTATTTTTCAAAATGGTATGACTTGTTTGCTACTTTTGGGGGAATTCAATTCAATGCAATGTTGACTAGCTGCTGGAGGGAGATCCCAAAGCTATTCAATTCAACGCAGTGTTTGGGCGGGCTAAGGATTTCTTCTCTCACCCCGCTGTGGATGTGAGGAGAAATCCGACAAAAGTGATGGTCGCGCAGCTGTTTTACTGCTTAGCACGATGCTAATAGCCGCGCGCCTGGCACCCTAGTCAGAGAATGCCAGGTACCGTGCCTAAAGACCCATGTTAAGTCACAAGAACCAGCATTCTCCCTCCCGGTGATATTCAATTTGCCTTGAATTGAATTCCACCCTTTATTATTCCTACATAATGTATTCGTTTAATTCAAACACCAAAAAAATGCATTATATTTAAGTGCTGATTTTGTATGTAGAATCCAGCTTTTTGTTGTTTTGGAAAGGTTGAATAATGATGAAACTAGAACCACAAAGTATTTCTTTGAAGTGGTTAGAAAAAAAAATCACACATTGGATTTGTAGTGAACTTTCTTAGAAATTTTAATATAAATCACTTTTCTGGCCACACTGGGTAGATTGTCTTTGCCAGGTGAGGGAATATAAGCAAACTAATGATATATTCTGAAAAAAAATCAAGGTATACTTTGTTTGGGTACTGCACAAACAGGACCAGCCCAGAACGTGGCAACTAGGGCCCTCATTCAGACCCACTCGTGAGCGGCTGTCCGCTCGCAAGTGGGTCGATGGTCCCCACTGCGCATGCGCATGACGGAGGGAGCACCGTCATGCGCATGCGCGAGACCCGACGAGCAAAGGACTTTCCTTCGCTCGGAGTGTCTCATCAAAGGGGGCGTGCTGTCGATGGTGACTGACAGCATGCCCCCTTTGGTGGGCGTGCCGTGGGTGTGCCTGCCAGACGGAGGTGTTCCCAGGGGAACGCCTACCATCTGAAGCGGGCCCAACTGACATCACTAGTGATGTCAGTGGGAGTGATTTTGGCTCTGATAGAGCCAAAATCACTCCTGGCCTTGCAGTTGAAAAACTCAACCGCAGGCTTTTGCTCGCAGTTTCGATGGTCACGATGGTCAAGACCATCGCGACCATCATCCTGCACGCTCGTATATGCTGTGGGTGGTGACCCACAGCTATACGAGCGTCCAGGAGGACGCTCCATATTAATGGAGGTGGGCCCTGATTCAGAGCGAGCGCTCTGGTCAGAGCGTCCAGCTCTGAATCAGGGCCTAGGTTCAGCAGTGAAGTTAAATTAAATATCTTGCCTTGTAACTAGTCTTTTCCTGTGAATGTAGTATGATAATTTGGTTGTTTTGCTGATATTTTGAAAATTCGAATATATATATGATGTGAAATTGCTAGTAAAGATATTGCTATCACTTTGTTGTAAATGAAGCTGAGGTTTTCAGTACTTGAATAGAATACTTACAATCAGGATCATAGGATGGACTGTCTGCAGTAAAAAAATCCTGTTTCTCATTTTAGAAGCACTTTTCCTTGATCCCCTCCATGCTGGTTAGTAGGGGTCTAGACAACCATATTTTAACGAACAATAGCAAAGCCATTCCTATGTTCCCTGAAATGCCAGTTGAATGCATGTTTTTCCTTCTAGTGCTTGTCTAATGTTGATCATGTGCAAGGATATTTGTTTCTTAAATTGTCTTGTGGTCTTCCCAATAAAGAGAAGACCACAAAGGTACTAGATTTAAAACACTCCAAATCTGATACAGGTTAATGAATGGGCGATTTTATAGTTCTTTAAAAATGTGGATGTATAAAAGTATCACTAATCATAATATAGCTACATGTAGGGAATCGGTATGAAGTACCAGTGGCTCAATAGCGACACCCCGATATCTGAAGATCCAGACAGGGGCTGGTAAGTAAGCTATCCCTACTCTTCTCCCCCTAACACTCCGTTAGTGGTGCCTAACCCTAAACTCCACCTTAGTGCCTAATCCTAATCTCCCCCCTGGTGGTACCTAACCTTAACCTTCCTTCCCATACCCTAAACCTAACCTTCCTGTGGAGGGTGCCTAGCCCCCCCAGTGGTGCCTAACCCTAACCCCTCCTCCCCGTAGCTTAACCCTACTCGGGGGGGTACCTAAGGTGACTAAATCTAATCCTCCCCCCACGGCTAAAACCTAAGAAGCCCACTTACCTTCGTTCAGGATGCCGGCTGTCGGGATTTCAGCGTGGGGCAAAAGATAGGCATCAGGATTTCGACTACTATTTTTAGTCCCGGGTCAGGCTTCCACTGTCGGGATTCCGACGGCTGGCATCCCAGGCATGGGTAAATATAACTACATCCCACGTGTAGTACTCCTATCACATTTGTAGTTACCAGTTTGTTTTTATCATTAAAACATTTTTTGGAGGGTTTGTTTTAAAATTATTGATGTCATTATGTGCAATCATATCCTTGATATATTAAACCCTCCTATAGCAAGGAAGTAACAACTTATTGTTAAATGCAAGCATTTCCTAATCAGTATTCAAAAAAGGCCACAATTGTTTTGCTGTTGTCACAATACTGTCATTGGTAGTGATGTAATCATTAACCTATATCACCTTGTTAGAAATGTCTATTTTCTTGACTGGTGTAAGGTATCTGTTTTTGGTACAGATAAAATATTCTTTTTTTCTGTTTTGCAAGTGCAAGCATCATAGGGTTATAGCCTCTTGAGATAAATATCTAAGTCATTATGGTTATTTGTTTGATGACATTGTTTCTGTCCCTGCAGATTCTATTCATTCTTAAGAACTGTGAATATGGCAGACCTCTCTTCAGGGCAGGTGGATGGAAATATCCTGCTTTAGGGAGTGGGTTCCTATCAGTAAGTTTATGAAATCAATAGATTTATGATGTCTGTAAATGATTATCCACCAGAGATACATCAACATCCTAAACAAATGTATTGCAGTGCTATTGACAATTTGTGTATACTTAATTGATAGATCAGTGGTATTAATTAAATCCACCATTGTTTAGAGCAAGACCACAGCAGGAAGATATCATCTGAAATATGTAATAACTGGTGATATGCCTGGCCTCCTCCTAGCAGGAAAAGAACAAATGTTTTTCAACCTCAAGCATAAAGGCATTTACAAATGCGGGACTACGCAAGCACCCATAGCACAACCCAGTATTTGAATGAAAAATTGGTTATCAAATTAAATGTAATTACTCGGTAATGTTAGCTCCAAGAGGGTGATAAAAATGTTGATATAAGGACGTCATAAAGTAGGTTATTAATTCCATTGTATTGTAGCCTCTATGCCTCTTTGGTGCGGAATGTTAGTATAAAGACTAACTACATCAATAGTACACTTCCATTGTCCAGGAGCAAATCTGGCAGAAGCAGGTTAAAAGATGTAGGGCCAAATGTAAGAGGGCAACAATTTAGAAAATGTGAGATTTAAGCAGTAAACTCTTTCTAAACTCGGTCAATGTAATAGAGTCCGGGGAACATGCAAACTCGCTTGTTTTTAGATTAAATAAAACTCTCCTAATTTAAAATCTCATTCAGATGTTTTCCCATTTTGAAGATAAAACTCGACCAATGTGAGAGGTTACTGCTAAACTCTCACATTTTCTAAACTCTCACCCTATTACATTTGGCCCCTAGTATCTTTTAAATTGTCCACTGTGCTTGCACTACTGGTTGTAAATGGAAATAAAAAAAATGACTGAACTGTGCTATGATCACATCATACACTGTACTATATTATGAATGAAAGAATTGACTCAGTAGAATTTTTTAATTTGTTCATTCCTTCAAGAATGTCCTGAAAGTTTCTGGTAATATAATTTAAATCAACTTTTTCTGGTTTATCTACTGAATTGCGGGGAATACTGAACACTCGTGTTTGCTCATGCAGTGAAGACTGTTAAAGTGTTCTGACCTTTCTTGAAGTGCCAAAAATAATGTACAATGTCAGATAAAATGTCAAGAATCTGTATAATGACAAATTGAAAAAGTCCAAAGTTGAAATACAGTTATTCTTTAAAACTGAAACTCAGAAAAAGCAGATCTTCTTAAACACAAGTGTTACAAAATTTGACTGATGTATAAATGAATTTTAAAAAAAAATAATTTTATATTGGACAATATATTTGCTCCAAAACAAATAAAATCAGTGTACTGTAGGTTTCTCTTGAAAAATAATATAGATATTTGCCCTGTATGCTACTGTATATCCAGTGCACAAGGTGTGGTCGATTTAGCATTACTATTGTATTTAGTTAGCACTACAGAGCAAGCTTTAATTTCTTACCAAAAAAGTTCCCCAGTTATAGTTACTGTCACTCAGAACAGGGACGTCACATATCCCCTTATTGGTTATAGTCTGGTGTGCACCTACCATCATTCGACAATATTATCCTGCACTACAGAAATAATGTACTATTATTATTATTATTATTATTATTATTATTATTAATAATAATAATAATAATAATAATTTATATGGCAACACAAGTGTTCAGCAGCACCATACAAAGATAAACAAATATGTTGACCAGTGACTTACAGTACAATACAATACAGGATGAGGACAAGGATAATATACATTGCTACATTAGTGAGCATAACACCCAGATAAGCAACAGAGCAAGGCAAGCAAGTGTTAGGTGCCCTAGTGGGGAGTAAGAAGTAGATTAAAGTAAAGTAAGGAGAAGCACAAGAGGGTAGAGGGCCCTACTCGTAAGAGCTTACATTCTAAAGGAGAGGGGCAGACAAACAGGTGTGACACAGATAGGGTAGACAGGTAGGAAGGAGCATGTAGCAGCAAGTTAAGATGAGAGCTGTAAGGCTTTGATGAAGTAGTGGGTCTTGAGGGCCCATTTGAAGGATTGTAGAGAGGTGGAGAGTCTGATGGGAAGAGGGAGAAAGTTCTAAAGGTGGGGAGCAGTGTGGGGAAAATCTTGGAGGCGGGAGTGGGAGGAAGTAATCAATTGGCATCAGAGGCGGCGTGCATTTGTTGAATGAAGAGGGTGGAGAGGAGAGTGAAGGGAGATGAGGTCAGAGATGTAAATGGGAGAGGAATGGGTGAGGGCTTTGTAAGTGAGTGTGAGAAACTTGAATTGGGTTCTGAAAGGGAATAGTAGCCAGTGGATGGATTGTAGGAGAGGGGAGGTAGATGTAGAGCATTTGGAGAAGAAGATGATCTGAGCAGCAGCATTGAGGACAGAATGTAGAGGAGGGAGATGGGAGTTGGGTTGGCCAGATAGGAGGTTACAGTAGTCCAATCTGGAGAAGACCAGTGAGTGTATGAGGGTTTCCTGGGTGAAAAAGAGTCTAATATTGGAAATATTTTTAAGATTGAAATGACAGGACTGCTAGAGATTCTGGATATGTGGTTTGAAGGAGAAGGAGAAGTCCAGGATACCTCCAAGACAGCACACTTTGGGACTAGAGGAGATAGTTATGCAATCAATTGATAAAGAAATGGTGGGAAGTGCAATTATGTGGGAGGGTGGGAAAATTATCAGCTCAGTCTTAGACATATTAAGTTTGAGAAATCGCTGGGACATCCAGGAAGAGATAGCACAGAGACAGTTGAGATACAAGTGAGGAGAGAGGGGGAGAGGTCAGGGGAGGAAATGTAGATCTGAGTATCATCAGCATAGGGATGATACTGGAAATCAAAAGAGCTGATGAGTTAACTAGAGAGGACATATAGAGTGAGAATAAAGTAAATCCAAGAACAGAATCTTGGGGAACACCTATTGTAAGAGGCTGTGGGGGGGAAGAGGAGTAATGAGAGGAGACAGGGAAGGATCGGTCAGAGAGGTTGAAGGATAGCCAGGAGAGTATAGTGTCACACAGACCAAGAGAGTGAAGGATTTGCTGCATGAGAGGGTGGTCCACAGTGTCAAAAGCAGCAGAGAGGTCAAGGAGAATGAGCAGAGCGTAGTGGCCCTTGGATTTAGCAGCAAGTAGGTCATTGCTGACTTTTGTGAGGGCAGTTTCAATGGAGTGGAGAGAGAGGAAGCCTGACTAAAAAGGGTCAAGGAGGGAGTTGGAGGTAAAAAAGGTATTAAGATGGTTGCTTGGAGGCAAAAGGGAGGAGAGAGATGGGACGGTAGTTGGAGAGAGTGATAGGATCAAGGGTAGATTTTTTAAGGATGGGGGATACAAGGGCTTGTTTGAATGCAGAAGGGACAGTGCCAGATAAGAGGGAGAGATTGAGGAGGTGGACAAGATGGGAACAGACAGAAGGGGAGAGGTAGTGGAGGAGACGTGAAGGGATAGAGTCAAGGGGTGAGGTAGAAGGGGGGAGGACCAGATGCGGGCCATGACTTCCTCTCCAGATACAGGGGAGAAGGCTGTCAGAGTTGGTAAAATGGATGGGGAGGGGTAATCCAGGAAAGGAGGAGGTGGAGAGCTGGGGGACTGTTGGGATATGATGTCCTGATGTTTTAGATGTAAAGTAGGTAGCAAAGTCAAGGGTTGAGAGCGAAGAGGGGAGGCGAGGAGGGGGTGGGGGGAGGAGGTAGTTTAAGCTGGTAAAGAGATGCTGGGGATTTGAGGACTGGGAGGAGATGTAGTTCTTGAAATATGGCTGTTTAGAGAGGGAAAGGACAGGAGAAAGATGTGAGTCAAGTAGGGAAGAAACAGAAACGGTGTCGATACCTTCAATGTTACGCTTAGTGATTTTGGTCTTATGAGGTAGAGGAGGGGAAGGAGAGAGGGATAGGTTAACAGAGAGAAGGTGATGGTCAGAGAAGGGGAATTGGGAATACTAGTGGGTCAGGAGGATGGGGAGGGCATTATGTGCAAACCTCCCCCATTCTGGCATCATTAAACACAGGGGTCCCCTCAGTTCATGCTCGAGGTTGACTTTCTGGCTTTTTTCCTGTTTTAGAAAGGTGGATTAGTGTTTGAGCAAGAATTTCCAGCTATATTCTTGGTTGTTAGAAAAAATAAACCATACATGTTTTAGTTTTTAATTCCCTTTCTTGCAATTTAAATAAAAAAGCACCTTTTAGCCATTTTGTGTAGATTCTATTTTTGCATGAGGAAAGATAAGCAAACTAATGTTATTTTCTGAAAATTAAAGCCTGAAAAAAAATAGCAAAATATAATTTATGTGAGTACTGCATACATAATTACTGATATTGACAGTTTCTGAGATACCGTGATTATAAGCATCTATCCAGCTACTATATAAAGTCAATTGTATATGGACCACCAGGTGTCAGTAATACAGTGTATAGTTTTAAAATCTTTTTGTACTGACAAATTCTGTACCATCTATAATAATTAACATAAAATTAGACAGCCTGAATGAGTGTGTGGTTATTTCCACACTGCTTTTATCTTTTATTAATCCGTAAAACTTTAATTTACAGCAGTACAGTGGCTTATTTTCTTTGCTATTATGCTAAACACTTTTGAGCAATCTCCGGCAAAGTGCTAGTTAGCATTGCAGATCGCAGTCCCCATTATTATCAATGGAGACTACGATCTGACCCCTATGTACCAAACTCCAAAAAGCGAAGCTTAGCATCGGTAGTTTACACCATCTTCAGGTCCTTAACACACAATGCAATTGTCCTTTTTAATGCGTGTTAACACTCATTTATTTATCAAGAGCATTTTAACCTACAGGTATGTACTGTATTTTACATTGAAATTAAAATTGTTCATGGCCAAAAGCTATTCATTTAGCCGGTGTTAACTTAACACAGGATAAACAAAGATTTAACGTGCCTTTTTGCTCATGCCTCAGTAGGAAGCAAAATTATGAGAGAAAGTATTTTTATGTTAAAATTTCAACTATATCAACTTGCTTTACTTTTATTTTATTGCATGATGATTGTTTTGATTTTTTTTGTTAAAAATATATTTTTTTGCAAATATTAAAACTAAAAAAAAAAACACTTGGTACATTCCAAATCATCCAACTACTGTAGTGTGTTCTTTACAAACTGTCTGTTTCTAGCGGAAATTGCCACTCCTGTCTAGGGATTTTAAGGAGCAAGAAATTATTTGCTGTTGTACAATAAGCTGATCACCAAAGCAACATTTTACTTTCCCCCAAATTAAAAAATTTGATGTTTTAATACTAAGGTAGTTATATCTGACATAGATTGACACCATTTGATGTACAACAACAGAAAGAATAATTATTATTATTGTAAACTCATTTCATACTATTATTTTTATAATAAATGTATCTATTCCAAAGTTTACTTACCAAGCAGCCAGCTGTGTGGGAGTTGTCTCCTTTGGAACTGATGAAACAAAGCTTAATGGCTCAATATGAGGTCCACCCCAGAAAAAGCATGACATTGGTGAATTTTTGTGTGGCATTCATACTGCATGTACAGTAGGGGGAAATGACCATAGAAGAACATGGGGGTGAGCCTGGTGTGAGTAAGATTATGGAGGACAGCATGGCCATTGTAGGAGATGTAGGTGGAGCTGGTGTGCGTATTGTAGCAAATGAGGGTCTGAGTTATGTGGTGAGTACAGTAAATGAGGGAGAAAATGAAGGGGCTCAAGTAATTGCTTAATTTGATGAGTCTTAGCAGGTCAGAATTCGAAGTCCACAACAGTACCATACAAGAGGTGTGCTTAATGGTCTCTCCGAGGTAGAGATGAAAAAATGTATCACCTGTCCACCAGTGCAATTTATTCACTGTACGACTTGTTGGAGCCTGACCTTGAACCATGTGTTCCAACCAACCACACAAAGCTTCTGGCAGCATTAAATTTTTTTGTGTCTGGCTCATTTCAGCCAACTTTAACTCCCTAGTAGCCAGTATGTCCCTTCAAGGTCTTCAAGGCTTTCAGCAAAATTTTGACCCAGTTCACAACATTTCCTGAAAAATTGCAGTGAATGGAGGGAGACAAATATCTGTTTTTATTTTGTAATTTCCAGTTTTCCTATTAATTTAGGAGTAAATTACTGTACTCATGTGGCACTCACTCCTTCACTGTGAATGGAAGAATATTTTCAGAACTGAAACACTTTAATTCGCTCAATGTGAAAATGGTATGGATGGCATACAAAAATTCACCAATGTGAGTTTTCGTGAGTCGATCTCATATAGAGCCATTCAGCCTTGTTTTATCAGTTTGAAAGCAAACCATTTCCATGAGACTATCTGCATGGTAAATAAACTTTGTTATAGCTAAATCTGGTATAAAAATAGTAGTATAAAATAAGTTTACTATAATAATTATTATTCTATTATTATATAGATGATACTGGGTAACCAAACATGGCTGTTAACACTTCTTGCTAACCCTTACACTGATGCTAAAAAAAGGTACCAATCAGCACATACAGCATTGAGGTGTGTAATAGAAAGAGCCTTCAGTGCCCTTAAGAGACTTTCCGCTGTTTAGACAGGTCTGGTGGTGTTACTGTATTCACCAGCAAAGGTTTCCAATATTAAACAGCATATTGCTTTCTGCATAATATTTGTATTGCAAACTGATTGCAGGTGGATATGGATCCTGATGTTTTGCAGGATGGGGACCTTTCTCCAGTACCTGATGGCAGGGATGTTCACAGCAATATTTATTGACACATTATACAGGGGTGTTTTGCATGAGTATATATTTTTTCATATAATAGATAAATTATAAATTTTGATTATTTTATTTTGCCTACTAAGATATGTTTGTGTTAGAAACAAAATAGTATATATATGACCTGCAGTTAATAGTCTTATATGGCATTAATTTGTTTTCCATTATGACTATTTTTTATTCCGATAATCTTATTTTGAATTTACTTTTCTTTTGTAGGTGCTGTTATTGTTTGCTGGAATTCTTGCTCGATTGTTACTGTTTTTTATTGTTGAATTTACATTGAACACAATTGATAGAAACTATAAAATAAGTTTCCCAAGTTAAATGAAAACTTCGTATTGTAAAAGTATTCACATATTTCAATAATACTTGTCTATTAAATCCACATCATGTGCTCCTCAAATTAATGATATATATATTTTAAAAACAGACCAACAGTTTGCGTGCAACGCTAATATTTGAGATCTGTGCATATGCAGGATCTGTACTGAGCATGTGCAGATCTTCTTCTGTGACCATGATTGACAGGGTGCTGCCATTTGGGGCTGGAGCAGGGGCAGCATCAGGCAGCATCTCAGAAAACAGTGGCATGTCAGCCTTGTTTTCTGGGTGTGCTGAAGCCAATGGCTGTGTCCTTGTACATAGCTTCACTGGCTTCAGCTGCATGAAAACACCAGCCTGAAGGTTACCTAGATGACAGATGTTCATGCAGAGTAATCCAATGCTGCATCTTTGGATGCAGCAGGGGATCACAGAGGCGAATAGGAGGCATCTATTTACACAAAGCACCTCTTGTGACATTAGCATATTATTGCAGAGCTGCTGCATACAAAGGGCCTGATTCAGAGAATACGCTAATCCGATGGTTAGCGCACATCTCCAATTGTTAGAGGACTGCACATGCGCAGGATGTGTACTGCGCATGTGCAGCCCATGTGCAGCACTATATCTGTGAGTCCGCTTGCAGTGCCTCCAAGCCGAAGTCTGATTGACAGACTGCGTCGTTTGGGAGGCAGAGAAGGGGCATTCCTGGGCAACATTCCTGGAAATGGGGGTGTGTTGCCCCTGCTTTCCGGGAGGGACGAGGCCAAGGTCTGCTTTGGTGGGCACAGATTTCCTGGTCTCGCAAGCTGCCAGGACTCGGTCAGGCTGTGGTAAGCTTCAGCTAACGCATCCTGACTAAAGGGGCAACCATTGTGACCCCAGTCACAGTGCTGGGATCACAGATGCAGCTGTCATGTCTTTAGATGGGGAGAATAATGTGGTCCCCATTGCCAGCAATGGGGATCTCAGAGCAGCCTTTCTGGGTTCACCAAAGCATTCCAGGCACTGACGGGTCCCCGTCGGGTGAAACAGTCATGCACATGCAGAGCTGCTGTCTTGATTTAATTACAAATTCTAGCATGGTCACAATTTAGCATCTTGACTAATTTTGTGTCTTACTAAAGAGCAGCATCTCATCACTTTTATGAAAAAGGAATAATGCTCTACAGTATTGAAGACTGAAATGGAATATTTTATATGTAAGACTGATCATTATTATTTTATAGCAATGCATCCTTTCATGTTTTTATTACTGTTGATTTTACTTTTGGTTGAGCTTGTAGTAACACTGTATGATTGGACATTATTAATGTTGAAGCTTACTCTTGGCTTTGATGCCTGGACATTGCTGCCATTAAAGATACTACTTGATTGCAGAGAGAAAACTGGTCTTGTAGCATTGACATAAGAAACTTCTCTATATACAAATGAAATATTTCTATAAACTATAGCCCTAACTATAGCCCTTTTTGTACTTGTGAGATTATACTTTCCAATATGATTTATAATTATAAATGTGTGCAGACACCCATGTTTTGGTTATAAATCATCATTGTGGTTTGGTTTCGGGTTCGGTTTTGGATCTGGATTTACTTAAAATTTGATAAAAACAGCTAAAATCATGTAGCTTGGACCTTTTTTACCTATAGTATTATTAACATCAATAACTTTAATTTCCAGTCATTTCCTGTCACTTTGACTCACAATATTGTTTTCACCAATATTGGCCAAAGGCTGCAGTGAGATGGGTGGCTAAATTAAGCATCAAAGCAGCAGTACAAACTCACAGCAGTTTAAAAGAATATAGCATATCTATGAAAAACAACTGTAAGTAAGTGCAGCTCACTTCATCAGGGCCGGCTCTACCATTAGGCAACTTTAGGCAGCTGCCTAGGGGCACCAGGATCTGGGGGGCGCCATAGATTCTGCCCATCATCACAACATTAAGGATGTGTCTGAGAGAGATATTCTTGTTGTACTAAATGCAAGTGGAGGATGTGGAACTAAGATGATGCCTTCTAACTTTCACCGGCCCTGAGTTCACTTCTAACAAACATACACAAGAGTCTGTCTGCACTGGATTGTAGGTACTAGCTAGTGTCTAACAAACAAACATACATAGTGACAAAGATGTCTTTTATATGCTTAACATCCACTCCATCTACCTACAACTCTTTCTAATGGTGACTAGTATGTAGTATTGTAGCAGGAATTACAGCCCATACAATCTCCAAACACTCTCCTGTGTGAAATGACACCTGAAATTACAAAGGAGGGATCTTCTGTGCAATCCAAAACATGCAAGATCTGTTTTTTAGATCAGAGTTCCAAACCTGGCAAGTAGACCCGTGACTCAGAACCCAATATATGGGTGTGTTCAGTTTTCATCTCTAATGTTTATGGAACTATGTCACTGGAAATGTAGGGAGATGAAAACTTGGTAAGGGCTTAGCAGGTGATTGGGAAGATTTTGAACTTGATTATGTAGGAAAAAGAAAATGCTCAGACTGGCAGACGGGACAGCAGATTTAGAGCAATGAGAGATGAAAGTGAAGTAGACAACCATCATTTTCCCTGCCAAGTTTGGAGATTGGCAAGGCAAAGAGTAGTTGATAAATAGAGTAATGGAGGAAAAACATGATAAATGTGTGGATGTGCATTTTAGTTGGCATCCAAGGTGAGAAAAAAACTAATCCTGGAAATATTGCATAGGTGGAAGAGGCAGGACTGAGAGAAGGGCTGAATGTTGAGGGAAAGAGAGAGGGCAAAGTTGGGGATGACCCCTAGACAACAGACTTGGGGAACAGAGGCAATGAAGATGTTGTTTACAGAGAGGAAAGGTTTGGGAGAGAGGACTTGGACAGGAAAATATACAATGACTTCGGTTTTAGAGATGTTGACTTTGAGGAACTGTAGGGTTATTCAAGAGAAGATGGCCAATAAACATCCAGTGACACAGGAGAAGGTAAAAAGGGAAACATCAAGGGTGTAGATATCTCCAGAATACAGGTGGTACTATAGACCACAGCAGCTGCTTAGCTCACCAAGGGACAAGGTGTTGAGGCAGAAGAGAAGGTGGCAGAACCTTGAAAGACACAGGAAGAGGGAGTGGAGGGGACATATGGAATAAGAAAAGGAATGGAAGGAAAGGTAGGAGGTGACCCCTGAGAGTGCTATGTCTTGAAGGCTGAGTGGGAAAAAGATTTGCAGGAGGAGAGGTAGTCAATGGTGACAAATGGAGCTATGATGTTGAAAAGGATAAGAATAGAGAAGTGACTTCTATATTTTCTTGTAAAGAGGTAATCTATAAATGGTGAGGTAATTGGCAGGTGGAGGGAGGAGAGGAGAAAAGAAGGGCACATACTTCTTCTCCTGAGGTAGGGGGGAAAGAGCACCTGGATGGTAGTCATACCAGGTTGGCAGTGGAGACTGAAGATAGGAGATGTCTCAGCAGTTGGACAAAATTTTGGAAGTAAAGTTAGCGGCTAAGTCAAGCGCAGAGTGGGATGAGGAGAGGGAGGAGATATGAGAGAATTAAATGTAGCAAAGAGGTAGTGATGGTTGGAAAATTGTGAAAATATAATAGATTTGAAGTTGGACTGTTTTGCAAGTTAATGGTTTGCAAGATTTGTAGAAGGAAAAAATTTGTATGAAGTTGGCAAGAGAGCAAGATTTCCTTCAGAGATTCTCAGCAGTGTGAGACCATTTTTTGAGAAAGAGAGTAAATGAGTTCCAAGGTTGAGTAGGGGACAATTTTAAACTATTGGTGACAGACAGCATGTAATGCAGAGAAGAGGGCACAGTCATAGAAGGAGACTGTCATGTCAGTAGAGTATATAGTGGTTTTTGGAGAGAGAAGAGAGTCTAAGAGAAAAAACTAATGAAGATAAGGGCATCAATGTTTCATAGAGCGAGAGTGGCTTTGGAAAAGGGGGGAATAAACAGGGTGAAGAGATGTTGTAGGGGAATACATAATTAGAGTAATGTAAGGTGTAGACCATACAGGGGTGAGTAATTGTTGAAGGTGTAGACCATACAGGGGTGATAGATTAGATTGAGTGTGTGGCTACTGATTTGAGAAAAGTAGGCCCATTGAGAAATATGAAGGAGATTTATCAAAGCTTGGAGAGAGAAACTACACACCAATGAGCTCTTTACTTTAATTTTTCAAACACAGCTTGCAATATGACAGAAGCTGATTGGTTAGAACTTTATCTCTCTCCACTTTATCTCTCTCCTTAAGCTTTGGTAAATCTCCCCCCAAATGAGGACAGAGAGCACTACTGTGTAGGGATGTGCGCCTGACCCCCATGTTTTGGTTTTGGATATGTATCTACCCAGGAATTGGATCTGGATTGGCTTTGCCAAAAACTCCCTTCCGAGTTTTGTTTTTTGTTTTGGATCTGGATTTTTTCTTAAAAAATCATAAAAACAACTAAAATCACATAAAATGGGCCTGTTTTTGTTCCTACAGTATTACTATCCTCAATAACATTTATTTCCACTTGTTTCCAGAAAATTTTGACCACCTCACAGCTCACTATATTGTTTTCATCCAGTTTAGGCCCAAAATTTGCACCAAGCTAGCTGGCTGATTAAGATAAGCAGCAGCAGTGGGTGGTACAAACACGTGGCAGTTCAACTTCCAAAATGGCACATCAGGAAACAAATGATTTTATTATTCAAGAGAGGCCTGAGGGACTTGGAGTATGTATGTAGTTGAAGGCAGGGATTGGAAGGGTTGATTGGTAGTAGTTGAAGGCAGGGATTGGAAGGGTTGATTGGTAGTAAATTTAATTTCATTTTTTGATTCCATAAAGTAAACTTATGAGGGAGAAGGGGAGGGGAGGAGGGGAGGCATTTACAAAAAAATATTTCACTTATTCACATCAGTCCTTGCCCCAGAAGAATCCTTGAGCACCATGCCTGCTGCTGCTGCTGGGAGTGGATTTTCTCATCCCAGAAGGGGACCAGGAATACTTCTAGTAGTGATTTCCAAAACAACTGACTGTTAAATAATCCTTTGCAAAGCTTCCACATGAAAAAACATTTCCCAACCTGTACAGGGAAATAAAAAAACACTTCCAAACTGCCACTTAACCAGCACAGATATGTGGACAAGTGCAAGATTTAAGATTAAGCTGGAGTAAATTTAATTTTTTAAAGTGAGAGTTTTTACAAGTGAGTTTTATAAGTGATGTTGTCCATAGCAACCAATCAGATTCTACTTAACATTTACCTAGCATTTTCTAGAAGATAGTAGCTAGAATCTGATTGGTTGCTATGGGCAAGCAACATCACTTCTACAACTTACTTTTATAAACTCTCACTTTAGTAAATTACATTTACCCCTTAAGGTGTGTCTTTCTTGAGAATCCTGCACCTGCTTTTGCTGCTAGGACTGGATTTTCATATCAGAAGGGGACCAGGAAGAGTGCTACTGCTTTCCAAAACAATTGAATGTTAAATAATCATTTGCAAAGCTTCCACATGAAAAGCATTTCCCAACTTGTACAGGGACATTACAAAAAATAGTTATTTATTTATTACAAGTTATTAATAAAGCGCACACATATTCAGAAGTGCTTTATTTATCAATTCACATCACTCCCTGCCCCAGTGGAGCTCACAATCTATATTCCCTACCACATGCTCACATTTAGTGGCCTTCAACCTGCCATTGTACCCACGGTCCACTTAACCAGAGCAGATATGTGGACAAGTGGAACAGAGCAGCAAATGCAACATTTCAGATTTAAGGTTTAAGTCTTACGTTATGTCTTTCTTGAGAATTCTTGAGCACCATGCCTGCTGCTGGGTGTGGTTTTTCATCCCAGGAGGGATGAAGACATTGTTTCATCTTCCCAATGGACACAGACCAGAAGAGATGTAAAGAACTACTGGCAGGAAAAAGAGGCAATTTGTAGTCCCATACACATTTGCTTTACTTGAGCTGCCCACCTTCCACTGTGTACTCATAAAGAGTTTTCAGCACAGCCGGGAACATAGTCAATGATCGGCCTGAGACTACTTCCTCAAAATGTGGAAAAGATGATGTCCATCAAAATGAACTACAATTTCTACGAGAAAGACCTTTGCCATCAATTATGTGCAAACATTACAGAGGCACCTGTAAGGGTGGATTCCAGCTGGGACAAATTAATATTGTGTGAAGGAGATGATGTATACATCACCCTAGATTATACCATCACCCAAGCCTATATCATCATCCCATCTTGTATTGTGTATAAATTACAGTTGCGCTCCCTGTTAGATTGGGGATTTATTGTCCACTGTGGATGCGAGCTCCATTTGAATCCATATCACCACACCCCCTACACATCTTCTGACCTGGACTACAGGAGGAGCAGCTGCACTCTGGAATACGGTTGCATGGAGTTGCCCCTCTGACTCGCTGAGATTCAGGTAGAGGGACCATGGGTAGGCAGTAAGGACACTATAATCAGAGAACGCAATTTTAGCTGCTTTACACCATTTTTTAAACTATAGCCTCTATTTTCACCTTTTGAACATGTTTATGCAAATCTCAGCTGAGGTGTTTATGATTGATTGATTGGATTCAATTTTTTGGGGCACTTGGGGGGAGAACACCCTGACCAAGGCGGCAGCCCCTTGATAAACAACACAGGCAGCACCCATGTACAGCTATGTTGCTGATGCTAACGCACACACACACAAACAGAAAAAAAACAATTTCTTCATTTTTTTTACACTGGGGGTGAAGAGCACCCTGATGGATAGAGCACCCCCTGGACAACACAACAGCTCCCTTTATGGACTGCAGTGACACAGGAGCCACTGAAGCCCCCCTCTTCTGCTGGCAGCACAGCTCCTAGTATATAGAGTAACACAGCCATTATGGACAACAGGCACAACACAGCCCAGCACAGCAGCCAGCCCTAGTATGGACGGAGTGGACAACAGCCAGCCAGCACCTATGACAAGTGACAACAACCAACCAGCCCCTATGCAGTATGGATGGACATTAAGCAGCCAGCCCTTGACAAGTGTCAACAGTAGCCAGCCCTTTAAACACACAGCAACAGCACACCACTACCCCCTCCTTCCTCTTCACTCTCCACAACCAGAATAAAAATGGAAGTAATCACGGGGACCTTTTATACAATCCAAAACCCAAGAGAATCCGACAGTGGGATGATGACATTTTGCCTAATTTTGAGATCTGAGTCAGGCGGGAAAACCTGAGCCAACTCGGATCTCGGCTCAGATCGCTAAGTTCGGGTGGGTTCGGATCTCTGAGATCCGAACTCACCCATCTCTATTACTGTGCATACTCCATATTGGAGCCTCCAGGGATAGCATGCATGTACAAGACAAGATGGCCACTGTCTGTAGTTTTATGCATCATGTCACTGGGTTAGAGTGCTACAGGGGTAGAGAGACACGATATTACTGCATTCCTCAAACACCACTACTGTTATTCAGACGCTAGCTCCACTACAGTTCTGCACCACTTCCTGCATACAGTCACCGGCTGGTGAGCTTTATGCCTCCACCAAGCTCACGCTCACCTCCCTGACCAGTCTGAGTATGTGTACCTGTGATATAACTGTGAGTACGGCTGTACTATCACATAGCTACCAAATAAACCACCCCACTGGTTAAGTACTGGGCCATTTGTTGTCATAGGGCATCTGCTAGTGTGTACATACACTCTGGCATATCACAGCTACCTGTACACATATTCCAACAGAAGAAAGGGAGAACAGTTTAAAAATAGCATGGTTCAAATGATCATTGACCAGAATGTTGCATCCCCAGAATGAGTTAGGGGAGGTCTGCGGAGAGAAAGTGTGGCAAATAAGTTATCAAGTAATTGGAAGACAGGACCAGAGGACAATAGACAGTATTAATGCAAAGGTGATAGTGCCATGCATACAGTACAAGTTAAATATACTCTATATGTACATGAATTATGTAAATAATGAATTTTATAACAGTATTAATAGTAGTGCAGATGTGGAAAACATTTCAATGATTCATGTTTGTCAGGAATTTAAATTTCTTAATAACTGCAGATGTTTTTTTTAAGACATGAGTTAAATGTTCAGAGGAAAAATCCACAAGGTTATGAACCCTGCAAATATACAAGTAGGAAAAATAAATACAGAAAACATTGCATGCCTGTACAAGACAATTTCAGTATATTTGTAAGTTTTGGCAATTTATGTTTTTGTTTCTTTTCTTTATCAGGTTTCAATAATTTATTCCAGTAATAATGTTTGGAGACTGAGATGGTGAAAACTCTTCATTCAAGAACAATCATTTATTTTACAATGATGCGTATAAACCTTAGTTACTGTGAGTTACACATCACTGTTCTTCCTGTTACTTACATTTACTGAGGCAAATCTCCCTGGGATATCTCTAAACTGGCAAAAAAGACTACACACATCCCTTTTCAATTTTCACTTGTGAAGGAAGTGGAGCTGAATTCTATTATGTCTATAAAAGAAAATAAAATACTTAAGGTCTTCTGACTGCATATTGAGGGACTTTTTTCCAGACAATAATCATATTAGAGCCATCATTTGTTACTTATGCTGGGCATACACAGCCAGATAAAATGTCTGTCAGACCGACAGACATTTTATCTGGCCGGCTGCCAGCCGCAGATGTCGCCGGCATACACTGTGAGAGAAATCTCACAGTGTATAGCCCGACATCCGCGCTCCGCCCCCTGGGGAGGAGATATTTCCCTGTTCCTTCCGTAGGAAGGAACACAGGAAATGTCTGTCGGCCGCGCTGGGCATACACTGCCCGATGCGGCCAACAGTTTACCGGGTAAATATCGCATTGGATGGGCATGCTGGACAATCCTGCATGCCCGACCGAGCAATATTTAACCCTCAGTCGCCCGCACACACGCTACAATTATCGGGGCGATGCGCCCATATCAGGCGGATCGCCCCGATAATTGTAGCGTGTATGGCCAGCATTACTTAAATTGATATGAAACTTTATCACAACATTTGCAAGGATAGGAGGGGGAGCTAAAGCACATTTATTATTATTATTATTATTATTATTATTATTATTATGATCATCCACTGAAGTTTACAAAATTTTCTATAAAAAAATAAAAATATTAAAAGATCTGGAGCTTATGTCCATATTATGCCACTAATTAATGTATGACCTTACATTTGATCGCTGTGTGTCCTTTCTGCTGGGATGAAGTTAGGAAGCCAGCGGTCGAAATGCCGACTGCTGACTTCCCGACTGTGAAATCCCAGCATGGGACTAATGATAGGCTTCTAAATACCGATGCCTTTCATCAGCCCCATGGCGAAATCCTGACACCTGGCATACAGATCATAGGTAAGCCATGGGAGTTTAGGAATAGGAACTCCAGGGGGGATTTAGGGTTAGGAACCCCCCCGGAAGTGTTAGGTTTAGGCTAGGGGAAGGGGGGTTAGGGTTAGGCACCACCGGGGGGAGGTTAGGTTTAGGTGCCCCCTCCCGGGAGGTTTAGGGTGCTGGGAGGGGGGGTTAGGTTTAGGCACCCCTGGGGGGAAGTTAGGGTTCAGCACCCCTAAGGGAGGGTTGGGGTTAGAGGGGGAGAGGGAAGGGTTAAGGGTGTTACTTACCTCAGTCAGGATCTTCAGCTGCCGGCATCAGTATTATATCCGCCAGGCTTAGGTCAGGCAGTGATTCAAACTGTTTCCCTTCCTGCTATCACCAATGCTATATAATATGCTAGACATACCCTTACTTTTTTTTCTCACTGTGCTAGGGGGAGGTTCCATTCACGTTCCATTGTACTAGGTTTTCTGACAGTCTTTATACAGTTTTTATACAATATAGAATGGTAAGAGTTATTATACATATAAATAGAATAAAAAAATGTTTTTCAGTCTACTAATGAATAATAATAATAATCATAATAATAATAATTAGGGATGTGCGCTGACCGCCGTGTTTAGATTTTGGTTCTGTATCTCCTTCATGTTTTGTATCTGAATTTGTTTTTTTTGGTTTTGAATCTCTATCTTTTCTAAAAAAATCATAAAAACAATTAAAATCACATAAATTGGGCCTGTTTTTGTGCCTACAATATTATTAACCTCAATAATAATGTCCACTCATTTCCAGTCAATTTTGACCACTTTACAGCACACTATATTTTTTTCATCCAGTTTAGGCCCTTAATTTGTACCAAGCTAGCTGACTGACTAAGCTGAGTGGCAGCAGTGGGCGACACAAACATGTGACACACTTCCACAGAAGCATCCTCAATTTTTATGTCAGAATGTTGACTTGTGTTGCTCATCTCCACATTTGCAGAGGATGTGCAAGTGGTGGAAGGAGGCTCCTCTTCGAGTGCAGTATTGGAAAGGTCAGGCTCACACATGGCACCCGCCAACACACTTAGACTCTCCTGAGGGATTTGTGACATTTCTGAGGATGGAGTTGGTTCTTGTGCCTTAACGATTTAAATTTTTTTAAACATCTACAGGGAGAAGAGCTTACATTATCATAAGAGGCAGAACCATCAGTCATAAATTAAGGCCAAGGCCTTAGCCTTTCCTTACCACTTTGTGTGGTGAAAGGCATATTGCCAATTTTATGTCTTTCTGCAGCTAACTTTACCTTTGATGTCTTTTTCTTTACCACTGTAAAAGATTGGTTCTTTGATTTTAGATGCCCTGACTTAAGTTCTGTATTCCCTTGGGCATCGGCTTTAGTAGATGATGTTGATGGACTAGTATAATCATTCATACAACCATCCAACTAGTTGGTTGTTTGGAATGAAAATCTGGAAATTTATGGGAGCAAATGACAATTACAAGATTTTCATTTCAACCAACCATAGAGTTGCATGGTTGGATGAGCGTTGGTCTAGTGTATGGCCAGTTTAACTGAGGTCTGATTCTGTAAGGATCGTAATTGCAAAGCTGCACTCAGGAAGCTTTGCAATTGCGATCCTTTGCAGATATGGTAATGCAGCAGGAGACATCTTGCCCCCTATGCATTACTTAACATAGCTGCGTTGTTCAACGCAGTAACGGTTAATCTGCGTACCATTGGCCAGCTGCTGTGACCCACAGGGTCCCGAAGCCGGCCGCTGCAGTTTTGAGGAAGAGGTCAGGAAATCTCTGTCACCTGATGGAGATCCTGGCCTCTTCACTCCTCCCCAAAAGTGGCGACACGCCTCCATTTCGGGTAACAGAGGCTGTCATCACCCCCTCCCCAACCCCAAATGGCAGTTTGATGGTGAGACAGAGAACATTACAGTTTGGGTTCTGACCTTACAGTCCACAGCTCAAAGTAAAGTCTAAAGAGTTTACTGACAAAGCACATCAGATGCACACCACATTTATCAATGTAACCCTATATTGGATCCTATAAGGGACCTATGATGTGATGATGCCAGCATATATGTTTTTTATTGTATCTTTTATGGCTTATATAAGATACAAGTTCATATTGTCTTGAATATTTGCATGCTCTCATCAAATTGATATTATTCATTCACAAACAGCATAGGTGCATCTTGATCTCTCTTTGCCCTACCAGTGTCATATATACAGTATATGTGTGTGTGCAGGGGCATTGGGAGGGCAGTTCTGACGGAGCGCAAGCTCCAGGCTCCGGAAAATAGAGAAGGCGCTGTCTTGACTTAAGCTGGCCACACATCTAAAGATTATCTGTCCAACCAGCCAACTAGTAGATTGGTTGGAATGAAAATCTGGTAAGGAATACAATCAGCAATTTGCTCCCAAACGCTGGAAAATGGACTAAAACTGTTGTTTGAATAAAATGTTTAGATCAAACATTTAACAAAACTTGTCTGATGACCATTTTCATCTGTTTTCTGGCATTTAGGAGCAAATTGCTGATCATCAGTTACTCCCATATGTTACCAGATTTTCATTCCAACCAATCAACAAGTTGGCTGGTTGGATGTAAGTTGGTCTAGTGTGTGGCCAGCTTTAAGCCTGATTCTGGCAGATCCATGGACGGATTGCTATCACACTCTCTGCGAAGTCACGCCCCCTTGAAGTGACGGAGCTAGCGTGCGTCACTGCCTCCCCCTGCCTTCCTAGAGATTGACTTTGCTGGGAGGTGGGGTTTATGTATGGCAGCAACGAGAAGCGGAGCATACTTCTGGGGGCAGAGCTTAAGCCAGCCCCTGCACTTTTTGAATGTCAGGCAGCCCGGGTGCACCCATTACATGTATGTTAGCTGAACGCTGGCAGCAGCTTTGCGTGTGTATGCGACAGCTGTGACAGCTGCTGCTGAGTTAGAGCAGCCGGGGAGCAGCCACTGCAAACTTCACAGAGGTACTGGCCCCTTCCCTATACAGACTGTACCAGCTGTAGATAGGGGGAGAATATATTACAGGATGAAAGGGTAGTTCCTGGCTTCCCAGGAGCTCACTGATTGTGAGGTGGCTGTGTGTGGTGAGCTATCTCCTGTCCTGTTAGACAGAGTGATCATAGAGGGTGGGATTTTCAGACATGGCTGGGCTTTCCCTGTCAGGCATGGCTGTATGGAACACTCCTGTGCAGGCTCCTCCCTGGCCATGAAAGCAGAGTGCAGGCTAAACGCAGTGACTCAGTGGCCATGTGCTCTGCACCCACTCAGCCAGGGCTGACTCTCTATGCAGCATGAGGAGAAGCAAGGTGATGGACCAGGACTTGCCCACATGTCTGGGCTCCTTCATACTGTTCATATTCTACTACCAGAGCAGCCTGAGGTCAGGTAAGTATCAACCCTGCCTGGCTCCTCACGGGGGGAGAACTGCAGTGATCAGAGGCATCATGAGTACAAGCTCCTTTTTCCTGTTACGCGTATGCAGAACAAATCATCTTTGTTTATCATGATCTCTTGTTGCAGTAGAATAGCAGCCGTGGGGATTTTCAGATTTATACAGTATATGTGTGTACATTTCTCAGCAAGTCACTGACTAACAGACTGTAAGCTCTTCGACCCAGCACAGTACAGATCACCCCCCCCCCATTTATGCTATGAATGTCACTATCCTATCTCTGTGTAAGTGGCTCACAGCTGTGTTGTGTGATGGTTTAACAAGTCCCAGTCCTACCCTTTGACATGGTATAATATTGCAGCTCCGTCAGGCTGACCCTATCCCCTCCCCAGCCAGTACCCAGTTAATGACCTTGACTTAGGACTTTAATGTATGTAACTTAAAATGATGTAGAAGGTGCTACTGTCTGGCAGGGAAAGTGTTAAGAGAATTACAGGCTGAGTTCTGTACCCACAGTAATAATTATCATATGTCACTGTGTGTGTTGGGAACAAAAGTAGTCTCCTTTATTATATATACTTCCCCTCCCAGAACTCTGCTTTAGGAAACTTCATGTGATGTGCTTGCAGTGTAATAAATGAAGGCTCTCAGCCAGACCCTTACCATTCCTACTGCCAGTGATGAACCAGCACCGTATGAGTAAATTGCCCCCTTCCCTCCATTGTTTAACCACTTGCTGGCATTGCTTAGATACTTAAGCCTAAATGTAATAGCCTCTGAACTTCTAAAGCTGCGGGCATTTATGCGAGTCTCCCCGTATTTTTAAAGTGTAATGCTTTTAAAGGCTAAACCAAGCTGGTTTAGCCTTAAAAAGGATTGTCACTTTAAAAATACTGCCACTTCAGCCAGCAACCCCTGTGGCAGTGCTGGAAGCAAAAAAAGAGAAACTGCAGTATTATCTGGAGATGTGTCCTGCTGGTGACATATCTCTAATGCTGGCCATACATGCTACAATTATCGGGGCGATCCGCTATCAGCGTGTGTGCGGGCGACCGAGGGTTAAATATTGCTCGGTCGGGCATGCAGGATTGTCAGATATCAGATATTATAGAGACCTTTCTGTGCTATTAGGCTAACAGCCTCTCCAACACATGCTTCTGCATTACAGTGTGAAGCGTATGTGAAACATCCGGTCTCATCAACTGATAATCCTCCATGCTTCTGCGTTCCTGCATGAAACTGAATGAAACTCACATGTGACATCCGAACTCACCACCCAGAATCAACTCATGGGGTGCGAGTGGATATATGCAAAATGCTCACAGTATTATTTACACGATCAATAAGCACCACCCACGTGATGTAAATAATCACAAACCCTTATGTACCATGAAACTAGTAGATGGAAAAAACTAGTTGGTGGAAAAAACTAGTGGGTTGAAAAAATAGAAGATGAATGACCAGATAGTTAAACAAGGGGAGTATACACCATGTGTATCCATAAAACAAAAAACAACTAATTTACACATATAGACAATATTATCCATACTATATAGAATGTTCCATTAATATGCCTCATCCTTGGATGGCAACTGAACCTACTCCCCAATAAAAATCTAAAGTTGAAAAAACAAAATGTTCAAAGATCCAAATTTTCTTTACCCCAGGAACATATTGAGTGGATTGCACTCATTGAGTCCTTTAGGGGCCATGGTCCCAAGTCGGTAAATCCATTTCCCAGTTTTTTTAATAATAAAGTCCTGTCACCACCTCTTCTGGGAACAGGTACCCAGTCTCAAATACACCACCTGATGCCCATGTGATAAAAAGTGATTTGCCACAGGTTGGTCGGTGTTACCAGAGGATAGTGCTTGTCTGATCATACTATGATGGTTTGCCATCCATTCGTGAAAAGGGAGGGTCATCATCCCCACATTCGCCAGGCCACAGTGACAAGTCAGTAAATATATCACATAGTACGTCTACAGGTTACACATCCTGTGCGACGTACACATCCGGGTTTCTATGTATTTAGCTACATATTACCCACTGTCGATGTGGTATTGTGTGGATGCATCAGAAATTGTTTAAGATTCCTACCATATCTAAAAGCAACCATTGGTGGTTTTTGTGATTTAAACCCCAGAGAATTATTGGTTACTATAATCGGCCAATGTATTTTTACAGATTTGCTAATCTCTGGGGCTCTTTCATCAAACTTGGTTACAAAGATCATCCAATCTTTCTTACGTTGCTTTGGCTTATTCACAAAACATGCCCTTGGCCTGGTGAGGCACCCTTCTACCACTCTCTTGTGATATCCCCTTGATAAAAAAAACATTCCTTCATTTCTATGATCTGAGCCTCTGTTCTAGTAGCATCCAAATTGTTTCGGAGCACTCTGAGGAACTCTGAGGAACTGGGATATTGGAAAACTTTCAATCTCGGGGGATGATCACTAGTAGCGTACAGGAGTGTGTTCCTGTCAGTTTCTTTCCAGTATAATGTAATTCCTAATTGATTTCCTTCTTTAAAAATTGTCACATACAAAATATCAAGGGACCTGGGGGGTCATTCAGACCCACTCGCGAGCGGCAGTACGCTCGCAAGTGGGTCGATGGTCCCCACTGTGCATGCGCACGACGGAGGGAGCTCCGTTGTGTGCATGCGCGAGACACGGCGAGCGAAGGACTTTCCATCGCTCCGGGTCTCGCACCAAAGGGGGCGTGCTGTCGATGTTGATGGGAACGCCTACCGTCTGAAGCCGGCCCCACTGACATCACTAGTGATGTCAGTGGGAGTGATTTTGGCTCTGATAGAGCCAAAATCATTCCTGGCCTTGCGGTTGAGAAACCCAACCACAGGGTTTCACTCGCAAGTCCGATGGTTGCGATGGTCAAGACCATCGCGACCATCTTGTTGGACGCTCGTATATGCTGTGGGTGGTGACCCACAGCTATACGAGCATCCAGGAGGACGCTCCATTTTAATGGAGGTGGGCCCTGATTCAGAGCGAGCGCTCTGGGCAGAGCGTCCAGCTCTGAATCAGGGCCCTGGTGTCTGATTTACAAGTAAATCTCACAGGGGAGTCTAGAGTATTTAGTTCAGTTACCATCTCAAGTAAGCTCTCCTCAGTGCAATTCCACAATAGAAAAATATTGTCAATAAATCTTTTATCATATATAATAATTTCCCCATTTCTCTTTCATCCACTAGGGGACACTGGAGGTGCTTACACTGGGGTTAAGAGGCATGGATACCTGGAGCCGGCACTTTAAATAATTTAGAAGTGTGAAGCTCCTCCCCCTCTATGCCCCATCAGCCCTCAGTTTAGAAAATGTGCCTCTAGGAGCTGGTCACAATCTGCTGTGCTCCAGCAAGACACTTATTTATTTCTTTATTTTTTATTTGATACATCTTTTACATTCCTATAGGTACCCTTCGCCACCTATCTAAAAGGTGGGGTCCAGGTACCTGGCGCCCTGGTGTTTTAGAACATCAGGAAGGAGTGCGCAGGGCTCATTCCAAAAGAGCTCCTGACAGCTCCTTACCACCACAACAGAGTCTTCACACACAAGAAGAGAAGACTCTGCTGACTGCTGAGAGAGACCTTCGGGGACATGCAGTGAGTAACATGCTGCGCATCCCCCGTCTCCTTCCCTGCTGCCAACAGCACTAACACAGCATGTCTGCGCTGTGCTAGTGTGTACATAGCGCAGGTTAACAAGTGCTACACGTGGCTCCTGTCCCGCTGTAGGCGCTACACTGCACTGTGTTAGGGAAGCTGCGTGTACACAGCGCAACACGTGGCTCCCTGCTTTTCCCCTCTCCTCGCTGACCAGTGCTAGCACAGGCGATGCTGTGTTCAGTTACACATAGCGCTGTTGAAACAGCGCTACACGCTGCTCCCTGCTTCTCCCCTCTCCCCACTGATACATGCGGGTGGCGCGGAGGGGGAGGTAATGGCCACATAGCAGCCATAATTGGAGCCCTTAAGGCATGAAGAAGGGCGGAGCCTAATCAGCGCGGCTGTCTCTCTCTATACGCGGCAAGCGGCTGTGTTAAACAGCGTGGCTGCCGTGTTTAACTAATACATGCCTGCATCTCTCCCTTATTCAGGAAGTGTGCGGCTCTGGTACAGAGGCTGTGCATAATACACTGGGGGTGCAGGGAATCTGATCTGTGGGATGGGAGTGGGGTGTATCTCCTCCTCTGTATCCCAAGCCAGTCTTCTGCTTTTCTTTACTTCTGTTATACTCTGTCCCTCTGTGTGTGGTGACTGTGTGTATTCATGTCAAACAGAACAAAAGCTGCTCAAAAGATGTTTGTCTGTTCTAGGTGTAACAACAAACTATCTAAGCCGCATGCTGCTGTGTCCACATTATGTGATCCTTGTATAGCAATTGATCCACCTGTGGCTAATACTACCTCACCTGCGCCTACATGGGCTGCTGACACGGTAGGATAATGACGGATTTAATGTCTGAGTTAGCTGAGGCATGTAAGTCTCAGCCTCCCTGGGTTGCTGGGCTAACCAAGTCTCTAGACACCCTGGTACAGGTAATGGGTACAGCTGTGTCCATGCCCTCCACTTACAAGGACTGACGAAGGGGAAATGGAGGAAGCGTTACAGGACGAGACCCCTCTAGAGTTAGAGTCCACCTCTCCCAGGGTGGAATCTCTAATTTTGGCAGTCAGAAAAATCCTTAACTTACCTGAGGATGTAATTCCTGCATCCCAGGAGTGTGAATTATTTAGTGAAAGCTCAGCGGTTTTTCCATTCTCACTGCATCTTCAACAGCAGCTCTCAGTGGCCTGTAAACAACCGGATAAACGGTTCCAATTTCCACGCCGATTTCAGTCTAGCTACCCTTTTCCAACATCCATGAGGGAAAAGTGGGAAACACCCTCTCCAGTAGATGCGTCTGTCTTCTGTCTCTCTAAGAAAACAGCACTCCCAGTACCGGGAGCTACAGTACTAAAGGATCCTTCGGATCGTAAATTGGAAACAACGCTAAGATCTATTTATACCGCAGTGGGTGCCTAACTCTGGCCCACCCTTGTTACTGCTTGGGGAACACATCCGTGAGTCTGCAGTTTACCTGGGAGAAGTGTCAAAAGATATCAGTCAGCTTAGTGCTTGCATATCTGCTTCTGGTATTTTGGGCCGCAGAGCCCTCTGGTAATGCGCCTGGCATGCGGACGCAGAATCCAAGCGTGCGGTGGAGGGTTTACCATTCAATGGCGACATGCTGTTTGGCCCGGAATTAGACAAATGGATATTCCAGGCCACGGGGGGTAAGTCTTCCTTTCTCCCATTAACTGCACTGGCTCCCAGAAGAGCTTACGCTGGACCTTCGTTTCGTTCCTTTCGTGCGCCAAATTCCTTTCATGGTAGAGCCAGTGGTGCTCCCTCACAAGCAAGAGGCGGCAGAGGTAGAGGTCGCCCACACACGGCTGCACATAGAAAGGAGCCTAAACCAACTGAGAAATAGGTGGCATGATGGTGTTTAGTCCCACCTGGGACCACCTACAGTGGGAGCCCGCCTGCAAGTATTTCAACAGGTTTGGAACCAGACCTTTCCAGAACCATGGATCTGCAGACTAATTTCCCTGGGGTACCGTTTAGACTTCGAGGTCCCCCCTCCACCTCGGTTCTTTACTACAAGTCTGGCAATACCTGCAGACAAGGCCATGGTTCTACAGGAGGCTATCCAGGCTCTAGTAATATCATCTGTGCCAGTTCCGGTTCCAGAACATCAATGAGGTATGGGGTTTTACTCAGATCTATTTGTAGTACCCAAACAGGATGGATCGGTGAGGCCCATCTTGAACCTCAAGTCATTGAACCGGTATCTGAAGATGTATCGGTTCAAAATGGAGTCTCAGCTGTCCGATATTGCGAGCTTGGAAACAGGAGAGTTCCTATTATCCATGGATATCAAGGATGCCTATCTCCATGTTCCCATCTGGGAACCACACCAAGCCTTTCTGCGTTTCGCCATATTGAAAGATCATTATCAGTTTTGGGCATTGCCGTTCGGGTTATCCTCAGCTCCCTGTATCTTCACCAAACTCATGTCAGTCATGATTGCTCTCCTTCGGTAATAGGGAGTGAACATAGTCCCTTATTTGGACGACCTGTTACTCAAGGTGCAATCGGTATCTCTTCTAACAAGTCATGCCTTACTGACATATCAGACTCTAATCCAACACGGTTGGATAATCAACTTCAAGAAATCAAATCTCAATCCCTCCCAGAAGCTCCTGCTTCTGGGCATGATCTTAGATACGGCATCACAGAGGATCTTTCTTCCAATAGACACAGCCCGGGATATCCAGTTGTTAGTTTGGCTGGTACTCAGACCAAAGAAGGTCTATACTTCTTTGTCTGTGTCTCATGGGGAAGATGGTAGCTGCTTTCGAGGCACTACAGTTCGGGCTGTTCCACTCAAGGGTGTTTCAGCTGGACCTACTATCATCTCATCTGCTTCTACATCGACAGATCCATCTGAGCCCAGTTACCAGAGTGGTCCTTCTCTGGACACAGGGCCTGATTCAGACCCAGAAGCAAGTTGCCGTACGCTCGTCCGCCATACGAGAGGAAGTATTTAAATTCTAGCGTTTGTCCGTATGTTCGCTCGTAGCTAATTTTCCACCCTATAGTCTCCCAACCCCTCCTCTAGCTTGCGACCATTCAAAATAGCGACCGTTTGTCTCCTCTTTGGTTGCTTTGGTCGCTCGCACAAGTCAATTCCGGAAGTGGGCCTGTCAGATTTCGATTACCTGCTCTTTCATTCTGCAAACATACTTTAATCGTTTCATGGCAATCAATATATTAATTACCTTAATTGCTCTTCACATGCTTTCAATTCTTTTTTTTTTTTCATTGTCTATAAACTTTATTCTTGTCAGTGTGTGTCATTGTTACCGCAGAATACGTACGGTTTCACCAATGTTTTTTTTTTACAAATTACATGTTTTTAGGATTGATACTATTGTTTTCCTTTGTTTTTTATAGGCATACTTTAGTACTTTAATTTGTTTATTTAAATTAGCTTACGCATGTCACTGCATCAAGCCTATCATAATTCACATTATATTTGTGAGGGTGTAGGTCACATGACTCATACAATAACCAATACAATGCGTTCTGTTTTTTTTTCAAAGTACATAAGCCAATCAAATTTTTTCAGGGTCCTTTATTAAAACTGTTTTTTGTGGAAAAAATCATTGCCATCGTGAGAGCCGCAGCATTTACACGAATCGAACTCCTGGTCCTCACAGATGTGATGGACCGGAGAATCACTACTCATCCGGCCCCCATCACAAACCTCCGCAAGCGGCTCGCCTATGCGGAGGTGCGGCGGAGGCTGCGTAATATGGGCATCCGCCACAATATCGGGCAGCTTAAAAGGCGGTGGTCGGATCTCCACCGCAGGTCCCCCCGCCTTTTGGCGAATTTGCGTTAGCAAATAGCTGAAAGTAAGTGTATTTTTTTATCCTAAAAAATGCGTGTGCATGTTTTCCAACTAGCCCTGTTTGTTTATTTTGGACAGACCTGCATGTGCATGTTTTCCATCTAGCCCTGTTTGTTTATTTTGGACAGACCTGCGTGTGCATGTTTTCCATCTAGCCCTGTTTGTTTATTTCGGACAGACCTGCGTGTGCATGTTTTCCATATTTTGTATTTTTTTTGGTAAATTTTTGGTGGTGTAAATTTTTATCTAAACCCCCCCCCCAAAAAAAACTAAAACATTTTTATCCATCATTTAGGGGCTGAGCGCAGACTCCGACATCTAATGCGAGCAAGACGTCGGCCTCGTCCCCTATCCCCCACTCCCAACCAAACCTCCTCTCCCCAACCTTCCACAAATTCCCCCTCCAGCCCAGAATGGCCAGTCCCTGAGGTCCCTCCCTCTCCGAATATTCCCATCCCTCCAAATTCACCCTCCCCTCCACCCCCCCTCTCTTTTCATCACCCTCCCCTCCACCCACCCCTCACTTTTCCTCCCCCTCCACCCCTAGAGAAATCTCCCCTCCTCCAATGGACCAGCACTGGCCCACCTCAGAGGAGGACGATGTCGGGGCTCCTGGATCAGGCATCAATCTGACCGGTATGTTTCCCTTTTAAACTATGCTTGTTTTTTTTGGGGGGGGTTTGGGTGATGTTGTCCTTTTGCCTGTGCATTTCCAATTTGTTAAGTATTTCGAATATTTTGGAGATATATCTTTGAAAAACAATGTCTAGGATGCTTTCCCCTTACACATATCACACATGTCCAAACACTCATACTTGTGTCTTTCTAGTTTACGGTAACAACAAATGTAGTTTTTTGGCGTACTTCGCCCTTTTTTTGGCTGTCTTTTTATGTGTAATTTTTCTAGTTTGTATTTATATAATCTTTGTGTTTTCCATTTCTTTTTTTCTCTTCAAAACTTTTTTTTTTTTTTTTTTTAAGTATAGTCTGAATTGTAAGCTGTTTGGTAACATATAAATTAAGGTGTCAGTTTAGTAATCCACACTTTTTTTTAAACCCACAGAGGACCAGAGGCGTTTGCAAGCAATGCAGGAAGGCTTGCACACAGTGAGGGGCCATGTCGTCGGGATGCTTGTGGTCATGGATCACATGTTGGCGGTCCTGCGGCACAAAATTTTTTGTTTGTTCCCCACTCAAAAAGTTGTTTAAAATAAAATATATTTTGATTTATTAGAGTCTCATTCCTTGTCTGTAAATATTAGATTGTTTAACCTTACATAAGTAGACTATTGGAGAATGAGTTTTTAAGTAATGTAAATTAGATTCTAGAAAGCTCAAGTAAGTATGTAAGCTGGCACATTAAACACCTAACAATACCAATAGGTTTGGAGAATTACCAGGTTTTGTTGTTTTTTTTTGGGGTGGGTAATGTAAATATTAAAGCAAACCTGCTTAGGCCTAGATTATAAAACATACTGATTCACCATAATCCATTTGGGGTTTGTTTTTAGCCACAAAGCATGTTAAACTACTTAACAATTTAACACATTACAGGATTAGTCATTATGAAAGTTTGCATTTTTTGGCCCAGGTTACACGTGCTTTTAATGTACCAAGGAAAAGTCTTTTTAATGTCAAGCAAAAATTTAATACACACAAATAATAAACAGAAAGTGAATTGTGACAAAACAATTCACACAGTGAAAACACACGCCAAAAAACAAACAACACCCCAAAAAAAAAAAAAAAAAACAACACTCAAGAACTGTTGGAAGAAGGAGCAGGCCAACATGAATCCACAAATGAGGCGAAGAAATAATTGTTCCCGAAGTTATATCCAATGTGGCCACATGAAGAGAATTTTGGGGATCAGGTAGTAGGCATCGTTTTTTCGGGTAATTTTAGGGAATAAAAGACAAAAAATAAAAAAATAGTATTAAAATTGGCCATTAAAATCGAACATGTCTACATTGTGTCAATTAACCAAATGTTTTACAATAATTACCTAAAATATCTGGCCACCACATCATCGCGTATGGCCCCCCCACATACTGACCTCCGACCAACTTCGGGGGGGCCATCCTCAGGCAAGGCATCCACTGGCTGCATTGGGACACCACTCCTTATGGCAATGTTGTGAAATATCCCACACAGGACCACAATTTTCAGATGACGAAGGAATCATGTGCACTCCCAGGGAATTTGGCATTCAGGGACAGGATCTGGAGGGAGGCATCACATACCACCATTACATTCAGTAAATGAAAGTGTTTGCAGTTCCTAAAAATAGCCTTGCTGGAGGCTGAAGTGGTATGTGAGTGCCATCCACAACCCTTATGATGTGTGGGAAGCCAGCTATTTGGTAAAAATTGGCCTTTGCCACACTAATTGAACCCATATCCACTGGCATTTGAATAAAATGATGGAGGTGTTTAAAAATGGCCGCCATCACTGCCCTCAGGATTCTTGAAAAGGAGGATTGGGAGATTCCGGCAACTATTCCCACCGTGGTTTGAAAGGATCCTGAGGCACAAAAATGTAACACCGACATTAATTGCGTAAGTGGTGGTATTGCTGTAGGACTGACAATTTGCCGTTCAAGATCTCTCTCTATTAATGAGAGAGTGTCTAGGATGATTTGTGGTGGAAGACGGTATCGTCTTAAGACCTCATCATCTGGCATTCGAAAAAGGGTGACACATGTTCTATATATCTGGGGCCTTGTACGCCTACGAGGCCTACGCCTGGGACGAAGTTGAGGTTGGTCGGGTTCTGGAAACATGGCCAAGATAATACGACCAACATCAACCTGAAATGGTAAGCCAGGTAGTTATTGTTTGAGACAAATGTGAACCAAAAAAACTACTTATCTTTTCCAATAAATCCAAAGATGCTTACAGGCCGGGGTATTGTCATGAGTAGAAAAACCTACATTTAAAAATTTTAAAATATATTTAGTTTTTTTAGCACAAAAACTTGTATTCTAAACAAATTTTTTTTTTCCAAAAAATATAGAAGGGAGCACACATTAGTTGGGAAATGCATGCTACAATTAGTGGTAAAACATGACTTTACATTTTTTACACAAAAAAAACATTATTGCGCTAAATAGTTCACATTTTTTACTGGTTAATAAGGAAACATTAGTGCACTAAATAGTTAGCATTTTTTACTGGTTAATAAGGAAACATTTGTGCGCTAAATAGTTCGCATTTTTTACTGGTTAATAAGGAAACATTAGTGCCCTAAATAGTTTGCATTTTAAATTAAATACAACTCTAACAATATTTCGCTAAAGAGTACATCATATTTCTTGTTAAGACATGATTGTGTTTAAATTCAAAATAAAAAATTACTCTGCAAAACATATGCGAAGACCAACACATCGAAATTGTAACTTCATGAACCAAAAAAAACTTACCAAAATCCGACAAATAAGTCACAGTCCAAAAACGTCAATGGGGCAATGCCTAAATAACTAAAAAAAAAAAAAAAAAAAATAAGTACTAACATTTGGTTATTAGATCCATTATTTTTTTAAGGAGGTTTTTAAAAAGACTTACTCAAAAAAGAACAAAAAAAGAAAATAACCAATTCCAAAAAAGCGAACGGAAACTAAAAAAGTCAGAAAACCAAAACCAATAACAAACTCCAAAAAACCGCCTCAAACCACAAACCACGCCAACAATCCACTCCT
Source organism: Taudactylus pleione (assembly GCA_031769625.1). NCBI lineage: Eukaryota > Metazoa > Chordata > Amphibia > Anura > Myobatrachidae > Taudactylus > Taudactylus pleione. Next base: position 4,871,575 of record JAUIMM010000384.1, read on the forward strand.
CCAAGCTAAACCTCCAACATTCATCACCTGCCTCCTCGACTCGAGTCACACCAAGCCATAAATAGTCTTTATTTTCCCGCTCAAATTAACGACGGATAATAGGATCGCACAATCAATGATGAGGACGAATAATGCTGACGCATGTATAAATACGTCACTGAAATTCACAAACGGTCTGCTGTAGTGAAACTTTACTCTCTAAAATGGCTACAGAGCAGCAAAACACTGGCCAAGAGGCGCCCGGTAAGTATTTGTCTCTTTTGTATTAAAGGATTATTTATACCAATAATTTTTGGAACGTTTGACATAAAAATTAAAAAAAAAAATTTTGTACAAAAGGAGTGGAGGATGCCATGTCAGAGGCTGCTGGGCCTAGTTGGCCTAAGAAACAAACGGAAAAAAAAGGCAGCCACAATTCACAAGAAAGGAGATGGAGGTTTTTTTTCCAAATGTGCCATGACATCCTGCCACAGGCAGAAAGGAATATGGGTGCAAGCCAGAAGTGGAAAATGTGAGGTGACATAGAAAGTGCTGTCAATAGGGTGGGTGAGTTTGACCATGCAACCCGGGATGTCAAACGCCGGTACGTAAAAACTACATTTTAATAAAAAGTGGTTACAGGGACAAATACTGCAGGAATAATGCCAACTTTTTCACCCACAGATGGAGCGATTTCAAATATCGGCTGAAGCAAAAACTGGCTGATAGAGCTAGGCATGCAAGGGGGACAGGTGGGGGTCCCACCCCTGTGTCATTGGAGCTTAATGACTTGGAAGAGCTGGCCCAGGGGTGTGTGCAGGATGAGGAGGTGTTTGGCGTGTCCAACATGGATACGGACTTGCCAGACTTTGCGGCTCCTCATGTTGTCCCAGGTAAATGTTGTTATGTTACCAACTCTGAAATGTGTTTGTGACAATATGTAGATTCTAAAGTTACTCTTTTCTCATTTTTCTCACAGAGACACAGGCGGATGAGTCTGCTCCAGAGGGGAACGTTGGCCACAGAATTTCTGCTGGCTCTGCAGGGGAGGAAGCAGTAGATCCGGCTGGGGACCCTGCAGAAGCCAGTCCAGGGCAATCCCCCTCGCAGGCAGTGGCCCTCCTCACGGATCTCAATTTTAAATCGGATCACCACATGGAGATTCTGCTGAGGATGGACGCCAGTCTGCTACGGGTGGCGGAGGCCATGGAGCAAAATGCTGCGGCCATCGTGACCATTGCTCAGGCCCTAGCCGCAAATACTGGGGCCAACATCAGGATTGCAAATGCCCTGGAGCAGATCGTTCGCCAGCACATGGTGGAGCCGGCCTCCCTTCCTGCCGGAACATCAGGACCCTCCACCTCTGGCACAATAACAGCCATCCCTCCAAATGTGCCTAGCCCTATGCCTAGTCCAGAGGCCCCAACATCTGCCTCTGGACAGGCCAGCTGAAGGACCTCCCGGACCCGGTCAGGCTCCCTCCCTACCCTGGCCAAACGGGCCAAAAGGCGATGACAGCACTGGCTAATTTTCCCACATTCCTTCTGTGCTTGCCCCATATTCCTTAAGGGCCAAAACTTCCCTCTCCTTTCTTGTGAATTGTTTTTAAATTGTGTTGGACAACTGCCACTATTTGTGTTTGTGTGTTTGTTTTTTATTTTTTTTATTTATTTACGTTATCCAGATGTGATTTATGACAATTACACATGAAAAAAAAAATGTGTTGAAAAAATAAAACATCTGGCAAATCTGCTCAATTGTATTGTGAAATTATTCCAAAACTGGTTCATAGGTAATCCCGCAAAAAAACACAAAAAAAAAAGAACGGAAATCTACACATTATTTTGATTTCCGAAACCAAAGGGTTAAAAACCATTTAGGAGTCTTAATGAACACTTTGCCAAAAAAAAGGACAAGTTTTTTCTTGGCCCCTTAAAAATGAAGAAAAAACACAAACATAATGACAATATTGTTGCAATAAAATAACTCCCAATACAAAATGCAAAAACACATATTTTTCACAAAAATTGGTATGCTAATTGATTGTCTAATCCAGAAATTATCAGCTGAGTAGTTCACCTGCGTACGGTTTTGTGCTACTAAAAAAATACTATTTGATAAACACATTACAAGCTTGTTTTCAATTCTAAGTTGATTGTTTTTCTGGCAACAATTGATAAATCGGAAAAACATCAAAGAGGCACAGGAAGGAGGAAGAGACCATCGTCATTGCGGTAGAGAATACCAGACCACAAGCTGAACGAGCAGTTTGAATGGAAAGTGGATCAGACAGTGAGGTATCACTTGTTCCGTTCACATTGGCCGTTCGCATGAGATAATTTATGTACGCCCAAAAAGCGCCTCGACACACCTGCGTTTCCCATCTCCACCCCCGTCAACGCCCCGAAACGGGCTGTTCTGTCAATCACATTTGACATGTCACTTCCTGTTCGCTAATCGACGAACGACGGAAAAAAAGATCGCAATCAGCCGTACGCACATGCGCATTGTTACACCGGCACATGCGTGGTTGCACAACATCGGTTCACTACGAGCGTACGGCCACTTACGAGCGGCTCTGAATGAGGGCCACAGTCCAACAACCTTTTAGCGGGCCGAAGATTCGGAGTGTGGGACTGGATCATCGTAACAACGGATGCCAGCCTTCGAGGATGGGGAGCAGTAGTCCTCGATTATCACTTTCAAGGTCGATGGTCCCCTCTAGAACAGAAGTGGCAAATAAATGTGTTGAAGCAACACAGTTTCTAAGGACTCGTCTGGTAAGAGTTCAGTCCGAAAACGCGATGACCGTCGCGTACATCAACCGCCAAGGAGGGACTCAGGGTCACATGGCCATGCAAGAAGTAACTTAGATCCTCCAGTGGGCCGAGAGCCAGTCAGTAATCCTGTCGGCGGTATTCATCCCTGGTGTGGACAACTGGGAAGCGGATTACCTAAACCGCCAGGATATCCATCCCGGGGAATGGAAGCTTCATCCAGACGTATTCAATGCGCTGATATGTTGATGGGGATGTCCTCAGGTGGACCTCATGGCATCATGATTGATTCGTCAGCTCTCGGTATACGTGTCAAGAACTTAAGATCCGAAGCAGAGGTAGTAGATGCTCTGACAGTTCCGTGGATCTACGACTTCGTTTGCCTTTTTCCTCTGATTCCACTTCTTCCTCGACTGCTAAAAAGGCTAAAACACGAGTCAGTCTGTCATTCTCGTGGCTCCGAACTGGCCTCGGAGAAGTTGGTTCTCGGACCTTCGGTCCCTATTGGCAGACGATCCATGGCATTTTCCTCTGCGCCCGGATCTGATACAGCAGGGTCTTTTCATACACTCCAACCTAGCGCAACTGCGTTTAACAGGGTGGCTTTTGAACCCGATATTCTAAGACGCAGAGGAATCCCAGACTCTGTTATTCCCACCATGCTACGCGCCAGGAAACCATTTTCAGCTGCACATTATCATCGCATCTGGCGTTCTTATGTCTCATGGTGTTCCAGTCGGGATCTTCCCTCTAGGACTTTTCGGTTGTCCCGGTTTCTGTTTTTTTCTTCAGACTGGTCTGGATTCTGGCCTTCATCTTGGAACTTTAAAGGTGCAGGTTTCTGCCCTTTCCATTTTCTTTCAACATAGATTGGCCCTCATTCCTGAGGTGCAGATGTTTCTTCAGGGGGTCTTGCGTGTGCAGCCTCCTTTTGTACCTCCGATAGTGCCCTGGGACTTGAATTTGGTGTTTTTGTTTCTTCAGTCATCCATGTTTGAACCTTTGGAAGAGGTTCATATTAAGTACTTGTCTTGGAAGACGGTCCTCCTCCTGGCTCTAGCATTGGCTCGTAGAGTTTCAGAATTGAGTGCTCTGTCCTATAAACCACCTTACCTTGTGTTTCATGCTGATAGGGAGGAACTCCGGACAGTTTCCCAAGGTACTGTCAGTTTTTCATATTATTCAGCCTATTGTGGTACCGTCTTTGGTGGAGGACTCTGGTGGTTCTTCTACCTTGGATGTGGTTAGAGCTCTCCACATCTATGTTGACAGGACTGCTTCCCTCCATAAGTCTGAGTCATTTATTTTTTTGTCCTCTATGATGCGGTTTGGAGGGGTTGGCCAGTGTCTAAGCAGACTTTGGCATGTTGGGTCCAGCTGACTATTCAGCAGGCTTATGTTAGTGCTGACCGCCAGCCATCTTCGTCCATTTCGGCTCATTCCACACGTTCTGTGGGTGCATCATGGGCGGCCGGTAGGGGAGCCTCCACGTCACAATTGTGCCGTGCGGCCACCTGGTCTTCAGTTCACATGTTTGTCAAGTTTTACAAATTTGATACATTGGCTATTTCGGCATCCCATTTTGGCCGCCTAGTTCTGCAGGTGCCGCAGAGCACTCCCGTCCGTGGGAAAAACTTTGGGACGTCCCCAGCATTAGCACCTCCAGTGTCCCCTAGTGGATGAAAGAGAAAATTGGATTTTGGTACCTACCGGTAAATCCTTTTCTCTGTTTCCACAGGGGACACTGGATGCCCACCTCAGCGCTCTTCGCCTGCCTGTTCGGTTTGTTCCGTATGTTGTATGTTTTGATTATTGTGCGTTCTTCTCTCCCTTTTACTCCGCTTGTTCTCCATCTCCTCTCGGTCTTCATTTTCTAAACTGAGGGCTGATGGGGCATAGAGAGGGAGGAGCTTCACACTTCTAAATTATTTAAAGTGCCGGCTCCATGTATCCACGCCTCTATACCCCAGCGTAAGCACCTCCAGTGTCCCCTGTGGAATCAGAGAAAAGGATTTACCGGTAGGTACCAAAATCCCATTATTTCAGGAGTAAATATGTTGATTTGTATTCATGCATAAAAATATTTGCATAGGCGGGTGCTTGGTTCAAGCCCATGGCTGTCGCTGCCCATTGAATATAGTACTCCTCCTTAAACATGAAGTGATTGTTGGTAAGTACCAATTCAAGTAACTGCAAAATTAATTCAATTGGAGGACCAGACCAAGATGTAGTCAACATAAAATTACATACTGCTGCTATGCCAGTCTCATGGGGTATGATGGTATAGAATGATGATACGTCCAATGATACCAATAGAACACTGTCTGGCAAATCAATAAGGCAACAAAAATTTGCCAGAAAATCACTAGTGTCCTTCAAATAACCTGGTATCATGGTTATTCCTTGTTGAAAAAGGCAATCAACAAAAAGGCTGCAACACAAATCTACAAGGATCTGAGATATTTCCTGCTTAATGAGCAACAGCACTCACAGCAGCTGTCCCTATAGTTTTATCTGGGACACCTATATAAAATCTTAGCTTTTCTGAACTTACCTGCGGCACCTAAAGTCATCTTCAGATGGCATTAATTTACAGTTTACCTCTTGCTGATTGCTGTGATAGGCTCTTAATTACTGCAGTATATATTAATAAGGAATGTTTATCTTCAGACAGGTAAGATTTTTTAATTAATAGGGTAATGACCGCACATGCACAATAGGACTCCTGTTCATGAACACAAAAGTCCTCACAATACAAAGGACAGTTCTTATAGAACAGCTGTCATTCACGTAAATATTCACAATTATTCATGCATATGGCATTTATAAACTACGCTATTCATGCAATAAGTGGGATGTATCGAATAGAATATGCGATGTATAATACATCCTGCCCTATGCTGTGTAAGACGGACTCGGTCCCATACATTTGCTAATATTTCTGCAGCAGAAACTGGAAGTGGACATAAAGATGCACATTTAGTTTTATTGCATTATACCTTCTATTGCGTTTACTTCCTCCTCGGATGTGGCAAAAGAGGCAACAGACAATATGTGAGCCTGGAAAGATGTGTGGAGAAGGATAACGACTATTATTGATGGGCACTGCAGCAAGAATATATTTGGTATGCTGAATATACAGTATATGTTTTGGGTGGAAGACATGATTGGTTTATATTTTTCTATATAATATTTATATTGGACTATTTGAGAAAAAACATTCCAGTGATACTGGAGGAAAATAAAAGTTATTACAAGGCATTTTTGTCGCAGTGCACTGGAACCCATAGGTCACTTACCACATCTGGTGGAACTCGTCTACTTGTCTGGAATGTCTCGGCTGCAGCCAGGTCTCTGGTGGCGCCAGCTATGGTGACATGCAGGCAGCTGGTCCCATAGAAGTGCACTCGCTGACCTGTTTAAAATTCAAAGGGGAAATGCACGCTGAATGTGATGTCACATTCTGCGCAAAATTCAAATCTCCCTATATACAGAGGGAGACTCTAAGCACAGACAAGTGCTAGAGTATTAATACTCATCTCTAGCTCCAGTGTCCCTGCCTCTTTGCTTTGCTATTAACCTGTTCCTGACATTAGCAATTTCTCTCATCAATTTGCTTGCTACACTGTAGCTAATACTATGCTCTTGCATGTTTCCAGTTTCTTGTTCAACCTCCTACCCAGTGCCTTCCAGCTCTGTACTAGGGATCCAAGTGTTGGGCACTGCAAAGCCCAAACTTACTTGCAGGGGTACCTTGTGAAAATCCCCAGCATGTTAGACTCCGCTTCTCTGCTCCGAGAATGTCAATCCCACAAGTATAGGTCAGCATTCACTATCTACCTTTGATATTGTGACAGTATTCTCTAACCCTAATGACATTGATGCCACTGGTAAACCTTCATCAAAGGAGCTTCTGGATCATTTCCTCACCAGAGTTCAGAAACAAGACCAGTCCCAGATAATGCAATGCCTGTAGGCACTTATGCAGTAGGTTGATGCATTTCAGCCTCCTCAAGTACAACATGCACCACTCACCGCATTCAGGCTCCAGGTATTTCGTCTTCATTATGAATCCTTAATCCAGCAAAATTTGATAGGAACCCCAAAAGCTGTCATAGGTTCCTAAATCAGTGCTCAATTCAGTTTGATGTACAGGCTGACAGTTTCTCCCCATGAACAAACCAAGGTAGATTATGTAATTTCTTTATTGTCCGGCCAGCCCTTGGCTCCATATTATTACATAATTGTACAGACTTCCTGGAAACTTTCAAAAAGGTATTCAATAAACGTGGATGAGCAACATCTGCTGCATCAGATTTTCTGCATCTGAAACAATTCAAAGATGGACTCTAATATGATTGCAGCTGTGATTTTGTATGTAATACAGCTGCAAAACTATGCTAATGGTTCCAAAGATCACTCAAGCATAAGGACGTCCACTGCTGCCTTCTTAAATGCGTACAACGTCCCTTACCTGTGTAAATATCGGTAACATTGATGCACATTGAGCTGCCATCTTGTCCTTGTGGCTGGTCTGACTTGCCACAGACTGGGCAGCTCTCCTGACACACAGAGGGCTCTCATGCTGCATAGGAGATCAAAAGGGGTAATTTATGCACGCCTATGAAACTGCATTCAAATGGTCGAACATGTTTGCATGTTTCTGGCCACCCCCCTGATACCTCCCCTAAATGCTGACTAAAAGTCACTCACTTTGCAATGGATTCCTTTGTGCATGTGTAATCACAATGCAATCACTGGACACATGTAGTGCGGTTTATATGCATGCGTAATGGCAAACAATCACTCAATCTGCATACATAATCACCATTTCATCCTTCTCTGAATAAGGTCCTCTTTCCATCAGACGGTATGCTGTGCTTGCTTCCAAACTTGGTTGGAATAACGAAGCCCTGGTTGCTGCCTTCAGACAGGGGTTGTCAGAGTGAATTTAGTATGACTTACAGTAGCATCCAGAGAGTTGCCATCACCTTTGGACAGGGCCAGATTAAGGCTTATGGTGGGCCCAGTGCACATAAGTTGTGGGTCCCCAACAAGCCATACAGAGCATACCACCCTTCCCTCTCCCTCCCAAGCCATATGGAGCCTACCCCACTTCACTCAAGCCACGTGGAGCCTACTGCTCCATCCCTGCAGCTGATTACTCACCTGACCTGAGTTAGCCCGGTAGAGATGCTCCCTCTCTAGTCCCCTCATCAGCGTCACGTGACACATCACGACCGTGAGTAAATAGCCTATGAAGGGACTTAGACTTGGGATGGGAGCTGCTCTGTGCTGTATGCAGCAGCACTGGCTGTGCTGCTGCATGTATTAGAATTCAGAGCCAAAGCAGCTGATACCCCATTTGGGAACAGGTGCCACTGGACACCTGTTCTTGGCAGGGTCTCATTGACCCTGTGTGGGGGCCCCTCTGTGTGTGGAGGCCCCGGGACAACCGTCCCTGTCGCCCCCGCTTTAATCCAGCCCTGAATTTGGTTGAGTTAATATCTCTATGCTTTAAGGTGAATCTCCACCATAGAGAGAGAGAGCTCAAGAAAGAGAGTGATGCCAAGTCGCCTTAATTTCAAGTTGAATCCTCGTTTCACAGCTCCTGTTGCAACTTCAGAGACACCCATGCAGTTCGGGAGATCTCGTCTTCCCATTATGGAAAGAGAGAGGAGGCTGAAAAACATACTATGTCTATGGATGGAACTAAGATTCCTATGGCTACCAGCTGTTTTCCAAATATACTGTACATGAACAATATTTTCCAGGAAATTTTTACAAATAAGTTGGAATCTATTTGGATAACATTCTGACATTTCCAGCTAACAGTGCCGGATTAAACCGATGAAATATTTGGGCCCCCCTCGCAAATTATCTCCTAATATGTATACGTGCAGCAGAATTTAGCAGAGGCAGACCTGGTTGTCCTGACTATTTCTATACTAAGCATCATTCTATCAAACTTCTATCTTATGGACATAGGGCCATTTGCCTAGATGTTAGACTTTGTGTATTTTAAGCTATGCTTTTATATTTATTTTGTGTAATAAATGTATTCACTTGAAATATTTTGCTGTTCTTTCAGGATTAAGAGAATTTTCCCATATCCCTTTCCTACACTTTCTTAGCACTAGTACTTTATTTTTCACTTAACAATACATTTATTTTCCTATAATTTTGATGTCTGATGTAAATCCTTTTTAGTAAATGATATCCTTACCAATAAAAGTTAATGTTTTAGAAATGTCTAATTTGATATACCATTAAGAGTGCACACAACATAGAGGTCTTCCTAGTACAGTAAATTCTGATTTATTAAAATTAATAAAATACAATAAAATAAATAAAAATTGATCTCATACCCAAATAGGGAGGACTCTTGGCTACAGATGGTAAATGGGATCCAAAAATGTGAGAAAAAGTTCCTCCTATCATCCTGGGTGAGTCCACAAAAAGTCTCAAACTATCCCCACTGACGCTTTTCGATCAATTCAGGCTCTTTTTCAAGATCACCTTGAAAAAGATCCTGAACGGATCGAAACTTACTGCCATTGCTAACTGGCCTTGGCCGACTTCATTAAAAGCCATACAGCCTTTCCTGGGATTTGGTAATTTTTATTGACAATTCATTAAAAACTACTTGTCTATAGCCTATCACTAAATTACCAAAAAAAAGCCAAAATACTAGGATTTGGTCACCTGAAGCTGAAGAGGCATGTTTCCAGTTAAAGTGCTCTTTTACTTAAGCACTTATCCCCAGACAACCCAACTATGACCTGCCTTTCTTCCTAGAGGTTGATGCCTCTACGATGGAAGTTAGGGCCATGCTTTCACAAAGAGATGAAGCAGGAAAGTGGTAGTCTTGTGGCTTCTATTCTCGCAAGAGTTCAGCTCTAGAGAAAAATGATGCTGTAGGAGTCAAAGAATTAATAGCCATCAAGCTGGCCCTAGAAGAGTGTCGATACTGGAGGGGATTCCCAGTAACAGTCTTCACAGATCATAAGAAAATATTGTACTTTAAGACAGCTCATTGCCTAAATTACCATCAGGCCAAGTGGTTATTATTCTACGATTGCTTCAATTTGACTATTACCCATTGTTATGCACCTGCACATCTCCAGTGTCTTGTTCAGCCTCCTATCCAGTATCTACCAGCAAAGTACTAGGGAACACAAACAGAGGGCCGCATCCTGCATGTCGGGTGCCGTGAAGCCAAAACTTCCTTGCTGGGATCCCTGCTGAAAACCCTACACTTAAAATAAGTCTCCCCCACCAAATATAAATTTTTACGTTGCTGTTGAAATGTATACATAATTGCCAATCACTTCGCATTTAGTCATCAAAATAATTGTAAAAAACATGAATTTACTCACAAAGATAGGGAAATGTAATCTCTTTTAACATCAGAATATTCAATAAAATGTAAAATTATTAAACTGCGGGCCTGATTCAGAGTAGCACACAAACCTGTACTACTTTACATGAGAGACCGGCCCATGCTCAGGTTTTCACCTCGCGGCACCACTGACTCCTGTTATTCAATTCGATCCTGGTGATCCAGCAAACCGGTTCTATCCCAGTGATTCTGCACCATCAGTTCCAGTTCAATATCCTGTATCATTGGTTCCAGTCTGATACTTGATTCCATCGATTCCAGTCCGATATCCTGCATCACTGATTTCAATCCGAAAATTCGCACAATCAATTCCAGTCTGATACCTGACTCCGTCAATTCCAATTTGGTCCCGTTCCATTGATCCAGCAATCTGTTCCCATTCAGGATTTCCAGCAATCTGGTCCAATTCCGATGTTCCAGCAATCTGGTCCCATGCCGGTGTTCCAGCAATCCAGTCCCATTCTGGTGTCCAGTGATCCAGTTCTACAGCATTCCGGTCCCATTTCAGTACCCAGTGTTCCGGGTCCAGTCCTTAGTATTGCGGTCATTGTCCAGTCCAGAGCTACTCCGGTTTCCACTTTATCCAGTTCCCATCTGGTTTTAGCCTGGGTAAAATGAACTAAACTCTCCATCTTGTCTAGCTGCAGCTGAGTGCATCAAATATCTCCACTCTGGTTACAACCAAGACTCCGGCTGTACTACCAGTGCCTTCAGTCGCCAGCAGTGAGATCTTGGCTACCACTTACACACATTGCACACTCAATAGAGTCCACCATGCTTTACCCCAATTCATAAGCAGATACTACTTTAGAGCATCCAGCTTGCGTCAATAGCCTCAGACTGAATTCCAGCCCAAGACTCAAATCCGTTTCCACAAAAAAATCCAAGCACAAGCATCACACTCGCTGTCCACTGCTTAGAGATGCCCAGTGAAAGCATCTCACTTCTGCTGCTCATGCACAAAACCAGAAATATTGAACGCAGATCAGGGGGCCATCAGCCTTCTGAGTAAGTCTAACCTATTGCAGACATATTGGGTCTTCAGACACGCAGAGGGCTTTCCTGCTGTGTGCAAGAATGCAGTGGCTAATTTATGGATGCCAAGAAAGCAGTGTTTAATGGTCCTACAAGCCTGCACTTTTCTAACCACCCCTCGTTACCTCCCCCAAATGCTGACTACCTGTCACTCACTTTGTGAGTGAGTCCTTTGTGTGATTGTAATCACAATTCAATCGATGCTTGTGCACAGTGCGGCTGACATACATGCGCAATGGCTAACAATCGCTCGATCTGCGTAAATATCGGCATTTGCATCCGGATTGAAATCATGCCCACAGAATGGTCGGCAGCATGTTTCAATTCCAGCTTAAAGAAGTGTCTCCAGCACAACAAGCCCATGCTACATATAGAGATGATGATTTATGATGGTCTCTACAGTCTTTTCACCATTGGGGGCCGGCCGGCCTCACCGTGGGAGATACTTATCACCGGAGCAATTCAGCATTGCTCCAGTGTGGGGACAGCTGCTCCAAAATGAGCATGTGTGCCCACTGGGGAGGCAGTGAGGAGGCAGCAGAGGGATCCCTCTTCGCATTCCCAGAACTCCTTCCCATAGGAAGGAGCCAGACTCTTGTTATCGCAGGCAAACTCCGAAATCTGACTATGAATGACCCATTACCTAAAATGTGCAGAAAATTATGTTTCCGCATGTGTAACAGGCAATTTAGTGATGATGAATGGACCCCTCTGTGTGGGCAACACTAGTAAATGCCCACTAAACTCCCACTGCTGTTGTCTCTCAGAGAGACTCTCAGCACAGCCCAAAGTACTGCGCTCCTGTCACCCCTCCCCAACTCCAACCCATAGGTAAATACTGTTTACTCACCAAAGTTAGTTTTCTCTGCATTCTCATCTCAGCCACTGCAAGTGGCAACATCACATAATCGTCTCATCCGTATCTTGTGAGCTGGGTTCAGCTGCTGCAGTCTCTGCATGATGATATCCAGGTACTTGGAGATCATCGCTCCTATTTAGGAAGAGGTATGCTTCTCATACTCCCCCTCCCATTCAGCAGCTGCATACAGGAGGGGTAAAATAAAAGGGCCCAGACCATATTCTGCATGCTCACCGCTGATTTATAAGAAGGATGTCTCTTTCAGGGGCATCCTTCATTTTGGAGGTACTGTAGGCGGACTTGGCAGCACCAGTCCTAGGTACTTGCACCTATAGGCAGCTGCCTAAAGTTGCATAATGGTGGTGCTTGGTTCTCCTGATAATGTCAGAATTACCTTTGAAATAGCTACACATGTAGTGTTGAAGTGCCAGAGAATAATCATGCATACTATCAATTACTGTAAAGCATATTCTTATACTTTATTGGCTATATTTGGTATTTAAGATAATTTGTAGCAAAAATAATGTTTACTTCATATCTAAATGAGAACAAAACCCTAACAAGATAAGTGGAGGCTCATTCTGGGCTGGGTAGGTGACAATAACAATACACTAGAAATTAATGACATTACTGAATTACTAAGGCTTTAGCCAGTTCTCCTTGTTAATTCACAACGTGTAGGTGACAAGAGCACTTTCAGATGTCATGCATCGATTTGGGAGGAATAGTCAAGATTTGAAGGACATGTTTGTGCAGACTGCAATTCTTCTATATACAAATACTGAGCACAAAACTGTGTTTTCCATTTACTTTCCTGCACTCAGCATGACTAAGGAAAGAACAATGAGGACTACACCAAAAGATGTAGCATTATTGCTGATTTCCACTTACATTATAATTCAGGTGATATAATACAAATACTACATTTTATATGTAATATTTAAAAACTGAAACAACACAGACTTCAACTTTTGTATTTTTTAATAAAAGCTTCAGCTAAGCGCTGTTTTCTCTCAATTTGGCTTTGGGAGAAAATAATACCCCTTTTCCACCTAAATTCTGGGTCTGACCCAGAGTTGGTCAGTTCCTATCTGGATCAGACGCGGAATTTTGCCGGTACCGACTCGGGATATTCCCGAGTCAGCGCCGCTCACACCGGAATCAGGTCTACACAGACCCGGCTTTCCCGGGGTGAAAGTCGATGCTTGGAGATGACGTCATCTCCAATCGGCCGGCTAGCAGCGCACTCCAGATCATCGTGACCCGGGGTGCGCTCTTAAACCCTGCTGTTTGCCTGGGTTGGATTGCCGGGTCACTCGACCCGGTGATCCAACCCTCTCCCATTTTACACAAGGCAGCTGCCCGGGTTAACCCTTCAAAAACCCGGGTTTTAGCTCCGATGTAAAAGGGGTATAACAGTAGATTTTGCAGTAACCTGACATCTCACAGAGGAAGAGCCAGCTGAATTTTATTAGTAGGCTTACCACCTTTTAATTTTCAGATTCCCGGACAAGGAGTGTGAAAAGGGGGCATGGCCAAAACCACAGTAAGGTTATAACCATTTTATTTCCCGCATACTGTATGCCCCTTTATTTGCCTGTTCTTTGCTCTCAAACCAAGTGATAATATTATCTCACTATCCCAAAGATGTAGGATTACTGGAGAGGGTGAAAACAATAGTAAATATTAATTTTGAATGACAAAATTTTTGAGTTATTATTATTATTATTATTATTATCCTTTATTTATATGGCGCCACAAGGGTTCCGCAGCGCTTTACAGTGTACATAAACAAATGAGCACACAAGAAAACAGTTATTAACAGTACAAACAATGCGGGACAGATACATGATTAATATATTGCTGCATAACACTTAGATAAGCAGCATGGTGTAGGCAACCAAGGGTGGGGTACTGTTGTATATTAAAGTATAATCAAGTGAAAGAGAAGCACATGAGGGAGTTGAGTCTGTTTTCAGTAAGGAACACCCTGATCAGTGCAGTCCCTACAGCAACAAAAAATGTATAAATTGTGCAAAAATGCCTGCGCAACGTTATAAAGAAGGAGAGAAATTTAGGCTTAGGATATACATTTTTCCCATGCTCATAAATTACTTTTAATGTTTCTATTTTTAATGTTCTTTTCAATAATTAACCAAAGCTCAAACAGATCTTTAAATGGTAGTGTAAATGTGAATGTGCCTTTACGTTTTTTTTTATATTTAATCTGCACCACCCATGGATGTACACTATATTTATTGAGTAAAGACAATTTTAAGGTTATTAAGTGATTATGCACTTGTTAGGTGCACAATTATAATACAGGGCACATTCTTTCACAATGGCAGAAATATGTTATATAATCATACATGTAAATGATATGCAGCACAAGACATCACAGCAATTATTGAGTTAAGTCTTAGAGACAGAGTCAGGAATGTGTCATTAGTTGGATAATTATGTATTTTCTCATGCTCACAATGACCTTACATGTCAGTTTATGGGAATTGATTTATTTTTTTGTTCACAATAGCTTTGACCGGATGCACATTTCAGTTACTTCAATTATTTACTGGTGCTGGCCACAGCAAAAGGCAAATGTAACTGGGAGTGCTTGCTATGGTCTTTCTATATTAATTGTTTTGATTTCTTCTATGTAAAATATTGTGTCATGCTTACAAATACCAAATGAATAAGCAATGCTAATGCACAAAATTGCCCCAACATTTATTGATATAAAGCATACTTTCCTACCCTCCCGGAACAGCCAGGAGTATGGGTGTAACTACCATAAATGCAAGGGGTGCAGCTGTTATGGGACCAGAGCTGAGGGGGGCCCATCTTCCTTGTAAAAGTTACATGTGTTACATAAATTTTTCATCACTGGGTGGAACATAGGGGCTCTTACAAACTATTGCTATGGGGCCTTCAAATACCTAGATATGCCCCGGGCCAGGAGGCTCCTGAAAATTGGGTGGCATGCCCAGCCACCAAGAAAAGGGGGCAAGTCTCCTTGAGGCTAAAGCCGTCCAGCCAATGATGAGTTAGAGCCACCGGGTACAAGCGTCTGATGACGCAATTATAATTGAATCACATCATGGTGGCTCCGCCCCTGCTTCACATTGTCAGTAATTGCAGCATTCTATAGTGGAGGGTGGGCTTATGATGATGCAATTTCGTCATATCCCGAGATCTACCCACCCCATCACGCTACGCTCCCATAGTGCACATCTGGCTGCCCCCTACTGGAAGGGACAGCCAAATTTTCAGCAAGTATGTTTCACAGACCCATGTACAGTGTATGCTCATACATATTCTGCTTATCAGAACCCATCTGATAAGTGTAGCAACAACTTCAAGAAAAATGTAGGAAAAGGCAAGAAAATGTATGGAAATGGAGATGAGTGGCAGACAAGCAAGGACAAACATTTTAAAGAACAACAAACAAGGAAATTATTTTATTTTGTATTTTTTTGAGCCACCATATGACATATGTAACAGTTCTATGTGTATTGCATAATAATTGTTTTCTATTCTTTGTGGTGGTAATTTGTACTTACAAAAACTTTATATTTGTTTTTTTTATGTTACAACTTGTAGCAATTAGGGAATATGTTGCCACTAGTTTTGCCATAGTATTTGTACAAGATTTAGAACATTAAAATGGAAAAACTATTTCAGGAGCTAATAAAATAAATAAGTGATCATTAAAAAAGGTGGTAGTTGTTACAGAAGTATAGCCCGAGTGATGTGTTTGGATCCCCGTGTTTTGGTGCTAGCTTAACAGTGTTTTTAATCATTGTCAAATTTGGAACATGTCATCATCCTCCTCGTTATCACCACCACTGTAATCCACCATTACAGAAGTCTCTATTTGTTGTAAAGATCTTCCTCATGGAATTTGTAGTTCGTTTTGATGAGCATCAGTTTTTCCACATTTTTTGAAAGTCGTCTTCAACACTGATCGCTCACAAGGATTCTGGCTGTGCTAAACATTCTTTCTGAGTACACACTGGAGGGTGGATGGTTTAAGTAAACCAAAGCTCATACACTATTGCTGCAGTTGCGCCAAACAGCCCTTCTTGTCACATCTGAATATTTATGCAAAGTGATATGATGCAGTGGCTGTGGCTTATTTCCATACTAGGGTTCATGGTGCTTCGTATACAGTTTGAGTCACAGATGTACGAGTGTTGCTTATCATATTAATCAGTGCAGTCTTGTGAAGTTATTTGTCATATCAGTTTGTAACTAAGATGCATTTTGAACAAAAAAGAAGCGAAAAAGCCACTCTGTGCAAACCGAGTCAAATGGCATCTGGCGGCTCACTCGCACCAGACATCTCATGTCGCATAGTGTGTTGAGGCTAGGTGTATGTAGACACATATGTAATTTGTACAAGGGGAACCTAATTGCCTTTTTTCATTGCAGTAATCAAAGAGACTGTATAACATGCTAATTTGTACTAATAATCCTCCACCAATCTACTGATGTTTACTTTTTTTAAATTGTGTCATGGTAGACCTAACCAGATGCCATAATATTTCACTCTGGTGCACCGAGTTAACTCATCATCATCACAAGTGGGTCTCTTGAAAACGGTCAGTGTTCCTGTCAGCAGCATGTGCAGAAGAACCTGAAGCAGGAGATGAATTTGTGTCATGTGCTACTTGAGCTGACAACTTGCTCACATAAAGCTCTACAGAGCTTGTGTCAGTCAGAAAGAAATACATTGCATAGGACTTGGGATCAAGCATGGTTGTTAAAATATACTGTTCCAATTGGAGATGTTGCAAACCCTTTGGTCATGGTGGAGCAAAAAAAAAACTTAATCTGCAAGTCCAACATACTTAGCAGAATCACTTTATTTTATCTCCTCTTTCAGCTTATCTAGCTGCTTTTCCAGTAGTTTATTAAAGGGACTCACTAGACTCAGACTGGCAGTGTCTAAACTCATATAATTGGTTACAATTTAAAATTATTTCAGTAACCTGCATAAAACGGAGACTTTTCTCCATTAGCCCCATTCTCTCATGGCTTTATGTGTATGTTTGGATGGCTTATTGTTGTTCCTCCAGTTGCTCAAGCATACAAAGGGTGGAAATTCACCTGGTTACTACCTCTTGTTTCAGTTGGTGGCATGGAAAATTGAGCTGTTCTGGCAGCTTTTGCAATCTTTTACATGTGGTTGCTAAATGCCAAAAATGTCCAGAAATGTTTTGGGCCACAGACAACATCTCCTGCATGGTCCTGTCTTTTAAAAAAATCTGAATCACCAAATTTATTGTGTGCACAAAACATAATACACACAGTTGCAATGCTTTTACAATGCTACTTGCTTTATTGGAAATTACAAATCCAGACAAGTCTTAGTGGGGTAAGACAATTTGTTATCACGTACCCTGAGATTTTCCAAGAGACTGACACTGGTCTGCCTCTTAGTAAAAGCCAGTGATGCAGAGAGTAGCCTGAATGAGCTGGCATTGTGTGTTAGATGCTGATGCTGCTGAAGGTAAAACACCTACCCAGTGGACTGCCACTTTAATCTTTATTTTGACCAGTACCACTTGTTCACAGAGCTGTAGTTAATTGGATAGTTTGTACAATTGTATTTTCTAGGCAAATAATAACTTTTTGTTTAATGTCCCGGTACAGGTGAGCAGTTGCTGTTCTAGTAAAATGTAATTGAGATGTAATTTGGTATTGTGGACACATGACTTCAACTAATCATTTAAAACCATATGCAATAATCGCAAATATAGGATGCAGATGTAATGCTAACATAGCCATCATGGCTTTAGTGATCTACTATGCAACAGGATGTCATTCATGGTTTCTCTTGTAAATTATTGTTTCACAGTTGTTTCACAGTCAATTGTTGTTTGAGACTACTAGACTTCTTATTGGTCCCCTTCTGTGATGAAGATTCCCTACAGCAGCCCTAGAGTGCAAGGATTCTTCTTGAGAATTCTGCATAGAGGAAGAGTCATTTTGCCTTTGCAAATAGGATGCAGTACTTCCTCCAATCGCTAATGAGGAGGTTGATGATGAAGGCAGTGGAGATTGCATGTGCTGGGATCTACCCATGCTGCTGGTAGCAGATACAAGATCTGATTGGTATATATGCATTTCTATATTTTGACTGGAATGAACTTGCTGCAAGTGACATAACAGGGAGGAAGTGGCTAGATGATTAACATCCCTACCTCTACAAATAGAACAATGTTGTCAGGATTTGGGTAACAAAAATCCACAAGGAAGAGGTGACTTTTTTTGTCTTTTACTAATGCATGACAATGTGCTGTTTCTATTCCCTGGCAAGAACTTTTTACACTGTTGGCTAACTTACTTGCAAACAATCCTCATGCATTTCCACAGAAGCATCCTCAATATCTATGTAATCATCATTACGTTTATTACTACTTATCCTCACATTTGCAGAGGGTTCAGAAATGGTGGTTGGAGGCTTCTCTACAATTACAGTGTCATAAATGTCATAGCACTCATGGACACTCTCCTCAGGAATCTGTGAAGTTTCTGAACACACAGATTGTTCTTTTCACCTTAGTGTTCTTTTTGTGTACTGATTTGTCTGTTTTAGAGGTGACACATCCAGAGCGAGAAGGTGGTGCATGTGAGATTACAGCACATGTGTTTGGCCCTGACTTTTGCAATAAGCATTACAGTGCATGAAAGAGCAGTAGCAGGACCAATATGGATTAATTAAGTACATGGACTGAGCATTTCCATAACTCTGCATGTGATGTATGGCATGTTGCCAATTTAGAATTTTATGGCAGTAACTTTTCCCTTCATAGTTAAAGAGGTGATGGGCAAAATTCACTAAGCGGCAGTTTGACAGCGGTTTCTATTCTATTCTAAACCCCGGCGGTTTGATGGCTGTTTCTATTCTATGCTAAGCTCAGGGGTTTGGTGGTGGTTTCTATTCTAAACCCCAGGGATTTGGTTTTGCAGCAGTCTCTAAATGACAGCCCTGTTCTATTCCATTCTAAAATGTGTTTTGACTGTGGTTTGACGGCAGTTTTGCTAACTGCAGATTTACTAAGGCCAAAACCGCTGCAAAACTGCCATCAAAACACATTTTAAAATAGAATAGAACAGGGCTGTCATTTGGAAACTGCTGCAAAACCATACCCCAGGGTTTAGAATAGAATAGAAACCGCCACCAAACCCCCGGGGTTTAGAATAGAATAGAAACCATCACCAAACCGCTGGGGTTTAGAATAGAATAGAAACTGCCGTCAAACCACCGCTTAGTAAATTTTGCCGATGTCTTTAATATTGTGAAATACTTTTTAGATTTGAGGTGCCCTTTATACCTTCTTTCCCCTTGATCTCCTTTAAAAGTAGATGTTGAAGTACTATGACTGGCAGCACTAGTACTGGGTGGCTCTTCTTCTATTGACTGATCCATGATTGATTACATTTATTTTAACCAGGATAGGAGCAAAGCTTCTGTAATTGAACTTAACTGCCACCACACAAGGTCAATGTACCATGAGATTGGAAACGAGGGATTGTTACCTTTACCATTCAGTTCTGTTAACAGACTGGAGATTTTAATTGATACCACCAAAAAATGCCTTTTTTTACACTAATTATTTTTTGGGTGCAGCTGATGGGGATACAACCCCACCCAATAGTACAGTAAAATATGCTGCCTCTCCTGTAGAAATAATATGATTTAAATTGAATTATAAAAGACTGGAGATTTTTTTAGAGACCAGAAAAAAAATGCCTTTTTTGCACTTAACATTTTTTGAGGTGCAGCTCACGGTGCCATGACCACCCCCATAAATATAGCAATATACACTTCCTCTCTAAAACACATACTCTAGTAGAAAAAATATTGTCACAATACCGGGACTTAGTCACTCTTATCATGTCCAGCAGTACTTAACCAAAGTGGGTCATTCTGTCCAAGTGTACTGTTAAACAATTCCCTGAGGTTCATGGGCACAGCCATTTTGTCTCTGATCAGGTAAGCACCAGTATCCAATCTGTACCTGTCTCCTGCACTCACATGACCACATCAACCTATCCCTTACAAGAGTGCCCTATTTATGCCTGCACCTATTACTAGCACCTTGTCAGAACAATGTGGTTCTTTTCCTCCCAGTGATCTCACTCACTAGTGAATAAGTGCTTCCTCTGAATTATTACCTGAACCTGTGCTACTAGATTCCTGTAAGCTGCTGCTTCTGAGTTTGCTCCATCCACTCTGCCCACTCTACAGCACTGCACTGTATGCTGCTTCCAGCCTGCACCTACCAGCTTATGTTCAAGCACCGGTCTCAGTCCGACTCAGCTACTGTTACTTTCACTTTTAAAAGCTGGCTCAAGCCTGTGGTTCCAATCTGGCTGGCTGCTGCTATCTCCGTTTCCCACTTTGGTTCAAGCCGGTGGTCCCACTCATTTGGCTGCTGCTATCTATCGTCCCACTATGGTTTAAGCCTGTGCTTCCACTCTGGCTGTCTGCTACTGTCACCGATTCCACTCCAGTCCAACCCAGTGGTTCCATTATGGCTGGCTGCTGCTCTCTCTAGTCCAACTTTGGTTCAAGCCTGTGGTCCCACTCCAACTGGCTGCTGCTATCCCTGGTCCCACTCCAGTTCAAACCTGTGGTCCCATTGTGGCTGGCTGCTACTCTAACCATCCTACTCTGGTCTAAACCTGTGTTCCCACTCCAGCTGGATGCTAATATCACTGGTTCCATGGTTCCACTCTGGCTGGCTATTAATCTCACTGGTTCCACTCTGGTCCAAGTCTGCAGTTTTACTTTGGCTGTCTGCTACTCTCACTGATTCCACTCCAGTCCATGCCTATGGTTCCATTCTGGCTGTATGAATATTTTTACAGGTTCCACTCTGGCCAAAGCCTCTGGTTCCACTCTGGCTACTCTGCTGTTACCACTAGTCCTATTCCAATTCCACTCAGACTCAGTTACTGTTATTCTCACAAAGGTAATCTGACTTCTCTCCTTTCTATGAGCCCCTTGCATGCTAAGGCTGCTGGGGATGAATTTTCATCACAGAAGGGTACCAAGATGACTCATAGTTTCAAACAATGATTGACTATGAAACAATCATTTGCAAGAGAAACCAAGTATGAAAGCCACCAACCAGTTGTATAGAAGATCACAGAAGCCATGATGGCTGTATTAGCATTAGATCAGCATCCAATATCCACAATCAATGCATGTCCCAATAAGTTTAAGACATATATCCATGTTACCAAATTCCATCTCCATTCTATTTTACCAGAACAGCAATGCTATTGTACTGACTATCCACTTAACTACAGCTATGTGTACAAATGGTAACTGATTAAACTAAATATAACATGACTGAGAGCCCACTAGAGGGTGTATCGCCTTCAGCAGCAATATCTAAGGGGGCTGTCACACAGGGCTGGACATAGAAGGGACTGTCACAACAGGGCTGGGGTACAGGATGAAGGAGTTGTCACACAGGGCAGGGCATAGAAGGGCTGTCACACAGGGCTGGGCATAGAAGCAGCTGTCATGCTGGGATGGGCATAAAAAGGGCTGTCACACAGGGCTGGGCATAGAATGGACTGTAACACATGGCTTGGGTACATGATGAAGGGGCTGTCACACCTGGCTGAGTATAGAAGGACTGTCACACAGGGATGGGCATAGATGGGGCTGTCACACAGGGCTGGGCATAGAAGGTGCTGCCTGTCACACAGGGCTGGGTATAGAAGGGGTTGTCACATGGAGTTGGGTTCCCCTCATCCAGGTCTTACCTCTTTGCTCAATGTCCCATGCTGGATCCTGCAGCTGCCCCTTGTGCTCTGCCCAGGAGCTTTCAAGCAGGAAGTGAAGTAAACTCCCTTCCTCTCTAGCCTGAGCAGAGCACGAAGGTTGCGGTGTGGGGCTGCCTCCTGCAGTACTGCCGGTGGCCACTAGGTGGCTCTGCCAGTTACAGGCAGAAAAATAAAATATAAAAAAAAAATCACCTGGCTGTCAGGTGGCCCAACGGATGCGATGGCCCACCGGGAATCTTCCCTGTGAATTTAATGGTCAATCTGCCACTGGCTGTCTACACTCTTTCAAAAGGTAGATGCAAAGGGTCAAACATGACCAATTATACAGGGTTACAAACTGGATGCTCTAAATAATTAAAGATCTATTAATCAATGTGTACACATTTTGCAAATCACAGTAGTAACTATCATTTTCAGGTCACTCATTTTAGATGAAACAGTGCTATTAATCCCTAATGAATATCCACAAACACTAAATCATCCATTACAGAAATTCATCCCAATTTTTTGTTACATTTTACTGTGGATTAGCTCATTTACTGCTAGCATGAAAAAATTGTGAGATTGTGCATATGAAATGTATTAATCTGCTCACACAATGTAATTAAAGCCGTTGTAATTCTTTCTCATAAAAATCCAGAGGAGGAATTGAGAAGAATTTATGTTTACACCCAGTAAGGGAAACAGGTATATCTTTACCATATGCCCTAAAGAAAGAAAAAAATATACAGGCACTGTATATGATTATTTATACATAATATTAATGTTTCTATACATGGTTTTGTTGCATGTTTATTTGAGATTGTTTCCACAACAGTGTGGTTTACTTTTTACATGTTTCTGTTCTCATTTGTTCTATAAATAAGTTTATTGAAGAGAATGCATTAAAAGTTATATTTTAAACTAAAAATACATGTACAAGTTGTGTCTCCACAAAGGGTTCTTCCTTTTTTGGTTTGTTGCAACCTTGCACAAAACTTCCCTAGTGCTTATATTAGCCAGCCAGCTCACTGCAGCTTTTGCCCAATATTGGTTGTGAGCTGGAAATTGACTGGAAATGAGTGTCATTGATGTTAAAAATACTGTAGGATCAAAAACTGGTCCAAAGTACATGATTTTAGCTGTGTTTATTATTATTTTAAAGAAATCCAGATCCAAAATTTTAACACTTGAGGGTGATTTTGCCTGAATCAAAAAATGTTGATGATTTACAATCAAAACCAAAACATGGGGACCTGTGCATCTCTCTTATACATACACACACATTGGATCAATAAGGGAGCCGCTGACACATTTTCTCAAAGAGATCGAATGCATTAGAAGCTTACTGTTTTATATATAATGTTGTAAATTGGTTAAACTATTTCCCCGATGGATCAGAGAACATTGCATTTATTGATCTTCTATTTAAAACAAATTACATCTGAGTGCTGTTTGTGGATGTCAGCTTCATTCTAACAAACTAACAGCTTACACACTAAAAGTTGCCACCTCACATACCCAGACTTTGTAGAATAAAAGATACAACTGCGGATTAACTTGTCTAAATAATTCCTTCTGTAATTGTAAATTTAGATTTGCTATTGTGTGCATCCTTTAGGGACATTGAGTTACAGAGATTCTATATTTGACTGGTCATTGCTCTTTAACAACTATTAGCTATTTATCCATAGACACATTAGCAATTTCATCTACAAGTATCTACAATTATAGATATTGTGACAGTATCACCAGAGATGGTGCTGGTGAACAGCAGGTTCTGTGTGAGGAAGGAGAGATCAACCCACACAGAGAAGAAAAGGAGCGTGGGAACATACCTAGAGGTTGCCCTTTGCTCAGAGCCCAGCTGGGGGCTGGTCAGACAGTCCAAGTGGGATTGTGGGTGCCAGACAGAGCTCATTGTGCTAGCAAGCCATTGAGGGCCAGGAGGCTTGAGTTTAGACCTGTGGGAGACAAAGAAGGCCAACAAACTCTGGGACTGAGCTATGTGAATGTGAGTAGGCTAGAGCCTATGTTACCTGCAAGGAAACAAGCCAGTTTTGAGGTTGTACATGTGAGGAGCTGTGGCAGCCAAAGTCAAGCCAGGCTGGAACCTGTGATAAACAGTACCTCTGAGAGACAGGACTGGCGAGACTTTGAGAATCTCTATGTTTACAGACTAGCTGCCCATTATAGTCAGGGTTCAAGCAGTAAGGAAGTGAACTGCATGAGGGGCTAGGTTGTTTATTATTTTCTTCCTGAATTGCTGACAAGTAAAGCACAATTTATACCACTTATCAATCAAATACCCGGAATCTTCCGGTGCTTGGAGATTACATCATCTCCAAGCGCCAGGAAATGCAACTCTCTCTATGCTGTGAACTGGACATGGGTCGAATGACCTAGGATACCAGTTTTCACTGAGCCTTACCTGCGTAAGATGCTGCTTGAGACCTGGGAAGAAATGCCGGGTCAGACGACCTGAGATTTTTCCACTGGGCTGCGACCCGGGTTGACATGGCAATAACCTGGGTATTTGCTGTGGTGGAAAAGGGGTATTATTTTCATTTAAACCTAAAGAACTGCATGTGGATTTTTATTGTGCAACTACTCACTGCACCATTGACCTCTCTACGGAGCTAATTATCTACAGTATCTATGTATGTATATATGTATGTATGTATGTGTGGTTAGTATTATACATAAAAGCTTTTTTATATTACATATTTAATTTAGAATCTTTTTGTGACAGTATCTCAAGTTTATCTCTGTCGTTTTTCATACAAGGACAGGAAATATTGTGTTTTACTGCTGATTGGCTTATATATATCTTCATTCTTGTTGATGTTACAGTGGTTTAAAAGGAGAGATAACTGAGGGCTGTATAAACTAGATATGAGCAAGTCTGGTTCTCCGAGAACCGGACCCACCCGAACATTGCAATTCTAAGTCGGATCTGGGTCCGGCTCGGATTTTTCTGCCTAACTCAGAATCCGAAACAAGGCAAAATGTCATCATCCTGCTGTTGGATTCTTGCAGGTTTTAGATTCTATAAAGGTTCCGGTGATCGGCGCCATTTTCACTCCAGCTGTGGATAGTGTACAGAGAACAGACGCACCCTGTGCTGCTCTGTCTCTTCAAGGGTGCAGTGTTGTCAGGCTGGGGCTGCAGTGCATAAAGGGGGGTGCTTCTGTGTCACTGTTGTCCTGTCAATTAAGGGGCTGGGGTGGCTTCAGTAAATAAAGGGCTGCTGCTGTGTTGTACATAAAGGGCCTGGGGCTGCAGTACATAAAGCGTGGCTGCAGTACATAAAGTGGTACTGCTGCATTGTCCTGTCCATCAAGGGGCTATGGCTGCAGTACATAAAGGGGAGCTGTGTTGTCCAGGGGTGCTCTGTCAATCCAGGGGTGCTCTTCCCCAGTGTAAAAAAAAAGTGAATTAAAATGAATAATTATTATTCTACAAAAAAAAAAAAATAATAATTTTTTTGAGTGTGTGCTAGCTACGCTATTATTGTTTGGTGACACTGCTGGCCAGACCGCAATTTATCATCCACTTGGTTGTGACTGCTGGTGGTCCATCTGCACTCCACAGGGTTGCTTTGTTGTCAAACAAAAGGGTGCTGTGTTGTCCAAGAAGGAGCTGCTGACTTGTTCAGGGGTGCTCTTCCCCAGTGTAAAAAAATTATTGTTCAGAGACACTGCCGGCCAGACCGAAGTTTATCATCCACGTATTTGTGACTCTGCAGGTGGTCCATCTGCACTCCGCAGGGGTGCTTTGTTGTCCATAAAGAGGTGCTATGTTGTTCATCAAGGTGCGGCTGCCTCACCGAGGTGTGCTCTTCCCCAGTGTAAAAAAAAATAAGTTAAATAAATATATCATTCTACAAAAAATTTAAAATATATTCTTTTCATTATTTTGTTTGTGCTAGCTACGCTATTATTGTTCAGTGACACTGCTGGCCACACTGCAGTTGATCATCCACGTATTGTGACACTATAAGTCATAGCACAGCGTGTCATTCTTATTCATAGAAAATATTGTGACACTGTAAGTGGTAGCAAAGTGTGTTATTCTTTTCTTATTCATAAAAATGTTTGCGACGCTGTAAGTGTTAGCGCAGTATTTTACTCATAAAAAATCTTGTGACACTGTAAGTCGTTGAACAGTGTGTTTTCTTATTCATAAAAAATCTTGTGGCACCCATTTTCCAGCATTTTGAGCAGCACAGAGAGACCCAACGTAGGACCTCGGAGAGGAAAGTTTTTGATAATATGGGTGCAGGGTGTGAGGTGCGGGCCCCCCTGGACCTAGGGACCCGTGTGCACTGCACACCCTGTACCCATTATAGAAATGCCCCTGCCTGCATCCAATTTCATAAAGCTAACTCAGTCCTCCCCTATCCTGGATTCCTCAGCAGAATCCTTGAGCATTATGCCTGCTGCTGCTGGGAGTGGATCTTCATCCCAGAAGGGGACCAAGAAGACTACTAGTAGTAGTTTTAAAAAAACAATTGACTTAAACAATCCTTTGCAAGGGGGAGCAAGTATGACATCCAGTTTCACAGCGGATCACTGTTGCCATAACATCTATGCTAGTATTAGATGTGCATCTGGTAGCCACCATTAGTGCAGTGGATTTTAGACAGTTAATTGAGGTCCTCTGTCATGGCTACCAAATCCCATCTAGGTTCCACTTCACTAGAAAAGCAATTCCCAGTCTGTACAGGGACGCTAATAAAAACTTAATAAGTGTCTTCCAAAATGCCATTGTACCCACTGTCCACTTAACCACAGATACAGTATGTGGAACAGGGTAAAAGCAAGATTACATGACTGTAACAGCCCACTGGGTGGGTGTATTGCCTTCAGCAGCACCAACAGCAGCTGAAGCATCTAAAAAAATGCAGCTTATTCAGAGGCAGGCTACTCTGTGTATAACTGGTTTCTCTAAGAGGCATACTGCTGACAACTTCTTAGAAAAACTCAGGGATGTCATTGCAAAATGGCTTACCCTGTTTGGACTCTCCTCAGGATTTGTGATTTCTGACAATGCCATCAATATTGTGAGAGCATTACAGCTGGGTGAATTCTAACACCTTCCTTTTTTTGCTTACACTATTAACTTAGTGGTGCAAATTTTTTTAAAAAGGACAGGGCCGTATAGGAGATTCTCTCCATGGCCCGCAAACTTTCTGGGTATTTTCGCCATTCAACAGTTGCATGTACAAGACTGCAGCACCTGCAAGAAATGTTGAATTTGCCCTGTCACCAGTTGAAGCAAGAGGTAGTTACGAGGTGCAACTCCACCCTTTATATGGAGGAACAGCAAAAAGCCATCCAAAGCTACACAACAAAGTTTGATATAGAAAGAGGAGGGGGATTGCACCTTACTCAAGCTCAGTGAAAAATATTTTTCATGTTGTGCAGAGTGCTGAAACCCTTCAAAGTAGTCATCTGTAAAGTGAGTTCAGACACTGCCAGCTTGAGTCAGGTAATTCCCCTCATTAGACTGTTTTAAAAGCTGCTTGAGAAACTGAAGGAGGAGCTGAAATGAAGCAATGCCACTAAGCATGTTGGACTTGTAGATCAAGTCCTTTATTCACTTTGCCAGGATCCAAGGGTTGGCAGAATCTTCCAATCGGAGAAGCACATTTTGGTGACCGAGCTCGATCCTAGCTTTAAGTCATAAGTTGCATCATTCTTCCCAATGAACACAGATCTGAAGAGATGCAAAGAGCTATTGTTAAGCAAATTGTCAGCTCAAGTGGCAGTGATATCTCCTTCAGTTTCTCCAGCAAGTGCGGCTGGAGAAACACAACCAAGTTTTGACATCTGGTTGGGTCTAAAATAATTGCCTGCAATTACTGAGACCTCTACCATGAGTCCATCTGATATGGTCACCTTTCAAAGAATGGTTGAGGATTATTTTAATGAGAGCATCCATATAGGCTTGTCAGACAGTCCATTTCACCACTGACAGGAAAGAATGGCAATTTGGAGGCCCTTGCACAAACTGGTTTTGCTTTACTTGAGCTGCCCACCCTCCAGTGTGTACTCAGAAAGAGTTTTCAGCACAGCCAGGAACCTTGTCAGCGATCGGCATAGGAGGTTTCTTACTCAAAATGTGGAAAAGATGATGTTCATCAAAATGAACTACAAATTTCATGAGAAAGACCTTTACCACCAATTACATAAAAAAATTACAGAGGCACCTGAGGCTGTAATAGTGGATTCCAGTGGGGACAAATTAATATTGTGTGAAGATGATGTACACACTGTAAAGCCAGTTTGTGCATGGTGAGATCATTGCCAGCAATGTCAGCTGCTAGTTAGTAGCTTGTTTTATGGGGACCCAAACAAACCAATTCCTTCAGCCACAATTGGCAGTCCCTGTCACTGAAGTGATTGGTTTATTAAACTGTGCATGTCCTATATACAACATAAGGGTGGGTGGAAGGGCCCAAGGACAATTCTGTCTTGCACCTCTTTTCTTTGCATTATGTGCTGTTTGGGGCATTGCTGACTGACTTTTAATTTTAATGTTTATGAAATTGCCATCCCGTCTGCCACTGCTGTGTTGCAAAAGTTTAATAGATGTCCTATATTTTTTAAACTGCCGTGCTTTTGTGCTACTGCTCTGATGCTTACTTTTTATATAGTTTCATACTGTATTTATTTCAACTAAGATCACAAATAGGTATACTTGTAAAATAGTCTTATGCCATTTTTCAACCTTGATTTGTAGATACCAACCTGGTGGACTTGGTTTTCCTTGATCATAAAAGCCATGTTTGGTCAGATGCAATGCAAACACCTATTTTGTGATGGTATCTGGAGATGTTCTCTTTCCTCCCCTCCCAGCCTTCCCCTCCATAATTCCAGAAGCACAATGATAACAGATGTTTAGTACCAGACTTTTAAAATCCCTCTGCCCCCTTTCTGTCCAGAGCTTCCATATTGTGTGCTGCAACAGACAGCATCTCCTGCATGCCCCTTTCATTTAAAAAAAAATACTGGACCACCACAAGAGCTCAAATGGGGCAAGTACTGATGTGAATGAGTCAAATATTTTTTGAAAATTACTCCCCACTTCCCTCCCTCATACATTTGCTTTGGAATCAAAAACTTAAATTAAATTTATTATGAATCAACCCTTCCTTTCCCTGCCTTCAACTACATATATACTCCATCTCCCTCATGCCTCTTGATTAATGAAAACATATGTTTCCTTATGTGCTGTGTTTGAATGTGAACTGCCACGTCTTTGTGCCACCCACTTAGTCAGCCATCTAATTTAGTGCAAATTATGGGCCTAAACTGGATAAAAACAATATTGTGAGTTGTGTGGTGGTCAAAATTGACTGGCAACAAGTGCAAATTAATGTTATTGATGTTAATAATACTGTAGGAACAAAAAGATGCCCAAATTATGTGATTTTAGCTGTTTTTATGATTTTTTTATAAAACAAATACAGATCCAAAACCAAAACATGCAAGGGTGGTTTTGTCAAAACCAAATTCAGATCCAAACCACAAAGGAGATACAGATCCAATACCAAAACTCGGGGGTCGACACACATCCCTAGTATAAACCTGAAAATATTTAAATGTAGAGGGTATTTTAGCATTCCTGACATGTCAGCATTTGTGTGGGTAAAAGTTAATCATTGTTACTGGGATGAATCTTTATTTATTGAGCCCAATGAAAAGTAAGCAGGGTGGAGTTAGGGGAATGGATGGTGAAATAGTTGAGGGAGTCAAAGATTTTGGGCTCCTTGTTACAGCTTTTGCAAGGAATACAAATGCATTTTGCTGGTTTGCTGATATATTTTACCTTATGTGCTTTTTCAATGTTGCCTGTCTCTTGCTTACTTCCTTTTTTTAACCACATTATTTTGGGCTTTCTACTTTCCTGCCTCTAGTCTCCTTATTCCTTTTTTAATTTCCCCCTTTTTACCTCATGAACCATGCTCTTATGTAAGTGCTTGTAAATTATATTATCCTGCCTTTTGTCATCTACTACGGATGTCATTTTCAGTCATTCATTTTTTAATATGCTATAATAACCACCAATATAATGCTAAATGGCCAATTTCTCTCTTAGGCTTCTTTATAAGTGCACCTAACTACTGCCACCTCCCTGGCTTTAATGCCATTCTCCCTTCTGAGCCTCATGTTGGTGACATGTTCACCTGTTCCATGTGTCCATAATGGCATCCCCACTGTCCGTTTGCTTTGTGGGTCCCTCTTCCCACTTCTCCTAATTTGCATGAAGGCCTTTTTATGCCATGCCCTGGGTTGCTCTGTCTTCCCTGCAAGTGACAATATCAGGACTGTCTGATAGTCTTTGTGCCCACCCACCACTGATTGTGGCTGGCTGTTTTTAGTTTATTAAGTGTGAATATAGAAAACTGAGTATAATATTTATTGTAGCTTTGTAATGAATGTATCCATTGCAATTTTCTACTACAAATCCTTTAAACACTCCAGATGGCATTTTTAGCAGGCAGTGAACTGGTGGTAACGCCTTCCACACTAAAGTGGTCATCTGCTCAGGTCAAGGTGCCCCCAATACTCAATCTGTTACTTCAGCATCCCCCTCCCACACATCCACTGTTTTTTACCTCTTCCTCTGACTTTTTCACACAATATCTCCAGCAGCTCCCAGATTGCCCGAATCAATTAATTTGCATGCTGCTTTTAAAAGTCAGTTTTATTACTTATATAAAACCTAGAGATGTGTGCTTCAGCTGACCCCCATGTTTTGGCTTTGCAAAACCACCCTCAAGTGTTTTGGTTTTGGTATTGGATCTGTTTGTTTTTTTTAAATTGATAAAAAGTTTTTAAAAACAGTTAAAATCATGAAATTTTTTGCAATTCAAAACCCGAAATTCGGATTTAAAATCCAAATTCTGAACAGCGAGAAGATCAGAACTGCGATTCAGATCTGTCCGGATCTCCTCAGTAAATAATAACCGCGACTCGGATATGTCCAGAAACAACTTTTCTCATGCACTGGCTAGTCAGAGTTAAGCTGTCCTTGATGGCTAGTCGCAGACAATCCCATTTTCAGCAGCTATATATTCATGGGATCCCATTACAAGGTTTTCTAATACCTTTCTAAAGGTTTCTAGGATAAAATATTTTATAATATATTATATTCCAAAGTGTCATCCTGCCATATTCTTCCATTTAGTGCTGCTGTAAGACTGACTTTCTTTATTCAATTTAGTGTTAAACATTGCTCCTTACATCACCTCATTAAACTTTTTCTCAGGTAAAATTTTCTACATTTATCTCTATTTAGCTAAGTAAATTGTGCCATTTGACCTTCCAAGGATGTTTGCTAGTTATATTTGCTTTTATTACCTCTCTGCTGTATTTTCCCTCCAATATATCCCCAGTTATGAACCTATATTGCTGAATACACTGCTTTTAAAAATGTATTTATTATAATTTTTATGATAGATCATTGATAACTAATTAATAATTATATTTACTTTTATTTGTTTTTTTATAGATACAGGTTGAGTCTCCCATATCCAAATATTCAGAAATACGGAATATTCCAAAATACAGAATTTTTTTTAGCATGACTGAGATAGTGAAACCATTGCTTTTTGATGGTTCAATATACTATGTTTAAGGCACAAAATTATTAAAAATAAAGTATAAAATTACCTTCAGGCTGTGTATAAGGTGTATATGAAACATAAATACATTCTGTGTTTAGATTTGGGTCCCATTCCCAATATATTTCATTATGGTGCAAATATTCCAAAATACGGAATATTCTGATATCCAAAATATCCCTGGTACCAAGCATTTTAGATATGGGATACTCAACCTGTATATAACTGTATTTAAGGTCAAGAATTAATGTTCATTATGTCCGCAATCTCCACAGCACAAAATTAGGTACACTATTTATATAGACATTGTTTTAATACTTTATTAAAATAAATAAATAAATAGATATATTGTATACAAACATATCAAACATTTGCTGTATGGGTGCATCCCTCAACTTATTGTGTCACAGCAACAACACTATTTATTTCCCCCTCAAAATGTAGTGCTTTCACTGGTTACTGCAGGTTTTGTGTATTCACTATCACCTGACTGATGGTAGTGAAAATGTTCAGTACACTGTAATACAGCAGTAGATTGTCCTGCATACTTTCACATGGTTTTATATTAAGGGAAAAATTGCAGTGCTGAACAGCTGAAATTATAATAGCTACCTGTCACCTAAAATACAAATAAAAATACATCTAATTTAATAAAACTATACAAATGTATTAATAAAATAAAGTAGTGGCATGAAAATTACACATATGTTTGAAAGACACATTACCGTAGAAGATCATTATTAAAAAGGTACTAAAATGACTAACCTATAGACAAATATCAGCAATAGCAAAATAAAAAATGATAAGGCGGCATATTACAAATTATCAAAGAGTGAAATATAGACAGAAATCCATTAATGAGAAAAGGATGTAAATCAACAGAATCAGAACACCAACAAAAGTCCGGTAAATCAGACAACAAGTCCAAAGTAATAGTATATTTTTCCTCTCTGTGGGGTAAATTTACTAAATTGAGGAAATGTTGCCCATAGCAATCAATCAGATTCTACATAACATTTACCTTGCACCTACCAGCAGATAATAGCTACAATCTGATTGGTTGCTATGGGCAACATCTCCACTTCTAAAAACTCTCACTTTCGTAAATGTAACCCTGAGTCTCAGACAAGTACATATTACCCCATAAAGAATTCTGCAGATGACCAAAGAATTCAAAAATAATACTATCTTGCTGATGGCACAGATTACTTTAAATAGTGAGTAAATATATCATATTGGAAATAAACTCTCCTTACTGTGGTTACTAACAAAACATTATAATTTCAATGTAAAAGTTTAGCCATTCTGATGAAGACCACATGCAAGTGAGAATAATAAATGAGACAGTACAATAACGGAGGTTTGCCTAGACCTGAGGGCCCATAAACTCAGGGACAGAATGAGTTAGTAAATCTTAGAGGTGTGTCTTAGTTGGGGTGACAGCTTTGGGAGCTTAGGGGATTTGTGGGTGCTTAACTTTAAGGGTGGGTTAGAGGGAGTTCAGTACAGTTAGAAGTTTCATACTGCCTCTTTTGCTGCTGATCTCTCATCCTCCCTCCCCTTTTGTGTCTCATGTGTTTTACTTCATGGCAGGGAAGGACAGCAACATGGCCTCTAGCTTGCTGCAGTATGGGGGTGTACTCCCCTTCAATGCACTGGTTAGGCTGATTTCACCCTACTGGGGACAGTGGCACCTCTCAATCGAGTGGGCCTGAAAAGTGCCTTGGCATGGATGTTGGATACCTCCCCACTTGCTTAGAAAGGGATAGTTCGCCCCTGCAAACTGTAATTTCACATTTGCCTTTTACAGCAGGATAGTTGGCTCACAAGTTGTGACATAATTTGCCTAAGACAAGTCACTGAATGCTTGCCGTTCTTTCTTCTGCCACAATACTCTTGTTGTAATGAATAAAGATGACAATTTTTGAACGACAAAGTTGGTCTCATGTCATGTCTTTATTTGTTAAGTTTAGAGTGGTAAGAGTTTTCTGTTTATGGTTCATCGGTCATCTGATGATAGAGAGTTTAATAAAAATAAATCTGCATAAATATATCTCCTTAGCCAAAAGCAGGTTACATGTTACTTCAAAAGAAGATTGAGTGAGAGACAGTAGTTAAATTGCAGGTTAGCAGCAAATGAAGACTACTGAGGTACAGTCCAGGGCTTAGAGAAAAATAGTGGCTATAGCCTAGGGTTTTAAATGCACAGATCTGATGGGCCACGAAAGACAGGGACAGTAGTCAGGCAAGATGGCCTGAATAAGTATAGGGATCCAAAATTCAATATGAGGTCTGGTACACAATGAGAACACTGTTAGCAATGCTGGAAGCTTTAAGCAAATGCAAAGTTAGGATGCAAAATGCGGGTCTGGTGCACAAGACTGTAATATGCTACAAACTATTTGGCAGCTAAAAAGCTAGTTAATCAATATTAATATGGCATTGACTTCTACTGTAGATAAGAACTTTACACCTAAAAGGGGAGGAGCAACCTGCTGAGCAAGTTCCTGAGCCACAGGTATAAAGTTAAGCTGAGGCTGCAGTTGTGCATGCGCACTAAAATCCGCAGATGCCAGGATCTGATAAGAATGTTAACAATGTTTCCTTTTAACTTCTTTGCAAGTGTTGAAAAGTGCCATGATCCACATCTGTAAGCAAACAGACAGTTATAGCAACAAATAGCCACTGCTCTTAATGGACCTCCTTACAAAATGAATCTCAAAAGTAACCGCAAATTGACGAAGTAAATTGACAAATACTAAAGAGCAGCAAATACTAGTCTGCTTTGCTGAATCAACAGTATTTTAAATGAACCCAAAAGATATCCACTGTTTTTATGCTTTGCTGAAATGTTGGTACTTTGCACATTTATAAGAGATTCCTTGTTGGAAAAAGGAATGCCAGCATTTCTCCACTGGTTAAATGCGGTTTCATAAGAGTTAAGATAAGATATGTCAGATGAAACTGCAATTAGAAACAAGTTGTCCCTATGTGATTGCTTTGCATTGATTCTACTAGCAGTGAATCACTTTTGAATGAATTCAAAGTACTGTAATTTCAGCAAAGCAGAGGAGCACTCAGAATGACCATACTGTATTTAATATTACAAACTTACAGACAATGCTTAATGTGGTCCTAGAGAAGTGGTGGAACTCCCCGCTCCCCCCCCCCCCTTGGTGCTTTTTCAATAAAGGCGGTAGCCTCAAATGAAAGGGGCATGGTCACACAATAGTATTTCCAATTCAAATTACACCACACAGTAGAACAATCTTGATTCACATGACACCAAATAGTAGTGTCCCTTATTCATGTAAAACACAGCAGTGCCCCTTTTACACAATGCCCACATTTGTGCCCCTTATATACAATGCCCACAGTAAAAGTGCCTCTTGTACAATTCCCACAGCAGTAGTGCCCCTTACACATAATGCCCACTGTAGTAGTGCCCCCAGTAGTGGTAGTGCCACTTATGCAGTGCCCACAGTGGTAGTGCCCCTTATGCTGAGCTCACATTAGTGATAGTGCCCCTTATGCAGTGCCCTCAGTAGTGGAGCCCCTTATGCAGTGCCCCCAGTAGTGGTAGTGCCCCTTATGTAGTGCCCCCAGTAGTGGTAGTGCCCCTTATGCAGTGTCCACAGTGGTAGTGCCCCTTATGCAAAGCCAACGGTAGTGGTAGTGCCCCTTATACAATGCCCCCATAAGTAATCCTCCTGTAATAGTGCCCCCAATAGTAGTGCCCCTTATGTAGTCCACTCAGCAGTGGTGTCCCTTATGCAGTTCCCCCAGTAGTGGTAGTGCCCCTGCAGTGCCCACAGTGGCAGTACCCCTTATGCAGAGCCCACAGTAGTGGAAGTGCCCCTTATGCAGTGCCCCCAGTAGTGGTATTGCCCCTGCAGTGCCCACAGTGGCAGTGCCCCCAGTAGTGGTAGTGCCCCTGCAGTGCCCACAGTGTCAGTGCCCCTTATGCAGAGCCCACAATAGTGGTGCCCCTTTATGCAGAACCCTCCTAATGCAGTGTCCCCTATGCAATGTCCCCATTAGTAATCATCCTGTAATAGTGCCCCCAATAGTAGTGCCCGTAGTAGTAATGCCCCCTGTAGTAGTGCCCCAATTAGTAGTGCCCCCAATAGTAGTGCCACCAATAGTAATGCCCCCAATAGTAGTGCCACCTGAGTAATGCCAATAGTAATGCCCCCTGAGTAATGCCCCCGGTAGTAATGCCCTCTGAGTAATTCCCCCAATAGAAGTGCCCCCTAAATAATGCCCCCAGTAGTAGTATCTCCAGTAGTAGTGCCCCCTGAATAATGCCTCAATAGTAATGCCTCTAGTAATGGTGCCCCCTGAGTAATGCCCTCGGTAGTATTGCCCTCTGAGTAATGCCCCCTATAGTAAAGTCCCCTGAGTAAGGTC
The DNA here is from genome assembly GCA_031769625.1 of Taudactylus pleione. NCBI lineage: Eukaryota > Metazoa > Chordata > Amphibia > Anura > Myobatrachidae > Taudactylus > Taudactylus pleione. The sequence goes on from JAUIMM010000384.1 coordinate 4,907,460, forward strand.
CCCAGTAGTAGTGCCATCTGAGTAATGCCCCCAGTAGTAGGGCCCCCTGAGTAGTGCCCCCAGTAGTTGTGCCCCCTATAGTGAAGCTGCTTAAAATAAATAAATAATAATACATACCTTAAGCCCCATTCCCACATCCACTGCCATCTGGTCCGCATGGCAGCTCCTCTAACTATGGGAGAGATGTCATGACATCTCTCCCATAGTGCACTGCGGGAGCTGATGTCTCTCCCATAGTGCACTGCAGGAGCCGATGTCTCTCCGATAGTGCACTGCGGGAGCAGAAAGCCAGAGCTCAGGAGTGAGGGATCCAGGCGCCCGTTGATAAAATCTCAGCGGGCACCCGGCAAATGGAGCTTCCCTGTGGCGCCGGGCTAAGGTGGGTCAGAGGAGGCGGAACTGGTTCCGTCTCCAAATAGTGACGGAATGCAGTTCCACCCCATTCCAGCCCACTTTATCACCTGCTTACAGGGTATCCATCATCAAATGTCTCTTTCTCAAGTTGTTCTTATAATCCAGGCTGGAAAAAGATATGCATTAGGCAGAGAGCCTGGAAATTCACATGTACATCTTTATATTGCAAATAAGATAATACTGAAGTGCTATATACAACTAAAATTACCATCAAGTAAAGGGATGTGAGCTCATATTGTACCTTAGGTTTCTATAATATAACATTAATACTTTTTTAAAGACAATAATGTAAACTCATGTCAGAAACATATCATAATATTCAGTTATCAGCTAAACTCCAGAGAGACCTCTGAGTTTGTGACATCTTTTTGTCAGATTTGGAAAGTGTGAGATTTTGGTTGTAACCTCCCATGTCTAGCACCCAGTTCCAGCTCTTTACTGATGCTGGGGGTTCCCCAGGGTACAGCACTTATTTAGAGGTTTCCAGGTTGACTTGTCCCTGGCTATCTGACTTGGTTGCAGAAGGCTTACCAGGAATATTTTGTTGCTGGATTTGTCCCCTATCATTGTGGCCATTAAATTATGGGGGGAAGCGTTTACAGGATTGACATGTGGTGTTTTGGGGTGATAATCTAGGGGCGGTTCATGCCATTAATAGTCAGCATTATTTATTCCTTCTTGTTTTGTGTTTTTTGGAGCAATTTGTGTTGTTTTGCATGGCCCTTAACATCTGCTTCATGGCGCAACATGTTCCAGGTGTTAATAACTCCATTATGGATATGCTTTTGCATTTTCAGTGGGCTAAGTTTAGACAACTGGCACTTGCTGCAGCTTTGGTATTTGACCCTCTCATTGTTGACAGTTTATAAAGTCAGAAAAGAGGCATGGAACCAATGGGAAGCCATTTTATTTGTAAGCAGAATATAAATAAGGCTTTGCACTAACTTTTTTTGTCTTTTATTTGGAGCTTTATGCTAGTAAATCACATGAGGTAGTTGTGCACAAGTTTGCGTTTTGACAGTTTGTTTGATGTTTATTGTGTCATTTATTTGTTCTTCTCCTTTCATGGGGCTTTTCAAATTGGCAAGCTGGTTGCACCATCCCGGTGTGCCAATTCCACTTTGCTAAAGTCTCATGTTTTAGCTTCTGAGTCAGTTCTATGCAGGATTTGCAGCTCGAAGACCAATAAGTTGGGTCAGGGTCACTGGATATGTTTGATACCCTGCTCTGATGCTCATGTCTGAACAGTGGTTTTGGTAAAGGAATCTTTTGTTAAGGCCTCCCATGGAAGGTGCATGGTTGGTGCACCTTAGTGGTTCTCCTTTGATGGTGTATCAATTTAAATGGGTTTTCCAGTAGTGAAGCTTGTCTCTCAGCTTGTCCCCTAGTGAGTATGGTAATTATTAATTTTTGGATAGGGGCTGCTGCTACTGTGGCATCTTTGGGCTTTGAGTATCTTACAGTATATCAAAGCTTGGGCTCACTGGAAATCCAATGCATATAAACACTACGGTGTAAATTTTCTAATAATCATGTCTGGTCAAGATTGCAATCTCAGGTGTGTTTTGCCTATTTTTTCAACTTGCAAATTTACTAAAAAAAACAGGAGGGATTTCCCTATTTACACTGAAACACTCAGGTGAGATTGCAAACACGCTTAAATGTACCATCAGCCAAACTCAATAGTAATTGATAATGAAATAACGAGGGAATGGCCCACACCTGTCCATGAAATAGCTTTTGAGTTGATAGTCCCATTACTTTTGGCCCCTTAAAAAGTGGGAGGCACATATAGAAACCGTTGTAATTCCTACACCATTCACCTGATTTGGATGTAATTACCCTCAAATTAAATCTGAAAGTCTGCAGTTAAATCACATCTTGTTTGTTTCATTTCAAATCCATTGTGGTGGTGAATAGAGGACACAATATGAAAATTCTATCAATGTCCCAATATTTATGGACCTGACTGTATATGTGTTATCACATATAAATATACAACGTGGAATGAGAGAAGACATGAGTCTTCTGAAATTCACATGGACTGCCAGCCAATCAGAGGCCACTCTACATATAGCGGCCGATGATTGGGTGTGACCCACATGCTGTAGTTCCACAAGTGACAAAGGGCAGGTACGCTGGCACCTGTAGCTCCACTGTAAAAACAATAGTTTACATTATAATTCCCCCATTATTTCCCCTGCACCCATCGGTCAGGGGTGTAGGGAAGAGCCCCGGGCTTCAGCGTAAGCCCGGGGTGCTCAGGAGAGGGGGGACCCCATTATTGGGGGTCCCCACCTCCCCTGAGATCCCCAGCTTGCACTGACTAGTTTGGTGTGTTAATGGTTTGGGATGGTTGACTTCATGAAAATGCCCCCTGGCTGTGGCATTACAACTCAGATATAAATAAGTTCGGTGCAGATTTTAAAAATAGGGGGAACCCCACACTTTTTTACCCTTTATTTTGAAAACCAGGACTGGCTCTGGGAGCCCAGTGCTGGTTTCTAAAATCCGGGGAAAACCTACTAATTTTTTCTGCCATATTTTAGGAACCATGAGTGCTCAGGAGCCCAGGGCTGGTTTTGCTTTTGAGGGGGGTGGGGGGGAGCATCTAATTTTTTAAAACATTTAACAATTTACACACTGTAGAAAATACAAGCAGCCTGCACATATTTCACTGATATTTGCAGGCTGCTTGTTCAGGAGGGAAACATGGGTAGGAGACATGGAGATTAAGCATGCGCAGGAACGATCAAATACACCATTGGAAAACACAATCCTGACAAACCTGGATGCTAAGTAAATAACTGTTTTTACTTTTACAAAAAAAACTCCAGAATTTGATTGTTCCTATCCATGTTTAAAAATGGATCACCTCGGGACCAACACAAATCTTAGTAAATTTCCCACTATGTGCTGTAGTATTGTAGTACAATTTAGGTTTGAGTTGTTGTGCTGTTTAACATTTTGTGATTGGCTATTTTTCTGTATTGTCACTGCTTCTTACCTATTTCTCTCCTTTCTGTGGGTTTATGTTTTGGTTTAATTTAAACGCTAATTATCTCTGCTTTTTTCTTGTGGCAGGAGGTCTCTTAGATGTTTGCCCCATTTGGTTTGTGGGTCATTTGTTACATATTAGACCTCTCGGTCACCTTTGGCCCATAACGCCAATTTATTTGTGGCTTTTAAGTTGATAAGATGGATAGGGCATAGAGGGATATGTTAGAAATCTATTTTGCCTTGTTTGAGAAATACAGATGATTCTTTCGGTTCTCCTCCTAATTTGGTGCCATGATTCGGGAACCAGATCATCCCTTGACCTCTGATTTGATAGGGTTCATGACCTTGAGACTGTGATGGGTTGGTGGCTCTGGTGTTCATTGATTTGGTCCTCTATTATACCTAGGCGAATTTGGCAGGGTGATTTTACTTGTGTGATTATGGACAAGTCTCAGAAGAAAGTGAATGATTTAGGGGCCTATTCATCATCACTCAATTTTCACAAAAGCAGGTGAACATGCACATTTTCACCTGCAATTGTAAAAATTAAGTTACCGGCCCATTCATTAAGAAGGTAAAGCAGGAGATTTCAGAGATTTCTCCTACTTACCTTCCTCTTGCGGAATGGCCCACTGTCCCCATACATAAGTATGGGGACAGAATTCATCAAGCTCTGAAAATATAATATTTTTGGAGCTTGACTGCAGGAGCATTTGCCATCTCCAGATGGTGAATGCTCCTGCTCCAGCATCGCAACCCACTCCTATCCTTTTGGTCCCTCTGCCCCTGTTCGGCTCCTTCCCTGGATGTTGGGGTGCTTGTGCGCATGCGTGACCTGTAGGTCACGCATGCGCAGTCCTGTCACTGCTGTGAAAAGATTAACTGCTCCGGAAAGGAGCAGTGAAGTGGCTCGAGGGGTCAGCTGATATGGCATCAGCTGTCAACGCCCCGGAGCAATGATGAATTGCTCTGGTAGCAGCAGCGAGTCAGTATGTTAATTATCGGGGTTCTTTTGGACCCTGATAGTAACATTATGAATAGGCTGCTTTATCTCAGAGGATTTTGAGGGTTTCTTTGCATATTTGTTAAACATCCGTTAATAAGTTTCAGGGATGTCTACTTGTTTTGGCAAGATCATGTTCACCAGACTGAAGAAGGTATTTTCTTGTTTTTGAAGAGTGTTTTTAGAGGTTTAGAAAGTTTAGTTTAGGATATGGCGACAGGCTCAGGGCCTGATTCAGAGCTGGACGCTCTGACAGAGCGCTCGCTCTGAATCAGGGCCGGCCTTCTGTTTTTTTAGAGCGGCCTCCTGACCACCCACAGCTAAAGCGAGCGGCCAGGAAGATGGTTGCGAAGGTCAAGACCATCACAACCATCGGGCTTGCGATGAGACCCTTGTGGTAGGGTCTCGTTGCCACAAGCCCTAGAGTGCTTTCGCTCAAACAGAGCCGAAAGCACTCCCACTGACATCACTTGTGATGTCAGTGGGGCCGGCCCCAGATGGTAGGCGTTCCAGTTTGGGCAGCCACTCCCCCGGCCCGCCCACCAAAGGGGGCGTGCTGTCAGTCAGCATCGACAGCATGCCCCCTTTGGTACGAGACCTGGAGCGACAGTTTGGCCATCGCTATCCGGGTCTCGCGCATGTGCACGACGGAGCCAGCTCTGTCGTGCGCATGCGCACTGGGCCACCATTGACCTGCTTGCGAGCGCTCAGCGCTCACGAGCGGGTCTGAATCAGGCCCTCTGTTCCTTTATAAAGGTTGCTTCCCATGCCCAGAAAGAACTGCAGTCTCGTGGCTATTTTTCTTCCCTATATATTCTGGTATACTACTGAACCTTTCAATACACGAATTAGGCTGATTTTACCCTACTAGGGTCAGAAACACTGGCTGTTGGGAAGGGGCTTGTTGTTTTTGTGTATTGGTGAGGGAGTTGATACATGATACAGTACTTGCCATTGAGAAGGGCAATTGGTCCTGCAAGTTTGTTGTTTGTCATCCATTAGTATAAGATATTTGGTCACTGAGCTGGTCATTCTTTCTTTCTGCCACCATACACATATATTTTTTTATTGGATAAAATAAAAAGGTTGACCATTTTGTAAATGCCACATAATTGTCTGTGTTGTTATTTTTGATAGGATTATTGTTTAAGTGTTACTAAGTCATTCCTATGTTTGAGTGCAATCTTGCATTTTTTGATAGGGCGTTTAAAGCCAATCGAAATGTGACTTTGCAATATGACCCTATTGCAACTTATTGCATTTTGCATCTTTTATTTAGATGTGAAAGGCATATGTTAATGTTACTTCATTTGTGTAACAAGCCTGCTAAAGTTGAATTGAGTTGAATTGTTTGTGCTTTCTTTGTTTGTGACTTTATTTACATGATGATAAGGTATTGTAAGCATATGCTTTGACTTTATTCTATTTTTATTTTACCTTTAAAAAAAGGGGGGATGGGCTGCACAAACTAATTACATATTTTACCTTTAAACCAAGTAATTTTCATCTCCAGTGTATCTTTTAAGTTCTATAACCAGTTTTTAAATACAAGCAATTCAGTTTAATAATGTAGTCTAAAAGTGTCTAGAATAGAAAATAACATAACTGTTATTATACTTAGTGTAGGACTCTTCATTTAATTTAACTTCATAACAATATATTGGATTGCACACTTTGTGCTTACATTTAGGAATATAGAGTAGGCTTCACTCACCCTATATAGAGGATGAATGAGACAATTAAGAATAATCTTTCTATGGTGGTTGCACAGACAGGAATGGGATGGCCAGAGGCACTGCCAATGGTCTTGAGAAATCAGAAAAAAAATTGTTAGAATTAGAACCTTTTGAAGATGTAGATTCATTCCTTAGCACCATACAATATATTATGGAGATAGAAAAGAATGAATGGATTAGATAGAATTAAGCCAGGCAATATGAAACTAGGATAATTTGTTTAGATGGAACAATACAGAATATTTACATTACATAATTTGGGAAAAGACTCACATTCATTATAAGCCATTTTTCACCTAAGACAGACTCTATGAGCAACATTACACCAACTATTGAGGGATCCCAAGTCCTGACTAACAACACTAAGGACGGTATCCAAATAGCCCCAATATTTTTTGGGGTTGAAAAACAGTGATTTTTTGCTGATAATCCCATTTTTAAACAATATTTTTTCACGCTATTCTATTTGTTTCAGGCAAACAAATAGGATAATTTCCCCAAAAACACATAAGATCTGTGATAAGTTCATGGATCTATGAGTATTCACCATTGTGCTGACAAAAAAACAGGGGCTAATTTTTCGGGACACATCAGGTCCCAAAAAAAATCCCAGATAAGTGTAGCATAGGGCTAGACTCCAGGGCTAATTGGATAGCCCAGGGGATCCATTAGTGCCCTGACAATGTTGGGGGCTAATTGGATACCGCGCTAAAACAGGTTTCAATTAAGATACAATTGGGAGAAAAGTAAAAGCTACAGTTAGGAGAATGAGGGCAACACATAAATGTAATGGGCTACCCCATGTTGCTAAATGTATAAATGTATTTGTAAGTATTGTTGCCCGCATCCAGAAAAGAAGTGTGTTGAATGCTGTAGGGGAGACCACCTATTAGGGGCAGATCTCTTGCCTCTAGACACTTATCATGAACTGATGTGGGAATGTGCTTATGCCTCTGACTGTTGTGTATGTAGCCAAGTACATAGGGAAGATGAAAGCGAAGAATGATATTGGACTATCTCATAGCAGTTTCCAGAGGCTATTGTGTTACATTACAAAATGTATATGGGGTAAAATGTAGCACCTATGTAACTACTGACTCTATCACGGAAGCAGTAATTGATGAGAAAATGAATGAGATTATCCAACTAATAAAAGTGATTTTGCTGCAAGGTATAATTGCATTAATGTGATTCCTGGTTTTCCGGGTTAAGGCTATCAAATTGATACTTCTGGATATGAGAATGGTTCTCTAATAAAATGACAATTTTGGGCAAACTATTGTTGGTGGCGATAGAAATCTTTATAGGAATATACAGTATGTCATTATAGCATGTGGAATTAAGATTTTCAAGTGTGATACTGTAGTAAGAACATAAGCAATAGCATGTCTGCTCTTTAGTGGATCATTTGGAATTAAGTATCCAGAGGGTGGATTGATAAAGCTGAAATAATGTGATTGTCCTAAAATGCTGCGTCTCCTATATTTATGCATTGAGAATGATTATATTTAACTGCACATTAATTATCTATAGTTCTAACGACCAACTGTTGAAGCTGGATTATTGGCTGAGACAAGATCAGTTTAAAATTGAATCTCAGCGACACCATCTTGCGACTGGCCGCAAGACGCTATCTTGGAAATGAGATCGCAAGACCCCATTTTGCGAATGGCCGCCTAAGCCATTTTAGATAAACTCACACTTTAGTACATGTGGCGATATTAATATTAGCATCATGCGATTGCATCTGTGACCATCGCCATAAGTTATGGCGATTCACCAAAAGCCCATTTCATGACTTTACGTAGTTTGGGTGCTCTGGACAAAGTGTATATTATTATAATTCCCCTAAAGGATATATTTCAGAAATGGCTATACAGTATGTCAAAATTGGATTGCATTAGCTAAACAGAGCAAATGGCCATGTGTAGACAAGCTTCATGGACATAACGTCTGCTCTCACTCCAGGTGGCCCTGCTCGAATACAGCAAGAGGGTCATTTGTAGCACCTTACATTAGCAGGCTTCCTACATTAAATTACCTTCAAAGCCAAGAGTGTTATCTGAGGTTTGAGTCTTGTAGCTGTGCTAATTTGCATTTACACAAGAACCTGGGAGAACAAAGGGCTGTACTTTTGAGCCTGGGAAGGGTGGGGGCTGCTGAGAGAGGGGGGCGTGTGGAACTATAAGGCTCAGCTTTCCACACTGCTAGGTGTTCACTTAGTTTAAGTGAGATTTAAGTGCACCATTTCTCATACACACATTAATACACACAATTGCGCTGTTAACTAATCGCATATTAGCGAATGCATAAGATCCTGTATGAAAACGCTGTTTATTAACTTCATGTGCATGCATCTGCCCCAAGTTAACTAGCATCCTTACATCACACCCCACATACTTACACATTACATATTCACACAAAAGGTTTAATAAGCTTTAAAGTATAAGATTTACGCTTGTTCATTCTGTGAAATAAAGATTATTTGGTAACTAAGGTTTTATACATGATAAGTAAGCTGTGATTGGTATTGTACTGATGCGTACTCTTTCAACAGTATTCTGGTACCATCGGTGTGGAGATCGCATCATGCATTCTCAACTTATGGACCACAGAGACTTCAAGCAACAAAATGTACATAATATCAACAACTGTTAGGATGTTGCATGAGGCAGGAAACCAGAGACCCCCTTTTGTTAGAGGCTGGGTTGTGTCTATTTGAATCAACCTGTTAAATGCCTTGTAACATATGCCCTCTCCTTTAGGACCAATGGTATTAGCAGCAAACTTCTCTATTGTGTTGTTTATTTCTGGGGGTATAAATATGTGTGCTCTGACCCTCGGTTCCTAGTCTTTGTGCTGAATGCTGATTGATGAGGGGTTTCTTGCTGATGCCTAACATCTGGACTAGAGAGCGCTGCATATGTATAATTGTACTTGGGTCTGTATAATCTCTTTGCGCTAAGATTATATGAGGCTCAGAGCGTGTAACTGCTGTACTTTTACTTGAATACTTTGTGCTTTGGAACCACATGTTCTAGGTCTGGAGTCTTTATTTACTGGATGACTGCATACGCAAATTAGCGTCATCCTTAGAGGTTTATAGGAAGGATATTAGACGGTATAGGCAGGGGTATATAGAGGTTCAACGGCAGTATCCTTACAGCATATATCAGGCAATATTTGATATACAAAGTGAAATAAAATAAGGCTAAATGTATAATAAATTATATTGAATTATATGTAAGCTAGAATAAAGTGTTTAAGGTTTTTAGAATCTTAATTATAGAAAATGCTTTATTTACAACAAATGATCTTTTATTCTCTAAAGGTGGGTACACACCTGACAGATATATCTGCATATGACGGTCGTTTTTGCACACTAAACGGCCATCATCTGCTTGTGCCCTCGGGTCCTGGTGGCCAGGGGGTGGGGGCCGGGGGGTGGGTCGGGGCATGTCCTGCCCCCTTCTTCGCTGCTGCCGCTGTGTGTGTAGGGGTGGTCTGCAGACCGCCCACACACAGTTGCCGATAGACAGATACAGATACTGTATGTCTGCAGACATATCTGTCCATTGGCTGTGCTGCATAGCCAATGCGATATGTCGGTGAATGACGATGTTCACTGGCATATCGCGGGTACACACTGGCCGATGGGCAGCAGATATATTGGCTGATCAATTGATCTGCTAATGTATCTGTCAGTGTGTACCCTGCATAAGTTGGTTGCTGCTAACTTGTTTACTAGAAAATACACATAAATACATATAGCAGAAGTATGACGTTTTTTTTTAAATCCTTTAGTAATTAAGAGAACACTCCAAGGCTAGGGTTGCTAACAAGTATATAGATGAATAGCAATATACAGAGATATTATATAATTATTATGAGTTAAAAAGTTAATCATAAGGCTAAAAAAGAATAAAATATATTTGTTGGTATTTGTGTGAAGTGAATATATTCCAAGTTGGAAAATGGCCACTGGTAAGCTGATGTTCTCCTTTCACTAGGAAGTAATTTTTCATAAGATGCCTAAAAGCAGAAGCACATAACTCTTACTAATGTGCTGACTTTTTATCTGTAGGTGCAGACTTGACCACATGTGATGAGTGGCCACAAACTGAAAACACCTTGGAAAAGGCCCACAGAGACTTGGGATTCTATGGACTGAAACTCATTCCATCGAAGGACCTTATCAAGATTTCTGTTGAGTGACCAATTAACCATGATGGGGTTTACAGAACTATTGATCTACTTTAGGTAACCCGAAGATCTGTGTGTAGGTTGGTTTTATGCATATTTTTTTAGTATTGTTTATTGATTTAAAAAAATTCTGAATGTATGAGGTATACAGATTAAAAATGTAATATACATTTTTCCAATGTGTTTTTGTAATATTATGTTGTGAAGGCTGCTCTAAATGCAGTGAAGTCTAAACTACAGATATATCTTTCTGCATACACTTAATTCATAAAAGTTATTTAGCCTTCTCATGATTGATTCTTATAATATTTGCATTCATTTATATGTTAATTAACTGTGTTATTCGTGGATGCTGTATTTTGTAAATTATCATGGATTACCCAATAGATCTTTAGGTGCTATAATGATGGCAGAGTAAATAATGAACAAGTGTGCAACTTATTGATTCTGCTGTTTAGCTCAGGGTAATTGTTAACCTTATTTAAATTCATCCTCTAACCAGGTAGGATTTTTACCTCTGATCATAAAATCTTCCATGATGAAGATAAAATGTGTTAGGAGTTACATTTACTAACAGATACTTTTTAACCACTTGCTTGGTGTGTTTGCAGCATTTTAACCATACCAGGCAATGCATTATATGATATGGTCACAAACGATGCGACCTGTCAGTAACTCACAGTGGGCGGCTGTCGGTAAATAATCTTCCAGCAGCTGCCCCTCTGCATTCCTGCACCCTCCCCCAATGGCTACCATGCTGCCAGTCACTGCTGATCAGTCAGCATGGCAGGACTACCCACCCAAGGTCTACAGAGAGCAACATCGGCTGGGGAAATGTAAATTTAAACTCCCATCCTCAGCCCCCCAGTGTATGCATAGCAACTGCTCAGAGGAGCAGCTGCCGGGGAAAGCAAAGTCACAATGGTCACAATGTTCCAAACATTGATGGTCTTGCTATGAGCCATTGTGACAGCTCATATCTGCTGCAGGTTCCAGCCAGAGCTGAGAGGGTTAACAGGCAAAGACAACCACAGTGAGGTTTGGTCCAGGCTGATTGCTCCCAGCTGGGAAGCCTCTGTGAACATGCAGCACTCAGCTGCTCATAGTGGCTGGTCTTGTTTGCTCACACGGGATTGGCTATGACTTTTGTTATAGGGTAGCCAGCCAATTCCTACCTTGCCGGGGATAGTTTCTTGTGGAAGTTGTGCTATCAGGCCCCTGTTCTTGTATCTGCTGTTTGGTGTTCCTGGTTCCTGTCCTGGCTCTGCCTTGCATTATCTATGCCTGTTGCAAGTATATCTGGAACATTCATTGTGCTGCAAATCCACTCTGCAAGCAATTCGTGTTGTGTACTGTTGCTATTCCAACCTGCAATATATGCACATATCTCTTGCTGCTATTAAACTCTACAAAACACACACTGGTTAATTTATTGCTATTCCATTCTGCTGCAATGCCATACTGCCAGCTGCATGTCTATCTGAGTTTTTTGCTATGCCATCTTGCAATATTAATACAATATCTTTTATAATGGTGCTGAATCAATATCACTCTGCAGCTGTGAAGGGGGACATGTAGAGCCCCCTCATTTGAGGTTTCCTAGGAATCTACTATACATATATTACATAAAAACACACAGTGCTGAATGCAATATTGAGTGAATTGTAATAAGCTGTAATAAAGACTTGCATGATGATGTAATATGTATATACAATTTATTAAAAAGTAACATTAAAAATGTTGTAAAAGCATCAACTGCATTGCAACAAATTATTAGATACAAACACACCAAAATATCAATTATAGCTCTGTGAGGTCCATATAGCAAAGGGATCTTCATATTTATTTTTTTTCAAAGACATTTTATTAGATTTCACAAGAGAATTGAACAAAATATATGGAGATACAATGTATATCTTCAAAACTTGTGAAAACTGTGTATATAATAACTACATACAGAATATAATATCATAGCATCAATTTTTTACAAATAATACTAATACAGAAATAAACTAACATAAAAGGGTTAGTATAGAGACAGACACAGAAGGGAGGGGGGGGGGGGAGACAATTCATAGACAATTGCTTATGGCAAATTACCTGCTTCCGAGACATATGTATAGTACTCATTGTAATTTTAAGTATGGATTCTATTTAGAAATCAGACTATGAGGCATGAGAATCCAATTGTCTATGCATAAACCAAGAAGTGGGTCTGAACTGACGCATCAAGAGCTGCAATGTAGTGCTCCCATTTTTTGTGGAATCTTATAATACCATTTTCTATATCAGCAATGGTAGCTCGTCTTTCAAAGTATATAACATGAATAAGAAAACTCTTCACCTCAGCCAAATAGGGAAAAGACCCCTTAATCCAAAATTTAAAAATCAGTTTCGTCACCACAGTAAGAATAACAGTTAAGGCAGGAGTAATCTCCCTTCTCAGCACACCCAAATCCCATACAGAGAAATTCACAAGTAAACATGCTATTGGGTTATGCCAAAATACAGCTATCTTCCCACCAGAGCCGGCAGTAGGCATAGACATTCTAAGCAAATGCCTAGGGCATCTGGAATGCCTAAGTGCATTCCACGGCTCTGCAGCTGACCCCCCACCGCCACCACGATTGGAGCTCAGCAGTCAGCTGCATAGAAGCTCTGACTACAAAGGACAAGGAAGATGGCGGCTGCTGCTGGAGGCCGGGGATGCTGTGCATGCCCGGACTCAGCCACTATTCCCATCAACCTTTGCGAAGCAGAGCCGTGAGTGACAACTCATGGCTCTGACGGCTCCGCCTCCATTTTCCCGACCCGGCGCCCATCGGACCAGGCAGCCACCACTTCACCTGGCACTGCAGGCAGTAACTGCACAGCCCAGGATTTCAGGATGGCCCCGTCGACTCCCTCTCCAGCCTAACTGACCAGATACAACCTACAAGAATGAGTCTCTTGGTAAGTTAGCTCAGGCTGGGTGAGGGGCAACGCTGGGGCCCTCACATATGCATTTATGTGTGTATATTATATATATATAAATATATATATATATATATGTGTGTGTTTGCGTGTCTGTGTATATAAATATAAGCGTGTGTATAGATATGTATATATATATATATATATATATACTGTTAATGTATATGTGTGTGTATGTATGTGTATATATATATATATATATATATATAAGGCTGCCACGGGCTTGGCACTCTTCCTCCAGGAAGTATAGGGTGGGTGCCCCCCGCAAAATGGGGAAATAGCAAACAAACAACGGTGGCACTCCAGATAAGGTACTAATAAAGCCGGGTCAATAGACCACCGGCATGTTTATTGAACAATCAACGTTTCGGTCCTGTCGGACCTTCGTCAGGAATAAAATAAAAATACAAAAAGCGCTTACCTAAATACACAAGAAGACTCCACCACGAGTGTGCACCCCCGCCAACCTCCCGGAGCTGAGCCATGACGTCATCAGTGCGCACTAAGCAGCACGCGATGCGTACGGCAAACAGCTCTCCATGGCAACACTGTAAACAAAACAGTGAAGCCAGGAATAATAAGAAGTGTAGACAAAGAAAACAGGAAAACATGGTACAACACTGGTAGCATAATCAGCGGGTCACAGAACCCAGCTCAAAGAACATGAACAAATAAACATCTAAAGAAAGCCAAAGTACAGTTATAACAAATATGAGAAGCATCAGTATACTAAACAAAGTCAAAAGAAGTCATACAAAACATGTGAGTGAAAGTGTTTCATTCAGCCCGTTAGGCTGCACAGTATTCAGACGGAAGATCCAGCGGGCTTCTAACTGTAATAGCATAGTAGACCTATCTCCCCCCCGTTTGTTATCGGGGATGTGATCAATCATTTTATAACGCAGGGTGGATAAGTTATGCCTATATTCCTTAAAGTGTCGAGCCACCGGTTGATCATAATCCTTCCCTGCTAAGGCCATGCGTATAGCCGATCTATGCAGAGCCATCCGCTCTCTGAACTGCCTGGTGGTTTTACCTACATATAGATATCCACAAGGACATCTAATGTAGTACACCACAAATTGGCTAGTACACGTAAGGATGTGTTTGATGCGGAATTTGTGGCCAGTATGAGGGTGTACAAAGCTGTCACCTATTTCCAGGTAACTACAAGTAGTACATCCCAAACATCTATAGTTTCCTGGTTTTTTAGTCAGGAAATTTTTTGGCATAACAGCTGTATCGAAACCTGTGATATCAGTGTGGACTATCCAGTCACGTACATTACGACCACGTTTGTAGCAGGGAAGAATTTTGGAGTTTTTAAGTGCACATAGAGCAGGATCATCTTTAATCATAGGCCAAAAATGGCGAGCCCTCCTGATCATGGTCTCACTGCTGGCACTAAATCAATTAACCCATACAATACTGTCAGAATTAGTGGTAGTAGCTTGCGATATTACAGCGTTATGTTTGGGGGCTAACAAAGCTCTCTCCTTGGACTCCCTAAGCAAATCGGCAGGATAGCCTCTAGCTAGGAAATTATCCATCATCCTATCAAGCTGGAGTTTTTCTTCCGTCGAATCATTAAATATACGGTGTACTCTCAGAAACTGAGAGTATGGTAAACCTTTGATAAGATTCTTAGGATGATGACTAGATGCCAACAATAAATTATTCCTGTCAGTTGGTTTACTGTAAACAGAAGTAACAATCATTTGGTTCTTAATCTGTACATATACATCGAGAAAATGTATTTGATTGGCACTAATTTCAAATGTAAATTTGATGTTAGGGTCAATGGTATTAACGACATCCATCATTGATACAAAAGCATCCTGTGTACTGTGCCAGATTAGAAATACATCATCTATGTATCGTCTAAAAATTTTTATACAATCAGAAAATACTTTGTTGCTGAAGAATAAATTGTTCTCAACCCCAAACATAAAAGCATTCGCATACACCGGTACTGCACAAGAACCCATTGCGCAGCCCAGGACCTGCAAATAGTAACAGCCATCAAACAGAAAATAATTACGTTTTAGGGTAAGTTCAAGTAAATGTAAGAAAAAAGACAGATCAGGTCCCTGATAATGAGGGTTATTTGTTAGTAATTGCTCAACCGCTCTAGTTCCCCTGTCATGAGGAATGTTAGTGTACAGGCTAATGACGTCAATAGTACATAGCCAGTGGTCATCAGGTAATCGATTGAAATGATCAAAGATCTTGAGGAATTCAGTTGTATCCTTAAGGTACACCCTTTGTGCCTGTACCGCTGGTTGAAGATAAAAGTCAATATACTTAGAAATGTTATAGTAAAGTGAGTTACAGGCCGAAATGATCGGCCTACCAGGGGGATGTACTGCATCCTTATGTAGTTTTGGTAGCGTGTAAAAGACTGGAACCGTCGGTGCCTTGGGCAGTAAAGCATGCATCGTAGAATCAGTAATGATGTTATCATTGCAAGCAGATTGTAAAACCCTGTGCAGTTCATCCTTGAACTCTGCAGTGGGATCTCTTCGAAGTTTCTCATATACCTTATGGTCAGAAAGTTGTCTTAGAGCCTCCATTCTATAATCGTTAATGTCCTGTAATACTACAGCCCCGCCTACAGGACATTAACTTTACTCCTCCCTCTGAACGAGGTAGTTGCAATTTAGAATATGCTATTCTTGTTTTTTTTATTCCATAAAAATTTGGAGAATATAGAGTCTATATAAGATGCGTCTTTTTTTCTTAGACTCAAGGGAAGCATTTGTAACAAATAAGATAGTTTAGGAAAGGCTATGTTCTTGATTACCGTGGTTCTGCCTAACTAGGACAGAGGCAAATTTATCCATCCCATCAATAACTTAGATATACTTGTCAAAATAGGTTTAAAATGAACAGTATATCGATCATCTAATGACCTGGGAATCCATATTCCCAGATATGTCAGTGCATTTGTAACAACTGGGAATAGGGATAATACCGGGTGAAGACTAAGCCCCGCCACATCTCCTGATAAAGGTAGCAATTCTAATTTAGAATAATTCAATTTGTACCCAGCAAATGTCCCAAAGTTATCAATCAGGGACATAATTGCCGGAACTGATGTAATGGGATTAAATATTAGTAAGAGAATGTCGTCTGCAAGCAACGCCATTTTTGCCTCTATTTTACCCACTTTGATACCCTTAATGAGTGCGGAATCTCGGAGGGCTATCGCCAGGGGCTCCAAAGCCAGCACAAAAAGTAAAGTCGACAATGGACATCCCTGGCAAGTCCCCCTCTCTTTTCAAAATAGGGATGACAAAAACCCGTTGCCCGTCACCTGTGTCATAGGGTTGGAGTATAAATTAGGTATCAAGTGTATGAAGTCCTCTGGTGCTCCGAATCTCCGCAATGACTCAAATAAATGATCCCATGTTACTAGATCAAAGGCCTTTTTTGGCATCTAATGATAATATTTCATTAGTATCCCGGCATCCCGAGGACTCCACCCATTGCATGATCGAAAGCACCTTCCTAATATTCGTAACAGACTGGCGGCCGTGAATGAATCCAGATCGATCGGCATGAATAATAGACAGCAAAATTTATTTAAACCTATTCACTAATAATTTAGTGAAAATTTGTAGCCCGTATTTAATAATGAAATCGGACGGTATGAACTGGGGAGTTCTGGGTCTCGTCCCGGTTTTGGCAAGACTCTGATAGTAACAGAGATAAAGTATCGTGGAGGACTATTACCCCCTGGAATGGAATTGTAAACCTCCACAAGGGGCTCAGATATCTCAGAGGATAAAATCCTGTAAAAATCATTGGAGAGGCCATCAGACCCTGGGGCTTTATTGGGTTTTAAAGAGGAAATTACTGCGGTGACTTCATCAATGGTTATTAGTTTTATCAACGATGAGGCCTGGTCTGTGGACATGGTGGGCACATGTATGTTGGACCAAAATGCCACCTTCCTGGACTCATCTATGTTCTGCCTGGAGTATTATTGTGAATAGAATGACCTAATGATATATGTGATATCCGCATGGGATCTGACTAAGTTACCATCATTGCCTCTTAGAGCTTTAATAATTGTGGATGGGTGATGCCCTTTTCGTAAGTTGGACAATAGTCTGCTGGATTTATTTCCATTACTATAAAATCTCGATTCCTTATTGAAAGTATATTTTGATTCCATGGAGGACATTACATTGTCAAACAAAGTTTTCTGATGACAATATGCCTGTTTGGATGCCGGGGTAGGATTACTTTTAAACTCTTGGTAAGCGGAGGTAAGTCTCGCCTGAGACTCTAAATACTCCAAACCCAACTCTTTATCTCTATGTTTGCAGTAGGACATAATAACACCTCTTATCACCGGTTTAGAAGCCTGCCAGAATAGAAGCAGATTATCCTGCTCACAAATCGAGTTATCATGTTTATAGTCACTCCATACTGATACCAGCATATTGCGGAACTTCAAGGAGCTGGACAGATAGGAGGGAAATCGCCACTGGCGAATAGGTCCCCTATCAGCGCTAACTGATATCTTCATCCAATACAAAGCATGATCAGAGAAAGTAATTGGTTCAGTTTTAGAATTTAACACCCTAGAAAATAAGCGATTAGAGATCAATAGGTAATCAATGCATGAAAGGGTGCCATGAGCTGCAGACAGGCATGTAAAATCCCGGGCTACAGGATGGCACACCCTCCACACATCCACCAATCCCAGCTGATCAGACATATAGGAGATACCGATCTTAGGGGGGGTGCAGATATATTATTTCTATCTAGCATGTTAGAAGCGACCAAATTGAAATCTCCTCCCTGGATAAGTGAGGCATCTGAATACATATGCAATTTGGAAAGTATATGTAAGAAAAAAATGTTGGTGCTTACATTTGGGGCATAAAGGTTGCATAACAGGGCAGCACAGACAGTGTAATGGTTAGCATTACTGCCTCACAGCACTAAGGTCATGGGTTAGATTCCCACCACAGCCCTACCTGTGCAGAGTGGTATATTCTCCCTGTGCTTGCGTGGGTTTCCTCCGGGTACTCCGGTTTCCTCACACACTCCAAAAATATACTGGTACAGTAGGTTAATTGGCTCCCAACACAAAATTAACCCTAGTGTGTATGTGTGTGGGCATGTGATAGGGAATATAGAGTGTAAGCTCCACTGGGGCAGGGACTGATGTGAATGGCCAAATATTCTCTGTAAAGCGCTGCGGAATATGAGTGCTGTAAATAAATAACTGGTAATAAATAATAAATAATAACACAAACCTAGAAGTATTAATTGAAACATCCATGATAACATAATGACCATGTGGGTCTGTAGAGGATGAGTGAATAGTGGTATGGAGGTCTTTATTAACTAAAATGACTACGCCTCTAGCCCTAGAAGTATATGTAGAAGAGGCCAAAACCTGTTTAATTTTACCACCTCAGGAGGAAGTAGATGTGTCTCCTGCAGGAAAACAAAATCCAGTTTAAGTTTTCTCAGATATAGGAGGATCTTTTTCCTTTTTAATCGGGGAGTTAATCCTGCCTACATTCCACGTGCCATATAGAAGACCAGTCATATTGGATTATAAAGAAGATATAACCACAAATGAACCATATTCAACAACATCTTGCAGGGATCTGTCATATAAGTCGATGCATGAAACAGACCAGACAAGACACATGAGGGAGAAAAAGCACACGTAAGGGGGAAGTAACAAAAAATAAAACTGGAAGGGTACCAAAGTATCCTAAAGGTTGAGCATGTACATACTTTCAACATATCAGGACGCAGTAACATCCACCAAAATATTTAGGTATGCGCTCAGCATACCCCGGCATATAGAAACAAGTAAATATCATACAGCATAACATAAAATAACATTCTCATATCAACTATCAGAATATCTCATTCTAATTTCAAGAGGGAAGACTTAGCAATAATATTTGAGTATATTTGAAGAACTAACAGCAAAAAAAACAGCCTATCTACATAAGTGTTAAATACTGATTTGAATTCAAGAACATATAATTGTGAAATTGTATAATAAACTGGGTTGCAGACTGCTTTTTTTTTTTCTCACGTGATTGTCCAATTAGATTCACAGGTCATGTGTAGAAGTAGACGCCATTTCCTCAGATAGAAAAGATCAGCATCAGCCACAAAAGTGAAGTCCTTAAAGGTGTCTCCATCGAATAACCGCAACCTTGCTCGGTATAGCAGAGCAAATTTGCGGTTGGCCTTGAATAAACGGGAGCAAAGCGGTGAGAAATATTTTCTTGCTCGCATCACCTCTGCTGAGTAATCCTGAATTATATGGAACTTTGAACCCTCCCACTGAAGATCATCCTGTCTTCGTGAAGCGCTCCAAATGGCGTCTTTATGGAGAAAGTTCAAGCAACTAAGTATGACCACACATGGTCTAGCATCCCTAGAGTCACTCACTGGGCCAATTCCATGTGCCCTTTCCACTACCATATCAGAGCATACATCTACTATATTTAGTAACTTGGGCAAGGATGTCTTCAGAAATCGGGTAAGCTCTGTGTCTTTCAGGGATTCGGGTAATCCAGTGATGCAAAGGTATTTCCTTCTTGTTCTATTTTCAAGATCATCAAGTTTATTTCAAATTTGGTAATGGGATTTTTGTAAGGAGGTGGTATTAGTTTTCAGTTCCTCTACATCATGGAACATGGCTTCCAGCCTGTTTTCATTAGCCAGAACTCTCAGTGGGATTTGTTTAACCTGAGATTTTATGTCTGAAACTGCTTGTGTCAGTTTAGCTGAATGAGTGTCAATAATAGGGCCCATGGCTTCTTGGATCGCCTTAACCACATCGCCATATGTGACAGGGCTATCCTGAAGATCTGGAGCTGGAGATGCTGGCTGAGAAGTAGCAGAATCTGTAGAGGCATCTGTATTAATGTCCTGTGTCTCAGAGGCGGTGGCCATATTGGTTTCAGTTCTCCTCTTCTCAGAGCGAGATCTCTGCTGTTTGGGCTGTTTGGGTTGCCTCTGAGAATGACCAGATCGCTCCATCTGGTGTCAGACCTTTCTCTTCTCCTGACACTGTGAGCTACGCTGAATTAGGCACTGCAATAGCAACAGAGCTTTTCTATCAAGTTGCCATCAACCTGAGAGTTCTAGGTGAATAGTTTAATCAAAATAAAACACTGTCAGGTTTGCAGGTGTTGTGTTTTAGTGGAGTGATACTTTATAGATGGGGTAAGCGACAGGAGCTGAGCTCAGAGGTCAGTGGAGATTAGTAAGCAGCGTCAAGATGGCATCTGGAGTGCACAGGAGCTTTTCTCCAGGGAGCCTCCCTGTCACCTCAGCATGGGCTCTGTACCTGTGAGAGGGAGGCGGAGACCCAGCAGCAGTGTCTCCGCTTGTTTCGGCAGTTAGTAGCCAGCCGGCCGGAGCAAGAGAAGTGCCCCGCGATGTACGGCGTCCTTCCTCAGCAAGCCGGAAGATATGTGCTGCTTCTGTAAAGTCTCTCCCCAGTCAGGCCACGCACTTTCCAGTCATCACGTCCGGAGGGTCAAAAGCCTGTCAGGTGGTCTAAGATTCTGCCCGGGGGGTTTAGATGGAAGATGGGCTATGGGACTGTCTCAGCGTTAGGGGCAGCACGGCGGAAGATGGTACTTTGGAGCTACAGATAGCGGAGCTCCAGCACCATGCTGCCTTCCTCTTCAGTGTCCAAGCCACGCCCCAGGCATCTTCATCTTAATTGGTCCCCAGTCCACTTATATTGCCAGCGTACTTGTCCTCCTCCAGGATAGTATTAAAGTGTGGTAGTAATAAGAATAGATAAGTAAATCCTGAATATCTGGTCAGTGGACCAAGGTTCTTGTTTAGCTGTTGTCCATGGTGAGGTGCTTCAAGATGGCAAACCTGTGGTCTGTATTGCAAACACAGAACAACTCAGTAAAACTCCAGTGATGTCAACCATTGACTTATCTCCAAGAAGTTCCTCATGTGCCTTTTTCTCCCACTCATTTAAATTAGACCTTTGGTGATAATTCCTCTGACCTTTTTTATTTTTAGATTACTGAAAACATAATCTTTTGAAATCATTCAAGGTTACTTTATAAAAGCATTCAATGTTAGCGCTCTTTGCACTAAAGGGAAAAAAATAGATTTTAATTTAAAGTTTGCCTCAGATCTTTTGATATCATAAATCTTAGGGGTATATTTACTAAAGTGAGAGTTTTCAGAAGTGGAGATGTTGCACATAGCAACCAATCAGATTCTACGTAACATTTATTTAGCACCTTCTAGAATATAATAACTAGAATCTGATTGTTTGCTATGAGCCACATCTCCACTTCTAAAAACTCACTTTAGTAAATTTACCCCTTAGTCTCATCTTGTGAAATATTGGTACATGAATTACCTTCTTTCCATAACTCGAATAATCAGAATCCAATAGAATAGGTACTGAATCATCCTTTCTTAACAATGCTGTAGAGGCCAAAAAATATTTCCTACATAATGATCTAACAAACCGATTGAGTTCAACAAATAAATCAAAAAGATTTGGACTTGTAGTGGGGGGAACAATCCTTTATTCAGAAATGAGATTTGATTTTCTGATAATAGTTTAGAGGACAAATTAAAAATACTACTCATGGTGCTATCCTTTTTAGTGACTCTCTTTATATTTTTTGCAAGTTTTTTCTTTTGAAGTGACTTCCCGCCTCTTTTTCCTCTAAACTTAAACCCCTTGTTCTTTGGGGTGTATCTAACAGTTGGAATCTGTTCTTGAGTTGGATTTCCTGTAGTTTCAAATTCCTGTTTCAAACCTCTAAAAAAAACATAGAGGTACGTCCCCCATTGTTATCCTTATCCAGATGTCGTATATAATTAGCTTCCTTTGGTCTGGCACCTAATTGGGTGTTATGCATTTGATCTCTACCTATTATGATATCAGTATGTTCCCTGTGTGATGTTTTATTTGAGAGATGCTTAGTAATTGGTGATATTACTTGGGGATTCTGCCGTTCTAGCTTACTAGTTGGGCCCCTTGGTTTTGGTATATTTATAAAGTTATGATCATTCTTAGAAATAAGACTATTATAATTTCTAATCTCTCCTCTTTAGTAATCTTCTAAATCCTATTTTTCTGTTTTAGATCAATAATATTTGTCTAAAATGTATCCAATTTATCTCTAATACTTTTGTCCCTTTCCACAAATTTTGGTAGGGTTTTGAAAGGTTCAAGATTTTTCTTAACAACCTCTATCTCTTTTTCTAAAAGGGCAGTTTTTTTATCACGATATCTTGTAATCAGTCTCATCAAATTCAGAGAGCATTCAACTAAAAATGAATTCCACTCCTCTTAAATGGCTCATTATCATGAAATTAGATGGATTTCTTAATATTAAACTTCTTGGTATCATTTATTTGTCTAAATATTTTTGCAGATTCACTCCATCAAGCCAATTTTTAGTTTCCATTTTGAGCAGATCCTCTAGATGGAGAAATTAAACCCAGCTACTAATGAGTGTTATGGCTTATGTGATCCACTGTGCAACAGGATGGCAGCTATTATACTTGGTTTCTATTGCAAATTATTGTTTCACAGTCAATTGTTGTTTTAAACTACTAGTCTTCTTGGTTCCTTCTGTGATGAAAATTCACCCCCAGCAGCAGAAGCCCTAATGCGCAAATATTTTTCATGGGTATTCTGGATACGTTAGAAGTCAGTTTGCCTTTGTAAACTGGATGCAGGTTTCCTCCGATCATTAATGAGGAGGTTGATGATGAAGGTGCTGGCAGTGGAAATTGCATGTGATGAGATCTATCCATGATGCAAGCTGATACTGGACTGCTTGTTATTATTTTACATGATATTCTTGATTTTGATAAATAATTTGCATGGTCTTGCTGCAAATGTTGTAACAGGGAGGAGAACCTAGATGGTTAACATCCCTACCTCTACCTCTACAGTAGAAATGGTACAATATCAGGATTTGGGTAAAATTATTCCACATGGAAGAGGTGACTTTTTAGGTCTTATGCCCAGGAAAGACAATGTCCTCCATCTTAATACTGGAAAGAACTGCTGATATTGTTGGCTGACTTGCTTTGTCACAAAAAACATCCTCCTCCTGAATTTTATAAACTTTTTCTTGTCCAAAACATTCATCATCAGTAAGTCAGATGCACAAGTATCTCCCTCGTCCTGTTGCACTTCCAAGGTACCATCCTCAATTTCTATGTCTAAACCATCATCATTACTTTTACTACTACTCATCCTCACATTTGCAAAGGGTACGTAAAAAGGTTGAAGGAGGGTTCTATGGGATTACAGTCAGAAATGTGAGACTCACACATAGTACTCATGGACACCCTTAGACTCTCCTCTGGAATCTGCAAAGTTTGTTCTTCAGCCTTAGTGTTCTTTTTGTGCACTAATTTTCAATTTTTAGGGGTGAGACATCTAGACTCAAAGGGAGAAGGTGGTGTATATGAGGTTACATAAGCTGCCTGACTGTGTTTGGCCCTGGCTTTTACATATTGCATGAAAGAGCAGTAGCAGGACCACCACTCACAAAGAAAAGCCATGGTCTGAGCCTCTCCTTGCCACTGTGAGTGTTGTATGGAATGTTGGCAAATTTACATAGTTTGGTAGCAACTTTTCCGCCTTCACTTCCTTTAAAAGTAGATGTTAAAGTACTATGACTAACAAATGAGGAAAAGGGTTTTTTTGGAAAAAGATTCCTGCACATCTCTTCAGTGAATAGATGAGAATACATCAACAGTACCTTTGAATAATCTTAACAGGGGACCCTTTATATTATAATTAGGTGTTGGTGGTGCTCCCAGGAATGAAACAGAAATTCAAATAGAATGTATTGTACAGGCAAAAAAGAAAAAATAATTTTTTGGGTCACTCTGTTAAAGAATGATATATGATATGATTATAATATTTAAAATATAACTTTTATTATCTTATACCTATAAAACAATGTGGAAAATAGATTTCATAGTAGATGAAAATTTATACACAAAGCAATCTGATATTCATGCATGTAAAAGCTATGAAGGATATAGACTACAAATAAAATTACCTCCAGTCACAGATAAATGGCTACAGTATGTCACCCTTTGTATTCCGACTGTCTACCACTCTCACAATCTGGTGAAGAGAACGTATATATATTCGGTATGCACAATAATATCTTCTAGATTAGGTTAACCTGGTAAAATGGAACTGCACATGCCCCATTTCGGCAGTCCAGCTGGATCACATATATAATTGAAATCATACATATATCATTAGAAATGACCAATCTTAAATACATTGCACATGTCCCATATTCAAGATATATCAGGAGTATGAATAGCCCTAATCATATTTACCAGAAGGGCCTGAGCTAAACACAATGAACCTGGTATAAATCACAACCCAGCTTCTATCTGGACCTGTGTAAGAAAATCAATAAATAATACGGTCAATTGTTGCCTGAGTCAAAATTGCACAAATCCCATTTAGCAGCAAAAAGGTACATATACTCTTAGTTGTTGAAATTCACAATTTAGATCCTATCTATATAATATATTGTACATATCCCTTTAGTAGTAGAATAAATATTCAGTGTATCCACCTGTTTGTCAAATAAGGTGGTTTCCAACAGTTGTTTAAGAAATGTTGGCATGTCAAGATCTAAATATTACAGTTGTAGAACACTTAATTGTACAGAATTCAATGTCACACATTTAATTTCCTGTTAATGTGGGAGCATATATAATAAATGCTGATCTATATACTGTAGTCAGTATAAGCAAACAACACATATCATAAATGAGAGCCGTACTTTGTATGCACCTCTATATTTTTATGATTTTTCACCATTAAAAGTCAATCACAATAATAATATTCTGTGTGAAAAAGTGATATAGTAATAGAAAGACACTTTAAGTGTCCCCCACTTTTGCCCATTGTACAGTGCATAGTATTGGACGGGCAATGAGAGAGTACGGAAGCGAGTGTCTAATGAAATGATGTACAGTGGTAGGATGTTAAGGACCTTGTTATGGGTGTTAGGTGGACCCTGGTGCTATGAGCATTGCAGTGGCCAGATCATCCAGGTCAGTCAGGCTACCACCTAAAGAAATAGAGAAAGTACAAGATGCCTGACAGTGAAACCTGTCTGCATGACCAAATGTTGACTGGATGAATGTAGTTCTGTGTCAGCTGTTGATAACGTGATGTGTTCTGGATTACTTACAAATCTTATTTGTTATAAACAGTAATGAAATAATTCACACAAATACAGATTCTAAAATAAATGACAATGCTTTTACTTAAAGACAGCTTAATTATACATATATTTTGCCAATGCAGACTTACAACAAAAAATATAGGTTATACCAGCAGCAGTAGGGAATACTTGTAAAATAAATTTGTGACACCCAGTGCAGAATAGCAGTCAGCCAATGCTTCATACATACATAATGGCACCGGCACCCCCGAACCTCATCCTGTGCTCTCACCTATGTTCTCTGACTGCTCCCCCCCTCCCTCTTTCTCTGGTGAGTTTTTATACTATAATTCCGTCTATACCTACAATTCATCCCAATGGGTACTATTAATTTAATTAATATTCCTACATACTAGGCCCTCATTGGTCATCTGTGTCTTAGCCATAATATTGACACTATTCTGTGTTATCTTTTTGTTCCCATGCAGAAATCTAACATAATTGCTCATTTAGCCTTCATTTATGACTATTGCAGACAAATGCCATCTTGATTTAACTATTTTGTTTATATAACAGAAACTAGCTGTCAGCTATTCTGCACATATTAAAACTAATACATTTCAAACCTATAATTCTTTTTGCTAGAACAATATATATAGCAGTTTAACCTAAACATATCTCCACAGTTAAACACACCTACAAAGAAATAAAACACTAATCTCTACATACTTTTTAATACATCATTTAACATACCTTTAGCTAAAATATTAAACAAAATGGCTGCTGCATCAGACACACACTTGCTTACTTTAGAGAGAAAAGGGAAGGCCTTATCATCTCTAGGCCTGAGGCCATTCAACAAATACGGTATACTGCAACTCGTACAACTAATTTATATATTCTTAATCATTTCTATATACTCTTAATTGCAATACAGGAAATAATAAAATACATAAGCAAGCATATATTCGTGAATTGCTAAAGGAACATGTACATCCACATATTCCTGTGTTATCACTATTTAACCATGATTGGTAGGAACGCTCCCTGTTACCAGCAGTATACCACTTGTGCCTGCAGTCAGCATGACGGTTTCAGAAGCTCAAGCTTCTGTGTCCACTTCTGCTGGGCGGGGACTCCAGAGCCAGCTTGGGTAAATGTATGAACAGGAGCATGTCCACCGGTCATCTGACCCAACCGGTTGTGCGTGCGTTGACTCGCATTTTGCCATGGGGGTTTTTCACAACCGATTAACTAATCCTCTGACACGGTGCCTCAGTTTAGCCTAATCAGTAACCATTGGTGGTCCTCATTCGTTTGATTAGCAGAACAGTAAGCCAATCAGAGGTTATGGAGTATAAGAAACATTCATTGGTGTGCAGACTAAATTGACAGAGTATAAATTCAATCACAATGCCGAATCCAGGCACCATCTGCATTCCAGAGCAACATATCCAGCATTGCATATTCACAAGTTTATATTATTATTGCATAGGTTCTCTGGCATAAATTATATGCACAATATTAGTATTAATGTAATGAATTCACTGATCAAATAGTCTTACTATACATATTCTAATATACATTATACTGTAAATATTGATGAAGCCATTGTTGTTAAGAATGCAATTTTATAAAAAGAAAAACAGAAATACTGGAAATACAAGTACCAATAATCGGACAGTTGGTCCTACATAATAAAAATAATATTTTAAACAGGTATCTGCCTGATATACGTAATATTACACATAGTAATTTGGTTAAGATATATTGTCAAGTCTATATGATGAAAACTTGCAGTGTTATGTGGAAGATGTCAATTTCCTATCTGGGATAGTGAGAGGTGATATTAAGTGAATATATAAAAATTGTGCATATAAAAATATATAATTTATTATAAATAGAAATATGTGATTACATTGTTTCATGGGGAAAGTGTGTGGTGGGTGAAAACAATCCTACTGTATTAATCCATTCTAAGGGATGTGCAACCTGATAAAAAACAAAATCACTCCAGTACTTGTGAGGATTAAGTGTGATGATTGAAATTATGTGAAGCAGTGAAAATCTCTACAAATATTCTAACATGCTGCTTACAGAAAGGCACTAAAATTTATTTTTCATTCATTCTGTTTGGGCAGCCTAATCTAAAAGTCCAATAACTCTCCTTTTTAAGAAGCTCATTAGTGATGTTTCCTCCTCTGATACTAAGATTCATGGTTTCCAAGCCAAATATTTTCATATCCTTTACAGAGTTGCTGTGTTTCAGATGAAAGTGATGAGCTACTGTGGTCAGTTGTTTCATTTTGATAAGATCTGATTCAGCATGTCAGATAGTACCCATATGCTGGAGTATCCTTAGTTTTAACATGTGCATCATCATCCCAATATAACTCTTCCAAAAGAGCACATGATACAAAGAATTACATTCTTACTCCAACAATTGATATAATGCTTTAGCTGGATTTCTTCCCAATATTTGTCTTCAATCTTCTTGATGTTAATAATGTGGTCACATATTTTACATGATCCACATGGATAGGTCCCTATCACAATTGTTTTTTTTGGTGGTATTTAGATTAATGGCTCCTTACTAGATGATCTTTTAGGTTGGCTGACCTGTTCCAGCTCATGGCAACTTTATCATCCAGTTTGTTTGTAAATAGGGATCTGATAGGAGAATAGGCCAGTATTTTTGGATAGAGTTCTTAATTTCTCTCCAGTTGTGGCAAAAGTTTCCCACAGATCTGATTTTGTCAGATTTCTTGGTACTTATGGGTTTAGTAGCTCCATAGATCAGAGTTTCTCAAGTAGTTTGAGAGGCAAATCTACAGGCTTTCTTAATAGTTTTGCTGCTGTAACCTCTTTTCTTCAAACAATTGGTCCACACTTTTGATTTGGTAGATTGTGTCATTAGAACAGTTCCTCTGGAGCCTTAAAAATTCCCGTTTGTGTATAATGTCCAAGGTGGGAGTGTAGTGTGAGCTTGAATGATGCAATAGGTTATTGGTAGCTGTTTACTTCCTATACAATTCAGTTGCTATCATATTGTCTTTGTCTCTATAGACTCTCAAGTAAAAAAAGATATGCTGGTAAGACTGAACTGAAATGTGAGTTTAAGGTTCACATTGTTCTTATTCAAAGTATTGATACATTTTTCAAGTTGTTCTTGGGTTCCATCCCAAATGATCAATATGTC
This sequence comes from Taudactylus pleione, assembly GCA_031769625.1. Taxonomy (NCBI): domain Eukaryota; kingdom Metazoa; phylum Chordata; class Amphibia; order Anura; family Myobatrachidae; genus Taudactylus; species Taudactylus pleione. Next base: position 4,936,191 of record JAUIMM010000384.1, read on the forward strand.
ATCAATATATCAAAGCCAGATGATGATATGCTTGGTATATTGATCATTGTCTTCACAAAAGACCATCTTATGCTCCCACCACCCCAAGAATACATTTTCATAAATGGGGGCACATGCTGCCCCCATTGCAGTTCCTCTAGTTTGTAAGAAAAATTGATCATTAAAAGTAAAGCACTGTATTTCCTGTAAAGGACAAAATTAAGAAACTTTAGGAGGAAAATGTGAAAATCACTTAGGTCTTCCATAGTCAGAAGGAGGACAATACTTGTATACAGTGATTCCATGTTAATACTAATTAAAAGATTATTCTCCTGTAGACTGATATCATTGATTTTTTTAAGCACGTCGGTAGTGTACTGTACATACGAAGGAAGCCCTGTGATGTGATGTCTTAAGTGTGTATCAATGAATATATTAGCCTTCTCAGTAATACTCCCAATCCCTGAGATGATTGGTCTTCCAGGGGAAGCCTCCAGAATTTTATGGACCTTAGGGCTATCCACTGTCAGAAAATCACATTCTTGTCTCGTAATTGTACCCTCTTGGGTGGCTTTATCGATGATCTTCATGTATAGATCCTTGTAGTCATGCAATACATTCTATTTAAAGTAATATGACTGTCAGCACAAGCTATGTGTTGCTCTTCTTCTATTAACTGAACCATGATTGATTTTATTTTTTAACACAGGAGTAAAGCTACTATAGTTCAACTTAACTGTCACCACACCAACAGAACATACAATATGATAGGAAAATGAGGCTCCTTTACCTTTATCATGCAGTTTTACACTCATTTTTTTCAGGGTGCATCTAACAGGGACACAACAACACCCAGAGTAAGTACAGCAATATATACACTGCCTTTCCAAGACATACATTCTTGCAATATTATTTAAATTGAATTATAACAAAATGCAGATAAAAAAAACATTATTGTTATTTTTTATTTTTAACAGGAAAATATGTCTTCTCTGGGGTGCAGAGGACTCAGACACAACAGTGACAATATCATTTATATACTGCAGTGTAGATCAATTACTGTAGATAGTCTAGTGAAAAAAACAAGTGCAGGGAGTTCACTTTAACAAACATATACAGCAGCCTGTTTAGAGCACTTGATTGCAGGTGCTACTATGTCTGACAAACAAACACACAGTATCCTATGAGCAGTTTGCAGTGCACTGGACTGAAGTTGCTAGCTCGTGTGTCTGGCAAACAAACACATATACAGTAACAAAGATGCCTGCAGCCACCCTTCCCACCAACTCCACCTACCTACTACAACTCTCTATAATTTAATGGTATCCTAATAGCATCTTTTGATCTACAAGCCACACCCTCTCCATACACTCTTCTATGTGAAATGGCAACTGATCATAAGGGAGCAACTCTTAAATGCAATCCAAAACATTCAAATTCTCTGAGACAATTATGTTTTGCCTCATTTTCAGAACAGAACTTAGCAGAAAGACCCTACTAGTCAGAAACTCCAAGTTCAGATGTATTCAGTTTTCTGCAAAACTAAATTACTCGGGATGTAGTCATATTAATGGTGGCCTGGATGCCCGACCCGGGACTGAAGATAGGCGGCGAAATCCCAACACTGAAATCCAGACAGTCAGCATCCCAAACGACAGTAAGCAAGGCTTCATAGCTCTTAGCCATGGGGGGAGAGGGTTAAGTTTAGGCTCCCCCAGGGGTTAGGCTATGGGAAGAGGGGGGTTAGGGTTAGGTGCCACCAGGGGTGGGTCAGGGTTAGGCACCCCCCAGGAGGGTTAGGTTTTGGGTGAGGGAAGGGGGGTTAGGGTTAGGCACCACTGGGAGGAGGTTATAGTTAGGGGCTCAGGGGGGAGGTTAGGGTTAGGCACCACTAAGGGAGGGTTAGGAGTGGAGAGGGGTAAAGATAGCATACTTATCATGCCTGTCGGGATCTTAATGAATCGGGGAGTCGCTGTCGGGATTTGAACCAGCTATTAAGCTCACAGCATCTCATACCCAACCAAAATCACTCATCTCCAGTATATACACATCATCTCCAAGCATCCACTGCCGGGCCAGCCAGAATGGTGCAGCCCTCCCTGCCTCCGGACCACTTCGGAGTAAGGTAAGTGGGTTGTGGAGGGGGAGGGAGTGTAAGAAGTGCTGTTCACCTGTGCTAGAGAGCTTGGTCAGTGCTGACCTGGCTCTGGTGTGAATGGCCCAGATCGGCGCCACAGTGTAAAAGGGGGTCTGTCCCGGGTATGATCTGGGTTGGAAACATGTTCCAAATCCTGGGTTAAACCTTGGACTTTGGTTTAAAAGGGGTATGGATGTGTACTGTACAGGTTTATTCTTTATACACTCACATCACTATACTGGAGTTTTTCAGAGACTCTGCCTTATATGGTACCGTATGATACTAAGGAGTTAATAACCAGAGAGAATTTATTTTTTATATAATACCAGCTGGTATATACATGCGAAACTCTGCAAGTTAAATGAATAGGTATGTATTGTAAGCATTGTGGCTAGAAGAGATACAATTTATAATTTATTTTTATGTTACATATGAAGTTTTATTTTTCACTAGCTGAAGTACCCGGCATTGCCCGGGTTTAGATCTTAGGCCCATATTCAATTAGTTTCACACTCGCAATACTTTTGTGCCTGCTGGACTTTTCCCCTACATTGAGTGTTTTGCATGCAAAAAAGTATTGGGCGTGGTCCCGCTATTTGCAGTATTCAAATAGAAAGGACTCAAAAACGTCACCCAGCGAAACTGAAACAGGTGAAAAGTCCTGTCAAAAATAGGGAACTCAGTCTGACACCACCCAAAAGATACACTAGCATTGGGGATCATTATAGATGCCTCCCATCACCCTAATGAAGGTATTTTGGATGCTTAAGTTGTTACAGATGGTGCCAATTAGCGCATTAACACAAGTGGTGAAGAATAGCATTAAGCAGTATTGTTATGTGAAAATAACTACTCCCAGAAAATTTGGGGTACACGAAAATGGGTGCTAGCATATTTTTAATTTGCTAAAGTGAAGTTTTATATTATGATAAAAATCCACCTGCCGCAAGCACCTGCAATCATAAAAACACCTGCCCCATACTTGGGGACCCCAAATTTGCACTTTTTCGCCGCCAACATGAATTTTTTGGGATGTTCAAAAGTTTTTTTTTATTTTTTTTTACACAGTTTATCCATGGGGGACTGTCCCAAGGCTGCAGGGGGGTTTCCCGAAGTTTGCATCCCAAAACTGAAATTCTGCACTTTTTTCCGCCTGCTATTCATAGGCAAAACTTTTCTGCTGATTACATTGAATTGACTTTTCGCATATGCGAAAAGTCTTTGGAATTGAATACGACGGAAATGTTCCACCTGGCGAAATGACGTCATCCACGATACTTTTCCGTGGATTCAAAGTTTTCACTTCTAGTTGAATATGGGCCTTACAGTTATTAAGTTTTATTATGTGATGTCACCCAAATCCATCCAGTGAAAGGCCCAGAATAGGATCCCTGGGTCAATGTTCTTCCCGACGCACTCCGCCGTGAGGTCCGACCAGAGCGCCAACCACTCCATTATTCATCCCAGACCAATTGCCACCCCTCTGTAAAGTTTTCATCCGAATCCATCTAAAGGAAGGCCCAGAACTCCCCAGGTCAAAAATACTGCCCAGCGTACAGCAACGGGAGGTCCGACCAGGACATCAATCCCCTAGTATGTCTCCTGGGATCCGCTGTGAAGTTTTCATCCAAATTATGTGATGTTGTCCAATTGCATCCAGGGGAAAGCACAGAACAGTCTCCCTGGGTCAAAGTTCTCTCTGACACACTCCACCATACAGTCTGACCGGGAAACCAACCACTCCATTAGCCATCCCTGTCCAGTTGCCACTCCTCTGTGAAGTTTTCATCTAATTCCATACAGTGGAAGGCCCAGAACAGGTTCCCCAGGTCAAAGTTCTGTCCAGCATCTCCGGATCAAAGTTCTGCCCAGTGTACACTAATGGGAGGTCCTTCTGGTACACTAACCAACCTAAAATATGGTCAGGATCAAACTGGACCACCTAGCATTGGTTTCATCCCAATTGGTGCAGGGGTGTCTGAATGCATAACCGGACACACAGACAATCAAACAGACAGACCAATGAATTTTATAAGATTGCTGTGATAGTATGTGTGCATATGGTATGTGTGCATATGCTTTTATATTTTACATTTTATATATATGAATAAATCTTAAATAGATTATACATTGTTGACTGTATTGTCTCAACAAGACACAGCAGCATGGCCTTCTTTATTCTTTATCCTTTAGACATTGTCAATGCCCTTAAAAACCACTTTCTTACCTCTCCAGTGCCTGTCCAGGCTGGCACAGAGGTCCACTCATGCTGTGCATCACTTCTGGATGGCACAGAGGTCCGCTCTCACTGCACATCACTCATGGCTGGTGCTAAGGTCTGTCTGTGCTGCTCCTGCCCTGTCTGCTCAGTGTCCTGTCACTGAGCATGGAGATGGCTCTCTGTAGCCCTTTGCTCACAACATGTATTCCAAGCATGATGGCACACAAGCCAGAGTTTTCTAATAAACAACAGCATGAGCATAGCCATGTTGGACTCTGTTACCTGATGCTCTTCCCCTGCAACAGAAATCTTGGGGCCAGTGACACATATATCTCTGCCCCCCTCCTCAACCCCTCCTCCACACAATCCACATATCCCACACAATACATGTATCACCAAATACAATACACTGTAATCATGCAGATACAGGAAACCATACAATTTGGGAGTCAATGGCATGATGGAAGAAGAATCAAGGCCGGTACACACTAGACAATGTCTAGTGTGTCCAACCTGGTCAGCAAAGGGACTCGGCATCAGGGCCCGATTAAGGTATGTGGGGGCCCCTAGGCAACAAACTTGTGTGAGCCCCAGTCTATAAAATCAAAGTGATTATATGGGCGATGTTATAAAACAGTATAATGTATCAACCAGCATTGTTTATATATATATATATATATATACATACATATATACACACATGGTATATATGTATATATAGATATATGACATCACACACATATATAAGTACAAAATCCACCACCTCAAAAATCAGATCAATGTGTCTTGAAAACGGTCTCCAGGAGCCGAAACGTCGACATGACAATGTACAGTGTGGCTTCTTTGTGAAATAAACCTTGGTGTTGATGATTGCCTTTTTTCTTGCATTTATATATAAAGGACTTACAGTCTATATGGGAGCACCCCATGGATGGATACTGTTTGGACCGAGTGTGCGGTCTATTGTTATATAAATATATATATACACATACACACATTCAGACAGTATATGCGTGTGTATACAGTATATATATATATATATATATTAGGGGTGTGCACCGGCCACTTTTCGTGTTTTGTGTTTTGGTTTTGGATCTGGATCTTTCTTCGTGTTTTGGATCTGGATTGGTTTTGCCAAAACCACCCTTCCGTGTTTTGGGTTCTGGGTTTTGTGTTTTGGATCTGTATTTTTTTTAAAAAAAGCATAAAAACAGCTAAAATCACAGAATTTGTTGGTTTCTCTGCTCCTATGCTATTATTAACCTCAATAACCTTAATTTCCACTCATTTCCAGTCTATTCTGAACACCTCACACCTCACACCTCACAATAGTGTTTTTATGTCCAAAAGGTTGCACCGAGGTAGCTGGATGACTATGCTAAGCGACACGAGTGGGCGGCACAAACACGTGACCCATCTAGGAGTGACACTGCAGTGGCAGACAGGATGGCAGTTAGAAAAACTAGGCCCCAAACTGTACATAATGCAAAGAAAAAAAAGAAGTGCAAGATGGAATTGTCCTTGGGCCCTCCCACCCACCCTTATGTTGTATAAACAGGACATGCACACTTTAACAAATCAATCATTTCAGCGCCAGGGTCTGCCACACAACTGTGGCTGAAATGATTGGTTCGTTTGGGCCCCCACAAAACAAGCTGGCAATTAATGTGTCCCTGCACAAACTGGCTCTACGGAGGCAAGATGTCATCCTCATCCTCCTCATCCACCGATTCCTCACCCTCTTCAGTGTGTACATCCTCATCCTCACAAAGTATTAACTCGTCCCCACTTGAATCCACCACCACAGGACCCTCTGTACCTTCTGGAGGCTGGTCTCCCTGGAAGAGCTGATAATTCATTTTGATGAACATCATCTTCTCCACATTCTGTGGAAGCAACCTCCTACGCCTTTCGCTGACAAGGTTCCCGGCTGCACTAAACACTCTTTCGGAGTACACACTGGAGGGGGGGCAACTCAGGTAAAATAGAGCCAGCTTGGACAGGGGCCTCCAAATTGCCTCTTTTTCCTGCCAGTACAGGTATGGACTGTCTGACATGCCTACTTGGATGCTGTCACCGATGTAATCCTCCAGCATTCTGTCAATGGTGACAGTATCATATGCAGTGACAGTAGACATCTCAGAAATTGTTGCCAGGTCCTTCAGTCCGGACCAGATGTCCAAACTTGGTCCTGCCTGCCCTGCATCACCGCCAGCGGGTTGCTTAGGATACCTAAGTTTTTTCCTGGCAGCCCCAGTTGCGGAAGAAAATGAAGAAGGAGCCGTTGACGTGTCACGTTCCGCTTCAGCTGACAGTGTGTTCACCAGCAGGTCTTTGCACCTCTGCAGGCTTGTGTCAGCCGGAAAGAGAGACACCACATAGGCTTTAAACCTAGGATCAAGCACGGTGGCCAAAATGTAGTGGTCTGATTTCAACAGATTGACCACCCTGGAATCCTGGCAAAGCGAATGAAGGGCTTCATCCACAAGTCCCACATGCCGAGCGGAATCGCTCTGTCTTAGCTCCTCCTTCACTTTCTCCAGCTGCTTCTGCAAAAGCCTGATGAGGGGAATGACCTGACTCAAGCTGGCTGTGTCTGAACTGACTTCACGTGTGGCAAGTTCGAAGGGCTGGAGAACCTTGCACAACACGGAAATCTTTCTCCACTGCGCTTGAGTCAGGTGCATACCCCCTCCTTTGCCTATGTCATAGGTGGATGTATAGGCTTGTATGGCCTTTTGCTGCTCCTCCATCCTCTGAAGCATATAGAGGGTTGAGTTCCACCGCGTCACAACCTCTTGCTTCAGGTGATGGCGGGGCAGGTTCAAGAGTGTTTGCTGGCGCTCCAGTCTTCGGCACGCAGTCGCTGAATGGCGAAAGTGGCCAGAAATTTTTCGGGCCACCCAAAGCGTCTCCTGCACGCCCCTGTCGCTTTTCAGAAAATTCTGCACCACCAAGTTTATTGTGTGAGCAAAACATGGGACGTGCTGGAATTTGCCCAGATGTAATGCCCGCACAATATTGGTGGCGTTGTCAGATATTACAAATCCCCAGGAGAGTCTAAGTGGGGTAAGCCACTGGGCGATGATTTCCCTCAGTTTCTCTAAGAGGTTGTCGGCGGTGTGCCTCTTACTGAAACCGGTGATACACAGCATAGCCTGCCTTGTAACGAGCTGGCGTTTCTGAGATGCTGCTGCTGGTGACGCTGCTGCTGTTGCTGCGTAAGGTGATACATCTACCCAGTGGGCTGTCACAGTCATATAGTCCTTAGTCTGCCCTGTTCCACTTGTCCACATGTCCGTGGTTAAGTGGACATTGTGTACAACGGCATTTTTCAGGACACTGAGGACACTTTTTCTGACGTTTCTGTACAGTCTCGGTATCGCCTGCCTAGTGAAGTGGAATCTAGACGGGATTTGGAACCGGGGACACACTACCTCCATCAATTGTCTAAATCCCACTGCACTAATGGCGGATACCGGACGCACGTCTAACACCAACATAGCAGTCAAGGCCTCAGTTATACGTTTTGCTTCAGGATGACTGCTGTCGTACTTCATCCTCCTCGCTAAGGACTGTTGGAGGGTCAATTGTTTAGTAAAAGTAGTGGTGTTCCTACTTCCTCTCTGGGATGATGAACGACTCCCAGCAGCAGCAACAGCAGCAGCGGCAGCAGTAGGCGTAGCAATGCAGGATCCTCCAGAGGAATCCCGGATAGGAGAGTCAGTCTTGCCAGTGACATGGCCTGCAGGACTACTTCCGATCCTGACTAAGGAGGAAATTGACGAGGAGGGAGTTGACGGTGTGGTTTGCAGGCGCTTGGATACAACAGGACAACGGGATTTAGGTGTCCCTGGACTGCTTACGGTCTTAGCCAAAGTTTCTGAACTTGACAGTAACTTTTTATGAACGCGCTGCAGGTGCCGTATAAGGGAGGATGTTCCTAGGTGGTTGACGTCCCTACCCCTACTTATTTCACCTTTACATATGGTACATATGGCAAGACAGTTGTTGTCCGGATTTGGATAGAAATATTGCCAGACCAAAGAGGTGGAATGTTTGGTCTTCTGCCCAGGCATGACCGTGATGGGCTTTTTCATCCCACGGACAACAACTGTCTCCCCCGGAGCCTGATTTAAACAAACCACATCACCATCAGAATCCTCCTCGCCAACTTCCTCCTCAGCGCCAGCTACACCAGTATCCTCATCCTGTTGTACTTCAACAGTGACATCTTCAATTTGCATATCAGCAAGTGGACTGTGGGTGCTCCTTTCAGCACTTGCAGGGGGCGTGCAAATGGTGGAAAGAGCCACCTCTTCCCGTCCAGTGCTTGGAAGGTCAGGCATCGCAACCACCACCACACTTGGACTCTCCTTGGGGATTTGTGATATCTTCTTAGAAAGCACAGTTCTTCGCTGTGCTTTTGCCAGCTTAACTCTTTTGATTTTTTTAGTGGGAGGAGGGCTTCCATTGTCATGTGAAGCTGAACCACTAGTCATGAACATACTAGGGATCGACCTTAGCCGTTCCTTGCCACTCCGTGTCGTAAATGGAATATTGGCAAGTTTACGTTTCTCTTCAGCTGATTTAAATGTCTTTTTCAAGGTCATTTTCCTGAACTTTGCCATTTGGGATTGTATGTGCCCTCTACTATGACATTGGGCATCGGCCTTGGCAGACGACGTTGATGGCATGTTATGGTCTATGTCATGACTAGTGGCAGCAGCTTCAGCACTAGGAGGAAGTGGTTCTTGATCTTTCTCTATTTTATTTTTATCGGAGAAAGTTTGGTCCTCCATTTATGTTATATCGAATTGATATATACGTGCGGCTAAACACAGAAAATAATTTTTTTTTTGGTTTGGACTGGAGTGTACTTTCGGGGGTTACAGCACCCTTAACGGTCAAGCCAGCCGGCCCTTTACTTATGACACAGGCGCACGCTTGGCACGACTTTGTTGATGCACGTGCGGCTACTGCGCACACAATTCACAAACACAGAAAATAATTTTTTTTTTGGTTTGGACTGGAGTGTACTTTCGGGGGTTACAGCACCCTTAACGGTCAAGCCAGCCGGCCCTTTACTTATGACACAGGCGCACGCTTGGCACTACTTTGTTGATGCACGTGCGGCTACTGCGCACACAATTCACAAACACAGAAAAAATTTTTTTTTTGGTTTGGACTGGAGTGTACTTTCGGGGGTTACAGCACCCTTAACGGTCAAGCCAGCCGGCCCTTTACTTATGACACTGGCGCACGCTTGGCACTACTTTGTTGATGCACGTGCGGCTACTGCGCACACAATTCACAAACACAGAAAATAATTTTTTTTGGTTTGGATTGGAGTGTACTTTCGGGGGTTACAGCACCCTTTAACGGTCAAGCCAGCCGGCCCTATACTTATGATACAGGCGCACACTTGGCACTACTTTGTTGATGCACGTGCGGCTACTGCGCACACAATTCACAAACACAGAAAATAATTTTTTTTTTGGTTTAGACTGGAGTGTACTTTCGGGGGTTACAGCACCCTTAACGGTCAAGCCAGCCGGCCCTTTACTTATGACACAGGCGCACGCTTGGCACTATTTGTTGATGCACGTGCGGCTACTGCGCACACAATTCACAAACACAGAAAATAATTTTTTTTTGGTTTGGACTGGAGTGTACTTTCGGGGTTTACAGCACCCTTTAACGGTCAAGCCAGCCGGCCCTTTACTTATGACACAGGCGCACGCTTGGCACTACTTTGTTGATGCACGTGCGGCTACTGCGCACACAATTCACAAACACAGAAAATAATTTTTTTTTGGTTTGGACTGGAGTGTACTTTCGGGGGTTACAGCACCCTTTAACGGTCAAGCCAGCCGGCCTTTTACTTATGACACAGGCGCACGCTTGGCACTACTTTGTTGATGCACGTGCGGCTACTGCGCACACAATTCACAAACACAGAAAATAATTTTTTTTTTGGTTTGGACTGGAGTGTACTTTGGGGGTTACAGCACCCTTTAACGGTCAAGCCAGCCGGCCCTTTACTTATGACACAGGCGCATGCTTGGCACTACTTTGTTGATGCACGTGCGGCTACTGCGCACACAATTCACAAACACAGAAAATATTTTTTTTTTGGTTTGGATTGGAGTGTACTTTCGGGGGTTACAGCACCCTTTAACGGTCAAGCCAGCCGGCCCTTTACTTATGACACAGGCGCACGCTTGGCACTACTTTGTTGATGCACGTGCGGCTACTGCGCACACAATTCACAAACACAGAAAATAATTTTTTTTTTGGTTTGGACTGGAGTGTACTTTCGGGGGTTACAGCACCCTTAACGGTCAAGCCAGCCAGCCCTTTACTTATGACACAGGCGCACACTTGGCACTACTTTGTTGATGCACGTGCGGCTACTGCGCACACAATTCACAAACACAGAAAATAATTTTTTTTTTGGTTTGGACTGGAGTGTACTTTTGGGGGTTACAGCACCCTTAATGGTCAAGCCAGCCAGCCGGCCCTTTACTTATGACACAGGCGCACGCTTGGCACTACTTTGTTGATGCACGTGCGGCTACTGCGCACACAATTCACAAACACAGAAAATATTTTTTTTTTGGTTTGGATTGGAGTGTACTTTTGGGGGTTACAGCACCCTTTAACGGTCAAGCCAGCCGGCCCTTTACTTATGACACAGGCGCACGCTTGGCACTACTTTGTTGATGCACGTGCGGCTACTGCGCACACAATTCACAAACACAGAAAATAAATTTTTTTTTGGTTTGGACTGGAGTGTACTTTCGGGGGTTACAGCACCCTTAACGGTCAAGCCAGCCAGCCCTTTACTTATGACACAGGCGCACGCTTGGCACTACTTTGTTGATGCACGTGCGGCTACTGCGCACACAATTCACAAACACAGAAAATAATTTTTTTTTGGTTTGAACTGGAGTGTACTTTCAGGGGTTACAGCACCCTTTAACGGTCAAGCCAGCCGGCCCTTTACTTATGACACAGGCGCACACTTGGCACTACTTTGTTGATTCACATGCGGCTACTGCGCACACAATTCACAAACACAGAAAATATATTATTTTTTTAGCACTTGGGGGGAGCACCCCTGATGGACAGAGCACCCCCTGGACAACACTACAGCACCCCTTTAGGACTGGGACACTGCACAGGACTTTGGAGTGGACACAGCCCCTATGGAGAACTGACTGCACAACACAGTCCAGCCAGCCCCTATGGACTTTGAAGTAGTGGACACAGCCCCTATTAACAACAGCAGCACAGCACAACACAGCCAGCCCCTATGGACTTTGAAGTAGTGGACAACAGCACCACTACACTACACTACACTACACAGCCCTAACTCCCACCCTCCCTCTTCACTGTCCACAGCCGAGTGAGAAAATGGCGCCGACGCGGGTACCTTATATAGGATCCAAAACCCGCGAGACTCGGAAGGCGGGAAGATGACGTTTTGCCTCGATTTCAGATCCGAGTCAGGCGGGAAAAGTCGAGCCTGACTCGGCTCTGCCTCAGATCGGGAGGGCTCGGGGGGGTTCGGATTTCAGAAATCCGAACCCGCTCACCCCTAATATATATATATATATTTACACACACACATATATAAATATATATAGATAGATAGATAGTTTATGAGTGTATGTACAGTATGTATATATATATATATTTATATATACAGTATAAATCTATGTGTGTGTATATTTCTATACATACACATACATTTATACTATATAGATATATACAGTCAGGTCCATAAATATTGGGACATTGACAGAATTTTCAGATTTTGGCCTCTATTCACCACCACAATGGTTTTGAAGTGAAACGAACAAGTTGTGCTTTAACTGCAGAATTTCAGATTTAATTTGAGGGTAATTACATCCAAATCGGGTGAACGGTGTAGGAATTATAACAGTTTCAATATGTGCCTCACACTTTTTAAGGGGCCAAAAGTAATGGGACTATCAACTCAAAAGCTATTTCATGGACAGGTGTGGGCTATTCCCTCGTTATTTCATTATCAATTAAGCAGGTAAAAGGTCTGGAGTTGATTCTAGGTGTGACATTTGCATTTGGAATAAGTTGCTGTCAACTCTCAATATGAGATCCAAAGAGCTGTCACTATCAGTGAAGCAAGCCATCATTAGGCTGAAAAATCAAAACAAACCCATCAGAGAGATAGCAAAATGGCCAAATCAACTGTTTGGAACATTCTTAAAAAGAAAGAACGCACCGGAAAGCTCAGCAACACCAAAAGACCCGGAAGACCATGGAAAACAACTGTGGTGGATGACAAAAGAATTATTTCCCTGGTGAAGAAAAACCCCTTCACAACAGTTGGCCAAATCAAGAACACTCTCCAGGAGGTAGATGTATATGTGTCAAAGTCAACAATCAAGAGAAGACTTCACAAGAGTGAATATAGAAGGTTCACCACAAGATGTAAACAATTGGTGAGCCACAAAAATAAGAAGACCAGATTAGAGTTTGCCAAACAACATCTAAAAAAGCCATTACAGTTCTGTAACAACATCCTATGGACAGATGAGACAAAGATCAACTTGTACCAGAGTTATGGGAAGAGAAGAGAAGGAAAGGAACTGCTCTTGATCCAAAACACACCACCTCATCAGTGAAGCATGGTGGTGGTAGTGTCATGGCGTGGGCATGTATGGCTGCCAATGGAACTGGTTCCCTTGTATTTATTGATGATGTGACTGCTGATGAAAGCACCAGACTGAATTCTGAAGTGTTTTGGGCAATATTATATGCTCATATTCAGTCAAATGCTTCAGAACTCATTAGATGGCGCTTCACAGTGCAGATGGACAATGACCCAAAGCATACTGCAAAAGCAACCAAAGAGTTTTTTAAGGCTAGAAAGTGGAATGTTATGCAATGGCCAAGTCAATCCCCTGACCTGAATCTGATTGAGCATGCATTTCACTTGATGAAGACAAAACTGAAGGGAAAATGCCCCAAGAACAAGCAGGAACTGAAGACATTTGCAGTAGAGGCCTGGCAGAGCATCACCAGGGATGAAACCCAGCGTCTGGTGATGTCTATGCATTCCAGACTTCAGGCTGTAATTGCCTGCAAAGGATTTGCAACAAAGTATTAAAAAGTGAAAGTTAGATTTAGGATTGTTTAGTTTGTCCCATTACTTTTGGCCCCTTACAAAGTGGGAGGCACATATAGAAACTGTTGTAATTCCTACACCGTTCACCTGATTTGGATGTAATTACCCTCAAATGAAATCTGAAAGTCTGCAGTTAAATCACATCTTGTTTGATTCATTTCAAAATCATTGTGGTTGTGTATAGAGGCCAAAATATGAAAATTCTGTCAATGTCCCAATATTTATGGACCTGACTGGATATATATATATATATATACACACATACACATTTATATACATACAGACAGTAAGTGTATGTATACAGTGTGTGTATGTATATATTGTGACACAGTCAGATTAGGGGTTCCCTCTCCTGGGTAGAAGGACTCCTTTCTTACACACACCCACAGCAGCAGGGAAGCAGCACACCAGTCTGGATGCAAGTACAAGCTGGTCAGCGCCAGTCTTTATTGTACAATGTCAGAAATAACATAAAGAAAACATAAACATAAATCCTAGCCCTGTTGGGGCACTAACTTCACAGGTAGTTCCCTCACTACCAGAACCTGGCAGGGCCTAAAGCCCTCACCAGCAACAAGGCACAGCACAGTACTCACAAATAGGTTTTTCAAGTGTCTCTGAGCAAACTCCCTGCCTGCTCTCCCAGGTGAGACACTCAGCCCTAAACACACTAGGCTTATATTGGCCACTCTCAGGTGGAAACCCTAACAAGCCTGTTACCAGGCTGCAAGAACCAAAACCTGGAGTGACCGTGGGTGGAGCCCTCCCTCTCCTCCCACCCACAACCCCCAGGTCCCAAACCGGCTTTTCAAAAAGCCGAAACTCAAGCCTGCTACACTGCAGACTTTCTCCTGGGGATTTAAAACACATAAGACAGGAATCTGGGATAAATATCCCTGTCACAGACCACTTTACCAGTGATCATATCACATATCCTCCCCCTTTGTTTCAACCTATGGGGTGGAACAACTGAAGCCCCCAAACAATGAACGCGTGACAACGCGTCTGCTTTAGACAACAGGCCCCCCGGCCTGTGTTCCACTGAAAATTTAAAAGTTTGTAATGCCAAGAATCATCTCGTAATTCTTGCATTACTGTCCTTATTTTCGGACATCCACTTCAAAGGGGCATGGTCAGTGATCAATTTGAACTTTCTTCCAACCAAGTAGTACCTGAGAGCCTCTAACGCCCACTTTATGGCCAGCGCCTCCTTCTACACTGTGGCATCGGGTAGGCATCGAATTTTGAAACACTGTTCAACTTTCGGAAGTCATTGCAGAAAAGCACACTCCCGTTGGGCTTTGGAATCAACCCAATGGGACTTGACCATTCACTATGTGATTCTTTAATAACCCCTAACTCTAGCATGTTTTTAATTTCTTTTGACACCGATTCTCTTTGTGCTACTGGTAACCTATAGGGCTTTAGATTTACTGGAGGGGCTCGGTCGGCCGACAGTACCGTTCTATCTTTCCAGGGCTTTAACAGATTTATATGGTATATCTGTTCCGGCTTTCTTTTCCCCGGCTGGTAAACTTTGTAATTGACCTGTCCCACTCTTTCTAAGATTTCAAAGGGCCCTTGCCATTTAGCCAAAAGTTTATTTTCCACAGTGGGAACCAACACTAACACTCTGTCCCCAGGAGCAATGCTGCATAACCGAGCATTGCAGTTGTATACCCTCTGCCGTGCCTGTTGAGCCGGTTCCAGGTGCTCTCTTACTATCGGCACCTCTATAATATTCAATGGAACTAGTGGACCCTTAGAACGTGGCCTGGGAGCATGATACTGACACTCAGGGCAGGATGCGCAAAAGTCAGATACCTCTTTATGAAGCCCAGGCCAGAAAAACCTCTGCATTATTCGCTCAGTGGTTTTCTCTACCCCTAGATGGCCTGCCGTTATATGACCATGGGCCAGACCCAACACTGTTCTTCTGTAGGCTTTGGGAAGTATTAGTTGTTCCACAACATCTTCCCCCTTCTTAGTCACCTGATATAACAAATCCTGACACATTACCATGTGGGGATAGGACAAAGGACTGTCAGGGTCTACGGGTTTACCATCAACTACTTTTACATTCTCCCTGGCTTTTACCAAAGTAGGGTCATTCAACTGCTCCACGGCAAAGACCTCTCTTCTGACCTCTAAATCAGGCAGACGATCAACTGGCCCAACAACACGTCCCACCTCAATGGGAGGCACATCAGTTGGCGGGCCACCGTCACGCTCCGCATTCTCTAGTTCGCCAATCATAGTAGAAAAAGGGAGTACCTCTGACTCAGAAGAAACTCCCTCCTCCACTACATCGACAACCTTCTCAAATGGATCGGGGTTGTTCACTTCTGGAACAAAACGACTTTCCTACAACTTCCAGAAGTGAGCAAAGTCTCTCCCCAATATTGCATCGCACATCAGACCATGCACCAAACCCACAGAAACTATAGCCGAACCACATGGTGTCTCGATGTTCACCTCGGCAGTAACATAATATCGAGTATCCCCATGTATGAAGGTCACACCAACAGTTTTCCCTGTATGCCTCAAGGGGTTCACCAGCTCAGCTTTTATAAGTGTCACCAAGCTACCAGAGTCTAACAGTGCCTCTACTCGGTTGCCATCTACAGTGAGTACACACATGTGCTTATCAGTCTCAGCCTGCCGGTCAGCCGTACAGGCTGTCTGTGCAAAGAAAGACCCCCTGCGGTAGACATGAGCAGTATCACATTGCATAGGTTCAGTTGTAAGTGAACAATTAGCGGAAATATGGCCGAAGTCACCACACCGGAAACACTGAATCATATTAATGTCTGGTCGCTTATGGGGCAAGAACCTTCCTGGCATGGCAGGCCTGTCTCCAGGTACTACACCCTCAGTCTTAGGTACATTCCACCGCCCAGCACCCTTCTCCCCTGGAACAGTCTTACCAGTGTCTGTGGGAGTTCGCCGGTGCGCCATCGGGGCTCGGTGGGGCATACTCATCAGCTCCTCAGCTGCCACATACCTCTCCACCAGCTCAACCAACTGGTCCGCGGATTTAGGGTCTGCATGGCTCACCCACTTGCGTAGAGTCGCAGGTAACGATCGCAGGTACTGGACCATCATGACCCTTTCCACGATCTTTGGTCCCGTCAGCGTCTCGGGCTGTAGCCATTTTGAGGACAGATGGACGAGGTCATGCATCTGTGAACGTGGAGGCTTGTCCATATGGAACTCCCAGCGGTGGACCCATTGGGCACAAACAAAGGAGGTGACTCCCAAGCGAGTTAGGATCTCCTGTTTTAGATTTTTATAGTCCTTGGCATCAGCCAGGCATAAGTCGAAATATGCCTTTTGTGGCTCCCCAGACAAAAAAGATGCCACCAGACTTGCCCACTGCTCATTGGGCCAACTCTCCCTTTCGGCCGTTCTTTAAAATGCAGCGAGATAGGCCTCCACATCATCGCCCGAAGTCTACTTTTGGAGGAAGTGACTGGCTCGTATGGAGTGAGTGGTGGTGGGAGGACCAGTATTAACATCTCTGGGCCGGGCGACCAGGTGCTGTACCACCTCTTTTATGGCCTGGCTGTTTTCCACTAAGGCTGGCGGGTTTCCTCGATGGCGACCTGTTGTTGCCTCTGGGCTGTCTCCAAGGCCAACAGTTGCACCCTGGTGGATTCCTGCTGAGCCCTGGTAGATTCCTGCTGAAGTTGGTTTGTCTCCTGCTGAAGCTTGTTCGTCTCCTGCTGAGCTCCTGTAGCTTGGAGCAAGGCCTTAATAATTTCCTCCATTTTGTTCTGGGGTGTGGGTTGGAAGCTGAACCTTGCCTCTCTGAGCATTGGCTGACGCCTCCTCTATGGGACTTCAAGGACACAGTGTTATTTCCACACTCTCAAATTGGGTGTCTGTCCCTTTAATTTTTAAACGGAAAGTTTTCCTCTCACTGCAACTTCAGTGTGTGTGGGTGCCCGCGTTCTCCACCATATTGTGACACAGTCAGATTAGGGGTTCCCTCTCCTGGGTAGAAGGACTCCTTTCTTACACACACCCACAGCAGCTGGGAAGCAGCACGCCAGTCTGGATGCAAGTACAAGCTGGTCGGCGCCAGTCTTTATTGTACAATGTCAGAAATAACATAAAGAAAACATAAACATAAATCCTAGCCCTGTCGGGGCACTAACTTCACAGGTAGTTCCCTCACTACCAGAACCTGGCAGGGCCTAATGCCCTCACCAGCAACAAGGCACAACACAGTACTCACAAATAGGTTTTTCAAGTGTCTCTGAGCAAACTCCCTGCCTGCTCTCCCAGGTGAGACACTCAACCCTAAACACACTAGGCTTATTTTGGCCACTCTCAGGTGGAAACCCTAACAAGCCTGTTACCAGGCTGCGAGAACCAAAACCTGGAGTGGCTGTGGGTGGAGCCCTCCCTCTACTCTCACCCACAACCCCCAGGTCCCAAACCGGCTTTTCAAAAAGCCGAAACTCAAGCCTGCTACACTGCAGACTTTCTCCTGGGGATTTAAAACACATAAGACAGGAATCTGGGATAAATATCCCTGTCACAGACCACTTTACCAGTGATCCTATCACAATATATATATATATATATATATATAAATATATATATATATTCACATGAATACATACGCTCATTTAATATATTTATAATAATGTGTGCGGTGGTGGGACAGCGGGCTACCTTTCCTTCAGCTCCATGGCTCCTCAGCTCCTTTCCCTCAGCTTCTCAGCTCCACGGCCCGCCGCCTGGGGAAACGCTGAAGCCGGGTGAATTGTTACTTGAGCGCCCGACTAAGCTGCTATGCCCCGCACGCCACGCACTGCAGGGCAAGCAGTCTGGGCTCTTGTCTCTGAGACTGGCCAGCCACAGTCTTACGAGATTTTACATAATAATCTCACGAGACTGTCACAGTGTATAGAGTCTCCTCGGCAGCGGGGACAGTTAAATGTAAGTAGTAGCGGACGGGGATCGGGAACAGTTTGTGGGGGCCCCTAATGTGTGGGCATTAATCCGCCCCTTAATCCGGCCCTGCTTGGCATTGGCAAGTGCATACACACTTGCTGATCCCAGCAGCAATGGCCAGCGCCATGCTGCATTTTGCTTTCAGAGGGAGTATAGAATGCACATATATATAGCACTTGCTTTGAAGTTTGTCGAAATATCAGCATATGGAGAGGGTGGCTTTTAATATTTATTAAAAGCCACCCTATAAATACATCTGCATGCATGTATATATATATATATATATATATATATATATATATTATATATATATATATATATATAAAAAAATCCTTCTGGCATGGGTATGCACCCAGCGCAACATGGATGTTATTATGCTGCTGTATTATTAATACACATTGATTTTCATTATACATTGGAGTGCCGCCTTCCTTTGTTTTGCGCTGGGTGCATACCCATGCCAGAAGGATTTTTTGTATATTTTTTTAGGAGGGCACCCACATTTTCACTTCTATTGTTCTGAGTGCCGGGCTAATTCCTGGCAATATATATATTTTATTTATTTTTTATTTTATTTACTAACTTTCTATACAGCAGTATAGAAGGTACGCAACTCCACTCACAAATGATAATAAATGCTTTGGTGCCCTCCGTGGTAAATCAATAACCAAAGACATGAAGGAAGAGAGCGGCATTTGGAGAGAGGAATATACCTGCATATATGAGTTTGCCTTGACAATGGGGCTTGCAGGCCCTGGAACAAATATATGAACTTCACTAAAAGTCTCAGAGTGCCACCGTCTTCCTTCACATCTTTGAATATATATATATATATATACCCATATATACTGATAGAGATATATATATATATATAGATGAATGGATGTAGGCTATATATATATACTATATATAATCTATATCTATAAAAAGATCTATGTATAAATATATATCTATCAATAGAGATTTATGTAGATTACATATATATACCAGAGGGCAGTGACTGTTTCGGTGATTACAATCCCATGTGCTTACAAGCAAGGTTTTATGTTATGCTAGATGTCTTTTTTGGGGCAACACCCAAAGGTTGCACACTGCTTATGACACCAGGTCCTTAGAGGATTAATCAGCGATGAAAAGTTTAAAGTCTTTTCTTAAAGGTGACAAATCTGTATTCTGATTGTACCCCTGAGGAAGTCCTGTTTAAGGGATGAAACGCATAGGGTTATTGGTGCCTTACCCATCTGTCCTACATCAGGTTTCCACCATCGAGCTCACACCCTTTGGGGTGGTTGGTGGTTAACATCTACCTAACAATGGTGTTGGCTATTCGACACCATTGTTTTTTATGTAAGATACTTTTTCTAAATATATATTAATACTAAAAAACAAAAGATGACTGACCATGTCAATTACTAATACCAGGCCATTTGGCCAATTTTTGGGTGACATTTTGGTATGAGGGTATATTTACAGGACATGTCCACTCACCTTATTCCTTATGTCATTTGAAGAAAAAACAAAGTAAATAACTGTTCTGGACTGCTTTGATTCACCTCCAATTAGAACAAGTATAATGATTTTTCTTAAAGATACGGACTATCCTTGATTTTTATCTTATCACTTTATCACATTTGTGGAATATTTTGGAATTGATTGTTGGATTAACATCCTCAGGGCCATCTATTTATTTTTATTAACTGTTAGTTTCCCGCTGAAAGGGGTACCACTTTGAGGTGCTGCTAGTACTGACCTTAGCATGAAATGAGGGTGTGTCCTGTGGTTATATTTTTATATATATATATATATATACACAATGTATATATATATAGATCTCTATATAGCTCTCATTCTCTCTCTCTCTCCCTCTCTCTCTCTCTCTATATATATATATATATAAACTGGAGCTGTCTGTATAAATAATTAAGAAAAGGGGCATTGTCAATCTTAATAAAAGCCATCCTGCTCCTCAGTGCACTAAAATAAGCACTGTCTGTCATGGATGTCACTTTTACATACCCCTATATCATCTGCTGGCAGTGGAGGACGGTGCAGAGTTGCAGACACACAGGTGGCCTCTCTATCGGAGCACTGCGCGGTGGTAGTCAGTTTCACCTTAGTTCCTGGCCTCCCTGTTCCTTGGTGGATGACATAGTGCAGCAGTAGGCCAGGGATACTGGGAGGAGGGCCGGCGCAGCTTCATGACATGATATGCACCAGCACCTGACCCACGGCCACACTCCATATTAACATATCAACAACTAGTGATGGGGACGGTGGGGCACCGGGGTTACCTTTCAGGATGGGAAGGGGAGCCAAACAGGTTGCCACTGAGGCAGTTAAGTTATTAATTACCATTAGCCGTGGACCGGCAGCAGAGCTGCAGTTTGTGCCACTGAGCCCTTGAAACTTAGAAACTTGGACCCAAAACAGGTGTGCCCCTTGTACCCCCTGTCACTGGGCCTGCTCATTGTGCTGCTCCCATACCAGTTGATCACAGCATCCAATCCCTGGTGATACTCCGCCAAGAAATTTAACTTCCTGACTAGCCTCTGTTGCCAGTACAATGCAGCTTCTTGCTGAAGTTACAGCTCTGTGCTGAGCTCCCAGGTACTCTGTATCTGAATGGTCCCAGTCCTTTAAATCAAGTTCCTATATCTAGTAAACAAGTCTCCTATATCATCTTGCTTTTACTACTGAGACTTATTCTTACAGCTGCCATCAGTTCCAGACGATACCTCCAACCATCTGTCTCATCGGATGTCTCAAACATTGGACTCATATCAAATAAGCCTTTAAATTAATCAACATCAGTCCCAACTGATCAAGTATATCAGTATTGCACTCTTGTCAATTAGGTTCTTCAATATCAGTCCCAAACTGATCAAGTTCATCAATTCATCAACATCAGATTCAAATCCACAAATTCTTCAATTCATCAACATCGGTCTCAAACCGATCCAGCTCTCTCAATCCAACATCATTTGTCCCAATCCGATTCTGCCCATTCCTTCAATATTTTATGTCCAGTCCCATTCCAACCCATTCCAAGACATTCTATTCCTGTTCTCACCTTTGGGCCCATTATCCACTGCCATATCTCTACCTTCTCACATCTATATATGAGGAAGTCCTGGCTCAAGTCTAGTTTATGAAAGTCTATTTTATGGGATGTGAATATTAGATAAATTGTTTACCATGTTATGTTTAATTGAGACCTTAATAATGATCAGTGTTAAAGGCATATTTATAAATGTATCATGAAAGTTTTATGTATTATATGAGTATAGATTATAACAATATTTATATCAATATTGTTTGGATGCTATGTACCAATTATACGTAGACACAATTGCCAGTATTGTAATATTGTGCTGAATTATGAAACGCATATTATGTATAAAGATGGTAATCTTTACAACTTTTATAGATAAATAATGCAGATTGCGCCTCTGAAACTCTCATGCAGGTGTATCTAATATTCAGTGCTATATAAAAATGACAATATTGAACAATGTACACTAAAATATCAAATTTTACTGATTAAAAATCTCAAAGCAAAACAAGAAAAACTCTTCTACATGGAACATGAGAAACCTCTAAAGGTTCTATCTCTCTAATAAAAAAATAAAACCAGCAACAATATCTTCCCTCAAAAAAAGGAAAGTAAACCAAAATGAAAAAATAACAAAATATCCAAAGGGAATCATAAACATTAAAATGTGTTGTGATCATCTTAATAATTTCAAGTGCTATATAGGTAGATGTCCGATTAGAGAGTGGCGCCCCACAACTCTAATGTAGAAAATGTTAAAATGTTATAGTGATTCAATTGCTTGCAGAGGCTCCTAATAAAGCTAATGATCTTGCTGCAAAGTGAGGAGATCTTAATGGGGGTACCCCTAGAGTGCACTGGCCAATGGGTAAGTGTGCAGATGAGTAGGACTGCCAAGGAGTACCAGTGATAGGACTCTGGACTAACTGTCTGTCCAGAGGACAGGTCATCAGTGATATACCTGTGTATAAGCATCTCCCTGATCCTATGCCTCTAAACTACAGTGTCAGTCTGGGGGCATTTTTATAATTATTTAAACAAGGCAGGCCTGAGTGACAGCATCATTATGCAGAGAGCAGACAGGGAAAGGAGAGCAGTGGTACAGTAGTGGAGGGAAATTGAGATGGCAGGAGGGGGCAGGTCTGGGAGTAAAAACAAATGCACCTCATTGGTGGCTGGTCATGTGGGAGGGACCAGTCACAGAAACCTGGCAGGACAGATGCAACAGAAACTGAGACCAAGTTCCTTTACTAATAGGAAATAAAAATAGATCATGGTGGTGGGCAGTATTGGTGAGATATTTACTGCAAACTGTGTCAACATGGTGTTGGGGGGTGATACGCATGCACACCAATCCATGCAATCAATCCAACCAAACCTCCTACCAGGGCACATGCCCTGCCTGCCCCACCCTCGTTACACTACTGGTCATCTAAACTGCATCTTATGATTTCAACCTCATTTAGCTACTATTAACACTGGACCATCTATATTAAAGAATACTGTATAAGAAAAAAGTAATTGGTATAAGATCCCAAAGAGTCCTAACATAGCTCTATCTATTATCCTATTCTATTGCTGCTTCATTTGGCAATGATTGAGTTAAGTAATAGCTGCCTTTCAATCCATAATAATATATGAACGGAATCATAATACGAGATGTTTTCGCTGTAGGCTGCCTGATTCGTACTATAGTTATTAAAAATGAAAAAAGTGTATAAGTAGATACAGTGCATTAATATTTTAGTTGAATATATAAAAAGAAATTAAAAAAGATGGCTTGGGGCATATGACATTTTATAAGTCGCGTCACACAATTTAGCAACACAAAACTGGAACTTGTTTTTTCATTTTGCAAATACAGTAAGATGAGGACTGAGGGCCTGATTCAGAGCCGCTCATAAGTGGCCACTCGTTCGCTCCGAGCAATGTTCGTACATCTGCGCATGCACATGGTTCGTAATGCGCATGCGGCAACCAGTCATTGCGGTCGGAAATCGAGCGCTCGCTAAATAGCAAGTGCTTGCTAATTTGAGTGACAGGATGAGGCGTTTGTGGGTGGTAACAAGGGAAGGTGCTTGAAAACAGGGAGTGGAGATCCGAATGCAGGCGTGCCAAATGGTCAAAACGGGCGTTTTAAGGGTGTGCATAATTAACAAAGCAGCGTCATCAGCCACGTCACTTGGTTGTCTCTTAGTCTGAACTGTTAGCATGATTGCGGTAGGAAAATCCAACCACAAGCACTGCGAGCAGTTCAGACGCCTTTCGATGTACTCGATTAATCTAATAAATAGCGGAGATGACGTAGTATGCGGCCAGGGGGCGTCTTTACACAATAGCGAACGCATGTTTCGTTCGCTCGCTCACACATAGAGGCGGCAACAGACCACAAAGAGCGAGGACTCAATTTAAATAGCCGGCCCCTTTTTCTGAACGAGCGAGCGCAAATAGTGTCTGGCTATGAATCAGGCCCTAACTACATTATTAGCAGTGAATTCAAATTTAACTTCCAGTTAAAATGCTAAACAAAGAAGTAAATATTACTTCTGCAGCCGAAATTGTACATGCAAAATTAGGGTACAGTACATAGGTGCGTGTATATATATATATATATATATATATATATATGCTATGAGTCTGATTCAGAGGTGTAAGCAAATCAAACACAATGCCAGTCTTCCATACAAATGGTCGATGATGAAAAGGTCAACAATGATTTGGAAGACACCAAAAGGTCGACATAGAAGATGGTCAACATAACAAACCGTCGACAGAGCAGTAGATCGACAGGTAAAAAAGGTCAACAGGTTCAAAAGATCGTCTGGTTTCAAAGGTCAACAGGTTCAAAAGTTCGACATTCTAGTGTGATCGGGACAGACAATAGGATAAATGGGATGGCAGAGTGATGGAAGGAAGGTAAAGTGCAAGGACAGATGAAAGCTGCTGGAAGGGAAGGTAGAGTGTTAGGACAGGTGAATGCTGCTGGGAGAGGAGTTAAAGTGTGAGGACAGGTGAATGCCGCTGGGAGGGGAGGTCAAGTGTGAGGACAGGTCAGTGCTGCTGGGAGGGGAGATAAAGTGTGAGGAGAGATGAATGCTGCTGGGAGGGGAGGTAATGTGTGAGGATAGATGAATGCTGCTGGGAGGGGAGGTAAAGTGAGAGGACCAGGGGAATGCTGCTGGGAGGGGAGGCAAAGTGTGAGGAGAGGTGAATGCTGCTGGGAAGGAAGGTAAAGTGTGAGGACAGATGAATGCTGCTGGAAGGGGAGGTAAAGTGGGAGGACAGATGAATGCTGCTGGGAGGGGAGGTAAAGTGTGAGGAGAGGTGAATGCTGCTCGGAGGGGAGGTAAAGTGGGAGGACAGATGAATGCAGCTGGGAGGGGAGGTAAAGTGTGAGGAGAGGTGAATGCTGCTGGGAGGGGAGGTAAAGTGTGAGGACAGATGAATGCTGCTGGGAGGGGAGGTAAAGTGGGAGGACAGACGAATGCTGCTGGGAGGGGAGGTAAAGTGTGAGGAGAGGTGAATGCTGCTGGGAGGGGAGGTAAAGTGTGAGGACAGATGAATGCTGCTGGGAGGGAAGGTAAAGTGTGAGGACAGATGAATGCTGCTGGGAGGGGAGGTAAAGTGTGAGGACAGATGAATGCTGCTGGGAGGGGAGGTAAAGTGTGAGGAGAGATGAATGCTGCAGGGATGGAAAGTAAAGTGTGAGGACAGATGAATGCTGCTTGGAGGGAAGGTAAAGTGTGAGGACAGGTGAATGCTGCTGGGAGGGAAGGTAAAGTGTGAGGAGAGGTGAATGCTGCTGGGAGGGAAGGTAAAGTGTGATGAGAGATGAATGCAGCTGGGAGGGAAGGTAAAGTGTGAGGAGAGGTGAATGCTGCTGGGAGGGAAGGTAAAGTGTGAGGACAGGTGAATGCTGCTGGAAGGGAAGGTAAAGTGTGAGGAGAGATGAATGCTGCTGTGAGGGAAGGTAAAGTGTGAGGAGAGGTGAATGCTGCTGGTAGGGAAGGTAAAGTGTGAGGAGAGGTGAAAGCTGCTGGGAGGGAAGGTAAAGTGTGAGGAAAGATGAATGCTGCTGGGAGGGAAGGTAAAGTGTGAGGACAGGTGAATGCTGCTGGGAGGGAAGGTAAAGTGTGAGGACAGGTGAATGCTGCTGGGAGGGAAGGTAAAGTGTGCGGACAGATGAATGCTGCTGGGAGGGGAGGTAAATTGTGAGGACAGATGAATGCTGCTGGGAGGGAAGGTAAAGTGTGAGCAGAGATGAATGCTGCTGGGAGGGATTGTAAAGTGTGAGGACAGGTGAATGCTGCTGGGAGGGAAGGTAAAGTGTGAGGACAGGTGAATGCTGCTGGAAGGGAAGGTAAAGTGTGAGGAGAGGTGAATGCTGCTGGGAGGGGAGGTAAAGTGGGAGGACAGATGAATGCTGCTGGGAGGGGAGGTAAAGTGTGAGGACAGATGAATGCTGCTGGGAGGGAAGGTAATGTGTGAGGATAGATGAATGCTGCTGGGAGGGGAGGTAAAGTGAGAGGACAGGTGAATGCTGCTGGGAGGGGAGGTAAAGTTTGAGGAGAGGTGAGTGCTGCTGGAAGGGAAGGTAAAGTGTGAGGACAGATGAATGCTGCTGGGAGGGGAGGTAAAGTGTGAGGATAGATGAATGCTGCTGGGAGGGGAGGTAAAGTGGGAGGACAGGTGAATGCTGCTGGGAGGGGAGGTAAAGTGTGAGGAGAGGTGAATGCTGCTGGGAGGGAAGTAAAGTGTGAGGACAGATGAATGCTGCTGGAAGGGGAGGTAAAGTGGGAGGACAGATGAATGCTGCAGGGAGGGGAGGTAAAGTGTGAGTTGAGGAGAATGCTGCTGGGAGGGAAGGTAAAGTGTAAGGACAGGTGAAAGCTGCTGGGAGGGGAGGTAAAGTGTGAGGACAGATGACTGCTGCTGGGAGGGAAGGTAAAGTGTGAGGAGAGGTGAATGCTTCTGAGAGGGGAGGTAAAGTGTGAGGACAGATGAATGCTGCTGGGAGGGGAGGTAAAGTGTGAGGATAGATGCATGCTGCTGGGAGGGAAGGTAAAGTGTGAGGAGAGATGAATGCTGCTGGGAGGGAATGTAAAGTGTGAGGAGAGGTGAATTCTGCTGAGAGGGGAGGTAAAGTGTGAGGACAGATGAATGCTGCTGGGAGGGGAGGTAAAGTGTGAGGACAGATGAATGCTGCTGGGAGGGAAGTTAAAGTGTGAGGAGAGATGAATTCTGCTGGTAGGGGAGGTAAAGTGTGAGGACAGATGAATGCTGCTGTGAGGGAAGGTAAAGTGTGAGGAGAGATGAATGCTGCTGGGAGGGAAGGTAAAGTGTGAGGACAGATGAATGCTGCTGGAAGGGGAGGTAAAGTGGGAGGACAGATGAATGCTGCTGGGAGGGGAGGTAAAGTGTGAGGAGAGGTGAATGCTGCTGGGAGGGAAGGTAAAGTGTGAGGACAGGTGAATGCTGCTGGGAGGGGAGGTAAAGTGTGAGGACATATGAATGCTGCTGGGAGGGAAGGTAAAGTGTGAGGAGAGGTGAATGCTGCTGAGAGGGGAGGTAAAGTGTGAGGACAGATGAATGCTGCTGGGAGGGGAGATAATGTGTGAGGACAGATGAATGCTGCTGGGAGGGAAGGTAAAGTGTGAGGAGAGATGAATGCTGCTGGGAGGGGAGGTAAAGTGTGAGGAGCGGTGAATGCTGCTGGGAGGGAAGGTAAAATGTGAGGACAGATGAATGCTGCTGGGAGGGGAGGTAAAGTGTGAGGACAGGTGAATGCTGCTGTGAGGGAAGGTAAAGTGGGAGGACAGGTGAATGCTGCTGGGAAGGAAGGTAAAGTCGGAGGACAGATGAATGCTGCTGGGAGGGAAGGTAAAGTGTGAGGAGTGGTGAATGCTGCTGGGAGGGAAGGTAAAGTGTGAGGAGAGATGAATGCTGCTGGGAGGGGAGGTAAAGTTTGAGGACAGGTGAATGCTGCTGGAAGGGAAGGTAAAGTGTGAGGAGTGGTGAATGCTGCTGGGAGGGAAGGTAAAGTGTGAGGACAGATGAATGCTGCTGCAAGGCGAGGTAAAGTCAGAGGACAGGTGAATGCAGCTGGGAGGGGAGGTAAAGTGTGAGGAGAGATGCTTAAAGTGGTCCTAGAAGAGTTGTGGAACTCAATCGGCGCTTTTTGAAAAAAAAAGTGACAGCAGCACATGCCAATAAAAGGGGTGGTCTCAAAAGAAAGGGGAGTGGTCACACAATAGTATTCCCAATTCAAATTACACCACACAGTAACACAATCTTGATTCACCCCTGATTCACATTACACCACATAGTAGGTCCCTTATTCATGTATGACACACAGCAGTGCCCCTTTTACACAATGCCCACATTTGTGCCCCTTATACACAATGCCCACAGAAGTAGTGTCCCTCGTACAATGCCCACAGCAGTAGTTCCCCTTACACATAATGCCCACAGCAGTAGTGCCCCTTATGCAAATGCAATGCCCATTGTAGTTGTGCCCCTGATGCAGTGCCCCAAGTAGTTGTGCCCCTTATTCACTGCCCCCAGTAGTCGTAGTGTCCCTTATGCAGTGCCCACAGTGATAGTGCCCCTTATGCAGTGCCTACAGTGATAGTGCCCCCAATAGTGGTGCCCCTTATGCAGTGCCTCTAGTAGTGGTAGTGCTCCTTATGCAGTGCCCACAGTGGTAGTGTCTAACCCTAACCCCCCCAGAGGTGCCTAACCCTAACCCCCCTAGAGTGCCTAACCCTAAGCCTCCGCCCAAAACCTAAAGATAAAGTGTGAGGACAGATGAATGCTGCTGGAAGGGGAGGTAAAGTCGGAGGACAGGTGAATGCTGCTGGGAGGGGAGGTAAAGTGTGAGGAGAGATGCTTAAAGTGGTCCTAGAAAAGTTGTGGAACTCAATCAGCGCTTTTTGAAAAAAAAAGTGACAACAGCAAATGCCGATAAAAGGGGGTGGTCTCAAAAGAAAGGGGAGTGGTCACACAATAGTATTCCCAATTCAAATTACATCACACAGTAGCACAATCTTGATTCACCCCTGATTCACATTACACCACATAGTAGTGTACCTTATTTATGTATGACACACAGCAGTGCCCCTTTTACACAATGCCCACATTTGTGCCCCTTATACACAATGCCCACAGAAGTAGTGTCCCTCATACAATGCCCACAGCAGTAGTGCCCCTTACACATAATGCCCACAGCAGTAGTGCCCCTTATGCAAATGCAATGCCCATTGTAGTTGTGCCACTGATGCAGTGCCCCCAGTAGTTGTGCCCCTTATTCACTGCCCCCAGTAGTCATAGTGCCCCTTATGCAGTGCCTACAGTGATAGTGCCCCCAATAGTGGTGCCCCTTATGCAGTGCCTCCAGTAGTGGTAGTGCTCCTTATGCAGTGCCCACAGTGGTAGTGTCGAACCCTAACCCCCCCAGTGGTGCCTAACCCTAACCCCCCTAAGGGTGCCTTACCCTAAGCCTTGGCCCAAAACCTAAGCTAACCCTGCTATGCTACCTAAATCTTACCTCAAATGGTAGTGCCCCTTATGCAGTGCCCTCATTAGTGGTGCACCTTATTCAGTGACCCCAGTAGTGGTGCCCTTTATGCAGAGCCTACAGTAGTAGTAGTGCCCCCTTTAGTAGTGCCCCCAATAGTAATGCCCCTGTAGTAATGCCCCCTGTAGTTATGCCAGCTAAAATGCTGCTTACACAAAAAAAAACACAATACTTACCTTAAGCCCTGCTCCTGCATGCCTCTGGTCCACCTGGCTACTCTCTCTGAACTATGGGAGAGACCTCATGATGTCATGATGTCTCTCCCATAGTGCCTGTGGAGGGAGCAGAGCCAGAAGCCAGAGCTGAAGTGTGAGCTCCAGCCTCCGGCTGCCACAGGCGCTATGGGGATGGAGCTAGGTGCTCGCTGGTAACAAAATCTCAGTGGTCACCCAGCAAATGGAGCCTCCCTGCGGCGCCGGGCTAAGGTGGGTTGGAGGAGGTGGAACTGTTTCCATCTCCAAATAGAAGTGACGGAATGCAGTTCCACCCCGTTCCGGCCCACTTTAACCCCTGGATGCTATGACAAAAAGGAGAGACTGTGAGCACACACAGATAAAACATATGACATTTTTCTAAATTGTAATAGTGGTCATGCAGCAAAAATAAACTTTAAACATCTTATTAAATAAAATAACATAAAAAAATAAATAGCAATAAATTAGAACAAGAGAAAGACAAGTGGGGACCTGCAGCCAAACAAGTGCTGTTTTTTACAGAATACAAAAAATTGTATCAGTTAGCAAATCTGGAAACAATATAATACAATGTAGCAGTAAACAGAGTACTTGGTAAAAGTGTTGCTGAAAGAAATAATTATGACAACAATCTTATCAATAGAATGCTGTCATCTTAGAAAATCATAAATTTGCATTGTATAAATGATAGAACATTATGTAATAAAGTAATAAAGTAGCCTAGCACGGGTCAGCATCCTTGCTGCTAGGACCACTCAGGTCCAGGAAGACTATTACACTGGCTGATTCAAACTGCAGTCTATCACCCTTACTACGCTGAACTTGCATGTGCAGTATGCGTTTTCCAAAATAACATTTAAATTACATGGACATTATTCAAGGCTTTTCACACAGTCATAAAAAAGATGCTGAGCCATGCCAGGATCCTTCATTATATTATTAGATAATATTCTATTATTTATACAAAGCTACTGGTTGATTTTACAAACTGACCACAATATATAGATAAGATTGTTGTCAGAATTATTTCTTTCAGCAACAGTATTGCAAAGTACTCTGGTTACAGCTACATTGTATAATATTGTTCCCAGATTTGCAATACAGATACCATTTTATGGATTATGTAAAAACAAGCACTTGCTTGGCTGCAGGTCCTCACTTGTCTTTCTCTTGATTTAATTTATTGCTATATTTTCTTTTATGTAATTTACTTAATAAGAGAATTATCCTTTCTTTTTTGCTGTATGATCACTATTACAATTTAAATAAATTAGATATATGTTTTTCTGTCAGCGCTCCCAGTCTCTTGTTTTGTTTCTGTCACTTTTAGTGGTAAGACAGCCCTTTCTGGTGAGTTGCTTTCAGATACACATCAATCAGACTGCAACTGGAATATCCTTCACATGTTCTTTTTTGTAGTGCTACTAAAAGGTGTGAGGCGAGACGAGGCAAGTGCTGCTACGAGGGGATGTAAGGAAAGGCAAGTGCTGCTAGGAAGGGCGGGAAGGAGAGGCAAATGCTTGTGGGAAGAAAGGTGAGGAGAAGAAAGTGCTTCTGGGAGGTATGAGGAGAAGTGAATGCTGCTGGGAGGGGAGGTGTGAGGAGAGGTGAGTGCTGCTGGGAGGGCAGGTGATGTGCAGATCTTGGCTTACCATTAAGCTCTGGAGTCAGCTCAGCTCTCCCCACCTATCAGTGGTCCAGGTTGTCCTCTGCTGTGCATTAATACCAGTTTCAGTGCTTCTTGCTTCTGCGGCTGTACGAGACAGCTTGCCGTGTAAGAAGAAGTGATTGTTATTAATAAATTGTATTCTTTATGTAAATTATTTTTCACTTTGGTATTCTACATACATACCCCCTATACACATGTCCCATCACCTGTACATTATAACCCTGTGCACTCCCCCTATCCACTAAGCACCTGCCCCATCTCCTATACAGGCAGTGCCACACAGACACACATACATACATACATACATACATACATACAGGGAGGGAGGGAGAGTCAAACATAGACAAATACATACATACACTGGCAGGGAGAATCGTACATAGACACATACATACATGCATACAGGCAGGATGATGCAGACATTCACATGCATACCCTGAATACACACCCTATATGTACATGGCCCATCCCCTGAACAGATACTCCAGCCCGTCTCTATTTTGCATAAGTGATGTGTGAGTCTTGGCTTACCGTAAAGCTGCAGAGATGAGGAGTGTGGACTGCCCTTCTCTCCCCTACGATCGACAGTACAAGTTGACCTCCGCTGTGCACTATTACCAGTTTCAGCGGCTTCTGCGGGTGTACGGGACAGCCTGGGTTATAAGGAGAAATTATTTCTATAAATAAAGTATGCACCTGACCCATCCACTGAGCATTTGTCCCATCCCCTATACAGGCAGGGCCACACATCTACACACACATACATTTAGGGAGGGAGGGTCACACATAGACACATTCATACAGGCAGACAGGGTCATACATAGACACATATATAAACACAGGTAGGGAGGATCACACAGACACATACAGGCACGCATAGTCATACCTAGGGGTCCATATTTTAATGATTGCATTTGCAATGTGATCTGGCCATGGTATTACAGCCCATGATGGCATTGCAAGATGTATCATATTGCCGGAATGTATCATCCAGCACATGCAGAGACCGGGACTCCAAAAGGAGCCCGTCCCTGCGATGTGCCCAGAGTGCTGTCGGGTCTTCTGCATATGCACAGTCCCATTGAATGTACAGGCGCAGCCACCATTGCCGGAGGTGGGTTCCTATGGAATACTCTCCCAATAAGCTTTGCAATGTGTAGGCTACACTCAGCTAACGCCATCTTCAGATGGCATTAGCTGCATGTACCAGAGATATCTGCTGTGGTCCCTCCATCATACATGGGAGTGATACTAAATACTTGCTGTTATCCCCCGGGTGTTTTCAGGGAATAAGTCATATTATTTATTGATAAATGGGCCAAATATATATATATACAGGTAAGGTCATACATAGACACATACATACAGACAGGCACGGTCAACAATAGCACATACAGGCTGAGGCAGGGAGGATCACACAGACACATATATACATACATACAAACATACAGGCAGGAAGTATCACAGAGACACAAACATACAGACAGGCAGTTAGGTTCACACAGACACATACATACATACATACATACATACATACATGGGAAAGAATCCTGGACTGCACAACCTGAATATATATAATGGGAGGTGCTACCTGATGAGACTAATTGCAGGCGCAGAAACAGACAAATCTCAAGTGCACAACTACAAATTATTGATAATATATAAATGCAATACAATTTTGCAATCAATAGAGGTTTTTAGCATAATCATGGCCAAGGTTATGGGCCTACCCACCATATCCAGGTAACCTCTTTAGGATAGGTCCCTAACATACTAGGGTTCAAATCCAGAGCACAGGACCCCCCCAAACTGACCCAGCTAAATTGCCCCCGGGGACATCCATAGTAAGAAAAGTGCAGTGTAAAAGAGATAGTTAAGAGCAGCCACTGCTGCATATAAAGAATGAAAATAAAAAAGTGAAATACATGTATAATAAACAGACAGTGAAGGGTTAAAATGTGTTATAAAATAAAAATGAGTTATAATGCGGTGCCCTGAAACAGATCAACCAAAACAATCCAGGAGGACCCACGCCCCAAAAATGAACCAAAGTTGCACTACAGTATATAACTTGTAGGACTTACCTAGAATTGTGCCTAATACCAGTGTGCATATACTATACCAGACTCCATGCTTTGAAACCAATAAGGAAGTGTGCTAATCCAGACTGAGGGTGTCTCCTTTCCCTCAAGTGTGCAATAAAGCACATTAAATGGAGTATATGAGAAAGATTTCTGAACTACACAACCTGTATATAGGGACTACCCACCATATCCAGGTAACCTCTTTAGGGTAGGTCCCTAACATACTAGGGTTCAAATCCAGAGCGCAGGACCCCCCCAAACTGGCCCAGCTGTTGCCCAAGGGCACCGCCATAGTAAGAAAAGTGCAGTGAAAAAGAGATAGTTAAGAGCAGCCACAGCTGCATATAAAGAATGAAAATAAAAAAGTGAAATACATGTATAATAAAAAAACAGTAAAGGGTTAAAATATGTTATAAATGAAAAATTAATTGTGCACCTGAGATTTGTCTGTTTCTGTGCATACATACATATATACTAACGATATTAAAATGAACCTCTATATACCCCTGCCTGTACCTTCTAAAATCCTTCCTATAAGCCTCTAAGGATGATGCTAATTTGCGTACGCAGTCATACAATAGAGACTCCAGACTCAGAACATGTGGTTCCAAAGCACAAAGTTTTATTCAAGTAAAAGTACAGTCAGTTACACGCTATGATCTGTGTACAATTTAGCGCAAATGAATTATACAGACCCAAGTACAGTATACATATGCAGCGCCTCTGGACCAGATCCCGGCCATCAGAAAGAAAACCTCTGTCAATCAGCATTCAGCAAGAAGACTAAAGACCCAGTGTTTGAGCACACATGTTTATACCCCCCCAGAATAGACAGGACAACAGAGAAGTTTCTTGCTTATGCCATTGGTTCCCAGGGGAGAAGCATATGTTACAGTGCATTTAACAGGCTGGTTCAAATAGACTCGCCCAGCCTCTAACAACTGAGGGTCTTTTCCCTCCCACCTCCCCATGCTGCATCCTAACAGTTGTACCTAAAATATACATTTTGTTGCTTGTAGTCTCTGCGGTCCATAAGTTGGGAATGCATGATGCGATCTCCACACCGATAGTACCGGAATTCTGTTGAAAGAGTACGCATCAGTTCGAAACCAAACACGGCTGTCTTAACATGTATAGAACCTTAGTTATCAAATATCTTTATTTCTCAGCATTTAAACTAACTGAACCAACTTAAATCATATACTTTAAAGCTTAATAAACCTTATGTGTGAATATGTAATGTGTGAGTATTCAGGGTTTGATATAAAGATGTATTAATGTGTGTATGAGGAAGGGTCCACTTAATTCTCACTAAGTGTGACATGCTGAGCCAGATAGTTCCACATGCCCACTCTGTCAGCAGTCCCCCCCACCTGTCCCAGGCTTCAAAGGAAAAAGCTCTTTATTCTCCCAGTCTCTTGTGTGAAATGCAAATAGCCCAGCTACAAGAGACAGACCTAAGATGACACTCTAGTCTTTGAAATCATGTCATTGCAGGAAGCCTGCTAATGTAAGGTGTGTATTTTAGCCGGACCACCTGTAGTGAGAGCAGACACTGTCCAGGAAGCTTATCTACACAAGCTAGTTGTCACTTGGCCACTTGCTCTATTCAGCTAATGCAATTTTGGCATACTGTAAAGCCATTTCTGAAATATATATCCTTTATAATACGTAAAGTAATGAAATGGGCTTTTGGTGAATCGCCGTAACCTATGGCGATGGGCAAAGATGCATTTGCATGATGCTAATAGTATTATGGCCACATGTACTAAAGTGTGAGTTTATCTAAAATGGCACTTAGGTGGCCATTTTGCAAAATGGCGTCTTGCGGCCAGTCGCAAGATGGTGTCACTACGATTCAATTTTAAATTGATCTTGTCTCAGCCAATAATCCAGTTTTGACAGTCCACCCTTTGATAGCGAGCAACATGCTATCACAATCTGATCTTAAAATTTCATTTAGGCTTACATTTATATATTATTTAGTGTTATTATGGGATGGCACAAGGTGGTTCTTAATCCATCAATAATGTGTCTCTAAAAACTACTATTATACGCACACCGCAGATCTTGGAAGATCAAGTGAAAGGTGTCGGGATGCACCAGTCTTATAAAAGCAGTCTTGAAGGGGAATTGAGACTTTACATTATCTGAGGTGTTTTAAAAATAACATTTCAATAATACATTTTTATGCATGGCTAAATATAATACATTAAATGATGGTATTTCCTAGCTCAGGGTTGTAATGCAGTTTTGTATTTACCTCGGTATTCATACTGGCCACTATCATAATTTCATTCTTTCGTTTTACTCTATTTTTACATTTTCCACACTTCAACACAATAGGAACACACCGGACACATATGCCAATTATTATGATGACAATCAGTATAAGGATTAAGAATTTGCCTATGCTGGCGATCACTTCCTGGACCCATTCCCCTAGACCTGAGAACCATTTCACTGGGTTCAGCCATGAAACCCATCCTTCTATCTTCTCCCCTACTTCAGCCACTGAAGCGTTATGGTTCTTACGAAATTCCCAATTTAACTGCAGAATTTCATCCATCTTCCGGTCTATCACCTCCTTAGGGTCGCTGGTATCATTGGTGACATAGGTGCAACATTTTACTCCAAATTGGGTGGCTAACGTTACACAATACCCTCCAGTAACAGCAGTTAAATAATTCAACACTAGCCTGTGTTGCACCAGTTCTTTCTTGTACGCTTGCAATTCTCTCCCTGTATACCTGAATGTGTCATCGTACATCTCGGTGATATTATCTATCAATTTAGCAAGTTCCTGAATATATCTAAAATTTAATGTACCCCAAGCGATCCTGGTGGGATCCAATGCGACTAAAACTTGTTGTCTCACTGATTAACTGAGTGGCTTTATGTACGTCACTAGGTATCATATTTCTTTTGCCTCTGTGTTCATATTGTGTGTGAAGATATGGTGACGGTGTGTTTTTATGTATACCCAGCATTTCAACATGAGTGAGGGTCATAACTTCTGGGACTACACTTCCCAGCTAACACAAACCTTCGGAACTCGGGGAGAGCCATTTATACGCTTTTCTTCCATAGATTAAATATAAATTATCAGGGAGAACATAAGGAATGGTATGTATCATTATCATTAAGCACATTTCCCTTGCAAACAATCCTATTTCTGGGTCTTCCATCTGGTACATGCAAGTTTCTGGCTGTATTATTTTAGCACAATAACCATTTGGCATCTTACCAATAATTTCTTTGGTGGAACTCAATGTATACCGATACCTAAAATGTTTCCCACCAGACTTAATGAAGCGTAACAGATCATGGTTTATGGACTCATTATCAGCTCTTTGTGAGAAGGTCATCGTCTGATTATTCCCCATCACTTCCCAACTCCCGGGTCTATTGGGGTTGGTTATGGTTAAGCACAAAATTGATCTATCTACTTGGAATTGATGGAGTTTGAAATGAGGTGGTTTGGATGAGAGAAATTTTCCATCCAAGGTTTTCCCTTTATGCAATTCTAAAATTTCCGTGGTGTTTAGCGGAAATGGCACCAACCCTACATTATGCTGTCCCTGTGGCACATGTGAACACACCCAGCAATCAGTTTGATTGAACACTTTGCCTACCATGCCATGATAATCCTCTAGAGGATACCCACCCCAGTACGGATTATATTTAGGTTGGCACCGTTGGATACAGTTCTCATCAACTAGGCTCCCACAAAGCTCACAAATACAGGAATCTTCAGATGATAAACCTCCACACCTTCCCCGAGTATCCGGAATGACAGCTCTCTTAACAATAACACTACTAAGATTGGTCAGACACTCCCCTGATTGGCATTGCACTCCTCCTGACTCCACTCCATCAGCACTGCCATCAGCTCCCGTTTCCTCAATCGGTCCCCCATCACAGACACTGGATATCCCCGAACTGACCAGGATGGTGAACACTCTAAAAGAGAATATGAAAATGAACACAGCAGGCCTGTCCATTGTCACAACAAGATCTGCAAATTTCTCTCAGTTCAGGTATCTCACTAGAACCTGTTCAATCCTCCCGGAACAAGCTCGCGATCGACAGGTCCACGATATCAGCTTTGTCTCCAACTTGTTTCTCCACCGGATGATTGACCTTTTTGCAGTGAGTGGAATGGACCCAGGTATCTCTCTCGGCCACCTTCAAAGATGTAGTACTTGTCAGCAGCACCTGGTATGGACCCTTCCACCAATCAGTCAAAGAACCTGAATGCAAGAAATTTCTGATCATTACATATTCTCCTGGTTCAACATCATGACAGTTAGTTTCAGGCATATCATTAGACAACAATTTCAGTTTCTGCTGCTGTTGCTTTAACTGCTTACTCATTGATATAAGATACTTTACAGTTACCTCGTTGTTACCCTTCAGGTCTTCCTGTGGACTTATAATTAAATGAGGTTGTCTACCGAACAATATTTCAAATGGGGACAGATTCAGAGGAGGTCTAGGAGTGGTCCTTATGCTATGTAGGACCAAAGGAAACGCTTCTGGCCATCCTAGTCCAGTCTCTGCCATGATTGTACTTAACTTATTTTTAATAGTCCTGCTCATCCTCTCTATCTTGGCACTGGCTTGCGGTCGGTAGGGGGTATGAAGTCGGCTATTAATACCCATCAGCTTACACATATTTTGAAAAACATCACCTGTGAAATGGGTACCCCTATCACTCTCGATGATTTTAGGGATACCGTACCTGCATACAAATTCCTGAACTATTTTTTTGGCAGTAAATGCAGCAGTATTAGTGGCCACTGGGTAGGTCTCAACCCAGTTAGAAAATACATCTGTGCACACTAATACATACGTAAGCTTCCTGCAGGGTGGTAATTGGATGAAATCAATTTGTGTCACCTAGAAAGGTCCATCAGTCAGTGGAATGTGGGATGGTTCGGTAGGGATGCTTTCCCTATGTTCTTTCTCAAGCAGGTCAGACAGGACATTGCTATCTATTCTGCTTGTGAAGAAAAACCTGGTGCGCACCAGTATGCCCTCACCAACTTGCACATACCCTGTTTACCCAGATGAGTCAGGCCGTGTGCTGCCTCAGCCAGCCTGGGGTAAAATGCCTTGGGGGCTACTGGCTTACCATGTCCATCCCTCCGCAGTCCAGAGGACTCTTGCCCACATCCCTTGGACTTCCAAATGGATTTTTCCTGAATTGAACACAAATTTTGCATCTCAATTAATTTCAGCATATCAATTGTTTGAAATGATATAATTGTTTCAGTTGGAGAAAACATTTTTAACCCTGCTGTTCATTTTGCAGCTTCATCAGCTTTGTTGTTGCCCAGTGACATCGGGTCATCCTCACATGTATGGGCTTTGCATTTAATTACTGCCACCGCATTGGGCAGTTGGATTGCTTCTAAAAGAAGTTTTATGTGTTGGGAATGTGCAACTGGTGTGCCTGCTGCTGTTATAAAATTTCTCAGACGCCATAGAGCCCCAAAATCGTGCACCACCCCGAACGCGTACCTCGAATCAGTGTAAATGTTAGCAGATTTGCCTGCTGCCAGTTCACATGCTCTAGTCAGTGCTACTAACTCTGGCACCTGGGCTGAGTGAGGAGGACCGAGAGGTTTAGCTTCTATGATGTCTGTGTCATTTACAACAGCATAACCTGTACATAATTCGACTGTGTCTGTTTGTCTATGACAACTCCCATCCGTATAAAAAGTTACATCCACATACTTTAAAGGTGTGTCATGTATGTCAGGTCTAGCAGTAAAGGTCTGATTCAGATATGTCATACAATCATGCGTATCTTTATGTCTGCCGAACTCACCTCCCGCCAGCAACTCCTCTCCTTCCACCCTTTGTACATCATGTTGTACATATGGTAGGTATGTTGCTGGATTCAGCGTACTGCAACGTTTAACAGTAATATTTGCAGGAGTGATTAGAGCTAGTTCCCATTTGGCTGGTATAGCCTTGGCTGGGTGCATCTTTTTTCTAAGTGCAGTGTTTTTATGTGCATAACTAGCGTTAGACCTGCGTTATTTTTATTAGTTAATTCTTCTGCTGATCTTGAATGAATTGACACCGCCTCTCTCCCTATCTACTGGTAACTGAAGTTGACTGTGACTGCAAAGTATTTCACCTCCTGTGCCTCCGTTATTAATTATAATCATAGGTAACTGAAGTTGACTGTGACTGCAAAGTATTTCACCTCCTGTGCCTCCTTTATTAATTATAATCATAGGTAACTGAAGTTGACTGTGACTGCAAAGTATTTCACCTCCTGTGCCTCCTTTATTATTTATAATCATAGGTAACTAGCTTATTCTTTACTGTATCCTTATGCTATAGTTTCTAATGCCTTATGATTTGAAATAGTTAAATTGTATTAAGGATTCTCTTTGTCTATTGACTAAATTGAATGCTTGATGTTTTTGTAGCCTTAGATGTATGGTATGTGGTCATTGTTGACTTAAGCCATTTTTATTGCTAGCTTTCTCTGGATGGCCAATTGGGGGTTTTCATTAATTAGTGGCCACACTTGCTTGCATCCCTGTTTAAGTGTCAGTAGTTTGGCTGGTATAGCCTTGGCTGGGTGCATCTTTTTTCTAAGTGCAGTGTTTTTAAGTGCATAACTAGCATTAGATCTGCGTTATTTTTATTAGTTAATTCTTCTGCTGATCTTGAATGAATTGACAACGCCTCTCTCCCTATCTACAGGTAACTGAAGTTGACTGTGACTGCAAAGTATTTCACCTCCTGTGCCTCCTTTATTAATTATAATCATAGGTAACTGAAGTTGACTGTGACTGCAAAGTATTTCACCTCCTGTGCCTCCTTTATTAATTATAATCATAGGTAACTGAAGTTGACTGTGACTGCAAAGTATTTCACCTCCTGTGCCTCCTTTATTAATTATAATCATAGGTAACTGAAGTTGACTGTAACTGCAAAGTATTTCACCTCCTGTGCCTCCTTTATTAATTATAATCATAGGTAACTGAAGTTGACTGTGACTGCAAAGTATTTCACCTCCTGTGCCTCCTTTATTAATTATAATCATAGGTAACAAGCTTATTCTTTACTGTATCCTTATGCTATAGTTTCTAATGCCTTATGATTTGAAATAGTTAAATTGTATTAAGGATTCTCTCGGTCTATTGACTAAATTGAATGCTTGATGTATTTGTAGCCTTAGATGTATGGTATGTGGTCATTGTTGACTTAAGCCATTTTTATTGCTAGCTTTCTCTGGATGGCCAATTGGGGGTTTTCATTAATTAGTGTCCACACTTGCTTGCATCCCTGTTTAAGTGTCAGTAGTTTGGCTGGTATAGCCTTGGCTGGGTGCAGCTTTTTTATGTGCAGTGTTTTTAAGTGCATAACTAGCATTAGATCTGCGTTATTTTTATTAGTTAATTCTTCTGCTGATCTTGAATGAATTGACACCGCCTCTCTCGCTATCTACAGGTAACTGAAGTTGACTGTGACTGCAAAGTATTTCACCTCCTGTGCCTCCTTTATTAATTATAATCATAGGTAACTGAAGTTGACTGTGACTGCAAAGTATTTCACCTCCTGTGCCTCCTTTATTAATTATAATCATAGGTAACTGAAGTTGACTGTGACTGCAAAGTATTTCACCTCCTGTGCCTCCTTTATTAATTATAATCATAGGTAACTGAAGTTGACTGTGACTGCAAAGTATTTCACCTCCTGTGCCTCCTTTATTAATTATAATCATAGGTAACTAGCTTATTCTTTACTGAATCCTTATGCTATAGTTTCTAATGCCTTATGATTTGAAACAGTTAAATTGTATTAAGGATTCTCTCCGTCTCTTGACTAAATTGAATGCTTGATGTATTTGTAGCCTTAGATGTATGGTATGTGGTCATTGTTGACTTAAGCCATTTTTAATGCTAGCTTTCTCTGGCTGGCCAATTGGGGGTTTTCATTAATTAGTGTCCACACTTGCTTGCATCCCTGTTTAAGTGTCAGTAGTTTGGCTGGTACAGCCTTGGCTGGGTGCAGCTTTTTTATGTGCAGTGTTTTTAAGTGCATAACTAGCGTTAGACCTGCGTTATTTTTATTAGTTAATTCTTCTGCTGATCTTGAATGAATTGACAACGCCTCTCTCCCTATCTACAGGTAACTGAAGTTGACTGTGACTGCAAAGTATTTCACCTCCTGTGCCTCCTTTATTAATTATAATCATAGGTAACTGAAGTTGACTGTGACTGCAAAGTATTTCACCTCCTGTGCCTCCTTTATTAATTATAATCATAGGTAACTGAAGTTGACTGTGACTGCAAAGTATTCACCTCCTGTGCCTCCTTTATTAATTATAATCATAGGTAACTGAAGTTGACTGTGACTGCAAAGTATTTCACCTCCTGTGCCTCCTTTATTAATTATAATCATAGGTAACTGAAGTTGATTGTGACTGCAAAGTATTTCACCTCCTGTGCCACCTTTATTAATTATAATCATAGGTAACTAGCCTATTCTTTACTGAATCCTTATGCTATAGTTTCTAATGCCTTATGATTTGAAATAGTAATATTGTATTAAGGATTCTCTTGGTCTATTGACTAAATTGAATGCTTTTAGTATTTGTAGCCTTAGATGTATGGTATGTGGTCATTGTTGACTTAGGCCATTTTTATTGCTAGCTTTCTCTGGATGGCCAATTGGGGGTTTTCATTAACTAGTGTCCACACTTGCTTGCATCCCTGTTTAAGAGTCAGTAGTTTGGCTGGTATAGCCTTGGCTGGGTGCATCTTTTTTCTTAGTGCAGTGTTTTTCAGTGCATAACTAGCGTTAGACCTGTGTTATTTTTATTAGTTCATTCTTCTGCTGATCTTGAATGAATTGACACGGCCTCTCTCCCTATCTACAGGTAACTGAAGTTGACAGTGACTGCAAAGTATTTCACCTCCTGTGCCTCCTTTATTAATTATAATCATAGGTAACTGAAGTTGACTGTGACTGCAAAGTATTTCACCTCCTGTGCCTCCTTTATTAATTATAATCATAGGTAACTGAAGTTGACTGTGACTGCAAAGTATTTCACCTCCTGTGCCTTCTTTATTAATTATAATCATAGGTAACTGAAGTTGACTGTGACTGCAAAGTATTTCACCTCCTGTGCCTTCTTTATTAATTATAATCATAGGTAACTAGCTTATTCTTTACTGAATCCTTATGCTATAGTTTCTAATGCCTTATGATTTGAAATATTTAAATTGTATTAAGGATTCTCTCTGTCTATTGACTAAATTGAATGCTTGATGTATTTGTAGCCTTAGATGCATATAATGTGGTCATTGTTGACTTAAGCCATTTTTATTGCTAGCTTTCTCTGGCTGGCCAATTGGGGGTTTTCATTAATTAGTGTCCACACTTGCTTGCATCCCTGTTTATGTGTCAGTAGTTTAGCTGGTATAGCCTTGGCTGGGTGCAGCTTTTTTCTAAGTGCAGCGTTTTTAAGTGCATAACTAGCATTAGACCTGCGTTATTTTTATTAGTTAATTCTTCTGCTGATCTTGAATGAATTGACACCGCCTCTCTCCCTATCTACAGGTAACTAAAGTTGACTGTGACTGCAAAGTATTTCATCTCCTGTGCCTCCTTTATTAATTATAATCATAGGTAACTGAAGTTGACTGTGACTGCAAAGTATTTCACCTCCTGTGCCTCCTTTATTAATTATAATCATAGGTAACTGAAGTTGACTGTGACTGCAAAGTATTTCACCTGCTGTGCCTCCTTTATTAATTATAATCATAGGTAACTGAAGTTGACTGTGACTGCAAAGTATTTCACCTCCTGTGCCTCCTTTTTTAATTATAATCATAGGTAACAAGCTTATTCTTTACTGAATCCTTATGCTATAGTTTCTAATGCCTTATGATTTGAAATAGTTAAATTGTATTAAGTATTCTCTTGGTCTATTGACTAAATTGAATGCTTGATGTATTTGTAGCCTTAGTTATTTGGTATGTGGTCATTGTTGACTTAATCCATTTTTATTGCTAGCTTTCTCTGGCTGGCCAATTGGGGGTTTTCATTAATTAGTGTCCACACTTGCTTGCATCCCTGTTTAAGTGTCAGTAGTTTGGCTGGTATAGCCTTGGCTGGGTGCATCTTTTTTCTAAGTGCAATGTTTTTAAGTGCATAACTAGCATTAGACCTGCGTTATTTTTATTAGTTAATTCTTCTGCTGATCTTGAATGAATTGACTCCACCTCTCTCCCTATCTACAGGTAACTGAAGTTGACTGTGACTGCAAAGTATTTCACCTCCTGTGCCTCCTTTATTAATTATAATCATAGGTAACTGAAGTTGACTGTGACTGCAAAGTATTTCACCTCCTGTGCCTCCTTTATTAATTATAATCATAGGTAACGAGCCTATTCTTTACTGAATCCTTATGCTATAGTTTCTAATGCCTTATGATTTGAAATAGTTAAATTGTATTAAGGAGTCTCTTGGTCTATTGACTAAATTGAATGCTTTTAGTATTTGTAGCCTTAGATGTATGGTATGTGGTCATTGTTGACTTAAGCCATTTTTATTGCTAGCTTTCTCTGGATGGCCAATTGGGGGTTTTCATTAATTAGTGTCCACACTTGCTTGCATCCCTGTTTAAGAGTCAGTAGTTTGGCTGGTATAGCCTTGGCTGGGTGCATCTTTTTTCTAAGTGCAGTGTTTTTAAGAGCATAACTAGCGTTAGACCTGTGTTATTTTTATTAGTTAATTCTTCTGCTGATCTTGAATGAATTGACACGGCCTCTCTCCCTATCTACAGGTAACTGAAGTTGACTGTGACTGCAAAGTATTTCACCTCCTGTGCCTCCTTTATTAATTATAATCATAGGTAACTGAAGTTGACTGTGACTGCAAAGTATTTCACCTCCTGTGCCTCCTTTATTAATTATAATCATAGGTAACTAGCTTATTCTTTACTGTATCCTTATGCTATAGTTTCTAATGCCTTA
Organism: Taudactylus pleione; assembly: GCA_031769625.1. Classification (NCBI taxonomy): domain Eukaryota; kingdom Metazoa; phylum Chordata; class Amphibia; order Anura; family Myobatrachidae; genus Taudactylus; species Taudactylus pleione. The sequence goes on from JAUIMM010000384.1 coordinate 4,980,255, forward strand.
TGATTTGAAATAGTTAAATTGTATTAAGGATTCTCTCAGTCTCTTGACTAAATTGAATGCTTGATGTATTTGTAGCCTTAGATGTATGGTATGTGGTCATTGTTGACTTAAGCCATTTTTATTGCTAGCTTTCTCTGGCTGGCCAATTGGGGGTTTTCATTAATTAGTGTCCACACTTGCTTGCATCCTTGTTTAAGTGTCAGTAGTTTGGCTGGTACAGCCTTGGCTGGGTGCAGCTTTTTTCTAAGAGCAGTGTTTTTAAGTGCATAACTAGCGTTAGACCTGCGTTATTTTTATTAGTTAATTCTTCTGCTGATCTTGAATGAATTGACACCGCCTCTCTCCCTATCTACAGGTAACTGAAGTTGACTGTGACTGCAAAGTATTTCACCTCCTGTGCCTCCTTTATTAATTATAATCATAGGTAACAAGCTTATTCTTTACTGTATCCTTATGCTATAGTTTCTAATGCCTTATGATTTGAAATAGTTAAATTGTATTAAGGATTCTTTCGGTCTATTGACTAAATTGAATGCTTGATGTATTTGTAGCCTTAGATGTATGGTATGTGGTCATTGTTGACTTTAGCCATTTTTATTGCTAGCTTTCTCTGGATGGCCAATTGGGGGTTTTCATTAATTAGTGTCCACACTTGCTTGCATCCCTGTTTAAGTGTCAGTAGTTTGGCTGGTATAGCCTTGGCTGGGTGCATCTTTTTTCTGTGCAGTGTTTTTAAGTGCATAACTAGCATTAGATCTGCGTTATTTTTATTAGTTAATTCTTCTGCTGATCTTGAATGAATTGACACCGCCTCTCTCGCTATCTACAGGTAACTGAAGTTGACTGTGACTGCAAAGTATTTCACCTCCTGTGCCTCCTTTATTAATTATAATCATAGGTAACTGAAGTTGACTGTGACTGCAAAGTATTTCACCTCCTGTGCCTCCTTTATTAAATATAATCATAGGTAACTGAAGTTGACTGTGACTGCAAAGTATTTCACCTCCTGTGCCTCCTTTATTAATTATAATCATAGGTAACTGAAGTTGACTGTGACTGCAAAGTATTTCACCTCCTGTGCCTCCTTTATTAATTATAATCATAGGTAACTAGCTTATTCTTTACTGAATCCTTATGCTATAGTTTCTAATGCCTTATGATTTGAAACAGTTAAATTGTATTAAGGATTCTCTCGGTCTCTTGACTAAATTGAATGCTTGATGTATTTGTAGCCTTAGTTATTTGGTATGTGGTCATTGTTGACTTAATCCATTTTTATTGCTAGCTTTCTCTGGCTGGCCAATTGGGGGTTTTCATTAATTAGTGTCCACACTTGCTTGCATCCCTGTTTAAGTGTCAGTAGTTTGGCTGGTATAGCCTTGGCTGGGTGCATCTTTTTTCTAAGTGCAATGTTTTTAAGTGCATAACTAGCATTAGACCTGCGTTATTTTTATTAGTTAATTCTTCTGCTGATCTTGAATGAATTGACTCCACCTCTCTCCCTATCTACAGGTAACTGAAGTTGACTGTGACTGCAAAGTATTTCACCTCCTGTGCCTCCTTTATTAATTATAATCATAGGTAACTGAAGTTGACTGTGACTGCAAAGTATTTCACCTCCTGTGCCTCCTTTATTAATTATAATCATAGGTAACTAGCCTATTCTTTACTGAATCCTTATGCTATAGTTTCTAATGCCTTATGATTTGAAATAGTTAAATTGTATTAAGGAGTCTCTTGGTCTATTGACTAAATTGAATGCTTTTAGTATTTGTAGCCTTAGATGTATGGTATGTGGTCATTGTTGACTTAAGCCATTTTTATTGCTAGCTTTCTCTGGATGGCCAATTGGGGGTTTTCATTAATTAGTGTCCACACTTGCTTGCATCCCTGTTTAAGAGTCAGTAGTTTGGCTGGTATAGCCTTGGCTGGGTGCATCTTTTTTCTAAGTGCAGTGTTTTTAAGAGCATAACTAGCGTTAGACCTGTGTTATTTTTATTAGTTAATTCTTCTGCTGATCTTGAATGAATTGACACGGCCTCTCTCCCTATCTACAGGTAACTGAAGTTGACTGTGACTGCAAAGTATTTCACCTCCTGTGCCTCCTTTATTAATTATAATCATAGGTAACTGAAGTTGACTGTGACTGCAAAGTATTTCACCTCCTGTGCCTCCTTTATTAATTATAATCATAGGTAACTAGCTTATTCTTTACTGTATCCTTATGCTATAGTTTCTAATGCCTTATGATTTGAAATAGTTAAATTGTATTAAGGATTCTCTCAGTCTCTTGACTAAATTGAATGCTTGATGTATTTGTAGCCTTAGATGTATGGTATGTGGTCATTGTTGACTTAAGCCATTTTTATTGCTAGCTTTCTCTGGCTGGCCAATTGGGGGTTTTCATTAATTAGTGTCCACACTTGCTTGCATCCCTGTTTAAGTGTCAGTAGTTTGGCTGGTACAGCCTTGGCTGGGTGCAGCTTTTTTCTAAGAGCAGTGTTTTTAAGTGCATAACTAGCGTTAGACCTGCGTTATTTTTATTAGTTAATTCTTCTGCTGATCTTGAATGAATTGACACCGCCTTTCTCCCTATCTACAGGTAACTGAAGTTGACTGTGACTGCAAAGTATTTCACCTCCTGTGCCTCCTTTATTAATTATAATCATAGGTAACAAGCTTATTCTTTACTGTATCCTTATGCTATAGTTTCTAATGCCTTATGATTTGAAATAGTTAAATTGTATTAAGGATTCTCTCGGTCTATTGACTAAATTGAATGCTTGATGTATTTGTAGCCTTAGATGTATGGTATGTGGTCATTGTTGACTTTAGCCATTTTTATTGCTAGCTTTCTCTGGATGGCCAATTGGGGGTTTTCATTAATTAGTGTCCACACTTGCTTGCATCCCTGTTTAAGTGTCAGTAGTTTGGCTGGTATAGCCTTGGCTGGGTGCATCTTTTTTCTGTGCAGTGTTTTTAAGTGCATAACTAGCATTAGATCTGCGTTATTTTTATTAGTTAATTCTTCTGCTGATCTTGAATGAATTGACACCGCCTCTCTCGCTATCTACAGGTAACTGAAGTTGACTGTGACTGCAAAGTATTTCACCTCCTGTGCCTCCTTTATTAATTATAATCATAGGTAACTGAAGTTGACTGTGACTGCAAAGTATTTCACCTCCTGTGCCTCCTTTATTAAATATAATCATAGGTAACTGAAGTTGACTGTGACTGCAAAGTATTTCACCTCCTGTGCCTCCTTTATTAATTATAATCATAGGTAACTGAAGTTGACTGTGACTGCAAAGTATTTCACCTCCTGTGCCTCCTTTATTAATTATAATCATAGGTAACTAGCTTATTCTTTACTGAATCCTTATGCTATAGTTTCTAATGCCTTATGATTTGAAACAGTTAAATTGTATTAAGGATTCTCTCGGTCTCTTGACTAAATTGAATGCTTGATGTATTTGTAGCCTTAGATGTATGGTATGTGGTCATTGTTGACTTAAGCCATTTTTAATGCTAGCTTTCTCTGGCTGGCCAATTGGGGGTTTTCATTAATTAGTGTCCACACTTGCTTGCATCCCTGTTTAAGTGTCAGTAGTTTGGCTGGTACAGCCTTGGCTGGGTGCAGCTTTTTTATGTGCAGTGTTTTTAAGTGCATAACTAGCGTTAGACCTGCGTTATTTTTATTAGTTAATTTTTCTGCTGATCTTGAATGAATTGACAACGCCTCTCTCCCTATCTACAGGTAACTGAAGTTGACTGTGACTGCAAAGTATTTCACCTCCTGTGCCTCCTTTATTAATTATAATCATAGGTAACTGAAGTTGACTGTGACTGCAAAGTATTTCACCTCCTGTGCCTCCTTTATTAATTATAATCATAGGTAACTGAAGTTGACTGTGACTGCAAAGTATTCACCTCCTGTGCCTCCTTTATTAATTATAATCATAGGTAACTGAAGTTGACTGTGACTGCAAAGTATTTCACCTCCTGTGCCTCCTTTATTAATTATAATCATAGGTAACTGAAGTTGACTGTGACTGCAAAGTATTTCACCTCCTGTGCCACCTTTATTAATTATAATCATAGGTAACTAGCCTATTCTTTACTGAATCCTTATGCTATAGTTTCTAATGCCTTATGATTTGAAATAGTAATATTGTATTAAGGATTCTCTTGGTCTATTGACTAAATTGAATGCTTTTAGTATTTGTAGCCTTAGATGTATGGTATGTGGTCATTGTTGACTTAGGCCATTTTTATTGCTAGCTTTCTCTGGATGGCCAATTGGGTGTTTTCATTAATTAGTGTCCACACTTGCTTGCATCCCTGTTTAAGAGTCAGTAGTTTGGCTGGTATAGCCTTGGCTGGGTGCATCTTTTTTCTTAGTGCAGTGTTTTTAAGTGCATAACTAGCGTTAGACCTGTGTTATTTTTATTAGTTCATTCTTCTGCTGATCTTGAATGAATTGACACGGCCTCTCTCCCTATCTACAGGTAACTGAAGTTGACAGTGACTGCAAAGTATTTCACCTCCTGTGCCTCCTTTATTAATTATAATCATAGGTAACTGAAGTTGACTGTGACTGCAAAGTATTTCACCTCCTGTGCCTCCTTTATTAATTATAATCATAGGTAACTGAAGTTGACTGTGACTGCAAAGTATTTCACCTCCTGTGCCTTCTTTATTAATTATAATCATAGGTAACTGAAGTTGACTGTGACTGCAAAGTATTTCACCTCCTGTGCCTTCTTTATTAATTATAATCATAGGTAACTAGCTTATTCTTTACTGAATCCTTATGCTATAGTTTCTAATGCCTTATGATTTGAAATATTTAAATTGTATTAAGGATTCTCTCTGTCTATTGACTAAATTGAATGCTTGATGTATTTGTAGCCTTAGATGCATATAATGTGGTCATTGTTGACTTAAGCCATTTTTATTGCTAGCTTTCTCTGGCTGGCCAATTGGGGGTTTTCATTAATTAGTGTCCACACTTGCTTGCATCCCTGTTTAAGTGTCAGTAGCTTAGCTGGTATAGCCTTGGCTGGGTGCAGCTTTTTTCTAAGTGCAGCGTTTTTAAGTGCATAACTAGCATTAGACCTGCGTTATTTTTATTAGTTAATTCTTCTGCTGATCTTGAATGAATTGACACCACCTCTCTCCCTATCTACAGGTAACTAAAGTTGACTGTGACTGCAAAGTATTTCACCTCCTGTGCCTCCTTTATTAATTATAATCATAGGTAACTGAAGTTGACTGTGACTGCAAAGTATTTCACCTCCTGTGCCTCCTTTATTAATTATAATCATAGGTAACTGAAGTTGACTGTGACTGCAAAGTATTTCACCTCCTGTGCCTCCTTTATTAATTATAATCATAGGTAACTGAAGTTGACTGTGACTGCAAAGTATTTCACCTCCTGTGCCTCCTTTTTTAATTATAATCATAGGTAACAAGCTTATTCTTTACTGAATCCTTATGCTATAGTTTCTAATGCCTTATGATTTGAAATAGTTAAATTGTATTAAGTATTCTCTTGGTCTATTGACTAAATTGAATGCTTGATGTATTTGTAGCCTTAGTTATTTGGTATGTGGTCATTGTTGACTTAATCCATTTTTATTGCTAGCTTTCTCTGGCTGGCCAATTGGGGGTTTTCATTAATTAGTGTCCACACTTGCTTGCATCCCTGTTTAAGTGTCAGTAGTTTGGCTGGTATAGCCTTGGCTGGGTGCATCTTTTTTCTAAGTGCAATGTTTTTAAGTGCATAACTAGCATTAGACCTGCGTTATTTTTATTAGTTAATTCTTCTGCTGATCTTGAATGAATTGACTCCGCCTCTCTCCCTATCTACATGTAACTGAAGTTGACTGTGACTGCAAAGTATTTCACCTCCTGTGCCTCCTTTATTAATTATAATCATAGGTAACTGAAGTTGACTGTGACTGCAAAGTATTTCACCTCCTGTGCCTCCTTTATTAATTATAATCATAGGTAACTGAAGTTGACTGTGACTGCAAAGTATTTCACCTCCTGTGCCTCCTTTATTAATTATAATCATAGGTAACTAGCTTATTCTTTACTGAATCCTTATGCTATAGTTTCTAATGCCTTATGATTTGAAATAGTTAAATTGTATTAAGGATTCTCTCGGTCTATTGACTAAATTCAATGCTTGATGTATTTGTAGCCTTAGATGTATGGTATATGGTCATTGTTGACTTAAGCCATTTTTATTGCTAGCTTTCTCTGGCTGGCCAATTGGGAGTTTTCATTAATTAGTGTCCACACTTGCTTGCATCCCTGTTTAAATGTCAGTAGTTGGCTGGTATAGCCTTGGCTGGGTGCATCTTTTTTCTAAGTGCAGTGTTTTTAAGTGCATAACTAGCGTTAGACTTGCGTTATTTTTATTAGTTAATTCTTCTGCTGATCTTGAATGAATTGACACTGCCTCACTCCCTATCTACAGGTAACTGAAGTTGACTGTGACTGCAAAGTATTTCACCTCCTGTGCCTCCTTTATTAATTATAATCATAGGTAACTGAAGTAGACTGTGACTGCAAAGCATTCACCTCCTGTGCCTTCTTTTTTTAATTATAATCATAGGTAACTGAAGTTGACTGTGACTGCAAAGTATTTCACCTCCTGTGCCTCCTTTATTAATTATAATCATAGGTAACTGAAGTTGACTGTGACTGCAAAGTATTTCACCTCCTGTGCCTCCTTTATTAATTATAATCATAGGTAACTAGCTTATTCTTTACTGTATCCTTATGCTATAGTTTCTAATGCCTTATGATTTGAAATAGTTAAATTGTATTAAGGATTCTCTCAGTCTCTTGACTAAATTGAATGCTTGATGTATTTGTAGCCTTAGATGTATGGTATGTGGTCATTGTTGACTTAAGCCATTTTTATTGCTAGCTTTCTCTGGCTGGCCAATTGGGGGTTTTCATTAATTAGTGTCCACACTTGCTTGCATCCCTGTTTAAGTGTCAGTAGTTTGGCTGGTACAGCCTTGGCTGGGTGCAGCTTTTTTTTAAGAGCAGTGTTTTTAAGTGCATAACTAGCGTTAGACCTGCGTTATTTTTATTAGTTAATTCTTCTGCTGATCTTGAATGAATTGACACCGCCTCTCTCCCTATCTACAGGTAACTGAAGTTGACTGTGACTGCAAAGTATTTCACCTCCTGTGCCTCCTTTATTAATTATAATCATAGGTAACAAGCTTATTCTTTACTGTATCCTTATGCTATAGTTTCTAATGCCTTATGATTTGAAATAGTTAAATTGTATTAAGGATTCTCTCGGTCTATTGACTAAATTGAATGCTTGATGTATTTGTAGCCTTAGATGTATGGTATGTGGTCATTGTTGACTTAAGCCATTTTTATTGCTAGCTTTCTCTGGATGGCCAATTGGGGGTTTTCATTAATTAGTGTCCACACTTGCTTGCATCCCTGTTTAAGTGTCAGTAGTTTGGCTGGTATAGCCTTGGCTGGGTGCATCTTTTTTCTGTGCAGTGTTTTTAAGTGCATAACTAGCATTAGATCTGCGTTATTTTTATTAGTTAATTCTTCTGCTGATCTTGAATGAATTGACACCGCCTCTCTCGCTATCTACAGGTAACTGAAGTTGACTGTGACTGCAAAGTATTTCACCTCCTGTGCCTCCTTTATTAATTATAATCATAGGTAACTGAAGTTGACTGTGACTGCAAAGTATTTCACCTCCTGTGCCTCCTTTATTAATTATAATCATAGGTAACTGAAGTTGACTGTGACTGCAAAGTATTTCACCTCCTGTGCCTCCTTTATTAATTATAATCATAGGTAACTGAAGTTGACTGTGACTGCAAAGTATTTCACCTCCTGTGCCTCCTTTATTAATTATAATCATAGGTAACTAGCTTATTCTTTACTGAATCCTTATGCTATAGTTTCTAATGCCTTATGATTTGAAACAGTTAAATTGTATTAAGGATTCTCTCGGTCTCTTGACTAAATTGAATGCTTGATGTATTTGTAGCCTTAGATGTATGGTATGTGGTCATTGTTGACTTAAGCCATTTTTAATGCTAGCTTTCTCTGGCTGGCCAATTGGGGGTTTTCATTAATTAGTGTCCACACTTGCTTGCATCCCTGTTTAAGTGTCAGTAGTTTGGCTGGTACAGCCTTGGCTGGGTGCAGCTTTTTTATGTGCAGTGTTTTTAAGTGCATAACTAGCGTTAGACCTGCGTTATTTTTATTAGTTAATTCTTCTGCTGATCTTGAATGAATTGACAACGCCTCTCTCCCTATCTACAGGTAACTGAAGTTGACTGTGACTGCAAAGTATTTCACCTCCTGTGCCTCCTTTATTAATTATAATCATAGGTAACTGAAGTTGACTGTGACTGCAAAGTATTTCACCTCCTGTGCCTCCTTTATTAATTATAATCATAGGTAACTGAAGTTGACTGTGACTGCAAAGTATTCACCTCCTGTGCCTCCTTTATTAATTATAATCATAGGTAACTGAAGTTGACTGTGACTGCAAAGTATTTCACCTCCTGTGCCTCCTTTATTAATTATAATCATAGGTAACTGAAGTTGACTGTGACTGCAAAGTATTTCACCTCCTGTGCCAGCTTTATTAATTATAATCACAGGTAACTAGCCTATTCTTTACTGAATCCTTATGCTATAGTTTCTAATGCCTTATGATTTGAAATAGTAATATTGTATTAAGGATTCTCTTGGTCTATTGACTAAATTGAATGCTTTTAGTATTTGTAGCCTTAGATGTATGGTTTGTGGTCATTGTTGACTTAGGCCATTTTTATTGCTAGCTTTCTCTGGATGGCCAATTGGGGGTTTTCATTAATTAGTGTCCACACTTGCTTGCATCCCTGTTTAAGAGTCAGTAGTTTGGCTGGTATAGCCTTGGCTGGGTGCATCTTTTTTCTTAGTGCAGTGTTTTTAAGTGCATAACTAGCGTTAGACCTGTGTTATTTTTATTAGTTCATTCTTCTGCTGATCTTGAATGAATTGACACGGCCTCTCTCCCTATCTACAGGTAACTGAAGTTGACAGTGACTGCAAAGTATTTCACCTCCTGTGCCTCCTTTATTAATTATAATCATAGGTAACTGAAGTTGACTGTGACTGCAAAGTATTTCACCTCCTGTGCCTCCTTTATTAATTATAATCATAGGTAACTGAAGTTGACTGTGACTGCAAAGTATTTCACCTCCTGTGCCTTCTTTATTAATTATAATCATAGGTAACTGAAGTTGACTGTGACTGCAAAGTATTTCACCTCCTGTGCCTTCTTTATTAATTATAATCATAGGTAACTAGCTTATTCTTTACTGAATCCTTATGCTATAGTTTCTATTGCCTTATGATTTGAAATATTTAAATTGTATTAAGGATTCTCTCTGTCTATTGACTAAATTGAATGCTTGATGTATTTGTAGCCTTAGATGCATATAATGTGGTCATTGTTGACTTAAGCCATTTTTATTGCTAGCTTTCTCTGGCTGGCCAATTGGGGGTTTTCATTAATTAGTGTCCACACTTGCTTGCATCCCTGTTTAAGTGTCAGTAGCTTAGCTGGTATAGCCTTGGCTGGGTGCAGCTTTTTTCTAAGTGCAGCGTTTTTAAGTGCATAACTAGCATTAGACCTGCGTTATTTTTATTAGTTAATTCTTCTGCTGATCTTGAATGAATTGACTCCGCCTCTCTCCCTATCTACATGTAACTGAAGTTGACTGTGACTGCAAAGTATTTCACCTCCTGTGCCTCCTTTATTAATTATAATCATAGGTAACTGAAGTTGACTGTGACTGCAAAGTATTTCACCTCCTGTGCCTCCTTTATTAATTATAATCATAGGTAACTGAAGTTGACTGTGACTGCAAAGTATTTCACCTCCTGTGCCTCCTTTATTAATTATAATCATAGGTAACTAGCTTATTCTTTACTGAATCCTTATGCTATAGTTTCTAATGCCTTATGATTTGAAATAGTTAAATTGTATTAAGGATTCTCTCGGTCTATTGACTAAATTCAATGCTTGATGTATTTGTAGCCTTAGATGTATGGTATATGGTCATTGTTGACTTAAGCCATTTTTATTGCTAGCTTTCTCTGGCTGGCCAATTGGGAGTTTTCATTAATTAGTGTCCACACTTGCTTGCATCCCTGTTTAAATGTCAGTAGTTGGCTGGTATAGCCTTGGCTGGGTGCATCTTTTTTCTAAGTGCAGTGTTTTTAAGTGCATAACTAGCGTTAGACTTGCGTTATTTTTATTAGTTAATTCTTCTGCTGATCTTGAATGAATTGACACTGCCTCTCTCCCTATCTACAGGTAACTGAAGTTGACTGTGACTGCAAAGTATTTCACCTCCTGTGCCTCCTTTATTAATTATAATCATAGGTAACTGAAGTAGACTGTGACTGCAAAGCATTCACCTCCTGTGCCTTCTTTTTTTAATTATAATCATAGGTAACTGAAGTTGACTGTGACTGCAAAGTATTTCACCATCTGTGCCTCCTTTATTAATTATAATCATAGGTAACTGAAGTTGACTGTGACTGCAAAGTATTTCACCTCCTGTGCCTCCTTTATTAATTATAATCATAGGTAACTAGCTTATTCTTTACTGAATCCTTATGCTATAGTTTCTAATGCCTTATGATTTGAAATAGTTAAATTGTATTAAGGATTCTCTCGGTCTATTGACTAAATTGAATGCTTGATGTATTTGTAGCCTTAGATGTATGGTATGTGGTCATTGTTGACTTAAGCCATTTTTACTGCTAGCTTTCTCTGGATGGCCAATTGGGGGTTTTCATTAATTAGTGTCCACACTTGCTTGCATCCCTGTTTAAGTGTCAGTAGTTTGACTGGTATAGACTTGGCTGGGTGCATCTTTTTTCTAAGTGCAGTGTTTTTAAGTGCATAACTAGCGTTAGACCTGTGTTATTTTTATTAGTTAATTCTTCTGCTGATCTTGAATGAATTGACACAGCCTCTCTCCCTATCTACAGGTAACTGAAGTTGACTGTGACTGCAAAGTATTTCACCTCCTGTGCCTCCTTTATTAATTATAATCATAGGTAACTGAAGTTTACTGTGACTGCAAAGTATTTCACCTCCTGTGCCTCCTTTATTAATTATAATAATAGGTAACTGAAGTTGACTGTGACTGAAAAGTATTCACCTCCTGTGCCTCCTTTATTAATTATAATCATAGGTAACTGAAGTTGACTGTGACTGCAAAGTATTTCACCTCCTGTGCCTCCTTTATTAATTATAATCATAGGTAACTAGCTTATTCTTTACTGAATCCTTATGCTATAGTTTCTAATGCCTTATGATTTGAAATAGTTAAATTGTATTAAGTATTCTCTTGGTCTATTGACTAAATTGAATGCTTGATGTATTTGTAGGCTTAGTTGTTTGGTATGTGGTCATTGTTGACTTAATCCATTTTTATTGCTAGCTTTCTCTGGCTGGCCAATTGGGGGTTTTCATTAATTAGTGTCCACACTTGCTTGCATCCCTGTTTAAGTGTCAGTAGTTTGGCTGGTATAGCCTTGGCTGGGTGCATCTTTTTTCTAAGTGCAGTGTTTTTAAGTGCATAACTAGCATTAGACCTGCGTTATTTTTATTAGTTAATTCTTCTGCTGATCTTGAATGAATTGACTCCGCCTCTCTCCCTATCTACAGGTAACTTAAGTTGACTGTGACTGCAAAGTATTTCACCTCCTGTGCCTCCTTTATTAATTATAATCATAGGTAACTGAAGTTGACTGTGACTGCAAAGTATTCACCTCCTGTGCCTCCTTTATTAATTATAATCATAGGTAACTGAAGTTGACTGTGACTGCAAAGTATTTCACCTCCTGTGCCTCCTTTATTAATTATAATCATAGGTAACTGAAGTTGACTGTGACTGCAAAGTATTTCCCCTCCTGTGCCTCCTTTATTAATTATAATCATAGGTAACTAGCTTATTCTTTACTGAATCCTTATGCTATAGTTTCTAATGCCTTATGATTTGAAATAGTTAAATTGTATAAAGGATTCTCTCAGTCTATTGACTAAATTGAATGCTTGATGTGTTTGTAGCCTTAGATGTATGGTATGTGGTCATTGTTGACTTAAGCCATTTTTATTGCTAGCTTTCTCTGGCTGGCCAATTGGGGGTTTTCATTAATTAGTGTCCACACTTGCTTGCATCCCTGTTTAAGTGTCAGTAGTTTGTCTGGTATAGCCTTGGCTGGGTGCATCTTTTTTCTAAGTGCAGTGTTTTTAAGTGCATAACTAGCGTTAGACCTGCATTATTTTTATTAGTTAATTCTTCTGCTGATCTTGAATGAATTGACAACGCCTCTCTCCCTATCTACAGGTAACTGAAGTTGACTGTGACTGCAAAGTATTTCACCTCCTGTGCCTCCTTTATTAATTATAATCATAGGTAACTGAAGTTGACGATGACTGCAAAGTATTTCACCTCTTGTGCCTCCTTTATTAATTATAATCATAGGTAACTGAAGTTGACTGTGACTGCAAAGTATTCACCTCCTGTGCCTCCTTTATTAATTCTAATCATAGGTAACTGAAGTTGACTGTGACTGCAATGTATTTCACCTCCTGTGCCTCCTTTATTAATTATAATCATAGGTAACTGAAGTTGACTGTGACTGCAAAGTATTTCACCTCCTGTGCCTCCTTTATTAATTATAATCATAGGTAACTAGCCTATTCTTTACTGAATCCTTATGCTATAGTTTCTAATGCCTTATGATTTGAAATAGTTAAATTGTATTAAGGATTCTCTTGGTCTATTGACTAAATTGAATGCTTTTAGTATTTGTAGCCTTAGATGTATGGTATGTGGTCATTGTTGACTTAAGCCATTTTTATTGCTAGCTTTCTCTGGATGGCCAATTGGGGGTTTTCATTAACTTGTGTCCACACTTGCTTGCATCCCTGTTTAAGAGTCAGTAGTTTGGCTGGTATAGCCTTGGCTGGGTGCATCTTTTTTCTAAGTGCAGTGTTTTTAAGTGCATAACTAGCGTTAGACCTGTGTTATTTTTATTAGTTAATTCTTCTGCTGATCTTGAATGAATTGACACGGCCTCTCTCCCTATCTACAGGTAACTGAAGTTGACTTTGACTGCAAAGTATTTCACCTCCTGTGCCTCCTTTATTAATTATAATCATAGGTAACTGAAGTTGACTGTGACTGCAAAGTATTTCACCTCCTGTGCCTCCTTTATTAATTATAATCATAGGTAACTGAAGTTGACTGTGACTTCAAAGTATTTCACCTCCTGTGCCTTCTTTATTAATTATAATCATAGGTAACTGAAGTTGACTGTGACTGCAAAGTATTTCACCTCCTGTGCCTCCTTTATTAATTATAATCATAGGTAACTAGCTTATTCTTTACTGAATCCTTATGCTATAGTTTCTAATGCCTTATAATTTGAAATATTTAAATTGTACTAAGGATTCTCTCGGTCTATTGACTAAATTGAATGCTTGATGTATTTGTAGCCTTAGATGCATGGTATGTGGCCATTGTTGACTTAAGCCATTTTTATTGCTAGCATTCTCTGGCTGGCCAATTGGGGGTTTTCATTAATTAGTGTCCACACTTGCTTGCATCCCTGTGTAAGTGTCAGTAGTTTAGCTGGTATAGCCTTGGCTGTGTGCAGCTTTTTTCTAAGTGCAGTGTTTTTAAGTGCATAACTAGCGTTAGACCTGCATTATTTTTATTAGTTAATTCTTCTGCTGATCTTGAATGAATTGACACCGCCTCTCTCCCTATCTACAGGTAACTGAAGTTGACTGTGACTGCAAAGTATTTCACCTCCTGTGCCTCCTTTATTAATTATAATCATAGGTAACTGAAGTTGACTGTGACTGCAAAGTATTCACCTCCTGTGCCTCCTTTATTAATTATAATCATAGGTAACTGAAGTTGACTGTGACTGCAAAGTATTTCACCTCCTGTGCCTCCTTTATTAATTATAATCATAGGTAACTGAAGTTGACTGTGACTGCAAAGTATTTCACCTCCTGTGCCACCTTTATTAATTATAATCATAGGTAACTAGCCTATTCTTTACTGAATCCTTATGCTATAGTTTCTAATGCCTTATGATTTGAAATAGTTAAATTGTATTAAGGATTCTCTTGGTCTATTGACTAAATTGAATGCTTTTAGTATTTGTAGCCTTAGATGTATGGTATGTGGTCATTGTTGACTTAAGCCATTTTTATTGCTAGCTTTCTCTGGATGGCCAATTGGGGGTTTTCATTAATTAGTGTCCACACTTGCTTGCATCCCTGTTTAAGAGTCAGTAGTTTGGCTGGTATAGCCTTGGCTGGGTGCATCTTTTTTCTAAGTGCAGTGTTTTTAAGTGCATAACTAGCGTTAGACCTGTGTTATTTTTATTAGTTAATTCTTCTGCTGATCTTGAATGAATTGACACGGCCTCTCTCCCTATCTACAGGTAACTGAAGTTGACAGTGACTGCAAAGTATTTCACCTCCTGTGCCTCCTTTATTAATTATAATCATAGGTAACTGAAGTTGACTGTGACTGCAAAGTATTTCACCTCCTGTGCCTCCTTTATTAATTATAATCATAGGTAACTGAAGTTGACTGTGACTGCAAAGTATTTCACCTCCTGTGCCTTCTTTATTAATTATAATCATAGGTAACTGAAGTTGACTGTGACTGCAAAGTATTTCACCTCCTGTGCCTCCTTTATTAATTATAATCATAGGTAACTAGCTTATTCTTTACTGAATCCTTATGCTATAGTTTCTAATGCCTTATGATTTGAAACAGTTAAATTGTATTAAGCATTCTCTCGGTCTCTTGACTAAATTGAATGCTTGATGTATTTGTAGCCTTAGATGTATGGTATGTGGTCATTGTTGACTTAAGCCATTTTTATTGCTAGCTTTCTCTGGATGGCCAATTGTGGGTTTTCATTAATTAGTGTCCACACTTGCTTGCATCCCTCTTTAAGTGTCAGTAGTTTGGCTGGTACAGCCTTGGCTGGGTGCATCTTTTTTCTAAGTGCAGTGTTTTTAAGTGCATAACTAGCATTAGACCTGCGTTATTTTTATTAGTTAATTCTTCTGCTGATCTTGAATGAATTGACACCGCCTCTCTCCCTATCTACAGGTAACTGAAGTTGACTGTGACTGCAAAGTATTTCACCTCCTGTGCCTCCTTTATTAATTATAATCATAGGTAACTGAAGTTGACGATGACTGCAAAGTATTTCACCTCCTGTGCCTCCTTTATTAATTATAATCATAGGTAACTGAAGTTGACTGTGACTGCAAAGTATTCACCTCCTGTGCCTCCTTTATTAATTCTAATCATAGGTAACTGAAGTTGACTGTGACTGCAAAGTATTTCCCCTCCTGTGCCTCCTTTATTAATTATAATCATAGGTAACTGAAGTTGACTGTGACTGCAAAGTATTTCACCTCCTGTGCCTCCTTTATTAATTATAATCATAGGTAACTAGCCTATTCTTTACTGAATCCTTATGCTATAGTTTATAATGCCTTATGATTTGAAATAGTTAAATTGTATTAAGGATTCTCTTGGTCTATTGACTAAATTGAATGCTTTTAGTATTTGTAGCCTTAGATGTATGGTATGTTTTCATTGTTGACTTAAGCCATTTTTATTGCTAGCTTTCTCTCAATGGCCAATTGGGGGTTTTCATTAACTAGTGTCCACACTTGCTTGCATCCCTGTTTAAGAGTCAGTAGTTTGGCTGGTATAGCCTTGGCTGGGTGCATCTTTTTTCTAAGTGCAGTGTTTTTAAGTGCATAACTAGCGTTAGACCTGTGTTATTTTTATTAGTTAATTCTTCTGCTGATCTTGAATGAATTGAAACGGCCTCTCTCCCTATCTACAGGTAACTGAAGTTGACTGTGACTGCAAAGTATTTCACCTCCTGTGCCTCCTTTATTAATTATAATCATAGGTAACTGAAGTTGACTGTGACTGCAAAGTATTTCACCTCCTGTGCCTCCTTTATTAAATATAATCATAGGTAACTGAAGTTGACTGTGACTGCAAAGTATTTCACCTCCTGTGCCTCCTTTATTAATTATAATCATAGGTAACTGAAGTTGACTGTGACTGCAAAGTATTTCACCTCCTGTGCCACCTTTATTAATTATAATCATAGGTAACTAGCCTATTCTTTACTGAATCCTTATGCTATAGTTTCTAATGCCTTATGATTTGAAATAGTTAAATTGTATTAAGGATTCTCTTGGTCTATTGACTAAATTGAATGCTTTTAGTATTTGTAGCCTTAGATGTATGGTATGTGGTCATTGTTGACTTAAGCCATTTTTATTGCTAGCTTTCTCTGGATGGCCAATTGGGGGTTTTCATTAATTAGTGTCCACACTTGCTTGCATCCCTGTTTAAGAGTCAGTAGTTTGGCTGGTATAGCCTTGGCTGGGTGCATCTTTTTTCTAAGTGCAGTGTTTTTAAGTGCATAACTAGCGTTAGACCTGTGTTATTTTTATTAGTTAATTCTTCTGCTGATCTTGAATGAATTGACATCGCCTCTCTCCCTATCTACAGGTAACTGAAGTTGACAGTGACTGCAAAGTATTTCACCTCCTGTGCCTCCTTTATTAATTATAATCATAGGTAACTGAAGTTGACTGTGACTGCAAAGTATTTCACCTCCTGTGCCTCCTTTATTAATTATAATCATAGGTAACTGAAGTTGACTGTGACTGCAAAGTATTTCACCTCCTGTGCCTTCTTTATTAATTATAATCATAGGTAACTGAAGTTGACTGTGACTGCAAAGTATTTCACCTCCTGTGCCTCCTTTATTAATTATAATCATAGGTAACTAGCTTATTCTTTACTGAATCCTTATGCTATAGTTTCTAATGCCTTATGATTTGAAATATTTAAATTGTATTAAGGATTCTCTCGGTCTATTGACTAAATTGAATGCTTGATGTATTTGTAGCCTTAGATGCATGGTATGTGGTCATTGTTGACTTACGCCATTTTTATTGCTAGCTTTCTCTGGCTGGCCAATTGGGGGTTTTCATTAATTAGTGTCCACACTTGCTTGCATCCCTGTTTAAGTGTCAGTAGTTTAGCTGGTATAGCCTTGGCTGGGTGCAGCTTTTTTCTAAGTGCAGTGTTTTTAAGTGCATAACTAGCATTAGACCTGCGTTATTTTTATTAGTTAATTCTTCTGCTGATCTTGAATGAATTGACACCGCCTCTCTCCCTATCTACAGGTAACTAAAGTTGACTGTGACTGCAAAGTATTTCACCTCCTGTGCCTCCTTTATTAATTATAATCATAGGTAACTGAAGTTGACTGTGACTGCAAAGTATTTCACCTCCTGTGCCTCCATTATTAATTATAATCATAGGTAACTGAAGTTGACTGTGACTGCAAAGTATTTAACCTCCTGTGCCTCCTTTATTAATTATAATCATAGGTAACTGAAGTTGACTGTGACTGCAAAGTATTTCACCTCCTGTGCCTCCTTTTTTAATTATAATCATAGGTAACAAGCTTATTCTTTACTGAATCCTTATGCTATAGTTTCTAATGCCTTATGATTTGAAATAGTTAAATTGTATTAAGTATTCTCTTGGTCTATTGACTAAATTGAATGCTTGATGTATTTGTAGCCTTAGATGTATGGTATGTGGTCATTGTTGACTTAAGCCATTTTTATTGCTAGCTTTCTCTGGATGGCCAATTGGGGGTTTTCATTAATTAGTGTCCACACTTGCTTGCATCCCTGTTTAAGTGTCTGTAGTTTGGCTGGTACAGCCTTGGCTGGGTGCATCTTTTTTCTAAGTGCAGTGTTTTTAAGTGCATAACTAGCGTTAGACCTGCATTATTTTTATTAGTTAATTCTTCTGCTGATCTTGAATGAATTGACACCGCCTCTCTCCCTATCTACTGGTAACTGAAGTTGACTGTGACTGCAAAGTATTTCACCTCCTGTGCCTCCTTTATTAATTATAATCATAGGTAACTGAAGTTGACGATGACTGCAAAGTATTTCACCTCTTGTGCCTCCTTTATTAATTATAATCATAGGTAACTGAAGTTGACTGTGACTGCAAAGTATTCACCTCCTGTGCCTCCTTTATTAATTCTAATCATAGGTAACTGAAGTTGACTGTGACTGCAAAGTATTTCACCTCCTGTGCCTCCTTTATTAATTATAATCATAGGTAACTGAAGTTGACTGTGACTGCAAAGTATTTCACCTCCTGTGCCTCCTTTATTAATTATAATCATAGGTAACTAGCCTATTCTTTACTGAATCCTTATGCTATAGTTTCTAATGCCTTATGATTTGAAATAGTTAAATTGTATTAAGGATTCTCTTGGTCTATTGACTAAATTGAATGCTTTTAGTATTTGTAGCCTTAGATGTATGGTATGTGGTCATTGTTGACTTAAGCCATTTTTATTGCTAGCTTTCTCTGGATGGCCAATTGGGGGTTTTCATTAACTTGTGTCCACACTTGCTTGCATCCCTGTTTAAGAGTCAGTAGTTTGGCTGGTATAGCCTTGGCTGGGTGCATCTTTTTTCTAAGTGCAGTGTTTTTAAGTGCATAACTAGCGTTAGACCTGTGTTATTTTTATTAGTTAATTCTTCTGCTGATCTTGAATGAATTGACACGGCCTCTCTCCCTATCTACAGGTAACTGAAGTTGACTGTGACTGCAAAGTATTTCACCTCCTGTGCCTCCTTTATTAATTATAATCATAGGTAACTGAAGTTGACTGTGACTGCAAAGTATTTCACCTCCTGTGCCTCCTTTATTAATTATAATCATAGGTAACTGAAGTTGACTGTGACTTCAAAGTATTTCACCTCCTGTGCCTTCTTTATTAATTATAATCATAGGTAACTGAAGTTGACTGTGACTGCAAAGTAATTCACCTCCTGTGCCTCCTTTATTAATTATAATCATAGGTAACTAGCTTATTCTTTACTGAATCCTTATGCTATAGTTTCTAATGCCTTATAATTTGAAATATTTAAATTGTATTAAGGATTCTCTTGGTCTATTGACTAAATTGAATGCTTGATGTATTTGTAGCCTTAGATGCATGGTATGTGGCCATTGTTGACTTAAGCCATTTTTATTGCTAGCTTTCTCTGGCTGGCCAATTGGGGGTTTTCATTAATTAGTGTCCACACTTGCTTGCATCCCTGTTTAAGTGTCAGTAGTTTAGCTGGTATAGCCTTAGCTGTGTGCAGCTTTTTTCTAAGTGCAGTGTTTTTAAGTGCATAACTAGCGTTAGACCTGCGTTATTTTTATTAGTTAATTCTTCTGCTGATCTTGAATTAATTGACACCGCCTCTCTCCCTATCTACAGGTAACTGAAGTTGACTGTGACTGCAAAGTATTTCACCTCCTGTGCCTCCTTTATTAATTATAATCATAGGTAACTGAAGTTGACTGTGACTGCAAAGTATTCACCTCCTGTGCCTCCTTTATTAATTATAATCATAGGTAACTGAAGTTGACTGTGACTGCAAAGTATTTCACCTCCTGTGCCTCCTTTATTAATTATAATCATAGGTAACTGAAGTTGACTGTGACTGCAAAGTATTTCACCTCCTGTGCCACCTTTATTAATTATAATCATAGGTAACTAGCCTATTCTTTACTGAATCCTTATGCTATAGTTTCTAATGCCTTATGATTTGAAATAGTTAAATTGTATTAAGGATTCTCTTGGTCTATTGACTAAATTGAATGCTTTTAGTATTTGTAGCCTTAGATGTATGGTATGTGGTCATTGTTGACTTAAGCCATTTTTATTGCTAGCTTTCTCTGGATGGCCAATTGGGGGTTTTCATTAATTAGTGTCCACACTTGCTTGCATCCCTGTTTAAGAGTCAGTAGTTTGGCTGGTATAGCCTTGGCTGGGTGCATCTTTTTTCTAAGTGCAGTGTTTTTAAGTGCATAACTAGCGTTAGACCTGTGTTATTTTTATTAGTTAATTCTTTTGCTGATCTTGAATGAATTGACACGGCCTCTCTCCCTATCTACAGGTAACTGAAGTTGACAGTGACTGCAAAGTATTTCACCTCCTGTGCCTCCTTTATTAATTATAATCATAGGTAACTGAAGTTGACTGTGACTGCAAAGTATTTCACCTCCTGTGCCTCCTTTATTAATTATAATCATAGGTAACTGAAGTTGACTGTGACTGCAAAGTATTTCACCTCCTGTGCCTTCTTTATTAATTATAATCATAGGTAACTGAAGTTGACTGTGACTGCAAAGTATTTCACCTCCTGTGCCTCATTTATTAATTATAATCATAGGTAACTAGCTTATTCTTTACTGAATCCTTATGCTATAGTTTCTAATGCCTTATGATTTGAAACAGTTAAATTGTATTAAGGATTCTCTCGGTCTCTTGACTAAATTGAATGCTTGATGTATTTGTAGCCTTAGATGTATGGTATGTGGTCATTGTTGACTTAAGCCATTTTTATTGCTAGCTTTCTCTGGATGGCCAATTGTGGGTTTTCATTAATTAGTGTCCACACTTGCTTGCATCCCTGTTTAAGTGTCAGTAGTTTGGCTGGTACAGCCTTGGCTGGGTGCATCTTTTTTCTAAGTGCAGTGTTTTTAAGTGCATAACTAGCATTAGACCTGCGTTATTTTTATTAGTTAATTCTTCTGCTGATCTTGAATGAATTGACACCGCCTCTCTCCCTATCTACAGGTAACTGAAGTTGACTGTGACTGCAAAGTATTTCACCTCCTGTGCCTCCTTTATTAATTATAATCATAGGTAACTGAAGTTGACTGTGACTGCAAAGTATTTCACCTCCTGTGCCTCCTTTATTAATTATAATCATAGGTAACTGAAGTTGACTGTGACTGCAAAGTATTTCACCTCCTGTGCCTCCTTTATTAATTATAATCATAGGTAACTAGCCTATTCTTTACTGAATCCTTATGCTATAGTTTATAATGCCTTATGATTTGAAATAGTTAAATTGTATTAAGGATTCTCTTGGTCTATTGACTAAATTGAATGCTTTTAGTATTTGTAGCCTTAGATGTATGGTATGTGGTCAGTGTTGACTTAAGCCATTTTTATTGCTAGCTTTCTCTGGATGGCCAATTGGGGGTTTTCATTAACTAGTGTCCACACTTGCTTGCATCCCTGTTTAAGAGTCAGTAGTTTGGCTGGTATAGCCTTGGCTGGGTGCATCTTTTTTCTAAGTGCAGTGTTTTTAAGTGCATAACTAGCGTTAGACCTGTGTTATTTTTATTAGTTAATTCTTCTGCTGATCTTGAATGAATTGACACGGCCTCTCTCCCTATCTACAGGTAACTGAAGTTGACTGTGACTGCAAAGTATTTCACCTCCTGTGCCTCCTTTATTAATTATAATCATAGGTAACTGAAGTTGACTGTGACTGCAAAGTATTTCACCTCCTGTGCCTCCTTTATTAAATATAATCATAGGTAACTGAAGTTGACTGTGACTGCAAAGTATTTCACCTCCTGTGCCTTCTTTATTAATTATAATCATAGGTAACTGAAGTTGACTGTGACTGCAAAGTATTTCACCTCCCGTGCCTCCTTTATTAATTATAATCATAGGTAACTAGCTTATTCTTTACTGAATCCTTATGCTATAGTTTCTAATGCCTTATGATTTGAAATATTTAAATTGTATTAAGGATTCTCTCGGTCTATTGACTAAATTGAATGCTTGATGTATTTGTAGCCTTAGATGCATGGTATGTGGTCATTGTTGACTTAAGCCATTTTTATTGCTAGCTTTCTCTGGCTGGCCAATTGGGGGTTTTCATTAATTAGTGTCCACACTTGCTTGCATCCCTGTTTAAGTGTCAGTAGTTTAGCTGGTATAGCCTTGGCTGTGTGCAGCTTTTTTTTAAGTGCAGTGTTTTTAAGTGCATAACTAGCGTTAGACCTGCGTTATTTTTATTAGTTAATTCTTCTGCTGATCTTGAATGAATTGACACCGCCTCTCTCCCTATCTACAGGTAACTGAAGTTGACTGTGACTGCAAAGTATTTCACCTCCTGTGCCTCCTTTATTAATTATAATCATAGGTAACTGAAGTTGACTGTGACTGCAAAGTATTCACCTCCTGTGCCTCCTTTATTAATTATAATCATAGGTAACTGAAGTTGACTGTGACTGCAAAGTATTTCACCTCCTGTGCCTCCTTTATTAATTATAATCATAGGTAACTGAAGTTGACTGTGACTGCAAAGTATTTCACCTCCTGTGCCACCTTTATTAATTATAATCATAGGTAACTAGCCTATTCTTTACTGAATCCTTATGCTATAGTTTCTAATGCCTTATGATTTGAAATAGTTAAATTGTATTAAGGATTCTCTTGGTCTATTGACTAAATTGAATGCTTTTAGTATTTGTAGCCTTAGATGTATGGTATGTGGTCATTGTTGACTTAAGCCATTTTTATTGCTAGCTTTCTCTGGATGGCCAATTGGGGGTTTTCATTAATTAGTGTCCACACTTGCTTGCATCCCTGTTTAAGAGTCAGTAGTTTGGCTGGTATAGCCTTGGCTGGGTGCATCTTTTTTCTAAGTGCAGTGTTTTTAAGTGCATAACTAGCGTTAGACCTGTGTTATTTTTATTAGTTAATTCTTCTGCTGATCTTGAATGAATTGACATGGCCTCTCTCCCTATCTACAGGTAACTGAAGTTGACAGTGACTGCAAAGTATTTCACCTCCTGTGCCTCCTTTATTAATTATAATCATAGGTAACTGAAGTTGACTGTGACTGCAAAGTATTTCACCTCCTGTGCCTCCTTTATTAATTATAATCATAGGTAACTGAAGTTGACTGTGACTGCAAAGTATTTCACCTCCTGTGCCTTCTTTATTAATTATAATCATAGGTAACTGAAGTTGACTGTGACTGCAAAGTATTTCACCTCCTGAGCCTCCTTTATTAATTATAATCATAGGTAACTAGCTTATTCTTTACTGAATCCTTATGCTATAGTTTCTAATGCCTTATGATTTGAAATATTTAAATTGTATTAAGGATTCTCTCGGTCTATTGACTAAATTGAATGCTTGATGTATTTGTAGCCTTAGATGCATGGTATGTGGTCATTGTTGACTTACGCCATTTTTATTGCTAGCTTTCTCTGGCTGGCCAATTGGGGGTTTTCATTAATTAGTGTCCACACTTGCTTGCATCCCTGTTTAAGTGTCAGTAGTTTAGCTGGTATAGCCTTGGCTGGGTGCAGCTTTTTTCTAAGTGCAGTGTTTTTAAGTGCATAACTAGCATTAGACCTGCGTTATTTTTATTAGTTAATTCTTCTGCTGATCTTGAATGAATTGACACCGCCTCTCTCCCTATCTACAGGTAACTAAAGTTGACTGTGACTGCAAAGTATTTCACCTCCTGTGCCTCCTTTATTAATTATAATCATAGGTAACTGAAGTTGACTGTGACTGCAAAGTATTTCACCTCCTGTGCCTCCTTTATTAATTATAATCATAGGTAACTGAAGTTGACTGTGACTGCAAAGTATTTCACCTCCTGTGCCTCCTTTATTAATTATAATCATAGGTAACTGAAGTTGACTGTGACTGCAAAGTATTTCACCTCCTGTGCCTCCTTTTTTAATTATAATCATAGGTAACAAGCTTATTCTTTACTGAATCCTTATGCTATAGTTTCCAATGCCTTATGATTTGAAATAGTTAAATTGTATTAAGGATTCTCTCGGTCTATTGACTAAATTCAATGCTTGATGTATTTGTAGCCTTAGATGTATGGTATATGGTCATTGTTGACTTAAGCCATTTTTATTGCTAGCTTTCTCTGGCTGGCCAATTGGGAGTTTTCATTAATTAGTGTCCACACTTGCTTGCATCCCTGTTTAAATGTCAGTAGTTGGCTGGTATAGCCTTGGCTGGGTGCATCTTTTTTCTAAGTGCAGTGTTTTTAAGTGCATAACTAGAGTTAGACTTGCGTTATTTTTATTAGTTAATTCTTCTGCTGATCTTGAATGAATTGACACCGCCTCTCTCCCTATCTACTGGTAACTGAAGTTGACTGTGACTGCAAAGTATTTCACCTCCTGTGCCTCCTTTATTAATTATAATCATAGGTAACTGAAGTAGACTGTGACTGCAAAGCATTCACCTCCTGTGCCTCCTTTATTAATTATAATCATAGGTAACTGAAGTTGACTGTGACTGCAAAGTATTTCACCTCCTGTGCCTCCTTTATTAATTATAATCATAGGTAACTGAAGTTGACTGTGACTGCAAAGTATTTCACCTCCTGTGCCTCCTTTATTAATTATAATCATAGGTAACTAGCTTATTCTTTACTGAATCCTTATGCTATAGTTTCTAATGCCTTATGATTTGAAATAGTTAAATTGTATTAAGTATTCTCTTGGTCTATTGACTAAATTGAATGCTTGATGTATTTGTAGGCTTAGTTGTTTGGTATGTGGTCATTGTTGACTTAATCCATTTTTATTGCTAGCTTTCTCTGGCTGGCCAATTGGGGGTTTTCATTAATTAGTGTCCACACTTGCTTGCATCCCTGTTTAAGTGTCAGTAGTTTGGCTGGTATAGCCTTGGCTGGGTGCATCTTTTTTCTAAGTGCAATGTTTTTAAGTGCATAACTAGCATTAGACCTGTGTTATTTTTATTAGTTAATTCTTCTGCTGATCTTGAATGAATTGACTCCGCCTCTCTCCCTATCTACAGGTAACTGAAGTTGACTGTGACTGCAAAGTATTTCACCTCCTGTGCCTCCTTTATTAATTATAATCATAGGTAACTGAAGTTGACTGTGACTGCAAAGTATTTCACCTCCTGTGCCTCCTTTATTAATTATAATCATAAGTAACTGAAGTTGACTGTGACTGCAAAGTATTTCACCTCCTGTGCCTCCTTTATTAATTATAATCATAGGTAACTAGCTTATTCTTTACTGAATCCTTATGCTATAGTTTCTAATGCCTTATGATTTGAAATAGTTAAATTGTATTAAGGATTCTCTCGGTCTATTGACTAAATTGAATGCTTGATGTATTTGTAGCCTTAGATGCATGGTATGTGGTCATTGTTGACTTAAGCAATTTTTATTGCTAGCTTTCTCTGGCTGGCCAATTGGGGGTTTTCATTAATTAGTGTCCACACTTGCTTGCATCCCTGTTTAAGTGTCAGTAGTTTAGCTGGTATAGCTTTGGCTGGGTGCAGCTTTTTTCTAAGTGCAGTGTTTTTAAGTGCATAACTAGCATTAGACCTGCGTTATTTTTATTAGTTAATTCTTCTGCTGATCTTGAATGAATTGACACCGCCTCTCTCCCTATCTACAGGTAACTAAAGTTGACTGTGACTGCAAAGTATTTCACCTCCTGTGCCTCCTTTATTAATTATAATCATAGGTAACTGAAGTTGACTGTGACTGCAAAGTATTTCACCTCCTGTGCCTCCTTTATTAATTATAATCATAGGTAACTGAAGTTGACTGTGACTGCAAAGTATTTCACCTCCTGTGCCTCCTTTATTAATTATAATCATAGGTAACTAGCTTATTCTTTACTGAATCCTTATGCTATAGTTTCTAATGCCTTATGATTTGAAATAGTTAAATTTTATTAAGGATTCTCTCGGTCTATTGACTAAATTCAATGCTTGATGTATTTGTAGCCTTAGATGTATGGTATATGGTCATTGTTGACTTAAGCCATTTTTATTGCTAGCTTTCTCTGGCTGGCCAATTGGGAGTTTTCATTAATTAGTGTCCACACTTGCTTGCATCCCAGTTTAAATGTCAGTAGTTGGCTGGTATAGCCATGGCTGGGTGCATCTTTTTTCTAAGTGCAGTGTTTTTAAGTGCATAACTAGCGTTAGACTTGCGTTATTTTTATTAGTTAATTCTTCTGCTGATCTTGATTGAATTGACACCGCCTCTCTCCCTATCTACAGGTAACTGAAGTTGACTGTGACTGCAAAGTATTTCACCTCCTGTGCCTCCTTTATTAATTATAATCATAGGTAACTGAAGTAGACTGTGACTGCAAAGCATTCACCTCCTGTGCCTCCTTTATTAATTATAATCATAGGTAACTGAAGTTGACTGTGACTGCAAAGTATTTCACCTCCTGTGCCTCCTTTATTAATTATAATCATAGGTAACTGAAGTTGACTGTGACTGCAAAGTATTTCACCTCCTGTGCCTCCTTTATTAATTATAATCATAGGTAACTAGCTTATTCTTTACTGAATCCTTAAGCTATAGTTTCTAATACCTTATGATTTGAAATAGTTAAATTGTATTAAGGATTCTCTCGGTCTATTGACTAAATTGAATGCTTGATGTATTTGTAGCCTTAGATGTATGGTATGTGGTCATTGTTGACTTAAGCCATTTTTATTGCTAGCTTTCTCTGGATGGCCAATTGGGGGTTTTCATTAATTAGTGTCCACACTTGCTTGCATCCCTGTTTAAGTGTCAGTAGTTTGACTGGTATAGCCTTGGCTGGGTGCATCTTTTTTCTAAGTGCAGTGTTTTTAAGTGCATAACTAGCGTTAGACCTGTGTTATTTTTATTAGTTAATTCTTCTGCTGATCTTGAATGAATTGACACAGCCTCTCTCCCTATCTACAGGTAACTGAAGTTGACTGTGACTGCAAAGTATTTCACCTCCTGTGCCTCCTTTATTAATTATAATCATAGGTAACTGAAGTTTACTGTGACTGCAAAGTATTTCACCTCCTGTGCCTCCTTTATTAATTATAATAATAGGTAACTGAAGTTGACTGTGACTGAAAAGTATTCACCTCCTGTGCCTCCTTTATTAATTATAATCATAGGTAACTGAAGTTGACTGTGACTGCAAAGTATTTCACCTCCTGTGCCTCCTTTATTAATTATAATCATAGGTAACTAGCTTATTCTTTACTGAATCCTTATGCTATAGTTTCTAATGCCTTATGATTTGAAATAGTTAAATTGTATTAAGTATTCTCTTGGTCTATTGACTAAATTGAATGCTTGATGTATTTGTAGGCTTAGTTGTTTGGTATGTGGTCATTGTTGACTTAATCCATTTTTATTGCTAGCTTTCTCTGGCTGGCCAATTGGGGGTTTTCATTAATTAGTGTCCACACTTGCTTGCATCCCTGTTTAAGTGTCAGTAGTTTGGCTGGTATAGCCTTGGCTGGGTGCATCTTTTTTCTAAGTGCAGTGTTTTTAAGTGCATAACTAGCATTAGACCTGCGTTATTTTTATTAGTTAATTCTTCTGCTGATCTTGAATGAATTGACTCCGCCTCTCTCCCTATCTACAGGTAACTTAAGTTGACTGTGACTGCAAAGTATTTCACCTCCTGTGCCTCCTTTATTAATTATAATCATAGGTAACTGAAGTTGACTGTGACTGCAAAGTATTCACCTCCTGTGCCTCCTTTATTAATTATAATCATAGGTAACTGAAGTTGACTGTGACTGCAAAGTATTTCACCTCCTGTGCCTCCTTTATTAATTATAATCATAGGTAACTGAAGTTGACTGTGACTGCAAAGTATTTCACCTCCTGTGCCTCCTTTATTAATTATAATCATAGGTAACTAGCTTATTCTTTACTGAATCCTTATGCTATAGTTTCTAATGCCTTATGATTTGAAATAGTTAAATTGTATTAAGGATTCTCTCGGTCTATTGACTAAATTGAATGCTTGATGTATTTGTAGCCTTAGATGCATGGTATGTGGTCATTGTTGACTTAAGCAATTTTTATTGCTAGCTTTCTCTGGCTGGCCAATTGGGGGTTTTCATTAATTAGTGTCCACACTTGCTTGCATCCCTGTTTAAGTGTCAGTAGTTTAGCTGGTATAGCTTTGGCTGGGTGCAGCTTTTTTCTAAGTGCAGTGTTTTTAAGTGCATAACTAGCATTAGACCTGCGTTATTTTTATTAGTTAATTCTTCTGCTGATCTTGAATGAATTGACACCGCCTCTCTCCCTATCTACAGGTAACTAAAGTTGACTGTGACTGCAAAGTATTTCACCTCCTGTGCCTCCTTTATTAATTATAATCATAGGTAACTGAAGTTGACTGTGACTGCAAAGTATTTCACCTCCTGTGCCTCCTTTATTAATTATAATCATAGGTAACTGAAGTTGACTGTGACTGCAAAGTATTTCACCTCCTGTGCCTCCTTTATTAATTATAATCATAGGTAACTAGCTTATTCTTTACTGAATCCTTATGCTATAGTTTCTAATGCCTTATGATTTGAAATAGTTAAATTTTATTAAGGATTCTCTCGGTCTATTGACTAAATTCAATGCTTGATGTATTTGTAGCCTTAGATGTATGGTATATGGTCATTGTTGACTTAAGCCATTTTTATTGCTAGCTTTCTCTGGCTGGCCAATTGGGAGTTTTCATTAATTAGTGTCCACACTTGCTTGCATCCCAGTTTAAATGTCAGTAGTTGGCTGGTATAGCCATGGCTGGGTGCTTCTTTTTTCTAAGTGCAGTGTTTTTAAGTGCATAACTAGCGTTAGACTTGCGTTATTTTTATTAGTTAATTCTTCTGCTGATCTTGATTGAATTGACACCGCCTCTCTCCCTATCTACAGGTAACTGAAGTTGACTGTGACTGCAAAGTATTTCACCTCCTGTGCCTCCTTTATTAATTATAATCATAGGTAACTGAAGTAGACTGTGACTGCAAAGCATTCACCTCCTGTGCCTCCTTTATTAATTATAATCATAGGTAACTGAAGTTGACTGTGACTGCAAAGTATTTCACCTCCTGTGCCTCCTTTATTAATTATAATCATAGGTAACTGAAGTTGACTGTGACTGCAAAGTATTTCACCTCCTGTGCCTCCTTTATTAATTATAATCATAGGTAACTAGCTTATTCTTTACTGAATCCTTAAGCTATAGTTTCTAATACCTTATGATTTGAAATAGTTAAATTGTATTAAGGATTCTCTCGGTCTATTGACTAAATTGAATGCTTGATGTATTTGTAGCCTTAGATGTATGGTATGTGGTCATTGTTGACTTAAGCCATTTTTATTGCTAGCTTTCTCTGGATGGCCAATTGGGGGTTTTCATTAATTAGTGTCCACACTTGCTTGCATCCCTGTTTAAGTGTCAGTAGTTTGACTGGTATAGCCTTGGCTGGGTGCATCTTTTT
Organism: Taudactylus pleione; assembly: GCA_031769625.1. Taxonomy (NCBI): domain Eukaryota; kingdom Metazoa; phylum Chordata; class Amphibia; order Anura; family Myobatrachidae; genus Taudactylus; species Taudactylus pleione. Next base: position 5,009,553 of record JAUIMM010000384.1, read on the forward strand.
TCTAAGTGCAGTGTTTTTAAGTGCATAACTAGCGTTAGACCTGTGTTATTTTTATTAGTTAATTCTTCTGCTGATCTTGAATGAATTGACACAGCCTCTCTCCCTATCTACAGGTAACTGAAGTTGACTGTGACTGCAAAGTATTTCACCTCCTGTGCCTCCTTTATTAATTATAATCATAGGTAACTGAAGTTTACTGTGACTGCAAAGTATTTCACCTCCTGTGCCTCCTTTATTAATTATAATAATAGGTAACTGAAGTTGACTGTGACTGAAAAGTATTCACCTCCTGTGCCTCCTTTATTAATTATAATCATAGGTAACTGAAGTTGACTGTGACTGCAAAGTATTTCACCTCCTGTGCCTCCTTTATTAATTATAATCATAGGTAACTAGCTTATTCTTTACTGAATCCTTATGCTATAGTTTCTAATGCCTTATGATTTGAAATAGTTAAATTGTATTAAGTATTCTCTTGGTCTATTGACTAAATTGAATGCTTGATGTATTTGTAGGCTTAGTTGTTTGGTATGTGGTCATTGTTGACTTAATCCATTTTTATTGCTAGCTTTCTCTGGCTGGCCAATTGGGGGTTTTCATTAATTAGTGTCCACACTTGCTTGCATCCCTGTTTAAGTGTCAGTAGTTTGGCTGGTATAGCCTTGGCTGGGTGCATCTTTTTTCTAAGTGCAGTGTTTTTAAGTGCATAACTAGCATTAGACCTGCGTTATTTTTATTAGTTAATTCTTCTGCTGATCTTGAATGAATTGACTCCGCCTCTCTCCCTATCTACAGGTAACTTAAGTTGACTGTGACTGCAAAGTATTTCACCTCCTGTGCCTCCTTTATTAATTATAATCATAGGTAACTGAAGTTGACTGTGACTGCAAAGTATTCACCTCCTGTGCCTCCTTTATTAATTATAATCATAGGTAACTGAAGTTGACTGTGACTGCAAAGTATTTCACCTCCTGTGCCTCCTTTATTAATTATAATCATAGGTAACTGAAGTTGACTGTGACTGCAAAGTATTTCACCTCCTGTGCCTCCTTTATTAATTATAATCATAGGTAACTAGCTTATTCTTTACTGAATCCTTATGCTATAGTTTCTAATGCCTTATGATTTGAAATAGTTAAATTGTATAAAGGATTCTCTCAGTCTATTGACTAAATTGAATGCTTGATGTATTTGTAGCCTTAGATGTATGGTATGTGGTCATTGTTGACTTAAGCCATTTTTATTGCTAGCTTTCTCTGGATGGCCAATTGGGGGTTTTCATTAATTAGTGTCCACACTTGCTTGCATCCCTGTTTAAGTGTCAGTAGTTTGTCTGGTATAGCCTTTGCTGGGTGCATCTTTTTTCTAAGTGCAGTGTTTTTAAGTGCATAACTAGCGTTAGACCAGTGTTATTTTTATTAGTTAATTCTTCTGCTGATCTTGAATCAATTGACACCGCCTCTCTCCCTACCTACAGGTAACTGAAGTTGACTGTGACTGCAAAGTATTTCACCTCCTGTGCCTCCTTTATTAATTATAATCATAGGTAACTGAAGTTGACTGTGACTGCAAAGTATTCACCTCCTGTGCCTCCTTTATTAATTATAATCATAGGTAACTGAAGTTGACTGTGACTGCAAAGTATTTCACCTCCTGTGCCTCCTTTATTAATTATAATCATAGGTAACTGAAGTTGACTGTGACTGCAAAGTATTTCACCTCCTGTGCCTCCTTTATTAATTATAATCATAGGTAACTAGCTTAATCTTTACTGAATCCTTATGCTATAGTTTCTAATGCCTTATTATTTGAAATAGTTAAATTGTATTAAGGATTCTCTCGGTCTATTGACTAAATTGAATGCTTGATGTATTTGAAGCCTTATAAGTATGGTATGTGGTCATTGTTGACTTAAGCCATTTTTATTGCTATCTTTCTCTGGCTGACCAATTGGGGGTTTTCATTAATTAGTGTCCACACTTGCTTGCATCCCTGTTTAAGTGTCAGTAGTTTGGCTGGTATAGCCTTGGCTAGGTGCAGCTTTTTTCTAAGTGCAGGGTTTTTAAGTGCATAACTAGCATTAGACCTGCGTTATTTTTATTAGTTAATTCTACTGCTGATCTTGAATGAATTGACACCACCTCTCTCACTATCTACAGGTAACTGAAGTTGACTGTGACTGCAAAGTATTTCACCTCCTGTGCCTCCTTTATTAATTATAATCATAGGTAACTGAAGTTGACTGTGACTGCAAAGTATTTCACCTCCTGTGCCTCCTTTATTAAATATAATCATAGGTAACTGAAGTTGACTGTGACTGCAAAGTATTTCACCTCCTGTGCCTTCTTTATTAATTATAATCATAGGTAACTGAAGTTGACTGTGACTGCAAAGTATTTCACCTCCTGTGCCTCCTTTATTAATTATAATCATAGGTAACTAGCTTATTCTTTACTGAATCCTTATGCTATAGTTTCTAATGCCTTATGATTTGAAATATTTAAATTGTATTAAGGATTCTCTCGGTCTATTGACTAAATTGAATGCTTGATGTATTTGTAGCCTTAGATGCATGGTATGTGGTCATTGTTGACTTAAGCCATTTTTATTGCTAGCTTTCTCTGGCTGGCCAATTGGGGGTTTTCATTAATTAGTGTCCACACTTGCTTGCATCCCTGTTTAAGTGTCAGTAGTTTAGCTGGTATAGCCTTGGCTGTGTGCAGCTTTTTTTTAAGTGCAGTGTTTTTAAGTGCATAACTAGCGTTAGACCTGCGTTATTTTTATTAGTTAATTCTTCTGCTGATCTTGAATGAATTGACACCGCCTCTCTCCCTATCTACAGGTAACTGAAGTTGACTGTGACTGCAAAGTATTTCACCTCCTGTGCCTCCTTTATTAATTATAATCATAGGTAACTGAAGTTGACTGTGACTGCAAAGTATTCACCTCCTGTGCCTCCTTTATTAATTATAATCATAGGTAACTGAAGTTGACTGTGACTGCAAAGTATTTCACCTCCTGTGCCTCCTTTATTAATTATAATCATAGGTAACTGAAGTTGACTGTGACTGCAAAGTATTTCACCTCCTGTGCCACCTTTATTAATTATAATCATAGGTAACTAGCCTATTCTTTACTGAATCCTTATGCTATAGTTTCTAATGCCTTATGATTTGAAATAGTTAAATTGTATTAAGGATTCTCTTGGTCTATTGACTAAATTGAATGCTTTTAGTATTTGTAGCCTTAGATGTATGGTATGTGGTCATTGTTGACTTAAGCCATTTTTATTGCTAGCTTTCTCTGGATGGCCAATTGGGGGTTTTCATTAATTAGTGTCCACACTTGCTTGCATCCCTGTTTAAGAGTCAGTAGTTTGGCTGGTATAGCCTTGGCTGGGTGCATCTTTTTTCTAAGTGCAGTGTTTTTAAGTGCATAACTAGCGTTAGACCTGTGTTATTTTTATTAGTTAATTCTTCTGCTGATCTTGAATGAATTGACATGGCCTCTCTCCCTATCTACAGGTAACTGAAGTTGACAGTGACTGCAAAGTATTTCACCTCCTGTGCCTCCTTTATTAATTATAATCATAGGTAACTGAAGTTGACTGTGACTGCAAAGTATTTCACCTCCTGTGCCTCCTTTATTAATTATAATCATAGGTAACTGAAGTTGACTGTGACTGCAAAGTATTTCACCTCCTGTGCCTTCTTTATTAATTATAATCATAGGTAACTGAAGTTGACTGTGACTGCAAAGTATTTCACCTCCTGTGCCTCCTTTATTAATTATAATCATAGGTAACTAGCTTATTCTTTACTGAATCCTTATGCTATAGTTTCTAATGCCTTATGATTTGAAATATTTAAATTGTATTAAGGATTCTCTCGGTCTATTGACTAAATTGAATGCTTGATGTATTTGTAGCCTTAGATGCATGGTATGTGGTCATTGTTGACTTACGCCATTTTTATTGCTAGCTTTCTCTGGCTGGCCAATTGGGGGTTTTCATTAATTAGTGTCCACACTTGCTTGCATCCCTGTTTAAGTGTCAGTAGTTTAGCTGGTATAGCCTTGGCTGGGTGCAGCTTTTTTCTAAGTGCAGTGTTTTTAAGTGCATAACTAGCATTAGACCTGCGTTATTTTTATTAGTTAATTCTTCTGCTGATCTTGAATGAATTGACACCGCCTCTCTCCCTATCTACAGGTAACTAAAGTTGACTGTGACTGCAAAGTATTTCACCTCCTGTGCCTCCTTTATTAATTATAATCATAGGTAACTGAAGTTGACTGTGACTGCAAAGTATTTCACCTCCTGTGCCTCCTTTATTAATTATAATCATAGGTAACTGAAGTTGACTGTGACTGCAAAGTATTTCACCTCCTGTGCCTCCTTTATTAATTATAATCATAGGTAACTGAATTTGACTGTGACTGCAAAGTATTTCACCTCCTGTGCCTCCTTTTTTAATTATAATCATAGGTAACAAGCTTATTCTTTACTGAATCCTTATGCTATAGTTTCTAATGCCTTATGATTTGAAATAGTTAAATTGTATTAAGGATTCTCTCGGTCTATTGACTAAATTCAATGCTTGATGTATTTGTAGCCTTAGATGTATGGTATATGGTCATTGTTGACTTAAGCCATTTTTATTGCTAGCTTTCTCTGGCTGGCCAATTGGGAGTTTTCATTAATTAGTGTCCACACTTGCTTGCATCCCTGTTTAAATGTCAGTAGTTGGCTGGTATAGCCTTGGCTGGGTGCATCTTTTTTCTAAGTGCAGTGTTTTTAAGTGCATAACTAGCGTTAGACTTGCGTTATTTTTATTAGTTAATTCTTCTGCTGATCTTGAATGAATTGACACCGCCTCTCTCCCTATCTACTGGTAACTGAAGTTGACTGTGACTGCAAAGTATTTCACCTCCTGTGCCTCCTTTATTAATTATAATCATAGGTAACTGAAGTAGACTGTGACTGCAAAGCATTCACCTCCTGTGCCTCCTTTATTAATTATAATCATAGGTAACTGAAGTTGACTGTGACTGCAAAGTATTTCACCTCCTGTGCCTCCTTTATTAATTATAATCATAGGTAACTGAAGTTGACTGTGACTGCAAAGTATTTCACCTCCTGTGTCTCCTTTATTAATTATAATCATAGGTAACTAGCTTATTCTTTACTGAATCCTTATGCTATAGTTTCTAATGCCTTATGATTTGAAATAGTTAAATTGTATTAAGGATTCTCTCGGTCTATTGACTAAATTGAATGCTTGATGTATTTGTAGCCTTAGATGTATGGTATGTGGTCATTGTTGACTTAAGCCATTTTTATTGCTAGCTTTCTCTGGATGGCCAATTGGGGGTTTTCATTAATTATTGTCCACACTTGCTTGCATCCCTGTTTAAGTGTCAGTAGTTTGACTGGTATAGCCTTGGCTGGGTGCATCTTTTTTCTAAGTGCAGTGTTTTTAAGTGCATAACTAGCGTTAGACCTGTGTTATTTTTATTAGTTAATTCTTCTGCTGATCTTGAATGAATTGACACAGCCTCTCTCCCTATCTACAGGTAACTGAAGTTGACTGTGACTGCAAAGTATTTCACGTCCTGTGCCTCCTTTATTAATTATAATCATAGGTAACTGAAGTTTACTGTGACTGCAAAGTATTTCACCTCCTGTGCCTCCTTTATTAATTATAATAATAGGTAACTGAAGTTGACTGTGACTGAAAAGTATTCACCTCCTGTGCCTCCTTTATTAATTATAATCATAGGTAACTGAAGTTGACTGTGACTGCAAAGTATTTCACCTCCTGTGCCTCCTTTATTAATTATAATCATAGGTAACTAGCTTATTCTTTACTGAATCCTTATGCTATAGTTTCTAATGCCTTATGATTTGAAATAGTTAAATTGTATTAAGTATTCTCTTGGTCTATTGACTAAATTGAATGCTTGATGTATTTGTAGGCTTAGTTGTTTGGTATGTGGTCATTGTTGACTTAATCCATTTTTATTGCTAGCTTTCTCTGGCTGGCCAATTGGGGGTTTTCATTAATTAGTGTCCACACTTGCTTGCATCCCTGTTTAAGTGTCAGTAGTTTGGCTGGTATAGCCTTGGCTGGGTGCATCTTTTTTCTAAGTGCAATGTTTTTAAGTGCATAACTAGCATTAGACCTGCGTTATTTTTATTAGTTAATTCTTCTGCTGATCTTGAATGAATTGACTCCGCCTCTCTCCCTATCTACAGGTAACTGAAGTTGACTGTGACTGCAAAGTATTTCACCTCCTGTGCCTCCTTTATTAATTATAATCATAGGTAACTGAAGTTGACTGTGACTGCAAAGTATTTCACCTCCTGTGCCTCCTTTATTAATTATAATCATAGGTAACTGAAGTTGACTGTGACTGCAAAGTATTTCACCTCCTGTGCCTCCTTTATTAATTATAATCATAGGTAACTAGCTTATTCTTTACTGAATCCTTATGCTATAGTTTCTAATGCCTTATGATTTGAAATAGTTAAATTGTATTAAGGATTCTCTCGGTCTATTGACTAAATTGAATGCTTGATGTATTTGTAGCCTTAGATGCATGGTATGTGGTCATTGTTGACTTAAGCCATTTTTATTGCTAGCTTTCTCTGGCTGGCCAATTGGGGGTTTTCATTAATTAGTGTCCACACTTGCTTGCATCCCTGTTTAAGTGTCAGTAGTTTAGCTGGTATAGCTTTGGCTGGGTGCAGCTTTTTTCTAAGTGCAGTGTTTTTAAGTGCATAACTAGCATTAGACCTGTGTTATTTTTATTAGTTAATTCTTCTGCTGATCTTGAATGAATTGACACCGCCTCTCTCCCTATCTACAGGTAACTAAAGTTGACTGTGACTGCAAAGTATTTCACCTCCTGTGCCTCCTTTATTAATTATAATCATAGGTAACTGAAGTTGACTGTGACTGCAAAGTATTTCACCTCCTGTGCCTCCTTTATTAATTATAATCATAGGTAACTGAAGTTGACTGTGACTGCAAAGTATTTCACCTCCTGTGCCTCCTTTATTAATTATAATCATAGGTAACTAGCTTATTCTTTACTGAATCCTTATGCTATAGTTTCTAATGCCTTATGATTTGAAATAGTTAAATTGTATTAAGGATTCTCTCGGTCTATTGACTAAATTCAATGCTTGATGTATTTGTAGCCTTAGATGTATGGTATATGGTCATTGTTGACTTAAGCCATTTTTATTGCTAGCTTTCTCTGGCTGGCCAATTGGGAGTTTTCATTAATTAGTGTCCACACTTGCTTGCATCCCAGTTTAAATGTCAGTAGTTGGCTGGTATAGCCTTGGCTGGGTGCATCTTTTTTCTAAGTGCAGTGTTTTTAAGTGCATAACTAGCGTTAGACTTGCGTTATTTTTATTAGTTAATTCTTCTGCTGATCTTGATTGAATTGACACCGCCTCTCTCCCTATCTACAGGTAACTGAAGTTGACTGTGACTGCAAAGTATTTCACCTCCTGTGCCTCCTTTATTAATTATAATCATAGGTAACTGAAGTAGACTGTGACTGCAAAGCATTCACCTCCTGTGCCTCCTTTATTAATTATAATCATAGGTAACTGAAGTTGACTGTGACTGCAAAGTATTTCACCTCCTGTGCCTCCTTTATTAATTATAATCATAGGTAACTGAAGTTGACTGTGACTGCAAAGTATTTCACCTCCTGTGCCTCCTTTATTAATTATAATCATAGGTAACTAGCTTATTCTTTACTGAATCCTTAAGCTATAGTTTCTAATGCCTTATGATTTGAAATAGTTAAATTGTATTAAGGATTCTCTCGGTCTATTGACTAAATTGAATGCTTGATGTATTTGTAGCCTTAGATGTATGGTATGTGGTCATTGTTGACTTAAGCCATTTTTATTGCTAGCTTTCTCTGGATGGCCAATTGGGGGTTTTCATTAATTAGTGTCCACACTTGCTTGCATCCCTGTTTAAGTGTCAGTAGTTTGACTGGTATAGCCTTGGCTGGGTGCATCTTTTTTCTAAGTGCAGTGTTTTTAAGTGCATAACTAGCGTTAGACCTGTGTTATTTTTATTAGTTAATTCTTCTGCTGATCTTGAATGAATTGACACAGCCTCTCTCCCTATCTACAGGTAACTGAAGTTGACTGTGACTGCAAAGTATTTCACCTCCTGTGCCTCCTTTATTAATTATAATCATAGGTAACTGAAGTTGACTGTGACTGCAAAGTATTCACCTCCTGTGCCTCCTTTATTAATTATAATCATAGGTAACTGAAGTTGACTGTGACTGCAAAGTATTTCACCTCCTGTGCCTCCTTTATTAATTATAATCATAGGTAACTGAAGTTGACTGTGACTGCAAAGTATTTCACCTCCTGTGCCTCCTTTATTAATTATAATCATAGGTAACTAGCTTATTCTTTACTGAATCCTTATGCTATAGTTTCTAATGCCTTATGATTTGAAATAGTTAAATTGTATTAAGGATTCTCTCGGTCTATTGACTAAATTGAATGCTTGATGTATTTGTAGCCTTAGATGTATGGTATGTGGTCATTGTTGACTTTAGCCATTTTTATTGCTAGCTTTCTCTGGCTGGCCAACTGGGGGTTTTCATTAATTAGTGTCCACACTTGCTTGCATCCCTGTTTAAGTGTCTGTAGTTTGGCTGGTATAGCCTTGGCTGGGTGCAGCTTTTTTCTAAGTGCAGTGTTTTTAAGTGCATAACTAGCGTTAGACCTGTGTTATTTTTATTAGTTAATTCTTCTGCTGATCTTGAATGAATTGACACCGCCTCTCTCCCTATCTACAGGTAACTGAAGTTGACTGTGACTGCAAAGTATTTCACCTCCTGTGCCTCCTTTATTAATTATAATCATAGGTAACTGAAGTTTACTGTGACTGCAAAGTATTTCACCTCCTGTGCCTCTTTTATTAATTATAATCATAGGTAACTGAAGTTGACTGTGACTGCAAAGTATTTCATCTCCTGTGCCTCCTTTTTTAATTATAATCATAGGTAACTGAAGTTGACTGTGACTGCAAAGTATTTCACCTCCTGTGCCTCCTTTATTAATTATAATCATAGGTAACTGAAGTTGAATGTGACTGCAAAGTATTTCACCTCCTGTGTCTCCTTTATTAATTATAATCATAGGTAACTGAAGTTGACTGTGACTGCAAAGTATTTCACCTCCTGTGCCTCCTTTATTAATTATAATCATAGGTAACTAGCTTATTCTTTACTGAATCCTTATGCTATAGTTTCTAATGCCTAATTATTTGAAATAGTTAAATTGTATTAAGGATTCTCTCGGTCTATTGACTAAATTGAATGCTTGATGTATTTGTAGCCTTAGATGTATGGTATGTGGTCATTTTTGACTTTAGCCATTTTTATTGCTAGCTTTCTCTGGCTGGCCAACTGGGGGTTTTCATTAATTAGTGTCCACACTTGCTTGCATTCCTTTTTAAGTGTCTGTAGTTTGGCTGGTATAGCCTTGGCTGGGTGCAGCTTTTTTCTAAGTGCAGTGTTTTTAAGTGCATAACTAGCATTAGACCTGTGTTATTTTTATTAGTTAATTCTTCTGCTGATCTTGAATGAATTGACACCGCCTCTCTCCCTATCTACAGGTAACTGAAGTTGACTGTGACTGCAAAGTATTTCACCTCCTGTGCCTCCTTTGTTAATTATAATCATAGGTAACTGAAGTTGACTGTGACTGCAAAGTATTTCACCTCCTGTGCCTCCTTTATTAATTATAATCATAGGTAACTGAAGTTGACTGTGACTGCAAAGTATTTCATCTCCTGTGCCTCCTTTATTAATTATAATCATAGGTAACTGAAGTTGACTGTGACTGCAAAGTATTTCACCTCCTGTGCCTCCTTTATTAATTATAATCATAGGTAACTGAAGTTGACTGTGACTGCAAAGTATTTCACCTCCTGTGCCTCCTTTATTAATTATAATCATAGGTAACTGAAGTTGACTGTGACTGCAAAGTATTTCACCTCCTGTGCCTCCTTTATTAATTATAATCATAGGTAACAAGCTTATTCTTTACTGAATCCTTATGCTATAGTTTCTAATGCCTTATGATTTGAAATAGTTAAATTGTATTAAGGATTCTCTCGGTCTATTGACTAAATTGAATGCTTGATGTATTTGTAGCCTTAGATGTATGGTATGTGGTCATTGTTGACTTTAGCCATTTTTATTGCTAGCTTTCTCTGGCTGGCCAACTGGGGGCTTTCATTAATAAGTGTCCACACTTGCTTGCATCCCTGTTTAAGTGTCTGTAGTTTGGCTGGTATAGCCTTGGCTCGGTGCAGCTTTTTTCTAAGTGCAGTGTTTTTAAGTGCATAACTAGCGTTAGACCTGTGTTATTTTTATTAGTTAATTCTTCTGCTGAACTTGAATGAATTGACACCACCTCTCTCCCTATCTACAGGTAACTGAAGTTGACTGTGACTGCAAAGTATTTCACCTCCTGTGCCTCCTTTATTAATTATAATCATAGGTAACTGAAGTTGACTGTGATTGCAAAGTATTTCACCTCCTGTGCCTCCTTTATTAATTATAGTCATAGGTAACTGAAGTTGACTGTGACTGCAAAGTATTTCACCTCCTGTGCCTCCATTATTAATTATAATCATAGGTAACTGAAGTTGACTGTGACTGCAAAGTATTTCACCTCCTGTGCCTCCTTTATTAATTATAATCATAGGTAACTGGCTTATTCTTTACTGAATCCTTATGCTATAGTTTCTAATGCCTTATGATTTGAAATAGTTAAATTGTATTAAGGACTCTCTCTCTCTATTGACTAAATTGAATGCTTGATGTATTTGTAGCCTTAGATGTATGGTATTTGGTCATTGTTGACTTAAGCCATTTTTACTGCTAGCTTTCTCTGGATGGCCAATTGGGGGTTTTCATTAATAAGTGTCCACACTTGCTTGCATCACTGTTTAAGTGTCAGTAGTTTGGCTGGGTGCAGCTTTTTTCTAAGTGCAGTGTTTTTAAGTGCATAACTAGCGTTAGACCTGCGATATTTTTATTAGTTAATTCTTCTGCTGATCTTGAATGAATTGACACCGCCTCTCTCACTATCTACAGGTAACTGAAGTTGACTGTGACTGCAAAGTATTTCACCTCCTGTGCCTCCTTTATTAATTATAATCATAGGTAACTGAAGTTGACTGTGACTGCAAAGTATTCACCTCCTGTGCCTCCTTTATTAATTATAATCATAGGTAACTGAAGTTGACTGTGACTGCAAAGTATTTCACCTCCTGTGCCTCCTTTATTAATTATAATCATAGGTAACTGAAGTTGACTGTGACTGCAAAGTATTTCACCTCATGTGCCTCCTTTATTAATTATAATCATAGGTAACTAGCTTATTCTTTACTGAATCCTTATGCTATAGTTTCTAATGCCTTACGATTTGAAACAGTTAAATTGTATTAAGGATTCTCTCGGTCTATTGATTAAATTGAATGCTTGATGTATTTGTAGCCTTAGATGTATGGTATGTGGTCATTGTTGACTTAAGCCATTTTTATTGCTAGCTTTCTCTGGATGGCCAATTGGGGGTTTTCATTAGTTAGTGTCCACAATTGCTTGCATCCCTGTTTAAGTGTCAGTAGTTTGGCTGGTAAAGCCTTGGCTGGGTGCAGCTTTTTTCTAAGTGCAGAGTTTTTAAGTGCATAACTAGCGTTAGACCTGCGTTATTTTTATTAGTTTATTCTTCTGCTGATCTTGAATGAATTGACACCACCTCTCTCACTATCTACAGGTAACTGAAGTTGACTGTGACTGCAAAGTATTTCACCTCCTGTGCCTCCTTTATTAATTATAATCATAGGTAACTGAAGTTGACTGTGACTGCAAAGTATTTCACCTCCTGTGCCTCTTTTATTAATTATAATCATAGGTAACTGAAGTTGGCTGTGACTGCAAAGTATTCACCACCTGTGCCTCCTTTATTAATTATAATCATAGGTAACTGAAGTTGACTGTGACTGCAAAGTATTTCACCTCCTGTGCCTCCTTTATTAATTATAATCATAGGTAACTAGCTTATTCTTTACTGAATCCTTATGCTATAGTTTCTAACGCCTTATGATTTGAAATAGTTAAATTGTATTAAGGATTCTCTCGGTCTATTGACTAAATTGAATGCTTGATGTATTTTGTAGCCTTAGATGTATGGTATGTGGTCATTGTTGACTTTAGCCATTTTTATTGCTAGCTTTCTCTGGCTAGCCAACTGGGGGTTTTCATTAATTAGTGTCCACACTTGCTTGCATCCCTGTTTAAGTGTCTGTAGTTTGGCTGGTATAGCCTTGGCTGGGTGCAGCTTTTTTCTAAGTGCAGTGTTTTTAAGTGCATAACTAGCGTTAGACCTGTGTTATTTTTATTAGTTAATTCTTCTGCTGATCTTGAATGAATTGACACCGCCTCTCTCCCTATCTACAGGTAACTGAAGTTGACTGTGACTGCAAAGTATTTCACCTCCTGTGCCTCCTTTATTAATTATAATCATAGGTAACTGAAGTTGACTGTGACTGCAAAGTATTTCACCTCCTGTGCCTCCTTTATTAATTATAATCATAGGTAACTGAAGTTGACTGTGACTGCAAAGTATTTAATCTCCTGTGCCTCCTTTATTAATTATAATCATAGGTAACTGAAGTTGACTGTGACTGCAAAGTATTTCACCTCCTGTGCCTCCTTTATTAATTATAATCATAGGTAACTGAAGTTGACTGTGACTGCAAAGTATTTCACCTCCTGTGCCTCCTTTATTAATTATAATCATAGGTAACTAGCTTATTCTTTACTGAATCCTTATGCTATAGTTTCTATTGCCTTATGATTTGAAATAGTTAAATTGTATTAAGGATTCTCTCTGTCTATTGACTAAATTGAATGCTTGATGTATTTGTAGCCTTAGATGTATGGTATTTGGTCATTGTTGACTTAAGCCATTTTTATTGCTAGCTTTCTCTGGATGGCCAATTGGGGGTTTTCATTAATAAGTGTCCACACTTGCTTGCATCCCTGTTTAAGTGTCAGTAGTTTGGCTGGGTGCAGCTTTTTTCTAAGTGCAGTGTTTTTAAGTGCGTAACTAGCGTTAGACCTGCAATATTTTTATTAGTTAATTCTTCTGCTGATCTTGAATGAATTGACACCGCCTCTCTCACTATCTACAGGTAACTGAAGTTGACTGTGACTGCAAAGTATTTCACCTCCTGTGCCTCCTTTATTAATTATAATCATAGGTAACTGAAGTTGACTGTGACTGCAAAGTATTTCACCTCCTGTGCCTCCTTTATTAATTATAATCATAGGTAACTGAAGTTGACTGTGACTGCAAAGTATTTCACCTCCTGTGCCTCCTTTATTAATTATAATCATAGGTAACTGAAGTTGACTGTGACTGCAAAGTATTTCACCTCCTGTGCCTCCTTTATTAATTATAATCATAGGTAACAAGCTTATTCTTTACTGAATCCTTATGCTATAGTTTCTAATGCCTTATGATTTGAAATAGTTAAATTGTATTAAGGATTCTCTCGGTCTATTGACTAAATTGAATGCTTGATGTATTTGTAGCCTTAGATGTATGGTATGTGGTCATTGTTGACTTTAGCCATTTTTATTGCTAGCTTTCTCTGGCTGGCCAACTTGGGGTTTTCATTAATTAGTGTCCACACTTGCTTGCATCCCTGTTTAAGTGTCTGTAGTTTGGCTGGTATTGCCTTGGCTGGGTGCAGCTTTTTTCTAAGTGCAGTGTTTTTAAGTGCATAACTAGCGTTAGACCTGTGTTATTTTTATTAGTTAATTCTTCTGCTGAACTTGAATGAATTGACACCACCTCTCTCCCTATCTACAGGTAACTGAAGTTGACTGTGACTGCAAAGTATTTCACCTCCTGTGCCTCCTTTATTAATTATAATCATAGGTAACTGAAGTTGACTGTGACTGCAAAGTATTTCACCTCCTGTGCCTCTTTTATTAATTATAATCATAGGTAACTGAAGTTGGCTGTGACTGCAAAGTATTCACCACCTGTGCCTCCTTTATTAATTATTATCATAGGTAACTGAAGTTGACTGTGACTGCAAAGTATTTCACCTCCTGTGCCTCCTTTATTAATTCTAATCATAGGTAACTAGCTTATTCTTTACTGAATCCTTATGCTATAGTTTCTAATGCCTTATGATTTGAAACAGTTAAATTGTATTAAGGATTCTCTCGGTCTATTGACTAAATTGAATGCTTGATGTATTTGTAGCCTTAGATGTATGGTATGTGGTCATTGTTGACTTAAGCCATTTTTAATGCTAGCTTTCTGGATGGCCAATTGGGGGTTTTCATTAATTAGTGTCCACACATGCTTGCATCCCTGTTTAAGTGTCAGTAGTTTGGCTGGTATAGCCTTGGCTGGGTGCATCTTTTTTCTAAGTGCAGTGTTTTTAAGTGCATAACTAGCGTTAGACTTGTTTTATTTTTATTAGTTAATTCTTCTGCTGATCTTGAATGAATTGACACCGCCTCTCTCCCTATCTACAGGTAACTGAAGTTGACAGTGACTGCAAAGTATTTCACCTCCTGTGCCTCCTTTATTAATTATAATCATAGGTAACTGAAGTTGACTGTGACTGCAAAGTATTTCACCTCCTGTGCCTCCTTTATTAATTATAATCATAGGTAACTGAAGTTGACTGTGACTGCAAAGTATTTCATCTCCTGTGCCTCCTTTATTAATTATAATCATAGGTAACTGAAGTTGACTGTGACTGCAAAGTATTTCACCTCCTGTGCCTCCTTTATTAATTATAATCATAGGTAACTGAAGTTGACTGTGACTGCAAAGTATTTCACCTCCTGTGTCTCCTTTATTAATTATAATCATAGGTAACTGAAGTTGACTGTGACTGCAAAGTATTTCACCTCCTGTGCCTCCTTTATTAATTATAATCATAGGTAACTAGCTTATTCTTTACTGAATCCTTATGCTATAGTTTCTAATGCCTTATGATTTGAAATAGTTAAATTGTATTAAGGATTCTCTCGGTCTATTGACTAAATTGAATGCTTGATGTATTTTGTAGCCTTAGATGTATGGTATGTGGTCATTGTTGACTTTAGCCATTTTTATTGCTAGCTTTCTCTGGCTGGCCAACTGGGGGTTTTCATTAATTAGTGTCCACACTTGCTTGCATCCCTGTTTAAGTGTCTGTAGTTTGGCTGGTATAGCCTTGGCTGGGTGCAGCTTTTTTCTAAGTGCAGTGTTTTTAAGTGCATAACTAGCGTTAGACCTGTGTTATTTTTATTAGTTAATTCTTCTGCTGAACTTGAATGAATTGACACCACCTCTCTCCCTATCTACAGGTAACTGAAGTTGACTGTGACTGCAAAGTATTTCACCTCCTGTGCCTCCTTTATTAATTATAATCATAGGTAACTGAAGTTGACTGTGACTGCAAAGTATTTCACCTCCTGTGCCTCTTTTATTAATTATAATCATAGGTAACTGAAGTTGGCTGTGACTGCAAAGTATTCACCACCTGTGCCTCCTTTATTAATTATTATCATAGGTAACTGAAGTTGACTGTGACTGCAAAGTATTTCACCTCCTGTGCCTCCTTTATTAATTCTAATCATAGGTAACTAGCTTATTCTTTACTGAATCCTTATGCTATAGTTTCTAATGCCTTATGATTTGAAACAGTTAAATTGTATTAAGGATTCTCTCGGTCTATTGACTAAATTGAATGCTTGATGTATTTGTAGCCTTAGATGTATGGTATGTGGTCATTGTTGACTTAAGCCATTTTTAATGCTAGCTTTCTGGATGGCCAATTGGGGGTTTTCATTAATTAGTGTCCACACATGCTTGCATCCCTGTTTAAGTGTCAGTAGTTTGGCTGGTATAGCCTTGGCTGGGTGCATCTTTTTTCTAAGTGCAGTGTTTTTAAGTGCATAACTAGCGTTAGACTTGTTTTATTTTTATTAGTTAATTCTTCTGCTGATCTTGAATGAATTGACACCGCCTCTCTCCCTATCTACAGGTAACTGAAGTTGACAGTGACTGCAAAGTATTTCACCTCCTGTGCCTCCTTTATTAATTATAATCATAGGTAACTGAAGTTGACTGTGACTGCAAAGTATTTCACCTCCTGTGCCTCCTTTATTAATTATAATCATAGGTAACTGAAGTTGACTGTGACTGCAAAGTATTTCATCTCCTGTGCCTCCTTTATTAATTATAATCATAGGTAACTGAAGTTGACTGTGACTGCAAAGTATTTCACCTCCTGTGCCTCCTTTATTAATTATAATCATAGGTAACTGAAGTTGACTGTGACTGCAAAGTATTTCACCTCCTGTGTCTCCTTTATTAATTATAATCATAGGTAACTGAAGTTGACTGTGACTGCAAAGTATTTCACCTCCTGTGCCTCCTTTATTAATTATAATCATAGGTAACTAGCTTATTCTTTACTGAATCCTTATGCTATAGTTTCTAATGCCTTATGATTTGAAATAGTTAAATTGTATTAAGGATTCTCTCGGTCTATTGACTAAATTGAATGCTTGATGTATTTTGTAGCCTTAGATGTATGGTATGTGGTCATTGTTGACTTTAGCCATTTTTATTGCTAGCTTTCTCTGGCTGGCCAACTGGGGGTTTTCATTAATTAGTGTCCACACTTGCTTGCATCCCTGTTTAAGTGTCTGTAGTTTGGCTGGTATAGCCTTGGCTGGGTGCAGCTTTTTTCTAAGTGCAGTGTTTTTAAGTGCATAACTAGCGTTAGACCTGTGTTATTTTTATTAGTTAATTCTTCTGCTGATCTTGAATGAATTGACACCGCCTCTCTCCCTATCTACAGGTAACTGAAGTTGACTGTGACTGCAAAGTATTTCACCTCCTGTGCCTCCTTTATTAATTATAATCATAGGTAACTGAAGTTGACTGTGACTGCAAAGTATTTCACCTCCTGTGCCTCCTTTATTAATTATAATCATAGTTAACTGAAGTTGACTGTGACTGCAAAGTATTTCATCTCCTGTGCCTCCTTTATTAATTATAATCATAGGTAACTGAAGTTGACTGTGACTGCAAAGTATTTCACCTCCTGTGCCTCCTTTATTAATTATAATCATAGGTAACTGAAGTTGACTGTGACTGCAAAGTATTTCACCTCCTGTGCCTCCTTTATTAATTATAATCATAGGTAACTGAAGTTGACTGTGACTGCAAAGTATTTCACCTCCTGTGCCTCCTTTATTAATTATAATCATAGGTAACTAGCTTATTCTTTACTGAATCCTTATGCTATAGTTTCTAATGCCTTATGATTTGAAATAGTTAAATTGTATTAAGGATTCTCTCTGTCTATTGACTAAATTGAATGCTTGATGTATTTGTAGCCTTAGATGTATGGTATTTGGTCATTGTTGACTTAAGCCATTTTTATTGCTAGCTTTCTCTGGATGGCCAATTGGGGGTTTTCATTAATAAGTGTCCACACTTGCTTGCATCCCTGTTTAAGTGTCAGTAGTTTGGCTGGGTGCAGCTTTTTTCTAAGTGCAGTGTTTTTAAGTGCGTAACTAGCGTTAGACCTGCAATATTTTTATTAGTTAATTCTTCTGCTGATCTTGAATGAATTGACACCGCCTCTCTCACTATCTACAGGTAACTGAAGTTGACTGTGACTGCAAAGTATTTCACCTCCTGTGCCTCCTTTATTATTTATAATCATAGGTAACTGAAGTTGACTGTGACTGCAAAGTATTCACCTCCTGTGCCTCCTTTATTAATTATAATCATAGGTAACTGAAGTTGACTGTGACTGCAAAGTATTTCACCTCCTGTGCCTCCTTTATTAATTATAATCATAGGTAACTGAAGTTGACTGTGACTGCAAAGTATTTCACCTCCTGTGCCTCCTTTATTAATTATAATCATAGGTAACTGAAGTTGACTATGACTGCAAAGTATTTCACCTCCTGTGCCTCCTTTATTAATTATAATCATAGGTAACAAGCTTATTCTTTACTGAATCCTTATGCTATAGTTTCTAATGCCTTATGATTTGAAATAGTTAAATTGTATTAAGGATTCTCTCGGTCTATTGACTAAATTGAATGCTTGATGTATTTGTAGCCTTAGATGTATGGTATGTGGTCATTGTTGACTTTAGCCATTTTTATTGCTAGCTTTCTCTGGCTGGCCAACTTGGGGTTTTCATTAATTAGTGTCCACACTTGCTTGCATCCCTGTTTAAGTGTCTGTAGTTTGGCTGGTATTGCCTTGGCTGGGTGCAGCTTTTTTCTAAGTGCAGTGTTTTTAAGTGCATAACTAGCGTTAGACCTGTGTTATTTTTATTAGTTAATTCTTCTGCTGAACTTGAATGAATTGACACCACCTCTCTCCCTATCTACAGGTAACTGAAGTTGACTGTGACTGCAAAGTATTTCACCTCCTGTGCCTCCTTTATTAATTATAATCATAGGTAACTGAAGTTGACTGTGACTGCAAAGTATTTCACCTCCTGTGCCTCCTTTATTAATTATAGTCATAGGTAACTGAAGTTGACTGTGACTGCAAAGTATTTCACCTCCTGTGCCTCCTTTATTAATTATAATCATAGGTAACTGAAGTTGACTGTGACTGCAAAGTATTTCACCTCCTGTGCCTCCTTTATTAATTATAATCATAGGTAACTAGCTTATTCTTTACTGAATCCTTATGCTATAGTTTCTAATGCCTTATGATTTGAAATAGTTAAATTGTATTAAGGATTCTCTCTGTCTATTGACTAAATTGAATGCTTGATGTATTTGTAGCCTTAGATGTATGGTATTTGGTCATTGTTGACTTAAGCCATTTTTATTGCTAGCTTTCTCTGGATGGCCAATTGGGGGTTTTCATTAATAAGTGTCCACACTTGCTTGCATCCCTGTTTAAGTGTCAGTAGTTTGGCTGGGTGCAGCTTTTTTCTAAGTGCAGTGTTTTTAAGTGCATAACTAGCGTTAGACCTGCGATATTTTTATTAGTTAATTCTTCTGCTGATCTTGAATGAATTGACACCGCCTCTCTCACTATCTACAGGTAACTGAAGTTGACTGTGACTGCAAAGTATTTCACCTCCTGTGCCTCCTTTATTATTTATAATCATAGGTAACTGAAGTTGACTGTGACTGCAAAGTATTCACCTCCTGTGCCTCCTTTATTAATTATAATCATAGGTAACTGAAGTTGACTGTGACTGCAAAGTATTTCACCTCCTGTGCCTCCTTTATTAATTATAATCATAGGTAACTGAAGTTGACTGTGACTGCAAAGTATTTCACCTCATGTGCCTCCTTTATTAATTATAATCATAGGTAACTAGCTTATTCTTTACTGAATCCTTATGCTATAGTTTCTAATGCCTTACGATTTGAAACAGTTAAATTGTATTAAGGATTCTCTCGGTCTATTGATTAAATTGAATGCTTGATGTATTTGTAGCCTTAGATGTATGGTATGTTGTCATTGTTGACTTAAGCCATTTTTATTGCTAGCTTTCTCTGGATGGCCAATTGGGGGTTTTCATTAGTTAGTGTCCACAATTGCTTGCATCCCTGTTTAAGTGTCAGTAGTTTGGCTGGTAAAGCCTTGGCTGGGTGCAGCTTTTTTCTAAGTGCAGAGTTTTTAAGTGCATAACTAGCGTTAGACCTGCGTTATTTTTATTAGTTTATTCTTCTGCTGATCTTGAATGAATTGACACCACCTCTCTCACTATCTACAGGTAACTGAAGTTGACTGTGACTGCAAAGTATTTCACCTCCTGTGCCTCCTTTATTAATTATAATCATAGGTAACTGAAGTTGACTGTGACTGCAAAGTATTTCACCTCCTGTGCCTCTTTTATTAATTATAATCATAGGTAACTGAAGTTGGCTGTGACTGCAAAGTATTCACCACCTGTGCCTCCTTTATTAATTATTATCATAGGTAACTGAAGTTGACTGTGACTGCAAAGTATTTCACCTCCTGTGCCTCCTTTATTAATTCTAATCATAGGTAACTAGCTTATTCTTTACTGAATCCTTATGCTATAGTTTCTAATGCCTTATGATTTGAAACAGTTAAATTGTATTAAGGATTCTCTCGGTCTATTGACTAAATTGAATGCTTGATGTATTTGTAGCCTTAGATGTATGGTATGTGGTCATTGTTGACTTAAGCCATTTTTAATGCTAGCTTTCTGGATGGCCAATTGGGGGTTTTCATTAATTAGTGTCCACACATGCTTGCATCCCTGTTTAAGTGTCAGTAGTTTGGCTGGTATAGCCTTGGCTGGGTGCATCTTTTTTCTAAGTGCAGTGTTTTTAACTGCATAACTAGCGTTAGACTTGTTTTATTTTTATTAGTTAATTCTTCTGCTGATCTTGAATGAATTGACACCGCCTCTCTCCCTATCTACAGGTAACTGAAGTTGACAGTGACTGCAAAGTATTTCACCTCCTGTGCCTCCTTTATTAATTATAATCATAGGTAACTGAAGTTGACTGTGACTGCAAAGTATTTCACCTCCTGTGCCTCCTTTATTAATTATAATCATAGGTAACTGAAGTTGACTGTGACTGCAAAGTATTTCATCTCCTCTGCCTCCTTTATTAATTATAATCACAGGTAACTGAAGTTGACTGTGACTGCAAAGTATTTCACCTCCTGTGCCTCCTTTATTAATTATAATCATAGGTAACTGAAGTTGACTGTGACTGCAAAGTATTTCACCTCCTGTGTCTCCTTTATTAATTATAATCATAGGTAACTGAAGTTGACTGTGACTGCAAAGTATTTCACCTCCTGTGCCTCCTTTATTAATTATAATCATAGGTAACTAGCTTATTCTTTACTGAATCATTATGCTATAGTTTCTAATGCCTTATGATTTGAAATAGTTAAATTGTATTAAGGATTCTCTCGGTCTATTGACTAAATTGAATGCTTGATGTATTTGTAGCCTTAGATGTATGGTATGTGGTCATTGTTGACTTTAGCCATTTTTATTGCTAGCTTTCTCTGGCTGGCCAACTGGGGGTTTTCATTAATTAGTGTCCACACTTGCTTGCATCCCTGTTTAAGTGTCTGTAGTTTGGCTGGTATAGCCTTGGCTGGGTGCAGCTTTTTTCTAAGTGCAGTGTTTTTAAGTGCATAACTAGCGTTAGACCTGTGTTATTTTTATTAGTTAATTCTTCTGCTGATCTTGAATGAATTGACACCGCCTCTCTCCCTATCTACAGGTAACTGAAGTTGACTGTGACTGCAAAGTATTTCACCTCCTGTGCCTCCTTTATTAATTATAATCATAGGTAACTGAAGTTGACTGTGACTGCAAAGTATTTCACCTCCTGTGCCTCCTTTATTAATTATAATCATAGGTAACTAGCTTATTCTTTACTGAATCCTTATGCTATAGTTTCTAATGCCTTATGATTTGAAATAGTTAAATTGTATTAAGGATTCTCTCTGTCTATTGACTAAATTGAATGCTTGATGTATTTGTAGCCTTAGATGTATGGTATTTGGTCATTGTTGACTTAAGCCATTTTTATTGCTAGCTTTCTCTGGATGGCCAATTGGGGGTTTTCATTAATAAGTGTCCACACTTGCTTGCATCCCTGTTTAAGTGTCAGTAGTTTGGCTGGGTGCAGCTTTTTTCTAAGTGCAGTGTTTTTAAGTGCGTAACTAGCGTTAGACCTGCAATATTTTTATTAGTTAATTCTTCTGCTGATCTTGAATGAATTGACACCGCCTCTCTCACTATCTACAGGTAACTGAAGTTGACTGTGACTGCAAAGTATTTCACCTCCTGTGCCTCCTTTATTAATTATAATCATAGGTAACTGAAGTTGACTGTGACTGCAAAGTATTCACCTCCTGTGCCTCCTTTATTAATTATAATCATAGGTAACTGAAGTTGACTGTGACTGCAAAGTATTTCACCTCCTGTGCCTCCTTTATTAATTATAATCATAGGTAACTGAAGTTGACTGTGACTGCAAAGTATTTCACCTCCTGTGCCTCCTTTATTAATTATAATCATAGGTAACTGAAGTTGACTATGACTGCAAAGTATTTCACCTCCTGTGCCTCCTTTATTAATTATAATCATAGGTAACAAGCTTATTCTTTACTGAATCCTTATGCTATAGTTTCTAATGCCTTATGATTTGAAATAGTTAAATTGTATTAAGGATTCTCTCGGTCTATTGACTAAATTGAATGCTTGATGTATTTGTAGCCTTAGATGTATGGTATGTGGTCATTGTTGACTTTAGCCATTTTTATTGCTAGCTTTCTCTGGCTGGCCAACTTGGGGTTTTCATTAATTAGTGTCCACACTTGCTTGCATCCCTGTTTAAGTGTCTGTAGTTTGGCTGGTATTGCCTTGGCTGGGTGCAGCTTTTTTCTAAGTGCAGTGTTTTTAAGTGCATAACTAGCGTTAGACCTGTGTTATTTTTATTAGTTAATTCTTCTGCTGAACTTGAATGAATTGACACCACCTCTCTCCCTATCTACAGGTAACTGAAGTTGACTGTGACTGCAAAGTATTTCACCTCCTGTGCCTCCTTTATTAATTATAATCATAGGTAACTGAAGTTGACTGTGACTGCAAAGTATTTCACCTCCTGTGCCTCCTTTATTAATTATAGTCATAGGTAACTGAAGTTGACTGTGACTGCAAAGTATTTCACCTCCTGTGCCTCCTTTATTAATTATAATCATAGGTAACTGAAGTTGACTGTGACTGCAAAGTATTTCACCTCCTGTGCCTCCTTTATTAATTATAATCATAGGTAACTAGCTTATTCTTTACTGAATCCTTATGCTATAGTTTCTAATGCCTTATGATTTGAAATAGTTAAATTGTATTAAGGATTCTCTCTGTCTATTGACTAAATTGAATGCTTGATGTATTTGTAGCCTTAGATGTATGGTATTTGGTCATTGTTGACTTAAGCCATTTTTATTGCTAGCTTTCTCTGGATGGCCAATTGGGGGTTTTCATTAATAAGTGTCCACACTTGCTTGCATCCCTGTTTAAGTGTCAGTAGTTTGGCTGGGTGCAGCTTTTTTCTAAGTGCAGTGTTTTTAAGTGCATAACTAGCGTTAGACCTGCGATATTTTTATTAGTTAATTCTTCTGCTGATCTTGAATGAATTGACACCGCCTCTCTCACTATCTACAGGTAACTGAAGTTGACTGTGACTGCAAAGTATTTCACCTCCTGTGCCTCCTTTATTATTTATAATCATAGGTAACTGAAGTTGACTGTGACTGCAAAGTATTCACCTCCTGTGCCTCCTTTATTAATTATAATCATAGGTAACTGAAGTTGACTGTGACTGCAAAGTATTTCACCTCCTGTGCCTCCTTTATTAATTATAATCATAGGTAACTGAAGTTGACTGTGACTGCAAAGTATTTCACCTCATGTGCCTCCTTTATTAATTATAATCATAGGTAACTAGCTTATTCTTTACTGAATCCTTATGCTATAGTTTCTAATGCCTTACGATTTGAAACAGTTAAATTGTATTAAGGATTCTCTCGGTCTATTGATTAAATTGAATGCTTGATGTATTTGTAGCCTTAGATGTATGGTATGTTGTCATTGTTGACTTAAGCCATTTTTATTGCTAGCTTTCTCTGGATGGCCAATTGGGGGTTTTCATTAGTTAGTGTCCACAATTGCTTGCATCCCTGTTTAAGTGTCAGTAGTTTGGCTGGTAAAGCCTTGGCTGGGTGCAGCTTTTTTCTAAGTGCAGAGTTTTTAAGTGCATAACTAGCGTTAGACCTGCGTTATTTTTATTAGTTTATTCTTCTGCTGATCTTGAATGAATTGACACCACCTCTCTCACTATCTACAGGTAACTGAAGTTGACTGTGACTGCAAAGTATTTCACCTCCTGTGCCTCCTTTATTAATTATAATCATAGGTAACTGAAGTTGACTGTGACTGCAAAGTATTTCACCTCCTGTGCCTCTTTTATTAATTATAATCATAGGTAACTGAAGTTGGCTGTGACTGCAAAGTATTCACCACCTGTGCCTCCTTTATTAATTATTATCATAGGTAACTGAAGTTGACTGTGACTGCAAAGTATTTCACCTCCTGTGCCTCCTTTATTAATTCTAATCATAGGTAACTAGCTTATTCTTTACTGAATCCTTATGCTATAGTTTCTAATGCCTTATGATTTGAAACAGTTAAATTGTATTAAGGATTCTCTCGGTCTATTGACTAAATTGAATGCTTGATGTATTTGTAGCCTTAGATGTATGGTATGTGGTCATTGTTGACTTAAGCCATTTTTAATGCTAGCTTTCTGGATGGCCAATTGGGGGTTTTCATTAATTAGTGTCCACACATGCTTGCATCCCTGTTTAAGTGTCAGTAGTTTGGCTGGTATAGCCTTGGCTGGGTGCATCTTTTTTCTAAGTGCAGTGTTTTTAACTGCATAACTAGCGTTAGACTTGTTTTATTTTTATTAGTTAATTCTTCTGCTGATCTTGAATGAATTGACACCGCCTCTCTCCCTATCTACAGGTAACTGAAGTTGACAGTGACTGCAAAGTATTTCACCTCCTGTGCCTCCTTTATTAATTATAATCATAGGTAACTGAAGTTGACTGTGACTGCAAAGTATTTCACCTCCTGTGC
The DNA here is from genome assembly GCA_031769625.1 of Taudactylus pleione. Taxonomy (NCBI): domain Eukaryota; kingdom Metazoa; phylum Chordata; class Amphibia; order Anura; family Myobatrachidae; genus Taudactylus; species Taudactylus pleione. The sequence goes on from JAUIMM010000384.1 coordinate 5,034,329, forward strand.
CTCCTTTATTAATTATAATCATAGGTAACTGAAGTTGACTGTGACTGCAAAGTATTTCATCTCCTCTGCCTCCTTTATTAATTATAATCACAGGTAACTGAAGTTGACTGTGACTGCAAAGTATTTCACCTCCTGTGCCTCCTTTATTAATTATAATCATAGGTAACTGAAGTTGACTGTGACTGCAAAGTATTTCACCTCCTGTGTCTCCTTTATTAATTATAATCATAGGTAACTGAAGTTGACTGTGACTGCAAAGTATTTCACCTCCTGTGCCTCCTTTATTAATTATAATCATAGGTAACTAGCTTATTCTTTACTGAATCATTATGCTATAGTTTCTAATGCCTTATGATTTGAAATAGTTAAATTGTATTAAGGATTCTCTCGGTCTATTGACTAAATTGAATGCTTGATGTATTTGTAGCCTTAGATGTATGGTATGTGGTCATTGTTGACTTTAGCCATTTTTATTGCTAGCTTTCTCTGGCTGGCCAACTGGGGGTTTTCATTAATTAGTGTCCACACTTGCTTGCATCCCTGTTTAAGTGTCTGTAGTTTGGCTGGTATAGCCTTGGCTGGGTGCAGCTTTTTTCTAAGTGCAGTGTTTTTAAGTGCATAACTAGCGTTAGACCTGTGTTATTTTTATTAGTTAATTCTTCTGCTGATCTTGAATGAATTGACACCGCCTCTCTCCCTATCTACAGGTAACTGAAGTTGACTGTGACTGCAAAGTATTTCACCTCCTGTGCCTCCTTTATTAATTATAATCATAGGTAACTGAAGTTGACTGTGACTGCAAAGTATTTCACCTCCTGTGCCTCCTTTATTAATTATAATCATAGGTAACTGAAGTTGACTGTGACTGCAAAGTATTTAATCTCCTGTGCCTCCTTTATTAATTATAATCATAGGTAACTGAAGTTGACTGTGACTGCAAAGTATTTCACCTCCTGTGCCTCCTTTATTAATTATAATCATAGGTAACTGAAGTTGACTGTGACTGCAAAGTATTCCACCTCCTGTGCCTCCTTTATTAATTATAATCATAGGTAACTGAAGTTGACTGTGACTGCAAAGTATTTCACCTCCTGTGCCTCCTTTATTAATTATAATCATAGGTAACTAGCTTATTCTTTACTGAATCCTTATGCTATAGTTTCTAATGCCTTATGATTTGAAATAGTTAAATTGTATTAAGGATTCTCTCTGTCTATTGACTAAATTGAATGCTTGATGTATTTGTAGCCTTAGATGTATGGTATTTGGTCATTGTTGACTTAAGCCATTTTTATTGCTAGCTTTCTCTGGATGGCCAATTGGGGGTTTTCATTAATAAGTGTCCACACTTGCTTGCATCCCTGTTTAAGTGTCAGTAGTTTGGCTGGGTGCAGCTTTTTTCTAAGTGCAGTGTTTTTAAGTGCGTAACTAGCGTTAGACCTGCAATATTTTTATTAGTTAATTCTTCTGCTGATCTTGAATGAATTGACACCGCCTCTCTCACTATCTACAGGTAACTGAAGTTGACTGTGACTGCAAAGTATTTCACCTCCTGTGCCTCCTTTATTAATTATAATCATAGGTAACTGAAGTTGACTGTGACTGCAAAGTATTCACCTCCTGTGCCTCCTTTATTAATTATAATCATAGGTAACTGAAGTTGACTGTGACTGCAAAGTATTTCACCTCCTGTGCCTCCTTTATTAATTATAATCATAGGTAACTGAAATTGACTGTGACTGCAAAGTATTTCACCTCCTGTGCCTCCTTTATTAATTATAATCATAGGTAACTAGCTTATTCTTTACTGAATCCTTATGCTATAGTTTCTAATGCCTTATGATTTGAAACAGTTAAATTGTATTAAGGATTCTCTCGGTCTATTGATTAAATTGAATGCTTGATGTATTTGTAGCCTTAGATGTATGGTATGTGGTCATTGTTGACTTAAGCCATTTTTATTGCTAGCTTTCTCTGGATGGCCAATTGGGGTTTTTCATTAGTTAGTGTCCACAATTGCTTGCATCCCTGTTTAAGTGTCAGTAGTTTGGCTGGTAAAGCCTTGGCTGGGTGCAGCTTTTTTCTAAGTGCAGTGTTTTTAAGTGCATAACTAGCGTTAGACCTGCGTTATTTTTATTAGTTTATTCTTCTGCTGATCTTGAATGAATTGACACCACCTCTCTCACTATCTACAGGTAACTGAAGTTGACTGTGACTGCAAAGTATTTCACCTCCTGTGCCTCCTTTATTAATTATAATCATAGGTAACTGAAGTTGACTGTGACTGCAAAGTATTTCACCTCCTGTGCCTCTTTTATTAATTATAATCATAGGTAACTGAAGTTGGCTGTGACTGCAAAGTATTCACCACCTGTGCCTCCTTTATTAATTATTATCATAGGTAACTGATGTTGACTGTGACTGCAAAGTATTTCACCTCCTGTGCCTCCTTTATTAATTCTAATCATAGGTAACTAGCTTATTCTTTACTGAATCCTTATGCTATAGTTTCTAATGCCTTATGATTTGAAACAGTTAAATTGTATTAAGGATTCTCTCGGTCTGTTGACTGAATTGAATGCTTGATGTATTTGTAGCCTTAGATGTATGGTATGTGGTCATTGTTGACTTAAGCCATTTTTAATGCTAGCTTTCTGGATGGCCAATTGGGGGTTTTCATTAATTAGTGTCCACACTTGCTTGCATCCCTGTTTAAGTGTCAGTAGTTTGGCTGGTATAGCCTTGGCTGGGTGCATCTTTTTTCTAAGTGCAGTGTTTTTAACTGCATAACTAGCGTTAGACCTGTGTTATTTTTATTAGTTAATTCTTCTGCTGATCTTGAATGAATTGACACCGCCTCTCTCCCTATCTACAGGTAACTGAAGTTGACAGTGACTGCAAAGTATTTCACCTCCTGTGCCTCCTTTATTAATTATAATCATAGGTAACTGAAGTTGACTGTGACTGCAAAGTATTTCACCTCCTGTGCCTCCTTTATTAATTATAATCATAGGTCACTGAAGTTGACTGTGACTGCAAAGTATTTCACCTCCTGTGCCTCCTTTATTAATTATAATCATAGGTAACTGAAGTTGACTGTGACTGCAAAGTATTTCACCTCCTGTGTCTCCTTTATTAATTATAATCATAGGTAACTGAAGTTGACTGTGACTGCAAAGTATTTCACCTCCTGTGCCTCCTTTATTAATTATAATCATAGGTAACTAGCTTATTCTTTACTGAATCCTTATGCTATAGTTTCTAATGCCTTATGATTTGAAATAGTTAAATTGTATTAAGGATTCTCTCGGTCTATTGACTAAATTGAATGCTTGATGTATTTGTAGCCTTAGATGTATGGTATGTGGTCATTGTTGACTTAAGCCATTTTTATTGCTAGCTTTCTCTGGCTGGCCAACTGGGGGTTTTCATTAATTAGTGTCCACACTTGCTTGCATCCCTGTTTAAGTGTCTGTAGTTTGGCTGGTATAGCCTTGGCTGGGTGCAGCTTTTTTCTAAGTGCAGTGTTTTTAAGTGCATAACTAGCGTTAGACCTGCGTTATTTTTATTAGTTAATTCTTCTGCTGATCTTGAATGAATTGACACCACCTCTCTCCCTATCTACAGGTAACTGAAGTTGACTGTGACTGCAAAGTATTTCACCTCCTGTGCCTCCTTTATTAATTATAGTCATAGGTAACTGAAGTTGACTGTGACTGCAAAGTATTCCACCTCCTGTGCCTCCTTTATTAATTATAATCATAGGTAACTGAAGTTGACTGTGACTGCAAAGTATTTCACCTCCTGTGCCTCCTTTATTAATTATAATCATAGGTAACTAGCTTATTCTTTACTGAATCCTTATGCTATAGTTTCTAATGCCTTATGATTTGAAATAGTTAAATTGTATTAAGGATTCTCTCTGTCTATTGACTAAATTGAATGCTTGATGTATTTGTAGCCTTAGATGTATGGTATTTGGTCATTGTTGACTTAAGCCATTTTTATTGCTAGCTTTCTCTGGATGGCCAATTGGGGGTTTTCATTAATAAGTGTCCACACTTGCTTGCATCCCTGTTTAAGTGTCAGTAGTTTGGCTGGGTGCAGCTTTTTTCTAAGTGCAGTGTTTTTAAGTGCATAACTAGCGTTAGACCTGCGATATTTTTATTAGTTAATTCTTCTGCTGATCTTGAATGAATTGACACCGCCTCTCTCACTATCTACAGGTAACTGAAGTTGACTGTGACTGCAAAGTATTTCACCTCCTGTGCCTCCTTTATTAATTATAATCATAGGTAACTGAAGTTGACTGTGACTGCAAAGTATTCACCTCCTGTGCCTCCTTTATTAATTATAATCATAGGTAACTGAAGTTGACTGTGACTGCAAAGTATTTCACCTCCTGTGCCTCCTTTATTAATTATAATCATAGGTAACTGAAGTTGACTGTGACTGCAAAGTATTTCACCTCATGTGCCTCCTTTATTAATTATAATCATAGGTAACTAGCTTATTCTTTACTGAATCCTTATGCTATAGTTTCTAATGCCTTATGATTTGAAACAGTTAAATTGTATTAAGGATTCTCTCGGTCTATTGATTAAATTGAATGCTTGATGTATTTGTAGCCTTAGATGTATGGTATGTGGTCATTGTTTACTTAAGCCATTTTTATTGCTAGCTTTCTCTGGATGGCCAATTGGGGGTTTTCATTAGTTAGTGTCCACAATTGCTTGCATCCCTGTTTAAGTGTCAGTAGTTTGGCTGGTAAAGCCTTGGCTGGGTGCAGCTTTTTTCTAAGTGCAGTGTTTTTAAGTGCATAACTAGCGTTAGACCTGCGTTATTTTTATTAGTTTATTCTTCTGCTGATCTTGAATGAATTGACACCACCTCTCTCACTATCTACAGGTAACTGAAGTTGACTGTGACTGCAAAGTATTTCACCTCCTGTGCCTCCTTTATTAATTATAATCATAGGTAACTGAAGTTGACTGTGACTGCAAAGTATTTCATCTCCTGTGCCTCCTTTATTAATTATAATCATAGGTTTCTGAAGTTGACTGTGACTGCAAAGTATTTCACCTCCTGTGCCTCCTTTATTAATTATAATCATAGGTAACTGAAGTTGACTGTGACTGCAAAGTATTTCACCTCCTGTGCCTCCTTTATTAATTATAATCATAGGTAACTGAAGTTGACTGTGACTGCAAAGTATTTCACCTCCTGTGCCTCCTTTATTAATTCTAATCATAGGTAACTAACTTATTCTTTACTGAATCCTTATGCTATAGTTTCTAATGCCTTATGATTTGAAACAGTTAAATTGTATTAAGGATTCTCTCGGTCTATTGACTAAATTGAATGCTTGATGTATTTGTAGCCTTAGATGTATGGTATGTGGTCATTGTTGACTTAAGCCATTTTTAATGCTAGCTTTCTGGATGGCCAATTGGGGGTTTTCATTAATTAGTGTCCACACTTGCTTGCATCCCTGTTTAAGTGTCAGTAGTTTGGCTGGGTGCAGCTTTTTTCTAAGTGCAGTGTTTTTAAGTGCATAACTAGCGTTAGACTTGCGATATTTTTATTAGTTAATTCTTCTGCTGATCTTGAATGAATTGACACCGCCTCTCTCACTATCTACAGGTAACTGAAGTTGACTGTGACTGCAAAGTATTTCACCTCCTGTGCCTCCTTTATTAATTCTAATCATAGGTAACTGAAATTGACTGTGACTGCAAAGTATTCACCTCCTGTGCCTCCTTTATTAATTATAATCATAGGTAACTGAAGTTGACTGTGACTGCAAAGTATTTCACCTCCTGTGCCTCCTTTATTAATTATAATCATAGGTAACTGAAGTTGACTGTGACTGCAAAGTATTTCACCTCCTGTGTCTCCTTTATTAATTATAATCATAGGTAACTAGCTTATTCTTTACTGAATCCTTATGCTATAGTTTCTAATGCCTTATGATTTGAAACAGTTAAATTGTATTAAGGATTCTCTCGGTCTATTGATTAAATTGAATGTTTGATGTATTTGTAGCCTTAGATGTATGGTATGTGGTCATTGTTGACTTAAGCCATTTTTATTGCTAGCTTTCTCTGGATGGCCAATTGGGGGTTTTCATTAGTTAGTGTCCACAATTGCTTGCATCCCTGTTTAAGTGTCAGTAATTTGGCTGGTAAAGCCTTGGCTGGGTGCAGCTTTTTTCTAAGTGCAGTGTTTTTAAGTGCATAACTAGCGTTAGACCTGCGTTATTTTTATTAGTTTATTCTGCTGCTGATCTTGATTGAATTGACACCACCTCTCTCACTATCTTCAGGTAACTGAAGTTGACTGTGACTGCAAAGTATTTCACCTCCTGTGCCTCCTTTATTAATTATAATCATAGGTAACTGAAGTTGACTGTGACTGCAAAGTATTTCACCTCCTGTGCCTCTTTTATTAATTATAATCATAGGAAACTGAAGTTGGCTGTGACTGCAAAGTATTCACCACCTGTGCCTCCTTTATTAATTATTATCATAGGTAACTGAAGTTGACTGTGACTGCAAAGTATTTCACCTCCTGTGCCTCCTTTATTAATTCTAATCATAGGTAACTAGCTTATTCTTTACTGAATCCTTATGCTATAGTTTCTAATGCCTTATGATTTGAAACAGTTAAATTGTATTAAGGATTCTCTCGGTCTATTGACTAAATTGAATGCTTGATGTATTTGTAGCCTTAGATGTATGGTATGTGGTCATTGTTGACTTAAGCCATTTTTAATGCTAGCTTTCTGGATGGCCAATTGGGGGTTTTCATTAATTAGTGTCCACACTTGCTTGCATCCCTGTTTAAGTGTCAGTAGTTTGGCTGGTATAGCCTTGGCTGGGTGCATCTTTTTTCTAAGTGCAGTGTTTTTAAGTGCATAACTAGCGTTAGACCTGTGTTATTTTTATTAGTTTATTCTTCTGCTGATCTTGAATGAATTGACACCACCTCTCTCACTATCTACAGGTAACTGAAGCTGACTGTGACTGCAAAGTATTTCACCTCCTGTGCCTCCTTTATTAATTATAATCATAGGTAACTGAAGTTGACTGTGATTGCAAAGTATTTCACCTCCTGTGCCTCCTTTATTAATTATAATCATAGGTAACTGAAGTTGACTGTGACTGCAAAGTATTTCACCTCCTGTGCCTCCTTTATTAATTATAATCATAGGTAACTGAAGTTGACTGTGACTGCAAAGTATTTCACCTCCTGTGCCTCCTTTATTAATTATAATCATAGGTAACAAGCTTATTCTTTACTGAATCCTTATGCTATAGTTTCTAATGCCTTATGATTTGAAATAGTTAAATTGTATTAAGGATTCTCTCGGTCTATTGACTAAATTGAATGCTTGATGTATTTGTAGCCTTAGATGTATGGTATGTGGTCATTGTTGACTTTAGCCATTTTTATTGCTAGCTTTCTCTGGCTGGCCAACTGCGAGTTTTCATTAATTAGTGTCCACACTTGCTTGCATCCCTGTTTAAGTGTCTGTAGTTTGGCTGGTATAGCCTTGGCTGGGTGCAGCTTTTTTCTAAGTGCAGTGTTTTTAAGTGCATAACTAGCGTTAGACCTGCGTTATTTTTATTAGTTAATTCTTCTGCTGATCTTGAATGAATTGACACCACCTCTCTCCCTATCTACAGGTAACTGAAGTTGACTGTGACTGCAAAGTATTTCACCTCCTGTGCCTCCTTTATTAATTATAATCATAGGTAACTGAAGTTGACTGTGACTGCAAAGTATTTCACCTCCTGTGCCTCCTTTATTAATTATTATCATAGGTAACTAGCTTATTCTTTACTGAATCCTTATGCTATAGTTTCTAATGCCTTATGATTTGAAATAGTTAAATTGTATTAAGGATTCTCTCGGTCTATTGACTAAATTGAATGCTTGATGTATTTGTAGCCTTAGATGTATGGTATGTGGTCATTGTTGACTTTAGCCATTTTTATTGCTAGCTTTCTCTGGCTGGCCAACTGGGGGTTTTCATTAATTAGTGTCCACACTTGCTTGCATCCCTGTTTAAGTGTCTGTAGTTTGGCTGGTATAGCCTTGGCTGGGTGCAGCTTTTTTCTAAGTGCAGTGTTTTTAAGTGCATAACTAGCGTTAGACCTGCGTTATTTTTATTAGTTAATTCTTCTGCTGATCTTGAATGAATTGACACCACCTCTCTCCCTATCTACAGGTAACTGAAGTTGACTGTGACTGCAAAGTATTTCACCTCCTGTGCCTCCTTTATTAATTATAATCATAGGTAACTGAAGTTGACTGTGACTGCAAAGTATTTCACCTCCTGTGCCTCCTTTATTAATTATAGTCATAGGTAACTGAAGTTGACTGTGACTGCAAAGTATTTCACCTCCTGTGCCTCCTTTATTAATTATAATCATAGGTAACTGAAGTTGACTGTGACTGCAAAGTATTTCACCTCCTGTGCCTCCTTTATTAATTATAATCATAGGTAACTAGCTTATTCTTTACTGAATCCTTATGCTATAGTTTCTAATGCCTTATGATTTGAAATAGTTAAATTGTATTAAGGATTCTCTCTGTCTATTGACTAAATTGAATGCTTGATGTATTTGTAGCCTTAGATGTATGGTATTTGGTCATTGTTGACTTAAGCCATTTTTATTGCTAGCTTTCTCTGGATGGCCAATTGGGGGTTTTCATTAATAAGTGTCCACACTTGCTTGCATCCCTGTTTAAGTGTCAGTAGTTTGGCTGGGTGCAGCTTTTTTCTAAGTGCAGTGTTTTTAAGTGCATAACTAGCGTTAGACCTGCGATATTTTTATTAGTTAATTCTTCTGCTGATCTTGAATGAATTGACACCGCCTCTCTCACTATCAACAGGTAACTGAAGTTGACTGTGACTGCAAAGTATTTCACCTCCTGTGCCTCCTTTATTAATTATAATCATAGGTAACTGAAATTGACTGTGACTGCAAAGTATTCACCTCCTGTGCCTCCTTTATTAATTATAATCATAGGTAACTGAAGTTGACTGTGACTGCAAAGTATTTCACCTCCTGTGCCTCCTTTATTAATTATAATCATAGGTAACTGAAGTTGACTGTAACTGCAAAGTATTTCACCTCCTGTGTCTCCTTTATTAATTATAATCATAGGTAACTAGCTTATTCTTTACTGAATCCTTATGCTATAGTTTCTAGTACCTTATGATTTGAAACAGTTAAATTGTATTAAGGATTCTCTCGGTCTATTGATTAAATTGAATGCTTGATGTATTTGTAGCCTTAGATGTATGGTATGTGGTCATTGTTGACTTAAGCCATTTTTATTGCTAGCTTTCTCTGGGTGGCCAATTGGGGGTTTTCATTAGTTAGTGTCCACAATTGCTTGCATCCCTGTTTAAGTGTCAGTAGTTTGGCTGGTAAAGACTTGGCTGGGTGCAGCTATTTTCTTAGTGCAGTGTTTTTAAGTGCATAACTAGCGTTAGACCTGCGTTATTTTTATTAGTTTATTCTTCTGCTGATCTTGATTGAATTGACACCACCTCTCTCACTATCTACAGGTAACTGAAGTTGACTGTGACTGCAAAGTATTTCACCTCCTGTGCCTCCTTTATTAATTATAATCATAGGTAACTGAAGTTGACTGTGACTGCAAAGTATTTCACCTCCTGTGCCTCTTTTATTAATTATAATCATAGGTAACTGAAGTTGGCTGTGACTGCAAAGTATTCACCACCTGTGCCTCCTTTATTAATTATTATCATAGGTAACTGAAGTTGACTGTGACTGCAAAGTATTTCACCTCCTGTGCCTCCTTTATTAATTCTAATCATAGGTAACTAGCTTATTCTTTACTGAATCCTTATGCTATAGTTTCTAATGCCTTATGATTTGAAACAGTTAAATTGTATTAAGGATTCTCTCGGTCTATTGACTAAATTGAATGCTTGATGTATTTGTAGCCTTAGATGTATGGTATGTGGTCATTGTTGACTTAAGCCATTTTTAATGCTAGCTTTCTGGATGGCCAATTGGGGGTTTTCATTAATTAGTGTCCACACTTGCTTGCATCCCTGTTTAAGTGTCAGTAGTTTGGCTGGTATAGCCTTGGCTGGGTGCATCTTTTTTCTAAGTGCAGTGTTTTTAAGTGCATAACTAGCGTTAGACCTGTGTTATTTTTATTAGTTTATTCTTCTGCTGATCTTGAATGAATTGACACCACCTCTCTCACTATCTACAGGTAACTGAAGCTGACTGTGACTGCAAAGTATTTCACCTCCTGTGCCTCCTTTATTAATTATAATCATAGGTAACTGAAGTTGACTGTGACTGCAAAGTATTTCACCTCCTGTGCCTCTTTTATTAATTATAATCATAGGTAACTGAAGTTGGCTGTGACTGCAAAGTATTCACCACCTGTGCCTCCTTTATTAATTATTATCATAGGTAACTGAAGTTGACTGTGACTGCAAAGTATTTCACCTCCTGTGCCTCCTTTATTAATTCTAATCATAGGTAACTAGCTTATTCTTTACTGAATCCTTATGCTATAGTTTCTAATGCCTTATGATTTGAAACAGTTAAATTGTATTAAGGATTCTCTCGGTCTATTGACTAAATTGAATGCTTGATGTATTTGTAGCCTTAGATGTATGGTATGTGGTCATTGTTGACTTAAGCCATTTTTAATGCTAGCTTTTTGGATGGCCAATTGGGGGTTTTCATTAATTAGTGTCCACACTTGCTTGCATCCCTGTTTAAGTGTCAGTAGTTTGGCTGGTATAGCCTTGGCTGGGTGCATCTTTTTTCTAAGTGCAGTGTTTTTAAGTGCATAACTAGCGTTAGACCTGTGTTATTTTTATTAGTTAATTCTTCTGCTGATCTTGAATGAATTGACACCGCCTCTCTCCCTATCTACAGGTAACTGAAGTTGACAGTGACTGCAAAGTATTTCACCTCCTGTGCCTCCTTTATTAATTATAATCATAGGTAACTGAAGTTGACTGTGACTGCAAAGTATTTCACCTCCTGTGCCTCCTTTATTAATTATAATCATAGGTAACTGAAGTTGACTGTGACTGCAAAGTATTTCACCTCCTGTGTCTCCTTTATTAATTATAATCATAGGTAACTGAAGTTGACTGTGACTGCAAAGTATTTCACCTCCTGTGCCTCCTTTATTAATTATAATCATAGGTAACTGAAGTTGACTGTGACTGCAAAGTATTTCACCTCCTGTGCCTCCTTTATTAATTATAATCATAGGTAACTGAAGTTGACTGTGACTGCAAAGTATTTCACCTCCTGTGCCTCCTTTATTAATTATAATCATAGGTAACTGAAGTTGACTGTGACTGCAATTTATTTCACCTCCTCTGCCTCCTTTATTAATTATAATCATAGGTAACTGAAGTTGACTGTGACTGCAAAGTATTTCACCTCCTGTGCCTCCTTTATTAATTATAATCATAGGTAACTAGCTTATTCTTTACTGAATCCTTATGCTATAGTTTCTAATGCCTTATGATTTGAAATAGTTAAATTGTATTAAGGATTCTCTCGGTCTATTTACTAAATTGAATGCTTGATGTATTTGTAGCCTTAGATGTATGGTATGTGGTCATTGTTGACTTTAGCCATTTTTATTGCTAGCTTTCTCTGGCTGGCCAACTGGGGGTTTTCATTAATTAGTGTCCACACTTGCTTGCATCCCTGTTTAAGTGTCTGTAGTTTGGCTGGTATAGCCTTGGCTGGGTGCAGCTTTTTTCTAAGTGCAGTGTTTTTAAGTGCATAACTAGCGTTAGACCTGCGTTATTTTTATTAGTTAATTCTTCAGCTGATCTTGAATGAATTGACACCACCTCTCTCCCTATCTACAGGTAACTGAAGTTGACTGTGACTGCAAAGTATTTCACCTCCTGTGCCTCCTTTATTAATTATAATCATAGGTAACTGAAGTTGACTGTGACTGCAAAGTATTTCACCTCCTGTGCCTCCTTTATTAATTATAGTCATAGGTAACTGAAGTTGACTGTGACTGCAAAGTATTTCACCTCCTGTGCCTCCTTTATTAATTATAATCATAGGTAACTAGCTTATTCTTTACTGAATCCTTATGCTATAGTTTCTAATGCCTTATGATTTGAAATAGTTAAATTGTATTAAGGATTCTCTCTGTCTATTGACTAAATTGAATGCTTGATGTATTTGTAGCCTTAGATGTATGGTATTTGGTCATTGTTGACTTAAGCCATTTTTATTGCTAGCTTTCTCTGGATGGCCAATTGGGGGTTTTCATTAATTAGTGTCCACACTTGCTTGCATCCCTGTTTAAGTGTCAGTAGTTTGGCTGGGTGCAGCTTTTTTCTAAGTGCAGTGTTTTTAAGTGCATAACTAGCGTTAGACCTGCGATATTTTTATTAGTTAATTCTTCTGCTGATCTTGAATGAATTGACACCGCCTCTCTCACTATCTACATGTAACTGAAGTTGATTGTGACTGCAAAGTATTTCACCTCCTGTGCCTCCTTTATTAATTATAATCATAGGTAACTGAAGTTGACTGTGACTGCAAAGTATTCACCACCTGTGCCTCATTTATTAATTATAATCATAGGTAACTGAAGTTGACTGTGACTGCAAAGTATTTAACCTCCTGTGCCTCCTTTATCAATTATAATCATAGGTAACTGAAGTTGACTGTGACTGCAAAGTATTTCACCTCATGTGCCTCCTTTATTAATTATAATCATAGGTAACTAGCTTATTCTTTACTGAATCCTTATGCTATAGTTTCTAATGCCTTATGATTTGAAACAGTTAAATTGTATTAAGGATTCTCTCGGTCTATTGATTAAATTGAATGCTTGATGTATTTGTAGCCTTAGATGTATGGTATGTGGTCATTGTTGACTTAAGCCATTTTTATTGCTAGCTTTCTCTGGATGGCCAATTGGGGGTTTTCATTAGTTAGTGTCCACAATTGCTTGCATCCCTGTTTAAGTGTCAGTAGTTTGGCTGGTAAAGCCTTGGCTGGGTGCAGCTTTTTTCTAAGTGCAGTGTTTTTAAGTGCATAACTAGCGTTAGACCTGCGTTATTTTTATTAGTTTATTCTTCTGCTGATCTTGATTGAATTGACACCACCTCTCTCACTATCTACAGGTAACTGAAGTTGACTGTGACTGCAAAGTATTTCACCTCCTGTGCCTCCTTTATTAATTATAATCATAGGTAACTGAAGTTGGCTGTGACTGCAAAGTATTCACCACCTGTGCCTCCTTTATTAATTATTATCATAGGTAACTGAAGTTGACTGTGACTGCAAAGTATTTCACCTCCTGTGCCTCCTTTATTAATTATAATCATAGGTAACTGAAGTTGACTGTGACTGCAAAGTATTCACCTCCTGTGCCTCATTTATTAATTATAATCATAGGTAACTGAAGTTGACTGTGACTGCAAAGTATTTCACCTCCTGTGCCTCCTTTATTAATTATAATCATAGGTAACTGAAGTTGACTGTGACTGCAAAGTATTTCACCCCATGTGCCTCCTTTATTAATTATAATCATAGGTAACTAGCTTATTCTTTACTGAATACTTATGCTATAGTTTCTAATGCCTTATGATTTGAAACATTTAAATTGTATTAAGGATTCTCTCGGTCTATTGATTAAATTGAATGCTTGATGTATTTGTAGCCTTAGATGTATGGTATGTGGTCATTGTTGACTTAAGCCATTTTTATTGCTAGCTTTCTCTGGATGGCCAATTGGGAGTTTTCATTAGTTAGTGTCCACAATTGCTTGCATCCCTGTTTAAGTGTCAGTAGTTTGGCTGGTAAAGCCTTGGCTGGGTGCAGCTTTTTTCTAAGTGCAGTGTTTTTAAGTGCATAACTAGCGTTAGACCTGCGTTATTTTTATTAGTTTATTCTTCTGCTGATCTTGATTGAATTGACACCACCTCTCTCACTATCTACAGGTAACTGAAGTTGACTGTGACTGCAAAGTATTTCACCTCCTGTGCCTCCTTTATTAATTATAATCATAGGTAACTGAAGTTGGCTGTGACTGCAAAGTATTCACCACCTGTGCCTCCTTTATTAATTATTATCATAGGTAACTGAAGTTGACTGTGACTGCAAAGTATTTCACCTCCTGTGCCTCCTTTATTAATTCTAATCATAGGTAACTAGCTTATTCTTTACTGAATCCTTATGCTATAGTTTCTAATGCCTTATGATTTGAAACAGTTAAATTGTATTAAGGATTCTCTCGGTCTATTGACTAAATTGAATGCTTGATGTATTTGTAGCCTTAGATGTATGGTATGTGGTCATTGTTGACTTAAGCCATTTTTAATGCTAGCTTTCTGGATGGCCAATTGGGGGTTTTGATTAATTAGTGTCCACACTTGCTTGCATCCCTGTTTAAGTGTCAGTAGTTTGGCTGGTATAGCCTTGGCTGGGTGCATCTTTTTTCTAAGTGCAGTGTTTTTAAGTGCATAACTAGCGTTAGACCTGTGTTATTTTTATTAGTTAATTCTTCTGCTGATCTTGAATGAATTGACACCGCCTCTCTCCCTATCTACAGGTAACTGAAGTTGACAGTGACTGCAAAGTATTTCACCTCCTGTGCCTCCTTTATTAATTATAATCATAGGTAACTGAAGTTGACTGTGACTGCAAAGTATTTCACCTCCTGTGCCTCCTTTATTAATTATAATCATAGGTAACTGAAGTTGACTGTGACTGCAAAGTATTTCATCTCCTGTGCATCCTTTATTAATTATAATCATAGGTAACTGAAGTTGACTGTGACTGCAAAGTATTTCACCTCCTGTGCCTCCTTTATTAATTATAATCATAGGTAACTGAAGTTGACTGTGACTGCAAAGTATTTCACCTCCTGTGCCTCCTTTATTAATTATAATCATAGGTAACTGAAGTTGACTGTGACTGCAAAGTATTTCACCTCCTGT
This sequence comes from Taudactylus pleione, assembly GCA_031769625.1. Lineage (NCBI taxonomy): Eukaryota > Metazoa > Chordata > Amphibia > Anura > Myobatrachidae > Taudactylus > Taudactylus pleione. The sequence continues at coordinate 5,049,330 of JAUIMM010000384.1, forward strand.
GCCTCCTTTATTAATTATAATCATAGGTAACAAGCTTATTCTTTACTGAATCCTTATGCTATAGTTTCTAATGCCTTATGATTTGAAATAGTTAAATTGTATTAAGGATTCTCTCGGTCTATTGACTAAATTGAATGCTTGATGTATTTGTAGCCTTAGATGTATGGTATGTGGTCATTGTTGACTTTAGCCATTTTTATTGCTAGCTTTCTCTGGCTGGCCAACTGGGGGATTTCAATAATTAGTGTCCACACTTGCTTGCATCCCTGTTTAAGTGTCTGTAGTTTGGCTGGTATAGCCTTGGCTGGGTGCAGCTTTTTTCTAAGTGCAGTGTTTTTAAGTGCATAACTATCGTTAGACCTGCGTTATTTTTATTAGTTAATTCTTCTGCTGATCTTGAATGAATTGACACCACCTCTCTCCCTATCTACAGGTAACTGAAGTTGACTGTGACTGCAAAGTATTTCACCTCCTGTGCCTCCTTTATTAATTATAATCATAGGTAACTGAAGTTGACTGTGACTGCAAAGTATTTCACCTCCTGTGCCTCCTTTATTAATTATAGTCATAGGTAACTGAAGTTGACTGTGACTGCAAAGTATTTCACCTCCTGTCCCTCCTTTATTAATTATAATCATAGGTAACTGAAGTTGACTGTGACTGCAAAGTATTTCACCTCCTGTGCCTCCGTTATTAATTATAATCATAGGTAACAAGCTTATTCTTTACTGAATCCTTATGCTATAGTTTCTAATGCCTTATGATTTGAAATAGTTAAATTGTATTAAGGATTCTCTCGGTCTATTGACTAAATTGAATGCTTGATGTATTTGTAGCCTTAGATGTATGGTATGTGGTCATTGTTGACTTTAGCCATTTTTATTGCTAGCTTTCTCTGGCTGGCCAACTGCGGGTTTTCATTAATTAGTGTCCACACTTGCTTGCATCCCTGTTTAAGTGTCTGTAGTTTGGCTGGTATAGCCTTGGCTGGGTGCAGCTTTTTTCTAAGTGCAGTGTTTTTAAGTGCATAACTAGCGTTAGACCTGCGTTATTTTTATTAGTTAATTCTTCTGCTGATCTTGAATGAATTGACACCACCTCTCTCCCTATCTACAGGTAACTGAAGTTGACTGTGACTGCAAAGTATTTCACCTCCTGTGCCTCCTTTATTAATTATAATCATAGGTAACTGAAGTTGACTGTGACTGCAAAGTATTTCACCTCCTGTGCCTCCTTTATTAATTATAGTCATAGGTAACTGAAGTTGACTGTGACTGCAAAGTATTTCACCTCCTGTGCCTCCTTTATTAATTATAATCATAGGTAACTGAAGTTGACTGTGACTGCAAAGTATTTCACCTCCTGTGCCTCCTTTATTAATTATAATCATAGGTAACTAGCTTATTCTTTACTGAATCCTTATGCTATAGTTTCTAATGCCTTATGATTTGAAATAGTTAAATTGTATTAAGGATTCTCTCTGTCTATTGACTAAATTGAATGCTTGATGTATTTGTAGCCTTAGATGTATGGTATTTGGTCATTGTTGACTTAAGCCATTTTTATTGCTAGCTTTCGCTGGATGGCCAATTGGGGGTTTTCATTAATTAGTGTCCACACTTGCTTGCATCCCTGTTTAAGTGTCAGTAGTTTGGCTGGGTGCAGCTTTTTTCTAAGTGCAGTGTTTTTAAGTGCATAACTAGCGTTAGACCTGTGATATTTTTATTAGTTAATTCTTCTGCTGATCTTGAATGAATTGACACCGCCTCTCTCACTATCTACAGGTAACTGAAGTTGACTGTGACTGCAAAGTATTTCACCTCCTGTGCCTCCTTTATTAATTATAATCATAGGTAACTGAAGTTGACTGTGATTGCAAAGTATTCACCTCCTGTGCCTCATTTATTAATTATAATCATAGGTAACTGAAGTTGACTGTGACTGCAAAGTATTTCACCTCCTGTGCCTCCTTTATTAATTATAATCATAGGTAACTGAAGTTGACTGTGACTGCAAAGTATTTCACCTCCTGTGTCTCCTTTATTAATTATAATCATAGGTAACTAGCTTATTCTTTACTGAATCCTTATGCTATAGTTTCTAATGCCTTATGATTTGAAACAGTTAAATTGTATTAAGGATTCTCTCGGTCTATTGATTAAATTGAATGCTTGATGTATTTGTAGCCTTAGATGTATGGTATGTGGTCATTGTTGACTTAAGCCATTTTTATTGCTAGCTTTCTCTGGATGGCCAATTGGGGGTTTTCATTAGTTAGTGTCCACAATTGCTTGCATCCCTGTTTAAGTGTCAGTAGTTTGGCTGGTAAAGCCTTGGCTGGGTGCAGCTTTTTTCTAAGTGCAGTGTTTTTAAGTGCATAACTAGCGTTAGACCTGCGTTATTTTTATTAGTTTATTCTTCTGCTGATCTTGATTGAATTGACACCACCTCTCTCACTATCTACAGGTAACTGAAGTTGACTGTGACTGCAAAGTATTTCACCTCCTGTGCCTCCTTTATTAATTATAATCATAGGTAACTGAAGTTGGCTGTGACTGCGAAGTATTCACCACCTGTGCCTCCTTTATTAATTATTATCATAGGTAACTGAAGTTGACTGTGACTGCAAAGTATTTCACCTCCTGTGCCTCCTTTATTAATTATAATCATAGGTAACTGAAGTTGACTGTGACTGCAAAGTATTCACCTCCTGTGCCTCATTTATTAATTATAATCATAGGTAACTGAAGTTGACTGTGACTGCAAAGTATTTCACCTCCTGTTCCTCCTTTATTAATTATAATCATAGGTAACTGAAGTTGACTGTGACTGCAAAGTATTTCACCTCATGTGCCTCCTTTATTAATTATAATCATAGGTAACTAGCTTATTCTTTACTGAATCCTTATGCTATAGTTTTTAATGCCTTATGATTTGAAACAGTTAAATTGTATTAAGGATTCTCTCGGTCTATTGATTAAATTGAATGCTTGATGTATTTGTAGCCTTAGATGTATGGTATGTGGTCATTGTTGACTTAAGCCATTTTTATTGCTAGCTTTCTCTGGATGGCCAATTGGGGGTTTTCATTAGTTAGTGTCCACAATTGCTTGCATCCCTGTTTAAGTGTCAGTAGTTTGGCTGGTAAAGCCTTGTCTGGGTGCAGCTTTTTTCTAAGTGCAGTGTTTTTAAGTGCATAACTAGCGTTAGACCTGCGTTATTTTTATTAGTTTATTCTTCTGCTGATCTTGATTGAATTGACACCACCTCTCTCACTATCTACAGGTAACTGAAGTTGACTGTGACTGCAAAGTATTTCACCTCCTGTGCCTCCTTTATTAATTATAATCATAGGTAACTGAAGTTGGCTGTAACTGCAAAGTATTCACCACCTGTGCCTCCTTTATTAATTATAATCATAGGTAACTGAAGTTGACTGTGACTGCAAAGTATTTCACCTCCTGTGCCTCCTTTATTAATTATACTCATAGGTAACTGAAGTTGACTGTGACTGCAAAGTATTCACCTCCTGTGCCTCATTTATTAATTATAATCATAGGTAACTGAAGTTGACTGTGACTGCAAAGTATTTCACCTCCTGTGCCTCCTTTATTAATTATAATCATAGGTAACTGAAGTTGACTGTGACTGCAAAGTATTTCACCTCATGTGCCTCCTTTATTAATTATAATCATAGGTAACTAGCTTATTCTTTACTGAATCCTTATGCTATAGTTTCTAATGCCTTATGATTTGAAACAGTTAAATTGTATTAAGGATTCTCTCGGTCTATTGATTAAATTGAATGCTTGATGTATTTGTAGCCTTAGATGTATGGTATGTGGTCATTGTTGACTTAAGCCATTTTTAATGCTAGCTTTCTGGATGGCCAATTGGGGGTTTTCATTAATTAGTGTCCACACTTGCTTGCATCCCTGTTTAAGTGTCAGTAGTTTGGCTGGTATAGCCTTGGCTGGGTGCATCTTTTTTCTAAGTGCAGTGTTTTTAAGTGCATAACTAGCGTTAGACCTGTGTTATTTTTATTAGTTAATTCTTCTGCTGATCTTGAATGAATTGACACCGCATCTCTCCCTATCTACAGGTAACTGAAGTTGACAGTGACTGCAAAGTATTTCACCTCCTGTGCCTCCTTTATTAATTATAATCATAAGTAACTGAAGTTGACTGTGACTGCAAAGTATTATACCTCCTGTGCCTCCTTTATTAATTATAATCATAGGTAACTGAAGTTGACTGTGACTGCAAAGTATTTCATCTCCTGTGCCTCCTTTATTAATTATAATCATAGGTAACTGAAGTTGACTGTGACTGCAAAGTATTTCACCTCCTGTGCCTCCTTTATTAATTATAATCATAGGTAACTGAAGTTGACTGTGACTGCAAAGTATTTCACCTCCTGTGCCTCCTTTATTAATTATAATCATAGGTAACTGAAGTTGACTGTGACTGCAAAGTATTTCACCTCCTGTGCCTCCTTTATTAATTATAATCATAGGTAACAATCTTATTCTTTACTGAATCCTTATGCTATAGTTTCTAATGCCTTATGATTTGAAATAGTTAAATTGTATTAAGGATTCTCTCGGTCTATTGACTAAATTGAATGCTTGATGTATTTGTAGCCTTAGATGTATGGTATGTGGTCATTGTTGACTTTAGCCATTTTTATTGCTAGCTTTCTCTGGCTGGCCAACTGGGGGATTTCATTAATTAGTGTCCACACTTGCTTGCATCCCTGTTTAAGTGTCAGTAGTTTGGCTGGTATAGCCTTGGCTGGGTGCATCTTTTTTCTAAGTGCAGTGTTTTTAAGTGAATAACTAGCGTTAGACCTGTGTTATTTTTATTAGTTAATTCTTCTGCTGATCTTGATTGAATTGACACCGCCTCTCTCCCTATCTACAGGTAACTGAAGTTGACAGTGACTGCAAAGTATTTCACCTCCTGTGCCTCCTTTATTAATTATAATCATAGGCAACTGAAGTTGACTGTGACTGCAAAGTATTTCACCTCCTGTGCCTCCTTTATTAATTATAATCATAGGTAACTGAAGTTGACTGTGACTGCAAAGTATTTCATCTCCTGTGCCTCCTTTATTAATTATAATCATAGGTAACTGAAGTTGACTGTGACTGCAAAGTACTTCACCTCCTGTGTCTCCTTTATTAATTATAATCATAGGTAACTGAAGTTGACTGTGACTGCAAAGTATTTCACCTCCTGTGCCTCCTTTATTAATTATAATCATAGGTAACTAGCTTATTCTTTACTGAATCCTTATGCTATAGTTTCTAATGCCTTATTATTTGAAATAGTTAAATTGTATTAAGGATTCTCTCGGTCTATTGACTAAATTGAATGCTTGATGTATTTGTAGCCTTAGATGTATGGTATGTGGTCATTGTTGACTTTAGCCATTTTTATTGCTAGCTTTCTCTGGCTGGCCAACTTGGGGTTTTCATTAATTAGTGTCCACACTTGCTTGAATTCCTTTTTAAGTGTCTGTAGTTTGGCTGGTATAGCCTTGGCTGGGTGCAGCTTTTTTCTAAGTGCAGTGTTTTTAAGTGCATAACTAGCATTAGACCTGTGTTATTTTTATTAGTTAATTCTTCTGCTGATCTTGAATGAATTGACACCGCCTCTCTCCCTATCTACAGGTAACTGAAGTTGACTGTGACTGCAAAGTATTTCACCTCCTGTGCCTCCTTTGTTAATTATAATCATAGGTAACTGAAGTTGACTGTGACTGCAAAGTATTTCACCTCCTGTACCTCCTTTATTAATTATAATCATAGGTAACTGAAGTTGACTGTGACTGCAAAGTATTTCATCTCCTGTGCCTCCTTTATTAATTATAATCATAGGTAACTGAAGTTGACTGTGACTGCAAAGTATTTCACCTCCTGTGCCTCCTTTATTAATTATAATCATAGGTAACTGAAGTTGACTGTGACTGCAAAGTATTTCACCTCCTGTGCCTCCTTTATTAATTATAATCATAGGTAACTGAAGTTGACTGTGACTGCAAAGTATTTCACCTCCTGTGCCTCCTTTATTAATTATAATCATAGGTAACAAGCTTATTCTTTACTGAATCCTTATGCTATAGTTTCTAATGCCTTATGATTTGAAATAGTTAAATTGTATTAAGGATTCTCTCGGTCTATTGACTAAATTGAATGCTTGATGTATTTGTAGCCTTAGATGTATGGTATGTGGTCATTGTTGACTTTAGCCATTTTTATTGCTAGCTTTCTCTGGCTGGCCAACTGGGGGTTTTCATTAATTAGTGTCCACACTTGCTTGCATCCCTGTTTAAGTGTCTGTAGTTTGGCTGGTATAGCCTTGGCTGGGTGCAGCTTTTTTCTAAGTGCAGTGTTTTTAAGTGCATAACTAGCGTTAGACCTGCGTTATTTTTATTAGTTAATTCTTCTGCTGAACTTGAATGAATTGACACCACCTCTCTCCCTATCTACAGGTAAGTGAAGTTGACTGTGACTGCAAAGTATTTCACCTCCTGTGCCTCCTTTATTAATTATAATCATAGGTAACTGAAGTTGACTGTGACTGCAAAGTATTTCACCTCCTGTGCCTCCTTTATTAATTATAATCATAGGTAACTAGCTTATTCTTTACTGAATCCTTATGCTATAGTTTCTAATGCCTTATGATTTGAAATAGTTAAATTGTATTAAGGATTCTCTCTGTCTATTGACTAAATTGAATGCTTGATGTATTTGTAGCCTTAGAAGTAGGGTATTTTGTCATTGTTGACTTAAGCCATTTTTATTGCTAGCTTTCTCTGGATGGCCAATTGGGGGTTTTCATTAATAAGTGTCCACACTTGCTTGCATCCCTGTTTAAGTGTCAGTAGTTCGGCTGGGTGCAGCTTTTTTCTAAGTGCAGTGTTTTTAAGTGCATAACTAGCGTTAGACCAGCGATATTTTTATTAGTTAATTCTTCTGCTGATCTTGAATGAATTGACACCGCCTCTCTCACTATCTACAGGTAACTGAAGTTGACTGTGACTGCAAAGTATTTCACCTCCTGTGCCTCCTTTATTAATTATAATCATAGGTAACTGAAGTTGACTGTGACTGCAAAGTATTCACCTCCTGTGCCTCCTTTATTAATTATAATCATAGGTAACTGAAGTTGACTGTGACTGCAAAGTATTTCACCTCCTGTGCCTCCTTTATTAATTATAATCATAGGTAACTGAAGTTGACTGTGACTGCAAAGTATTTCACCTCATGTGCCTCCTTTATTAATTATAATCATAGGTAACTAGCTTATTCTTTACTGAATCCTTATGCTATAGTTTCTAATGCCTTACGATTTGAAACAGTTAAATTGTATTAAGGATTCTCTCGGTCTATTGATTAAATTGAATGCTTGATGTATTTGTAGCCTTAGATGTATGGTATGTGGTCATTGTTGACTTAAACCATTTTTATTGCTAGCTTTCTCTGGATGGCCAATTGGGGGTTTTCATTAGTTAGTGTCCACAATTGCTTGCATCCCTGTTTAAGCGTCAGTAGTTTGGCTGGTAAAGCCTTGGCTGGGTGCAGCTTTTTTCTAAGTGCAGAGTTTTTAAGTGCATAACTAGCGTTAGACCTGCGTTATTTTTATTAGTTTATTCTTCTGCTGATCTTGAATGAATTGACACCACCTCTCTCACTATCTACAGGTAACTGAAGTTGACTGTGACTGCAAAGTATTTCACCTCCTGTGCCTCCTTTATTAATTATAATCATAGGTAACTGAAGTTGACTGTGACTGCAAAGTATTTCACCTCCTGTGCCTCTTTTATTAATTATAATCATAGGTAACTGAAGTTGGCTGTGACTGCAAAGTATTCACCACCTGTGCCTCCTTTATTAATTATTATCATAGGTAACTGAAGTTGACTGTGACTGCAAAGTATTTCACCTCCTGTGCCTCCTTTATTAATTCTAATCATAGGTAACTAGCTTATTCTTTACTGAATCCTTATGCTATAGTTTCTAATGCCTTATGATTTTAAACAGTTCAATTGTATTAAGGATTCTCTCGGTCTATTGACTAAATTGAATGCTTGATGTATTTGTAGCCTTAGATGTATGGTATGTGGTCATTGTTGACTTAAGCCATTTTTAATGCTAGCTTTCTGGATGGCCAATTGGGGGTTTTCATTAATTAGTGTCCACACTTGCTTGCATCCCTGTTTAAGTGTCAGTAGTTTGGCTGGTATAGCCTTGGCTGGGTGCATCTTTTTTCTAAGTGCAGTGTTTTTAAGTGCATAACTAGCGTTAGACTTGTTTTATTTTTATTAGTTAATTCTTCTGCTGATCTTGAATGAATTGACACCGCCTCTCTCCCTATCTACAGGTAACTGAAGTTGACAGTGACTGCAAAGTATTTCACCTCCTGTGCCTCCTTTATTAATTATAATCATAGGTAACTGAAGTTGACTGTGACTGCAAAGTATTTCACCTCCTGTGCCTCCTTTATTAATTATAATCATAGGTAACTGAAGTTGACTGTGACTGCAAAGTATTTCATCTCCTGTGCCTCCTTTATTAATTATAATCATAGGTAACTGAAGTTGACTGTGACTGCAAAGTATTTCACCTCCTGTGCCTCCTTTATTAATTATAATCATAGGTAACTGAAGTTGACTGAGACTGCAAAGTATTTCACCTCCTGTGTCTCCTTTATTAATTATAATCATAGGTAACTGAAGTTGACTGTGACTGCAAAGTATTTCACCTCCTGTGCCTCCTTTATTAATTATAATCATAGGTAACTAGCTTATTCTTTACTGAATCCTTATGCTATAGTTTCTAATGCCTTATGATTTGAAATAGTTAAATTGTATTAAGGATTCTCTCGGTCTATTGACTAAATTGAATGCTTGATGTATTTGTAGCCTTAGATGTATGGTATGTGGTCATTGTTGACTTTAGCCATTTTTATTGCTAGCTTTCTCTGGCTGGCCAACTGGGGGTTTTCATTAATTAGTGTCCACACTTGCTTGCATCCCTGTTTAAGTGTCTGTAGTTTGGCTGGTATAGCCTTGGCTGGGTGCAGCTTTTTTCTAAGTGCAGTGTTTTTAAGTGCATAACTAGCGTTAGACCTATGTTATTTTTATTAGTTAATTCTTCTGCTGATCTTGAATGAATTGACACCGCCTCTCTCCCTATCTACAGGTAACTGAAGTTGACTGTGACTGCAAAGTATTTCACCTCCTGTGCCTCCTTTATTAATTATAATCATAGGTAACTGAAGTTTACTGTGACTGCAAAGTATTTCACCTCCTGTGCCTCCTTTATTAATTATAATCATAGGTAACTGAAGTTGACTGTGACTGCAAAGTATTTCATCTCCTGTGCCTCCTTTATTAATTATAATCATAGGTAACTGAAGTTGACTGTGACTGCAAAGTATTTCACCTCCTGTGCCTCCTTTATTAATTATAATCATAGGTAACTGAAGTTGAATGTGACTGCAAAGTATTTCACCTCCTGTGTCTCCTTTATTAATTATAATCATAGGTAACTGAAGTTGACTGTGACTGCAAAGTATTTCACCTCCTGTGCCTCCTTTATTAATTATAATCATAGGTAACTAGCTTATTCTTTACTGAATCCTTATGCTATAGTTTCTAATGCCTAATTATTTGAAATAGTTAAATTGTATTAAGGATTCTCTCGGTCTATTGACTAAATTGAATGCTTGATGTATTTGTAGCCTTAGATGTATGGTATGTGGTCATTGTTGACTTTAGCCATTTTTATTGCTAGCTTTCTCTGGCTGGCCAACTGGGGGTTTTCATTAATTAGTGTCCACACTTGCTTGCATTCCTTTTTAAGTGTCTGTAGTTTGGCTGGTATAGCCTTGGCTGGGTGCAGCTTTTTTCTAAGTGCAGTGTTTTTAAGTGCATAACTAGCATTAGACCTGTGTTATTTTTATTAGTTAATTCTTCTGCTGATCTTGAATGAATTGACACCGCCTCTCTCCCTATCTACAGGTAACTGAAGTTGACTGTGACTGCAAAGTATTTCACCTACTGTGCCTCCTTTGTTAATTATAATCATAGGTAACTGAAGTTGACTGTGACTGCAAAGTATTTCACCTCCTGTGCCTCCTTTATTAATTATAATCATAGGTAACTGAAGTTGACTGTGACTGCAAAGTATTTCATCTCCTGTGCCTCCTTTATTAATTATAATCATAGGTAACTGAAGTTGACTGTGACTGCAAAGTATTTCACCTCCTGTGCCTCCTTTATTAATTATAATCATAGGTAACTGAAGTTGACTGTGACTGCAAAGTATTTCACCTCCTGTGCCTCCTTTATTAATTATAATCATAGGTAACTGAAGTTGACTGTGACTGCAAAGTATTTCACCTCCTGTGCCTCCTTTATTAATTATAATCATAGGTAACAAGCTTATTCTTTACTGAATCCTTATGCTATAGTTTCTAATGCCTTATGATTTGAAATAGTTAAATTGTATTAAGGATTCTCTCGGTCTATTGACTAAATTGAATGCTTGATGTATTTGTAGCCTTAGATGTATGGTATGTGGTCATTGTTGACTTTAGCCATTTTTATTGCTAGCTTTCTCTGGCTGGTCAACTGGGGGTTTTCATTAATAAGTGTCCAGACTTGCTTGCATCCCTGTTTAAGTGTCTGTAGTTTGGCTGGTATAGCCTTGGCTGGGTGCAGCTTTTTTCTAAGTGCAGTGTTTTTAAGTGCATAACTAGCGTTAGACCTGTGTTATTTTTATTAGTTAATTCTTCTGCTGAACTTGAATGAATTGACACCACCTCTCTCCCTATCTACAGGTAACTGAAGTTGACTGTGACTGCAAAGTATTTCACCTCCTGTGCCTCCTTTATTAATTATAATCATAGGTAACTGAAGTTGACTGTGACTGCAAAGTATTTCACCTCCTGTGCCTCCTTTATTAATTATAGTCTTAGGTAACTGAAGTTGACTGTGACTGCAAAGTATTTCACCTCCTGTGCCTCCTTTATTAATTATAATCATAGGTAACTGAAGTTGACTGTGACTGCAAAGTATTTCACCTCCTGTGCCTCCTTTATTAATTATAATCATAGGTAACTGGCTTATTCTTTACTGAATCCTTATGCTATAGTTTCTAATGCCTTATGATTTGAAATAGTTAAATTGTATTAAGGATTCTCTCTGTCTATTGACTAAATTGAATGCTTGATGTATTTGTAGCCTTAGATGTATGGTATTTGGTCATTGTTGACTTAAGCCATTTTTATTGCTAGCTTTCTCTGGATGGCCAATTGGGGGTTTTCATTAATAAGTGTCCACACTTGCTTGCATCCCTGTTTAAGTGTCAGTAGTTTGGCTGGGTGCAGCTTTTTTCTAAGTGCAGTGTTTTTAAGTGCATAACTAGCGTTAGACCTGCGATATTTTTATTAGTTAATTCTTCTGCTGATCTTGAATGAATTGACACCGCCTCTCTCACTATCTACAGGTAACTGAAGTTGACTGTGACTGCAAAGTATTTCACCTCCTGTGCCTCCTTTATTAATTATAATCATAGGTAACTGAAGTTGACTGTGACTGCAAAGTATTTCACCTCCTGTGCCTCCTTTATTAATTATAGTCATAGGTAACTGAAGTTGACTGTGACTGCAAAGTATTTCACCTCCTGTGCCTCCTTTATTAATTATAATCATAGGTAACTGAAGTTGACTGTGACTGCAAAGTATTTCACCTCCTGTGCCTCCTTTATTAATTATAATCATAGGTAACTAGCTTATTCTTTACTGAATCCTTATGCTATAGTTTCTAATGCCTTATGATTTGAAATAGTTAAATTGTATTAAGGATTCTCTCTGTCTATTGACTAAATTGAATGCTTGATGTATTTGTAGCCTTAGATGTATGGTATTTGGTCATTGTTGACTTAAGCCATTTTTATTGCTAGCTTTCTCTGGATGGCCAATTGGGGGTTTTCATTAATAAGTGTCCACACTTGCTTGCATCCCTGTTTAAGTGTCAGTAGTTTGGCTGGGTGCAGCTTTTTTCTAAGTGCAGTGTTTTTAAGTGCATAACTAGCGTTAGACCTGCGATATTTTTATTAGTTAATTCTTCTGCTGATCTTGAATGAATTGACACCGCCTCTCTCACTATCTACAGGTAACTGAAGTTGACTGTGACTGCAAAGTATTTCACCTCCTGTGCCTCCTTTATTAATTATAATCATAGGTAACTGAAGTTGACTGTGACTGCAAAGTATTCACCTCCTGTGCCTCCTTTATTAATTATAATCATAGGTAACTGAAGTTGACTGTGACTGCAAAGTATTTCACCTCCTGTGCCTCCTTTATTAATTATAATCATAGGTAACTGAAGTTGACTGTGACTGCAAAGTATTTCACCTCATGTGCCTCCTTTATTAATTATAATCATAGGTAACTAGCTTATTCTTTACTGAATCCTTATGCTATAGTTTCTAATGCCTTACGATTTGAAACAGTTAAATTGTATTAAGGATTCTCTCGGTCTATTGATTAAATTGAATGCTTGATGTATTTGTAGCCTTAGATGTATGGTATGTTGTCATTGTTGACTTAAGCCATTTTTATTGCTAGCTTTCTCTGGATGGCCAATTGGGGGTTTTCATTAGTTAGTGTCCACAATTGCTTGCATCCCTGTTTAAGTGTCAGTAGTTTGGCTGGTAAAGCCTTGGCTGGGTGCAGCTTTTTTCTAAGTGCAGAGTTTTTAAGTGCATAACTAGCGTTAGACCTGCGTTATTTTTATTAGTTTATTCTTCTGCTGATCTTGAATGAATTGACACCACCTCTCTCACTATCTACAGGTAACTGAAGTTGACTGTGACTGCAAAGTATTTCACCTCCTGTGCCTCCTTTATTAATTATAATCATAGGTAACTGAAGTTGACTGTGACTGCAAAGTATTTCACCTCCTGTGCCTCTTTTATTAATTATAATCATAGGTAACTGAAGTTGGCTGTGACTGCAAAGTATTCACCACCTGTGCCTCCTTTATTAATTATTATCATAGGTAACTGAAGTTGACTGTGACTGCAAAGTATTTCACCTCCTGTGCCTCCTTTATTAATTCTAATCATAGGTAACTAGCTTATTCTTTACTGAATCCTTATGCTATAGTTTCTAATGCCTTATGATTTGAAACAGTTAAATTGTATTAAGGATTCTCTCGGTCTATTGACTAAATTGAATGCTTGATGTATTTGTAGCCTTAGATGTATGGTATGTGGTCATTGTTGACTTAAGCCATTTTTAATGCTAGCTTTCTGGATGGCCAATTGGGGGTTTTCATTAATTAGTGTCCACACATGCTTGCATCCCTGTTTAAGTGTCAGTAGTTTGGCTGGTATAGCCTTGGCTGGGTGCATCTTTTTTCTAAGTGCAGTGTTTTTAACTGCATAACTAGCGTTAGACTTGTTTCATTTTTATTAGTTAATTCTTCTGCTGATCTTGAATGAATTGACACCGCCTCTCTCCCTATCTACAGGTAACTGAAGTTGACAGTGACTGCAAAGTATTTCACCTCCTGTGTCTCCTTTATTAATTATAATCATAGGTAACTGAAGTTGACTGTGACTGCAAAGTATTTCACCTCCTGTGCCTCCTTTATTAATTATAATCATAGGTAACTAGCTTATTCTTTACTGAATCCTTATGCTATAGTTTCTAATGCCTTATGATTTGAAATAGTTAAATTGTATTAAGGATTCTCTCGGTCTATTGACTAAATTGAATGCTTGATGTATTTGTAGCCTTAGATGTATGGTATGTGGTCATTGTTGACTTTAGCCATTTTTATTGCTAGCTTTCTCTGGCTGGCCAACTGGGGGTTTTCATTAATTAGTGTCCACACTTGCTTGCATCCCTGTTTAAGTGTCTGTAGTTTGGCTGGTATAGCCTTGGCTGGGTGCAGCTTTTTTCTAAGTGCAGTGTTTTTAAGTGCATAACTAGCGTTAGACCTGTGTTATTTTTATTAGTTAATTCTTCTGCTGATCTTGAATGAATTGACACCGCCTCTCTCCCTATCTACAGGTAACTGAAGTTGACTGTGACTGCAAAGTATTTCACCTCCTGTGCCTCCTTTATTAATTATAATCATAGGTAACTGAAGTTTACTGTGACTGCAAAGTATTTCACCTCCTGTGCCTCCTTTATTAATTATAATCATAGGTAACTGAAGTTGACTGTGACTGCAAAGTATTTCATCTCCTGTGCCTCCTTTATTAATTATAATCATAGGTAACTGAAGTTGACTGTGACTGCAAAGTATTTCACCTCCTGTGCCTCCTATATTAATTATAATCATAGGTAACTGAAGTTGAATGTGACTGCAAAGTATTTCACCTCCTGTGTCTCCTTTATTAATTATAATCATAGGTAACTGAAGTTGACTGTGACTGCAAAGTATTTCACCTCCTGTGCCTCCTTTATTAATTATAATCATAGGTAACTAGCTTATTCTTTACTGAATCCTTATGCTATAGTTTCTAATGCCTAATTATTTGAAATAGTTAAATTGTATTAAGGATTCTCTCGGTCTATTGACTAAATTGAATGCTTGATGTATTTGTAGCCTTAGATGTATGGTATGTGGTCATTGTTGACTTTAGCCATTTTTATTGCTAGCTTTCTCTGGCTGGCCAACTGGGGGTTTTCATTAATTAGTGTCCACACTTGCTTGCATTCCTTTTTAAGTGTCTGTAGTTTGGCTGGTATAGCCTTGGCTGGGTGCAGCTTTTTTCTAAGTGCAGTGTTTTTAAGTGCATAACTAGCATTAGACCTGTGTTATTTTTATTAGTTAATTCTTCTGCTGATCTTGAATGAATTGACACCGCCTCTCTCCCTATCTACAGGTAACTGAAGTTGACTGTGACTGCAAAGTATTTCACCTCCTGTGCCTCCTTTGTTAATTATAATCATAGGTAACTGAAGTTGACTGTGACTGCAAAGTATTTCACCTCCTGTGCCTCCTTTATTAATTATAATCATAGGTAACTGAAGTTGACTGTGACTGCAAAGTATTTCATCTCCTGTGCCTCCTTTATTAATTATAATCATAGGTAACTGAAGTTGACTGTGACTGCAAAGTATTTCCCCTCCTGTGCCTCCTTTATTAATTATAATCATAGGTAACTGAAGTTGACTGTGACTGCAAAGTATTTCACCTCCTGTGCCTCCTTTATTAATTATAATCATAGGTAACTGAAGTTGACTGTGACTGCAAAGTATTTCACCTCCTGTGCCTCCTTTATTAATTATAATCATAGGTAACAAGCTTATTCTTTACTGAATCCTTATGCTATAGTTTCTAATGCCTTATGATTTGAAATAGTTAAATTGTATTAAGGATTCTCTCGGTCTATTGACTAAATTGAATGCTTGATGTATTTGTAGCCTTAGATGTATGGTATGTGGTCATTGTTGACTTTAGCCATTTTTATTGCTAGCTTTCTCTGGCTGGCCAACTGGGGGTTTTCATTAATAAGTGTCCAGACTTGCTTGCATCCCTGTTTAAGTGTCTGTAGTTTGGCTGGTATAGCCTTGGCTCGGTGCAGCTTTTTTCTAAGTGCAGTGTTTTTAAGTGCATAACTAGCGTTAGACCTGTGTTATTTTTATTAGTTAATTCTTCTGCTGAACTTGAATGAATTGACACCACCTCTCTCCCTATCTACAGGTAACTGAAGTTGACTGTGACTGCAAAGTATTTCACCTCCTGTGCCTCCTTTATTAATTATAATCATAGGTAACTGAAGTTGACTGTGACTGCAAAGTATTTCACCTCCTGTGCCTCCTTTATTAATTATAGTCATAGGTAACTGAAGTTGACTGTGACTGCAAAGTATTTCACCTCCTGTGCCTCCTTTATTAATTATAATCATAGGTAACTGAAGTTGACTGTGACTGCAAAGTATTTCACCTCCTGTGCCTCCTTTATTAATTATAATCATAGGTAACTGGCTTATTCTTTACTGAATCCTTATGCTATAGTTTCTAATGCCTTATGATTTGAAATAGTTAAATTGTATTAAGGATTCTCTCTGTCTATTGACTAAATTGAATGCTTGATGTATTTGTAGCCTTAGATGTATGGTATTTGGTCATTGTTGACTTAAGCCATTTTTATTGCTAGCTTTCTCTGGATGGCCAATTGGGGGTTTTCATTAATAAGTGTCCACACTTGCTTGCATCACTGTTTAAGTGTCAGTAGTTTGGCTGGGTGCAGCTTTTTTCTAAGTGCAGTGTTTTTAAGTGCATAACTAGCGTTAGACCTGCGATATTTTTATTAGTTAATTCTTCTGCTGATCTTGAATGAATTGACACCGCCTCTCTCACTATCTACAGGTAACTGAAGTTGACTGTGACTGCAAAGTATTTCACCTCCTGTGCCTCCTTTATTAATTATAATCATAGGTAATTGAAGTTGACTGTGACTGCAAAGTATTCACCTCCTGTGCCTCCTTTATTAATTATAATCATAGGTAACTGAAGTTGACTGTGACTGCAAAGTATTTCACCTCCTGTGCCTCCTTTATTAATTATAATCATAGGTAACTGAAGTTGACTGTGACTGCAAAGTATTTCACCTCATGTGCCTCCTTTATTAATTATAATCATAGGTAACTAGCTTATTCTTTACTGAATCCTTATGCTATAGTTTCTAATGCCTTACGATTTGAAACAGTTAAATTGTATTAAGGATTCTCTCGGTCTATTGATTAAATTGAATGCTTGATGTATTTGTAGCCTTAGATGTATGGTATGTGGTCATTGTTGACTTAAGCCATTTTTATTGCTAGCTTTCTCTGGATGGCCAATTGGGGGTTTTCATTAGTTAGTGTCCACAATTGCTTGCATCCCTGTTTAAGTGTCAGTAGTTTGGCTGGTAAAGCCTTGGCTGGGTGCAGCTTTTTTCTAAGTGCAGAGTTTTTAAGTGCATAACTAGCGTTAGACCTGCGTTATTTTTATTAGTTTATTCTTCTGCTGATCTTGAATGAATTGACACCACCTCTCTCACTATCTACAGGTAACTGAAGTTGACTGTGACTGCAAAGTATTTCACCTCCTGTGCCTCCTTTATTAATTATAATCATAGGTAACTGAAGTTGACTGTGACTGCAAAGTATTTCACCTCCTGTGCCTCTTTTATTAATTATAATCATAGGTAACTGAAGTTGGCTGTGACTGCAAAGTATTCACCACCTGTGCCTCCTTTATTAATTATTATCATAGGTAACTGAAGTTGACTGTGACTGCAAAGTATTTCACCTCCTGTGCCTCCTTTATTAATTCTAATCATAGGTAACTAGCTTATTCTTTACTGAATCCTTATGCTATAGTTTCTAATGCCTTATGATTTGAAACAGTTAAATTGTATTAAGGATTCTCTCGGTCTATTGACTAAATTGAATGCTTGATGTATTTGTAGCCTTAGATGTATGGTATGTGGTCATTGTTGACTTAAGCCATTTTTAATGCTAGCTTTCTGGATGGCCAATTGGGGGTTTTCATTAATTAGTGTCCACACATGCTTGCATCCCTGTTTAAGTGTCAGTAGTTTGGCTGGTATAGCCTTGGCTGGGTGCATCTTTTTTCTAAGTGCAGTGTTTTTAAGTGCATAACTAGCGTTAGACTTGTTTTATTTTTATTAGTTAATTCTTCTGCTGATCTTGAATGAATTGACACCGCCTCTCTCCCTATCTACAGGTAACTGAAGTTGACAGTGACTGCAAAGTATTTCACCTCCTGTGCCTCCTTTATTAATTATAATCATAGGTAACTGAAGTTGACTGTGACTGCAAAGTATTTCACCTCCTGTGCCTCCTTTATTAATTATAATCATAGGTAACTGAAGTTGACTGTGACTGCAAAGTATTTCATCTCCTGTGCCTCCTTTATTAATTATAATCATAGGTAACTGAAGTTGACTGTGACTGCAAAGTATTTCACCTCCTGTGCCTCCTTTATTAATTATAATCATAGGTAACTGAAGTTGACTGTGACTGCAAAGTATTTCACCTCCTGTGTCTCCTTTATTAATTATAATCATAGGTAACTGAAGTTGACTGTGACTGCAAAGTATTTCACCTGCTGTGCCTCCTTTTTTAATTATAATCATAGGTAACTAGCTTATTCTTTACTGAATCCTTATGCTATAGTTTCTAATGCCTTATGATTTGAAATAGTTAAATTGTATTAAGGATTCTCTCTGTCTATTGACTAAATTGAATGCTTGATGTATTTGTAGCCTTAGATGTATGGTATTTGGTCATTGTTGACTTAAGCCATTTTTATTGCTAGCTTTCTCTGGATGGCCAATTGGGGGTTTTCATTAATAAGTGTCCACACTTGCTTGCATCCCTGTTTAAGTGTCAGTAGTTTGGCTGGGTGCAGCTTTTTTCTAAGTGCAGTGTTTTTAAGTGCGTAACTAGCGTTAGACCTGCAATATTTTTATTAATTAATTCTTCTGCTGATCTTGAATGAATTGACACCGCCTCTCTCACTATCTACAGGTAACTGAAGTTGACTGTGACTGCAAAGTATTTCACCTCCTGTGCCTCCTTTATTAATTATAATCATAGGTAACTGAAGTTGACTGTGACTGCAAAGTATTCACCTCCTGTGCCTCCTTTATTAATTATAATCATAGGTAACTGAAGTTGACTGTGACTGCAAAGTATTTCACCTCCTGTGCCTCCTTTATTAATTATAATCATAGGTAACTGAAGTTGACTGTGACTGCAAAGTATTTCACCTCCTGTGCCTCCTTTATTAATTATAATCATAGGTAACTGAAGTTGACTATGACTGCAAAGTATTTCACCTCCTGTGCCTCCTTTATTAATTATAATCATAGGTAACAAGCTTATTCTTTACTGAATCCTTATGCTATAGTTTCTAATGCCTTATGATTTGAAATAGTTAAATTGTATTAAGGATTCTCTCGGTCTATTGACTAAATTGAATGCTTGATGTATTTGTAGCCTTAGATGTATGGTATGTGGTCATTGTTGACTTTAGCCATTTTTATTGCTAGCTTTCTCTGGCTGGCCAACTTGGGGTTTTCATTAATTAGTGTCCACACTTGCTTGCATCCCTGTTTAAGTGTCTGTAGTTTGGCTGGTATTGCCTTGGCTGGGTGCAGCTTTTTTCTAAGTGCAGTGTTTTTAAGTGCATAACTAGCGTTAGACCTGTGTTATTTTTATTAGTTAATTCTTCTGCTGAACTTGAATGAATTGACACCACCTCTCTCCCTATCTACAGGTAACTGAAGTTGACTGTGACTGCAAAGTATTTCACCTCCTGTGCCTCCTTTATTAATTATAATCATAGGTAACTGAAGTTGACTGTGACTGCAAAGTATTTCACCTCCTGTGCCTCCTTTATTAATTATAGTCATAGGTAACTGAAGTTGACTGTGACTGCAAAGTATTTCACCTCCTGTGCCTCCTTTATTAATTATAATCATAGGTAACTGAAGTTGACTGTGACTGCAAAGTATTTCACCTCCTGTGCCTCCTTTATTAATTATAATCATAGGTAACTAGCTTATTCTTTACTGAATCCTTATGCTATAGTTTCTAATGCCTTATGATTTGAAATAGTTAAATTGTATTAAGGATTCTCTCTGTCTATTGACTAAATTGAATGCTTGATGTATTTGTAGCCTTAGATGTATGGTATTTGGTCATTGTTGACTTAAGCCATTTTTATTGCTAGCTTTCTCTGGATGGCCAATTGGGGGTTTTCATTAATAAGTGTCCACACTTGCTTGCATCCCTGTTTAAGTGTCAGTAGTTTGGCTGGGTGCAGCTTTTTTCTAAGTGCAGTGTTTTTATGTGCATAACTAGCGTTAGACCTGCGATATTTTTATTAGTTAATTCTTCTGCTGATCTTGAATGAATTGACACCGCCTCTCTCACTATCTACAGGTAACTGAAGTTGACTGTGACTGCAAAGTATTTCACCTCCTGTGCCTCCTTTATTAATTATAATCATAGGTAACTGAAGTTGACTGTGACTGCAAAGTATTCACCTCCTGTGCCTCCTTTATTAATTATAATCATAGGTAACTGAAGTTGACTGTGACTGCAAAGTATTTCACCTCCTGTGCCTCCTTTATTAATTATAATCATAGGTAACTGAAGTTGACTGTGACTGCAAAGTATTTCACCTCATGTGCCTCCTTTATTAATTATAATCATAGGTAACTAGCTTATTCTTTACTGAATCCTTATGCTATAGTTTCTAATGCCTTACGATTTGAAACAGTTAAATTGTATTAAGGATTCTCTCGGTCTATTGATTAAATTGAATGCTTGATGTATTTGTAGCCTTAGATGTATGGTATGTTGTCATTGTTGACTTAAGCCATTTTTATTGCTAGCTTTCTCTGGATGGCCAATTGGGGGTTTTCATTAGTTAGTGTCCACAATTGCTTGCATCCCTGTTTAAGTGTCAGTAGTTTGGCTGGTAAAGCCTTGGCTGGGTGCAGCTTTTTTCTAAGTGCAGAGTTTTTAAGTGCATAACTAGCGTTAGACCTGCGTTATTTTTATTAGTTTATTCTTCTGCTGATCTTGAATGAATTGACACCACCTCTCTCACTATCTACAGGTAACTGAAGTTGACTGTGACTGCAAAGTATTTCACCTCCTGTGCCTCCTTTATTAATTATAATCATAGGTAACTGAAGTTGACTGTGACTGCAAAGTATTTCACCTCCTGTGCCTCTTTTATTAATTATAATCATAGGTAACTGAAGTTGGCTGTGACTGCAAAGTATTCACCACCTGTGCCTCCTTTATTAATTATTATCATAGGTAACTGAAGTTGACTGTGACTGCAAAGTATTTCACCTCCTGTGCCTCCTTTATTAATTCTAATCATAGGTAACTAGCTTATTCTTTACTGAATCCTTATGCTATAGTTTCTAATGCCTTATGATTTGAAACAGTTAAATTGTATTAAGGATTCTCTCGGTCTATTGACTAAATTGAATGCTTGATGTATTTGTAGCCTTAGATGTATGGTATGTGGTCATTGTTGACTTAAGCCATTTTTAATGCTAGCTTTCTGGATGGCCAATTGGGGGTTTTCATTAATTAGTGTCCACACATGCTTGCATCCCTGTTTAAGTGTCAGTAGTTTGGCTGGTATAGCCTTGGCTGGGTGCATCTTTTTTCTAAGTGCAGTGTTTTTAACTGCATAACTAGCGTTAGACTTGTTTTATTTTTATTAGTTAATTCTTCTGCTGATCTTGAATGAATTGACACCGCCTCTCTCCCTATCTACAGGTAACTGAAGTTGACAGTGACTGCAAAGTATTTCACCTCCTGTGCCTCCTTTATTAATTATAATCATAGGTAACTGAAGTTGACTGTGACTGCAAAGTATTTCACCTCCTGTGCCTCCTTTATTAATTATAATCATAGGTAACTGAAGTTGACTGTGACTGCAAAGTATTTCATCTCCTGTGCCTCCTTTATTAATTATAATCACAGGTAACTGAAGTTGACTGTGACTGCAAAGTATTTCACCTCCTGTGCCTCCTTTATTAATTATAATCATAGGTAACTGAAGTTGACTGTGACTGCAAAGTATTTCACCTCCTGTGTCTCCTTTATTAATTATAATCATAGGTAACTGAAGTTGACTGTGACTGCAAAGTATTTCACCTCCTGTGCCTCCTTTATTAATTATAATCATAGGTAACTAGCTTATTCTTTACTGAATCATTATGCTATAGTTTCTAATGCCTTATGATTTGAAATAGTTAAATTGTATTAAGGATTCTCTCGGTCTATTGACTAAATTGAATGCTTGATGTATTTGTAGCCTTAGATGTATGGTATGTGGTCATTGTTGACTTTAGCCATTTTTATTGCTAGCTTTCTCTGGCTGGCCAACTGGGGGTTTTCATTAATTAGTGTCCACACTTGCTTGCATCCCTGTTTAAGTGTCTGTAGTTTGGCTGGTATAGCCTTGGCTGGGTGCAGCTTTTTTCTAAGTGCAGTGTTTTTAAGTGCATAACTAGCGTTAGACCTGTGTTATTTTTATTAGTTAATTCTTCTGCTGATCTTGAATGAATTGACACCGCCTCTCTCCCTATCTACAGGTAACTGAAGTTGACTGTGACTGCAAAGTATTTCACCTCCTGTGCCTCCTTTATTAATTATAATCATAGGTAACTGAAGTTGACTGTGACTGCAAAGTATTTCACCTCCTGTGCCTCCTTTATTAATTATAATCATAGGTAACTGAAGTTGACTGTGACTGCAAAGTATTTCATCTCCTGTGCCTCCTTTATTAATTATAATCATAGGTAACTGAAGTTGACTGTGACTGCAAAGTATTTCACCTCCTGTGCCTCCTTTATTAATTATAATCATAGGTAACTGAAGTTTACTGTGACTGCAAAGTATTCCACCTCCTGTGCCTCCTTTATTAATTATAATCATAGGTAACTGAAGTTGACTGTGACTGCAAAGTATTTCACCTCCTGTGCCTCCTTTATTAATTATAATCATAGGTAACTAGCTTATTCTTTACTGAATCCTTATGCTATAGTTTCTAATGCCTTATGATTTGAAATAGTTAAATTGTATTAAGGATTCTCTCTGTCTATTGACTAAATTGAATGCTTGATGTATTTGTAGCCTTAGATGTATGGTATTTGGTCATTGTTGACTTAAGCCATTTTTATTGCTAGCTTTCTCTGGATGGCCAATTGGGGGTTTTCATTAATAAGTGTCCACACTTGCTTGCATCCCTGTTTAAGTGTCAGTAGTTTGGCTGGGTGCAGCTTTTTTCTAAGTGCAGTGTTTTTAAGTGCGTAACTAGCGTTAGACCTGCAATATTTTTATTAGTTAATTCTTCTGCTGATCTTGAATGAATTGACACCGCCTCTCTCACTATCTACAGGTAACTGAAGTTGACTGTGACTGCAAAGTATTCACCTCCTGTGCCTCCTTTATTAATTATAATCATAGGTAACTGAAGTTGACTGTGACTGCAAAGTATTTCACCTCCTGTGCCTCCTTTATTAATTATAATCATAGGTAACTGAAGTTGACTGTGACTGCAAAGTATTTCACCTCCTGTGCCTCCTTTATTAATTATAATCATAGGTAACTAGCTTATTCTTTACTGAATCCTTATGCTATAGTTTCTAATGCCTTATGATTTGAAACAGTTAAATTGTATTAAGGATTCTCTCGGTCTATTGATTAAATTGAATGCTTGATGTATTTGTAGCCTTAGATGTATGGTATGTGGTCATTGTTGACTTAAGCCATTTTTATTGCTAGCTTTCTCTGGATGGCCAATTGGGGTTTTTCATTAGTTAGTGTCCACAATTGCTTGCATCCCTGTTTAAGTGTCAGTAGTTTGGCTGGTAAAGCCTTGGCTGGGTGCAGCTTTTTTCTAAGTGCAGTGTTTTTAAGTGCATAACTAGCGTTAGACCTGCGTTATTTTTATTAGTTTATTCTTCTGCTGATCTTGAATGAATTGACACCACCTCTCTCACTATCTACAGGTAACTGAAGTTGACTGTGACTGCAAAGTATTTCACCTCCTGTGCCTCCTTTATTAATTATAATCATAGGTAACTGAAGTTGACTGTGACTGCAAAGTATTTCACCTCCTGTGCCTCTTTTATTAATTATAATCATAGGTAACTGAAGTTGGCTGTGACTGCAAAGTATTCACCACCTGTGCCTCCTTTATTAATTATTATCATAGGTAACTGATGTTGACTGTGACTGCAAAGTATTTCACCTCCTGTGCCTCCTTTATTAATTCTAATCATAGGTAACTAGCTTATTCTTTACTGAATCCTTATGCTATAGTTTCTAATGCCTTATGATTTGAAACAGTTAAATTGTATTAAGGATTCTCTCGGTCTGTTGACTGAATTGAATGCTTGATGTATTTGTAGCCTTAGATGTATGGTATGTGGTCATTGTTGACTTAAGCCATTTTTAATGCTAGCTTTCTGGATGGCCAATTGGGGGTTTTCATTAAATAGTGTCCACACTTGCTTGCATCCCTGTTTAAGTGTCAGTAGTTTGGCTGGTATAGCCTTGGCTGGGTGCATCTTTTTTCTAAGTGCAGTGTTTTTAACTGCATAACTAGCGTTAGACCTGTGTTATTTTTATTAGTTAATTCTTCTGCTGATCTTGAATGAATTGACACCGCCTCTCTCCCTATCTACAGGTAACTGAAGTTGACAGTGACTGCAAAGTATTTCACCTCCTGTGCCTCCTTTATTAATTATAATCATAGGTAACTGAAGTTGACTGTGACTGCAAAGTATTTCACCTCCTGTGCCTCCTTTATTAATTATAATCATAGGTCACTGAAGTTGACTGTGACTGCAAAGTATTTCACCTCCTGTGCCTCCTTTATTAATTATAATCATAGGTAACTGAAGTTGACTGTGACTGCAAAGTATTTCACCTCCTGTGTCTCCTTTATTAATTATAATCATAGGTAACTGAAGTTGACTGTGACTGCAAAGTATTTCACCTCCTGTGCCTCCTTTATTAATTATAATCATAGGTAACTAGCTTATTCTTTACTGAATCCTTATGCTATAGTTTCTAATGCCTTATGATTTGAAATAGTTAAATTGTATTAAGGATTCTCTCGGTCTATTGACTAAATTGAATGCTTGATGTATTTGTAGCCTTAGATGTATGGTATGTGGTCATTGTTGACTTTAGCCATTTTTATTGCTAGCTTTCTCTGGCTGGCCAACTGGGGGTTTTCATTAATTAGTGTCCACACTTGCTTGCATCCCTGTTTAAGTGTCTGTAGTTTGGCTGGTATAGCCTTGGCTGGGTGCAGCTTTTTTCTAAGTTCAGTGTTTTTAAGTGCATAACTAGCGTTAGACCTGCGTTATTTTTATTAGTTAATTCTTCTGCTGATCTTGAATGAATTGACACCACCTCTCTCCCTATCTACAGGTAACTGAAGTTGACTGTGACTGCAAAGTATTTCACCTCCTGTGCCTCCTTTATTAATTATAGTCATAGGTAACTGAAGTTGACTGTGACTGCAAAGTATTCCACCTCCTGTGCCTCCTTTATTAATTATAATCATAGGTAACTGAAGTTGACTGTGACTGCAAAGTATTTCACCTCCTGTGCCTCCTTTATTAATTATAATCATAGGTAACTAGCTTATTCTTTACTGAATCCTTATGCTATAGTTTCTAATGCCTTATGATTTGAAATAGTTAAATTGTATTAAGGATTCTCTCTGTCTATTGACTAAATTGAATGCTTGATGTATTTGTAGCCTTAGATGTATGGTATTTGGTCATTGTTGACTTAAGCCATTTTTATTGCTAGCTTTCTCTGGATGGCCAATTGGGGGTTTTCATTAATAAGTGTCCACACTTGCTTGCATCCCTGTTTAAGTGTCAGTAGTTTGGCTGGGTGCAGCTTTTTTCTAAGTGCAGTGTTTTTAAGTGCATAACTAGCGTTAGACCTGCAATATTTTTATTAGTTAATTCTTCTGCTGATCTTGAATGAATTGACACCGCCTCTCTCACTATCTACAGGTAACTGAAGTTGACTGTGACTGCAAAGTATTTCACCTCCTGTGCCTCCTTTATTAATTATAATCATAGGTAACTGAAGTTGACTGTGACTGCAAAGTATTCACCTCCTGTGCCTCCTTTATTAATTATAATCATAGGTAACTGAAGTTGACTGTGACTGCAAAGTATTTCACCTCCTGTGCCTCCTTTATTAATTATAATCATAGGTAACTGAAGTTGACTGTGACTGCAAAGTATTTCACCTCATGTGCCTCCTTTATTAATTATAATCATAGGTAACTAGCTTATTCTTTACTGAATCCTTATGCTATAGTTTCTAATGCCTTATGATTTGAAACAGTTAAATTGTATTAAGGATTCTCTCGGTCTATTGATTAAATTGAATGCTTGATGTATTTGTAGCCTTAGATGTATGGTATGTGGTCATTGTTGACTTAAGCCATTTTTATTGCTAGCTTTCTCTGGATGGCCAATTGGGGGTTTTCATTAGTTAGTGTCCACAATTGCTTGCATCCCTGTTTAAGTGTCAGTAGTTTGGCTGGTAAAGCCTTGGCTGGGTGCAGCTTTTTTCTAAGTGCAGTGTTTTTAAGTGCATAACTAGCGTTAGACCTGCGTTATTTTGATTAGTTTATTCTTCTGCTGATCTTGAATGAATTGACACCACCTCTCTCACTATCTACAGGTAACTGAAGTTGACTGTGACTGCAAAGTATTTCACCTCCTGTGCCTCCTTTATTAATTATAATCATAGGTAACTGAAGTTGACTGTGACTGCAAAGTATTTCACCTCCTGTGCCTCTTTTATTAATTATAATCATAGGTAACTGAAGTTGGCTGTGACTGCAAAGTATTCACCACCTGTGCCTCCTTTATTAATTATTATCATAGGTAACTGAAGTTGACTGTGACTGCAAAGTATTTCACCTCCTGTGCCTCCTTTATTAAATCTAATCATAGGTAACTAGCTTATTCTTTACTGAATCCTTATGCTATAGTTTCTAATGCCTTATGATTTGAAACAGTTAAATTGTATTAAGGATTCTCTCGGTCTATTGACTAAATTGAATGCTTGATGTATTTGTAGCCTTAGATGTATGGTATGTGGTCATTGTTGACTTAAGCCATTTTTAATGCTAGCTTTCTGGATGTCCAATTGGGTGTTTTCATTAATTAGTGTCCACACTTGCTTGCATCCCTGTTTAAGTGTCAGTAGTTTGGCTGGTATAGCCTTGGCTGGGTGCATCTTTTTCTAAGTGCAGTGTTTTTAAGTGCATAACTAGCGTTAGACCTGTGTTAGTTTTATTAGTTAATTCTTCTGCTGATCTTGAATGAATTGACACCGCCTCTCTCCCTATCTACAGGTAACTGAAGTTGACAGTGACTGCAAAGTATTTCACCTCCTGTGCCTCCTTTATTAATTATAATCATAGGTAACTGAAGTTGACTGTGACTGCAAAGTATTTCACCTCCTGTGCCTCCTTTATTAATTATAATCATAGGTAACTGAAGTTGACTGTGACTGCAAAGTATTTCATCTCCTGTGCCTCCTTTATTAATTATAATCATAGGTAACTGAAGTTGACTGTGACTGCAAAGTATTTCACCTCCTGTGCCTCCTTTATTAATTATAATCATAGGTAACTGAAGTTGACTGTGACTGCAAAGTATTTCACCTCATGTGCCTCCTTTATTAATTATAATCATAGGTAACTAGCTTATTCTTTACTGAATCCTTATGCTATAGTTTCTAATGCCTTATGATTTGAAACAGTTAAATTGTATTAAGGATTCTCTCAGTCTATTGATTAAATTGAATGCTTGATGTATTTGTAGCCTTAGATGTATGGTATGTGGTCATTGTTGACTTTAGCCGTTTTAATTGCTAGCTTTCTCTGGCTGGCCAACTGGGGGTTTTCATTAATTAGTGTCCACACTTGCTTGCATTCCTTTTTAAGTGTCTGTAGTTTGGCTGGTATAGCGTTGGCTGGGTGCAGCTTTTTTCTAAGTGCAGTGTTTTTAAGTGCATAACTAGCGTTAGACCTGCGATATTTTTATTAGTTAATTCTTCTGCTGATCTTGAATGAATTGACACCGCCTCTCTCACTATCTACAGGTAACTGAAGTTGACTGTGACTGCAAAGTATTTCACCTCCTGTGCCTCCTTTATTAATTATAATCATAGGTAACTGAAGTTGACTGTGACTGCAAAGTATTCACCTCCTGTGCCTCCTTTATTAATTATAATCATAGGTAACTGAAGTTGACTGTGACTGCAAAGTATTTCACCTCCTGTGCCTCCTTTATTAATTATAATCATAGGTAACTGAAGTTGACTGTGACTGCAAAGTATTTCACCTCATGTGCCTCCTTTATTAATTATAATCATAGGTAACTAGCTTATTCTTTACTGAATCCTTATGCTATAGTTTCTAATGCCTTATGATTTGAAACAGTTAAATTGTATTAAGGATTCTCTCAGTCTATTGATTAAATTGAATGCTTGATGTATTTGTAGCCTTAGATGTATGGTATGTGGTCATTGTTGACTTAAGCCATTTTTATTGCTAGCTTTCTCTGGATGGCCAATTGGGGGTTTTCATTAGTTAGTGTCCACAATTGCTTGCATCCCTGTTTAAGTGTCAGTAGTTTGGCTGGTAAAGCCTTGGCTGGGTGCAGCTTTTTTCTAAGTGCAGTGTTTTTAAGTGCATAACTAGCGTTAGACCTGCGTTATTTTTATTAGTTTATTCTTCTGCTGATCTTGAATGAATTGACACCACCTCTCTCACTATCTACAGGTAACTGAAGTTGACTGTGACTGCAAAGTATTTCACCTCCTGTGGCTCCTTTATTAATTATAATCATAGGTAACTGAAGTTGACTGTGACTGCAAAGTATTTCACCTCCTGTGCCTCTTTTATTAATTATAATCATAGGTAACTAGCTTATTCTTTACTGAATCCTTATGCTATAGTTTCTAATGCCTTATGATTTGAAATAGTTAAATTGTATTAAGGATTCTCTCTGTCTATTGACTAAATTGAATGCTTGATGTATTTGTAGCCTTAGATGTATGGTATTTGGTCATTGTTGACTTAAGCCATTTTTATTGCTAGCTTTCTCTGGATGGCCAATTGGGGGTTTTCATTAATAAGTGTCCACACTTGCTTGCATCCCTATTTAAGTGTCAGTAGTTTGGCTGGGTGCAGCTTTTTTCTAAGTGCAGTGTTTTTAAGTGCGTAACTAGCGTTAGACCTGCAATATTTTTATTAGTTAATTCTTCTGCTGATCTTGAATGAATTGACACCGCCTCTCTCACAATCTACAGGTAACTGAAGTTGACTGTGACTGCAAAGTATTTCACCTCCTGTGCCTCCTTTATTAATTATAATCATAGGTAACTGAAGTTGACTGTGACTGCAAAGTATTCACTTCCTGTGCCTCCTTTATTAATTATAATCATAGGTAACTGAAGTTGACTGTGACTGCAAAGTATTTCACCTCCTGTGCCTCCTTTATTAATTATAATCATAGGTAACTGAAGTTGACTGTGACTGCAAAGTATTTCACCTCCTGTGCCTCCTTTATTAATTATAATCATAGGTAACTAGCTTATTCTTTACTGAATCCTTATGCTATAGTTTCTAATGCCTTATGATTTGAAACAGTTAAATTGTATTAAGGATTCTCTCGGTCTATTGATTAAATTGAATGCTTGATGTATTTGTAGCCTTAGATGTATGGTATGTGGTCATTGTTGACTTAAGCCATTTTTATTGCTAGCTTTCTCTGGATGGCCAATTGGGGGTTTTCATTAGTTAGTGTCCACAATTGCTTGCATCCCTGTTTAAGTGTCAGTAGTTTGGCTGGTAAAGCCTTGGCTGGGTGCAGCTTTTTTCTAAGTGCAGTGTTTTTAAGTGCATAACTAGCGTTAGACCTGCGTTATTTTTATTAGTTTATTCTTCTGCTGATCTTGAATGAATTGACACCACCTCTCTCACTATCTACAGGTAACTGAAGTTGACTGTGACTGCAAAGTATTTCACCTCCTGTGCCTCCTTTATTAATTATAATCATAGGTAACTGAAGTTGACTGTGACTGCAAAGTATTTCACCTCCTGTGCCTCTTTTATTAATTATAATCATAGGTAACTGAAGTTGGCTGTGACTGCAAAGTATTCACCACCTGTGCCTCCTTTATTAATTATTATCATAGGTAACTGATGTTGACTGTGACTGCAAAGTATTTCACCTCCTGTGCCTCCTTTATTAATTCTAATCATGGGTAACTAGCTTATTCTTTACTGAATCCTTATGCTATAGCTTCTAATGCCTTATGATTTGAAACAGTTAAATTGTATTAAGGATTCTCTCGGTCTATTGACTGAATTGAATGCTTGATGTATTTGTAGCCTTAGATGTATGGCATGTGGTCATTGTTGACTTAAGCCATTTTTAATGCTAGCTTTCTGGATGGCCAATTGGGGGTTTTCATTAATTAGTGTCCACACTTGCTTGCATCCCTGTTTAAGTGTCAGTAGTTTGGCTGGTATAGCCTTGGCTGGGTGCATCTTTTTTCTAAGTGCAGTGTTTTTAAGTGCATAACTAGCGTTAGACCTGTGTTATTTTTATTAGTTAATTCTTCTGCTGATCTTGAATGAATTGACACCGCCTCTCTCCCTATCTACAGGTAACTGAAGTTGACAGTGACTGCAAAGTATTTCACCTCCTGTGCCTCCTTTATTAATTATAATCATAGGTAACTGAAGTTGACTGTGACTGCAAAGTATTTCACCTCCTGTGCCTCCTTTATTAATTATAATCATAGGTAACTGAAGTTGACTGTGACTGCAAAGAATTTCATCTCCTGTGCCTCCTTTATTAATTATAATCATAGGTAACTGAAGTTGACTGTGACTGCAAAGTATTTCACCTCCTGTGCCTCCTTTATTAATTATAATCATAGGTAACTGAAGTTGACTGTGACTGCAAAGTATTTCACCTCCTGTGTCTCCTTTATTAATTATAATCATAGGTAACTGAAGTTGACTGTGACTGCAAAGTATTTCACCTCCTGTGCCTCCTTTATTAATTATAATCATAGGTAACTACCTTATTCTTTACTGAATCCTTATGCTATAGTTTCTAATGCCTTATGATTTGAAATAGTTAAATTGTATTAAGGATTCTCTCGGTCTATTGACTAAATTGAATGCTTGATGTATTTGTAGCCTTAGATGTATGGTATGTGGTCATTGTTGACTTTAGCCATTTTTATTGCTAGCTTTCTCTGGCTGGCCAACTGGGGGTTTTCATTAATTAGTGTCCACACTTGCTTGCATCCCTGTTTAAGTGTCTGTAGTTTGGCTGGTATAGCCTTGGCTTGGTGCAGCTTTTTTCTAAGTGCAGTGTTTTTAAGTGCATAACTAGCGTTAGACCTGCGTTATTTTTATTAGTTAATTCTTCTGCTGATCTTGAATGAATTGACACCACCTCTCTCCCTATCTACAGGTAACTGAAGTTGACTGTGACTGCAAAGTATTTCACCTCCTGTGCCTCCTTTATTAATTATAATCCTAGGTAACTGAAGTTGACTGTGACTGCAAAGTATTTCATCTCCTGTGCCTCCTTTATTAATTATAATCATAGGTAACTGAAGTTGACTGTGACTGCAAAGTATTTCACCTCCTGTGCCTCCTTTATTAATTATAATCATAGGTAACTGAAGTTGACTGTGACTGCAAAGTATTTCACCTCCTGTGTCTCCTTTATTAATTATAATCATAGGTAACTGAAGTTGACTGTGACTGCAAAGTATTTCACCTCCTGTGCCTCCTTGATTAATTATAATCATAGGTAACAAGCTTATTCTTTACTGAATCCTTATGCTATAGTTTCTAATGCCTTATGATTTGAAATAGTTAAATTGTATTAAGGATTCTCTCGGTCTATTGACTAAATTGAATGCTTGATGTATTTGTAGCCTTAGATGTATGGTATGTGGTCATTGTTGACTTTAGCCATTTTTATTGCTAGCTTTCTCTGGCTGGCCAACTGGGGGTTTTCATTAATTAGTGTCCACACTTGCTTGCATCCCTGTTTAAGTGTCTGTAGTTTGGCTGGTATAGCCTTGGCTGGGTGCAGCTTTTTTCTAAGTGCAGTGTTTTTAAGTGCATAACTAGCATTAGACCTGCATTATTTTTATTAGTTAATTCTTCTGCTGATCTTGAATGAATTGACACCACCTCTCTCCCTATCTACAGGTAACTGAAGTTGACTGTGACTGCAAAGTATTTCACCTCCTGTGCCTCCTTTATTAATTATAGTCATAGGTAACTGAAGTTGACTGTGACTGCAAAGTATTTCACCTCCTGTGCCTCCTTTATTAATTATAATCATAGGTAACTGAAGTTGACTGTGACTGCAAAGTATTTCACCTCCTGTGCCTCCTTTATTAATTATAATCATAGGTAACTAGCTTATTCTTTACTGAATCCTTATGCTATAGTTTCTAATGCCTTATGATTTGAAATAGTTAAATTGTATTAAGGATTCTCTCTGTCTATTGACTAAATTGAATGCTTGATGTATTTGTAGCCTTAGATGTATGGTATTTGGTCATTGTTGACTTAAGCCATTTTTATTGCTAGCTTTCTCTGGATGGCCAATTGGGGGTTTTCATTAATAAGTGTCCACACTTGCTTCCATCCCTGTTTAAGTGTCAGTAGTTTGGCTGGGTGCAGCTTTTTTCTAAGTGCAGTGTTTTTAAGTGCATAACTAGCGTTAGACCTGTGATATTTTTATTAGTTAATTCTTCTGCTGATCTTGAATGAATTGACACCGCCTCTCTCACTATCTACAGGTAACTGAAGTTGACTGTGACTGCAAAGTATTTCACCTCCTGTGCCTCCTTTATTAATTATAATCATAGGTAACTGAAGTTAACTGTGACTGCAAAGTATTCACCTCCTGTGCCTCCTTTATTAATTATAATCATAGGTAACTGAAGTTGACTGTGACTGCAAAGTATTTCACCTCCTGTGCCTCCTTTATTAATTATAATCATAGGTAACTGAAGTTGACTGTGACTGCAAAGTATTTCACCTCATGTGCCTCCTTTATTAATTATAATCATAGGTAACTAGCTTATTCTTTACTGAATCCTTATGCTATAGTTTCTAATGCCTTATGATTTGAAACAGTTAAATTGTATTAAGGATTCTCTCGGTCTATTGATTAAATTGAATGCTTGATGTGTTTGTAGCCTTAGATGTATGGTATGTGGTCATTGTTGACTTAAGCCAATTTTTTTGCTAGCTTTCTCTGGATGGCCAATTGGGGGTTTTCATTAGTTAGTGTCCACAATTGCTTGCATCCCTGTTTAAGTGTCAGTAGTTTGGCTGGTAAAGCCTTGGCTGGGTGCAGCTTTTTTCTAAGTGCAGTGTTTTTAAGTGCATAACTAGCGTTAGACCTGCGTTATTTTTATTAGTTTATTCTTCTGCTGATCTTGAATGAATTTACACCACCTCTCTCACTATCTACAGGTAACTGAAGTTGACTGTGACTGCAAAGTATTTCACCTCCTGTGCCTCCTTTATTAATTATAATCATAGGTAACTGAAGTTGACTGTGACTGCAAAGTATTTCACCTCCTGTGCCTCTTTTATTAATTATAATCATAGGTAACTGAAGTTGGCTGTGACTGCAAAGTATTCACCACCTGTGCCTCCTTTATTAATTATTATCATAGGTAACTGATGTTGACTGTGACTGCAAAGTATTTCACCTCCTGTGCCTCCTTTATTAATTCTAATCATAGGTAACTAGCTTATTCTTTACTGAATCCTTATGCTATAGTTTCTAATGCCTTATGATTTGAAACAGTTAAATTGTATTAAGGATTCTCTCGGTCTATTGACTAAATTGAATGCTTGATGCATTTGTAGCCTTAGATGTATGGTATGTGGTCATTGTTGACTTAAGCCATTTTTAATGCTAGCTTTCTGGATGGCCAATTGGGGGTTTTCATTAATTAGTGTCCACACTTGCTTGCATCCCTGTTTAAGTGTCAGTAGTTTGGCTGGTATAGCCTTGGCTGGGTGCATCTTTTTCTAAGTGCAGTGTTTTTAAGTGCATAACTAGCGTTAGACCTGTGTTAGTTTTATTAGTTAATTCTTCTGCTGATCTTGAATGAATTGACACCGCCTTTCTCCCTATCTACAGGTAACTGAAGTTGACAGTGACTGCAAAGTATTTCACCTCCTGTGCCTCCTTTATTAATTATAATCATAGGTAACTGAAGTTGACTGTGACTGCAAAGTATTTCACCTCCTGTGCCTCCTTTATTAATTATAATCATAGGTAACTGAAGTTGACTGTGACTGCAAAGAATTTCATCTCCTGTGCCTCCTTTATTAATTATAATCATAGGTAACTGAAGTTGACTGTGACTGCAAAGTATTTCACCTCCTGTGCCTCCTTTATTAATTATAATCATAGGTAACTGAAGTTGACTGTGACTGCAAAGTATTTCACCTCCTGTGTCTCCTTTATTAATTATAATCATAGGTAACTGAAGTTGACTGTGACTGCAAAGTATTTCACCTCCTGTGCCTCCTTTATTAATTATAATCATAGGTAACTAGCTTATTCTTTACTGAATCCTTATGCTATAGTTTCTAATGCCTTATGATTTGAAATAGTTAAATTGTATTAAGGATTCTCTCGGTCTATTGACTAAATTGAATGCTTGATGTATTTGTAGCCTTAGATGTATGGTATGTGGTCATTGTTGACTTTAGCCATTTTTATTGCTAGCTTTCTCTGGCTGGCCAACTGGGGGTTTTCATTACTTAGTGTCCACACTTGCTTGCATCCCTGTTTAAGTGTCTGTAGTTTGGCTGGTATAGCCTTGGCTTGGTGCAGCTTTTTTCTAAGTGCAGTGTTTTTAAGTGCATAACTAGCGTTAGACCTGCGTTATTTTTATTAGTTAATTCTTCTGCTGATCTTGAATGAATTGACACCACCTCTCTCCCTATCTACAGGTAACTGAAGTTGACTGTGACTGCAAAGTATTTCACCTCCTGTGCCTCCTTTATTAATTATAATCCTAGGTAACTGAAGTTGACTGTGACTGCAAAGTATTTCATCTCCTGTGCCTCCTTTATTAATTATAATCATAGGTAACTGAAGTTGACTGTGACTGCAAAGTATTTCACCTCCTGTGCCTCTTTTATTAATTATAATCATAGGTAACTGAAGTTGACTGTGACTGCAAAGTATTTCACCTCCTGTGTCTCCTTTATTAATTATAATCATAGGTAACTGAAGTTGACTGTGACTGCAAAGTATTTCACCTCCTGTGCCTCCTTGATTAATTATAATCATAGGTAACAAGCTTATTCTTTACTGAATCCTTATGCTATAGTTTCTAATGCCTTATGATTTGAAATAGTTACATTGTATTAAGGATTCTCTCGGTCTATTGACTAAATTGAATGCTTGATGTATTTGTAGCCTTAGATGTATGGTATGTGGTCATTGTTGACTTTAGCCATTTTTATTGCTAGCTTTCTCTGGCTGGCCAACTGGGGGTTTTCATTAATTAGTGTCCACACTTGCTTGCATCCCTGTTTAAGTGTCTGTAGTTTGACTGGTATAGCCTTGGCTGGGTGCAGCTTTTTTCTAAGTGCAGTGTTTTTAAGTGCATAACTAGCGTTAGACCTGCATTATTTTTATTAGTTAATTCTTCTGCTGATCTTGAATGAATTGACACCACCTCTCTCCCTATCTACAGGTAACTGAAGTTGACTGTGACTGCAAAGTATTTCACCTCCTGTGCCTCCTTTATTAATTATAGTCATAGGTAACTGAAGTTGACTGTGACTGCAAAGTATTTCACCTCCTGTGCCTCCTTTATTAATTATAATCATAGGTAACTGAAGTTGACTGTGACTGCAAAGTATTTCACCTCCTGTGCCTCCTTTATTAATTATAATCATAGGTAACTAGCTTATTCTTTACTGAATCCTTATGCTATAGTTTCTAATGCCTTATGATTTGAAATAGTTAAATTGTATTAAGGATTCTCTCTGTCTATTGACTAAATTGAATGCTTGATGTATTTGTAGCCTTAGATGTATGGTATTTGGTCATTGTTGACTTAAGCCATTTTTATTGCTAGCTTTCTCTGGATGGCCAATTGGGGGTTTTCATTAATAAGTGTCCACACTTGCTTGCATCCCTGTTTAAGTGTCAGTAGTTTGGCTGGGTGCAGCTTTTTTCTAAGTGCAGTGTTTTTAAGTGCATAACTAGCGTTAGACCTGCGATATTTTTATTAGTTAATTCTTCTGCTGATCTTGAATGAATTGACACCGCCTCTCTCACTATCTACAGGTAACTGAAGTTGACTGTGACTGCAAAGTATTTCACCTCCTGTGCCTCCTTTATTAATTATAATCATAGGTAACTGAAGTTGACTGTGACTGCAAAGTATTCACCTCCTGTGCCTCCTTTATTAATTATAATCATAGGTAACTGAAGTTGACTGTGACTGCAAAGTATTTCACCTCCTGTGCCTCCTTTATTAATTATAATCATAGGTAACTGAAGTTGACTGTGACTGCAAAGTATTTCACCTCATGTGCCTCCTTTATTAATTATAATCATAGGTAACTAGCTTATTCTTTACTGAATCCTTATGCTATAGTTTCTAATGCCTTATGATTTGAAACAGTTAAATTGTATTAAGGATTCTCTCGGTCTATTGATTAAATTGAATGCTTGATGTGTTTGTAGCCTTAGATGTATGGTATGTGGTCATTGTTGACTTAAGCCATTTTTATTGCTAGCTTTCTCTGGATGGCCAATTGGGGGTTTTCATTAGTTAGTGTCCACAATTGCTTGCATCCCTGTTTAAGTGTCAGTAGTTTGGCTGGTAAAGCCTTGGCTGGGTGCAGCTTTTTTGTAAGTGCAGTGTTTTTAAGTGCATAACTAGCGTTAGACCTGCGTTATTTTTATTAGTTTATTCTTCTGCTGATCTTGAATGAATTGACACCACCTCTCTCACTATCTACAGGTAACTGAAGTTGACTGTGACTGCAAAGTATTTCACCTCCTGTGGCTCCTTTATTAATTATAATCATAGGTAACTGAAGTTGACTGTGACTGCAAAGTATTTCACCTCCTGTGCCTCTTTTATTAATTATAATCATAGGTAACTGAAGTTGGCTGTGACTGCAAAGTATTCACCACCTGTGCCTCCTTTATTAATTATTATCATAGGTAACTGAAGTTGACTGTGACTGCAAAGTATTTCACCTCCTGTGCCTCCTTTATTAATTCTAATCATAGGTAACTAGCTTATTCTTTACTGAATCCTTATGCTATAGTTTCTAATGCCTTATGATTTGAAACAGTTAAATTGTATTAAGGATTCTCTCGGTCTATTGACTAAATTGAATGCTTGATGTATTTGTAGCCTTAGATGTATGGTATCTGGTCATTGTTGACTTAAGCCATTTTTAATGCTTGCTTTCTGGATGTCCAATTGGGGGTTTTCATTAATTAGTGTCCACACTTGCTTGCATCCCTGTTTAAGTGTCAGTAGTTTGGCTGGTATAGCCTTGGCTGGGTGCATCTTTTTCTAAGTGCAGTGTTTTTAAGTGCATAACTAGCGTTAGACCTGTGTTAGTTTTATTAGTTAATTCTTCTGCTGATCTTGAATGAATTGACACCGCCTCTCTCCCTATCTACAGGTAACTGAAGTTGACAGTGACTGCAAAGTATTTCACCTCCTGTGCCTCCTTTATTAATTATAATCATAGGTAACTGAAGTTGACTGTGACTGCAAAGTATTTCACCTCCTGTGCCTCCTTTATTAATTATAATCATAGGTAACTGAAGTTGACTGTGACTGCAAAGTATTTCATCTCCTGTGCCTCCTTTATTAATTATAATCATAGGTAACTGAAGTTGACTGTGACTGCAAAGTATTTCACCTCCTGTGCCTCCTTTATTAATTATAATCATAGGTAACTGAAGTTGACTGTGACTGCAAAGTATTTCACCTCCTGTGTCTCCTTTATTAATTATAATCTTAGGTAACTGAAGTTGACTGTGACTGCAAAGTATTTCACCTCCTGTGCCTCCTTTAATAATTATAATCATAGGTAACTAGCTTATTCTTTACTGAATCCTTATGCTATAGTTTCTAATGCCTTATGATTTGAAATAGTTAAATTGTATTAAGGATTCTCTCGGTCTATTGACTAAATTGAATGCTTGATGTATTTGTAGCCTTAGATGTATGGTATGTGGTCATTGTTGACTTTAGCCATTTTTATTGCTAGCTTTCTCTGGCTGGCCAACTGGGGGTTTTCATTAATTAGTGTCCACACTTGCTTGCATTCCTTTTTAAGTGTCTGTAGTTTGGCTGGTATAGCGATGGCTGGGTGCAGCTTTTTTCTAAGTGCAGTGTTTTTAAGTGCATAACTAGCGTTAGACCTGCGATATTTTTATTAGTTAATTCTTCTGCTGATCTTGAATGAATTGACACCGCCTCTCTCACTATCTACAGGTAACTGAAGTTGACTGTGACTGCAAAGTATTTCACCTCCTGTGCCTCCTTTATTAATTATAATCATAGGTAACTGAAGTTGACTGTGACTGCAAAGTATTCACCTCCTGTGCCTCCTTTATTAATTATAATCATAGGTAACTGAAGTTGACTGTGACTGCAAAGTATTTAACCTCCTGTGCCTCCTTTATTAATTATAATCATAGGTAACTGAAGTTGACTGTGACTGCAAAGTATTTCACCTCATGTGCCTCCTTTATTAATTATAATCATAGGTAACTAGCTTATTCTTTACTGAATCCTTATGCTATAGTTTCTAATGCCTTATGATTTGAAACAGTTAAATTGTATTAAGGATTCTCTCAGTCTATTGATTAAATTGAATGCTTGATGTATTTGTAGCCTTAGATGTATGGTATGTGGTCATTGTTGACTTAAGCCATTTTTATTGCTAGCTTTCTCTGGATGGCCAATTGGGGGTTTTCATTAGTTAGTATCCACAATTGCTTGCATCCCTGTTTAAGTGTCAGTAGTTTGGCTGGTAAAGCCTTGGCTGGGTGCAGCTTTTTTCTAAGTGCAGTGTTTTTAAGTGCATAACTAGCGTTAGACCTGCGTTATTTTTATTAGTTTATTCTTCTGCTGATCTTGAATGAATTGACACCACCTCTCTCATTATCTACAGGTAACTGAAGTTGACTGTGACTGCAAAGTATTTCACCTCCTTTGCCTCCTTTATTAATTATAATCATAGGTAACTGAAGTTGACTGTGACTGTAAAGTATTTCACCTCCTGTGCCTCTTTTATTCATTATAATCATAGGTAACTGAAGTTGGCTGTGACTGCAAAGTATTCACCATCTGTGCCTCCTTTATTAATTATTATCATAGGTAACTGAAGTTGACTGTGACTGCAAAGTATTTCACCTCCTGTGCCTCCTTTATTAATTCTAATCATAGGTAACTAGCTTATTCTTTACTGAATCCTTATGCTATAGTTTCTAATTCCTTATGATTTGAAACAGTTAAATTGTATTAAGGATTCTCTCGGTCTATTGACTAAATTGAATGCTTGATGTATTTGTAGCCTTAGATGTATGGTATGTGGTCATTGTTGACTTAAGCCATTTTTAATGATAGCTTTCTGGATGGCCAATTGGGGGTTTTCATTAATTAGTGTCCACACTTGCTTGCATCCCTGTTTAAGTGTCAGTAGTTTGGCTGGTATAGCCTTGGCTGGGTGCATCTTTTTTCTAAGTGCAGTGTTTTTAAGTGCATAACTAGCGTTAGACCTGTGTTATTTTTATTAGTTAATTCTTCTGCTGATCTTGAATGAATTGACACCGCCTCTCTCCCTATCTACAGGTAACTGAAGTTGACAGTGACTGCAAAGTATTTCACCTCCTGTGCCTCCTTTATTAATTATAATCATAGGTAACTGAAGTTGACTGTGACTGCAAAGTATTTCACCTCCTGTGCCTCCTTTATTAATTATAATCATAGGTAACTGAAGTTGACTGTGACTGCAAAGAATTTCATCTCCTGTGCCTCCTTTATTAATTATAATCATAGGTAACTGAAGTTGACTGTGACTGCAAAGTATTTCACCTCCTGTGCCTCCTTTATTAATTATAATCATAGGTAACTGAAGTTGACTGTGACTGCAAAGTATTTCACCTCCTGTGTCTCCTTTATTAATTATAATCATAGGTAACTGAAGTTGACTGTGACTGCAAAGTATTTCACCTCCTGTGCCTCCTTTATTAATTATAATCATAGGTAACTAGCTTATTCTTTACTGAATCCTTATGCTATAGTTTCTAATGCCTTATGATTTGAAATAGTTAAATTGTATTAAGGATTCTCTCGGTCTATTGACTAAATTGAATGCTTGATGTATTTGTAGCCTTAGATGTATGGTATGTGGTCATTGTTGACTTTAGCCATTTTTATTGCTAGCTTTCTCTGGCTGGCCAACTGGGGGTTTTCATTAATTAGTGTCCACACTTGCTTGCATCCCTGTTTAAGTGTCTGTAGTTTGGCTGGTATAGCCTTGGCTGGGTGCAGCTTTTTTCTAAGTGCAGTGTTTTTAAGTGCATAACTAGCGTTAGACCTGTGTTATTTTTATTAGTTAATTCTTCTGCTGATCTTGAATGAATTGACACCGCCTCTCTCCCTATCTACAGGTAACTGAAGTTGACTGTGACTGCAAAGTATTTCACCTCCTGTGCCTCCTTTATTAATTATAATCATAGGTAACTGAAGTTGACTGTGACTGCAAAGTATTTCACCTCCTGTGCCTCCTTTATTAATTATAATCATAGGTAACTGAAGTTGACTGTGACTGCAAAGTATTTAATCTCCTGTGCCTCCTTTATTAATTATAATCATAGGTAACTGAAGTTGACTGTGACTGCAAAGTATTTCACCTCCTGTGCCTCCTTTATTAATTATAATCATAGGTAACTGAAGTTGACTGTGACTGCAAAGTATTTCACCTCCTGTGCCTCCTTTATTAATTATAATCATAGGTAACTGAAGTTGACTGTGACTGCAAAGTATTTCACCTCCTGTGCCTCCTTTATTAATTATAATCATAGGTAACAAGCTTATTCTTTACTGAATCCTTATGCTATAGTTTCTAATGCCTTATGATTTGAAATAGTTAAATTGTATTAAGGATTCTCTCGGTCTATTGACTAAATTGAATGCTTGATGTATTTGTAGCCTTAGATGTATGGTATGTGGTCATTGTTGACTTTAGCCATTTTTATTGCTAGCTTTCTCTGGCTGGCCAACTGGGGGTTTTCATTAATTAGTGTCCACACTTGCTTGCATCCCTGTTTAAGTGTCTGTAGTTTGGCTGGTATAGCCTTGGCTGGGTGCAGCAATTTTCTAAGTGCAGTGTTTTTAAGTGCATAACTAGCGTTAGACCTGCGTTATTTTTATTAGTTAATTCTTCTGCTGATCTTGAATGAATTGACACCACCTCTCTCCCTATCTACAGGTAACAGAAGTTGACTGTGACTGCAAAGTATTTCACCTCCTGTGCCTCCTTTATTAATTATAATCATAGGTAACTGAAGTTGACTGTGACTGCAAAGTATTTCACCTCCTGTGCCTCCTTTATTAATTATAGTCATAGGTAACGGAAGTTGACTGTGACTGCAAAGTATTTCACCTCCTGTGCCTCCTTTATTAATTATAATCATAGGTAACTG
The DNA here is from genome assembly GCA_031769625.1 of Taudactylus pleione. Lineage (NCBI taxonomy): Eukaryota > Metazoa > Chordata > Amphibia > Anura > Myobatrachidae > Taudactylus > Taudactylus pleione. Next base: position 5,090,746 of record JAUIMM010000384.1, read on the forward strand.
AAGTTGACTGTGACGGCAAAGTATTTCACCTCCTGTGCCTCCTTTATTAATTATAATCATAGGTAACTAGCTTATTCTTTACTGAATCCTTATGCTATAGTTTCTAATGCCTTATGATTTGAAATAGTTAAATTGTATTAAGGATTCTCTCTGTCTATTGACTAAATTGAATGCTTGATGTATTTGTAGCCTTAGATGTATGGTATTTGGTCATTGTTGACTTAAGCCATTTTTATTGCTAGCTTTCTCTGGATGGCCAATTGGGGGTTTTCATTAATAAGTGTCCACACTTGCTTGCATCCCTGTTTAAGTGTCAGTAGTTTGGCTGGGTGCAGCTTTTTTCTAAGTGCAGTGTTTTTAAGTGCATAACTAGCGTTAGACCTGCGTTATTTTTATTAGTTTATTCTTCTGCTGATCTTGAATGAATTGACACCACCTCTCTCACTGTCTACAGGTAACTGAAGTTGACTGTGACTGCAAAGTATTTCACCTCCTGTGCCTCCTTTATTAATTATAATCATAGGTAACTGAAGTTGACTGTGACTGCAAAGTATTTCACCTCCTGTGCCTTTTTTATTAATTATAATCATAGGTAACTGAAGTTGGCTGTGACTGCAAAGTTTTCACCACCTGTGCCTCCTTTATTAATTATAATCATAGGTAACTGAAGTTGACTGTGACTGCAAAGTATTTCATCTCCTGTGCCTCCTTTATTAATTATAATCATAGGTAACTGAAGTTGACTGTGACTGCAAAGTATTTCACCTCCTGTGCCTCCTTTATTAATTATAATCATAGGTAACTGAAGTTGACTGTGACTGCAAAGTATTCACATCCTGTGCCTCCTTTATTAATTATAATCATAGGTAACTGAAGTTGACTGTGACTGCAAAGTATTTCACCTCCTGTGCCTCCTTTATTAATTATAATCATAGGTAACTGAAGTTGACTGTGACTGCAAAGTATTTCACCTCATGTGCCTCCTTTATTAATTATAATCATAGGTAACTAGCTTATTCTTTACTGAATCCTTATGCTATAGTTTCTAATGCCTTATGATTTGAAATAGTTAAATTGTATTAAGGATTCTCTCTTTCTATTGACTAAATTGAATGCTTGATGTATTTGTAGCCTTAGATGTATGGTATTTGGTCATTGTTGACTTAAGCCATTTTTATTGCTAGCTTTCTCTGGATGGCCAATTGGGGGATTTCATTAATAAGTGTCCACACTTGCTTGCATCCCTGTTTAAGTGTCAGTAGTTTGGCTGGGTGCAGCTTTTTTCTAAGTGCAGTGTTTTTAAGTGCATAACTAGCGTTAGACCTGCGATATTTTTATTAGTTAATTCATCTGCTGATCTTGAATGAATTGACACCGCCTCTCTCACTATCTACAGGTAACTGAAGTTGACTGTGACTGCAAAGTATTTCACCTCCTGTGCCTCCTTTATTAATTATAATCATAGGTAACTGAAGTTGACTGTGACTGCAAAGTATTCACCTCCTGTGCCTCCTTTTTTAATTATAATCATAGGTAACTGAAGTTGACTGTGACTGCAAAGTATTTCACCTCCTGTGCCTCCTTTATTAATTATAATCATAGGTAACTGAAGTTGACTGTGACTGCAAAGTATTTCACCTCCTGTGTCTCCTTTATTAATTATAATCATAGGTAACTGAAGTTGACTGTGACTGCAAAGTATTTCACCTCCTGTGCCTCCTTTATTAATTATAATCATAGGTAACTAGCTTATTCTTTACTGAATCCTTATGCTATAGTTTCTAATGCCTTATGATTTGAAATAGTTAAATTGTATTAAGGATTCTCTAGGTCTATTGACTAAATTGAATGCTTGATGTATTTGTAGCCTTAGATGTATGGTATGTGGTCATTGTTGACTTTAGCCATTTTTATTGCTAGCTTTCTCTGGCTGGCCAACTGGGGGTTTTCATTAATTAGTGTCCACACTTGCTTGCATTCCTTTTTAAGTGTCTGTAGTTTGGCTGGTATAGCGATGGCTGGGTGCAGCTTTTTTCTAAGTGCAGTGTTTTTAAGTGCATAACTAGCGTTAGACCTGCGATATTTTTATTAGTTAATTCTTCTGCTGATCTTGAATGAATTGACACCGCCTCTCTCACTATCTACAGGTAACTGAAGTTGACTGTGACTGCAAAGTATTTCACCTCCTGTGCCTCCTTTATTAATTATAATCATAGGTAACTGAAGTTGACTGTGACTGCAAAGTATTCACCTCCTGTGCCTCCTTTATTAATTATAATCATAGGTAACTGAAGTTGACTGTGACTGCAAAGTATTTCACCTCCTGTGCCTCCTTTATTAATTATAATCATAGGTAACTGAAGTTGACTGTGACTGCAAAGTATTTCACCTCATGTGCCTCCTTTATTAATTATAATCATAGGTAACTAGCTTATTCTTTACTGAATCCTTATGCTATAGTTTCTAATGCCTTATGATTTGAAACAGTTAAATTGTATTAAGGATTCTCTCAGTCTATTGATTAAATTGAATGCTTGATGTATTTGTAGCCTTAGATGTATGGTATGTGGTCATTGTTGACTTAAGCCATTTTTATTGCTAGCTTTCTCTGGATGGCCAATTGGGGGTTTTCATTAGTTAGTATCCACAATTGCTTGCATCCCTGTTTAAGTGTCAGTAGTTTGGCTGGTAAAGCCTTGGCTGGGTGCAGCTTTTTTCTAAGTGCAGTGTTTTTAAGTGCATAACTAGCGTTAGACCTGCGTTATTTTTATTAGTTTATTCTTCTGCTGATCTTGAATGAATTGACACCACCTCTCTCATTATCTACAGGTAACTGAAGTTGACTGTGACTGCAAAGTATTTCACCTCCTTTGCCTCCTTTATTAATTATAATCATAGGTAACTGAAGTTGACTGTGACTGTAAAGTATTTCACCTCCTGTGCCTCTTTTATTCATTATAATCATAGGTAACTGAAGTTGGCTGTGACTGCAAAGTATTCACCATCTGTGCCTCCTTTATTAATTATTATCATAGGTAACTGAAGTTGACTGTGACTGCAAAGTATTTCACCTCCTGTGCCTCCTTTATTAATTCTAATCATAGGTAACTAGCTTATTCTTTACTGAATCCTTATGCTATAGTTTCTAATTCCTTATGATTTGAAACAGTTAAATTGTATTAAGGATTCTCTCGGTCTATTGACTAAATTGAATGCTTGATGTATTTGTAGCCTTAGATGTATGGTATGTGGTCATTGTTGACTTAAGCCATTTTTAATGATAGCTTTCTGGATGGCCAATTGGGGGTTTTCATTAATTAGTGTCCACACTTGCTTGCATCCCTGTTTAAGTGTCAGTAGTTTGGCTGGTATAGCCTTGGCTGGGTGCATCTTTTTTCTAAGTGCAGTGTTTTTAAGTGCATAACTAGCGTTAGACCTGTGTTATTTTTATTAGTTAATTCTTCTGCTGATCTTGAATGAATTGACACCGCCTCTCTCCCTATCTACAGGTAACTGAAGTTGACAGTGACTGCAAAGTATTTCACCTCCTGTGCCTCCTTTATTAATTATAATCATAGGTAACTGAAGTTGACTGTGACTGCAAAGTATTTCACCTCCTGTGCCTCCTTTATTAATTATAATCATAGGTAACTGAAGTTGACTGTGACTGCAAAGAATTTCATCTCCTGTGCCTCCTTTATTAATTATAATCATAGGTAACTGAAGTTGACTGTGACTGCAAAGTATTTCACCTCCTGTGCCTCCTTTATTAATTATAATCATAGGTAACTGAAGTTGACTGTGACTGCAAAGTATTTCACCTCCTGTGTCTCCTTTATTAATTATAATCATAGGTAACTGAAGTTGACTGTGACTGCAAAGTATTTCACCTCCTGTGCCTCCTTTATTAATTATAATCATAGGTAACTAGCTTATTCTTTACTGAATCCTTATGCTATAGTTTCTAATGCCTTATGATTTGAAATAGTTAAATTGTATTAAGGATTCTCTCGGTCTATTGACTAAATTGAATGCTTGATGTATTTGTAGCCTTAGATGTATGGTATGTGGTCATTGTTGACTTTAGCCATTTTTATTGCTAGCTTTCTCTGGCTGGCCAACTGGGGGTTTTCATTAATTAGTGTCCACACTTGCTTGCATCCCTGTTTAAGTGTCTGTAGTTTGGCTGGTATAGCCTTGGCTGGGTGCAGCTTTTTTCTAAGTGCAGTGTTTTTAAGTGCATAACTAGCGTTAGACCTGTGTTATTTTTATTAGTTAATTCTTCTGCTGATCTTGAATGAATTGACACCGCCTCTCTCCCTATCTACAGGTAACTGAAGTTGACTGTGACTGCAAAGTATTTCACCTCCTGTGCCTCCTTTATTAATTATAATCATAGGTAACTGAAGTTGACTGTGACTGCAAAGTATTTCACCTCCTGTGCCTCCTTTATTAATTATAATCATAGGTAACTGAAGTTGACTGTGACTGCAAAGTATTTAATCTCCTGTGCCTCCTTTATTAATTATAATCATAGGTAACTGAAGTTGACTGTGACTGCAAAGTATTTCACCTCCTGTGCCTCCTTTATTAATTATAATCATAGGTAACTGAAGTTGACTGTGACTGCAAAGTATTTCACCTCCTGTGCCTCCTTTATTAATTATAATCATAGGTAACTGAAGTTGACTGTGACTGCAAAGTATTTCACCTCCTGTGCCTCCTTTATTAATTATAATCATAGGTAACAAGCTTATTCTTTACTGAATCCTTATGCTATAGTTTCTAATGCCTTATGATTTGAAATAGTTAAATTGTATTAAGGATTCTCTCGGTCTATTGACTAAATTGAATGCTTGATGTATTTGTAGCCTTAGATGTATGGTATGTGGTCATTGTTGACTTTAGCCATTTTTATTGCTAGCTTTCTCTGGCTGGCCAACTGGGGGTTTTCATTAATTAGTGTCCACACTTGCTTGCATCCCTGTTTAAGTGTCTGTAGTTTGGCTGGTATAGCCTTGGCTGGGTGCAGCAATTTTCTAAGTGCAGTGTTTTTAAGTGCATAACTAGCGTTAGACCTGCGTTATTTTTATTAGTTAATTCTTCTGCTGATCTTGAATGAATTGACACCACCTCTCTCCCTATCTACAGGTAACAGAAGTTGACTGTGACTGCAAAGTATTTCACCTCCTGTGCCTCCTTTATTAATTATAATCATAGGTAACTGAAGTTGACTGTGACTGCAAAGTATTTCACCTCCTGTGCCTCCTTTATTAATTATAGTCATAGGTAACGGAAGTTGACTGTGACTGCAAAGTATTTCACCTCCTGTGCCTCCTTTATTAATTATAATCATAGGTAACTGAAGTTGACTGTGACTGCAAAGTATTTCACCTCCTGTGCCTCCTTTATTAATTATAATCATAGGTAACTAGCTTATTCTTTACTGAATCCTTATGCTATAGTTTCTAATGCCTTATGATTTGAAATAGTTAAATTGTATTAAGGATTCTCTCTGTCTATTGACTAAATTGAATGCTTGATGTATTTGTAGCCTTAGATGTATGGTATTTGGTCATTGTTGACTTAAGCCATTTTTATTGCTAGCTTTCTCTGGATGGCCAATTGGGGGTTTTCATTAATAAGTGTCCACACTTGCTTGCATCCCTGTTTAAGTGTCAGTAGTTTGGCTGGGTGCAGCTTTTTTCTAAGTGCAGTGTTTTTAAGTGCATAACTAGCGTTAGACCTGCGTTATTTTTATTAGTTTATTCTTCTGCTGATCTTGAATGAATTGACACCACCTCTCTCACTGTCTACAGGTAACTGAAGTTGACTGTGACTGCAAAGTATTTCACCTCCTGTGCCTCCTTTATTAATTATAATCATAGGTAACTGAAGTTGACTGTGACTGCAAAGTATTTCACCTCCTGTGCCTTTTTTATTAATTATAATCATAGGTAACTGAAGTTGGCTGTGACTGCAAAGTTTTCACCACCTGTGCCTCCTTTATTAATTATAATCATAGGTAACTGAAGTTGACTGTGACTGCAAAGTATTTCATCTCCTGTGCCTCCTTTATTAATTATAATCATAGGTAACTGAAGTTGACTGTGACTGCAAAGTATTTCACCTCCTGTGCCTCCTTTATTAATTATAATCATAGGTAACTGAAGTTGACTGTGACTGCAAAGTATTCACATCCTGTGCCTCCTTTATTAATTATAATCATAGGTAACTGAAGTTGACTGTGACTGCAAAGTATTTCACCTCCTGTGCCTCCTTTATTAATTATAATCATAGGTAACTGAAGTTGACTGTGACTGCAAAGTATTTCACCTCATGTGCCTCCTTTATTAATTATAATCATAGGTAACTAGCTTATTCTTTACTGAATCCTTATGCTATAGTTTCTAATGCCTTATGATTTGAAATAGTTAAATTGTATTAAGGATTCTCTCTTTCTATTGACTAAATTGAATGCTTGATGTATTTGTAGCCTTAGATGTATGGTATTTGGTCATTGTTGACTTAAGCCATTTTTATTGCTAGCTTTCTCTGGATGGCCAATTGGGGGATTTCATTAATAAGTGTCCACACTTGCTTGCATCCCTGTTTAAGTGTCAGTAGTTTGGCTGGGTGCAGCTTTTTTCTAAGTGCAGTGTTTTTAAGTGCATAACTAGCGTTAGACCTGCGATATTTTTATTAGTTAATTCATCTGCTGATCTTGAATGAATTGACACCGCCTCTCTCACTATCTACAGGTAACTGAAGTTGACTGTGACTGCAAAGTATTTCACCTCCTGTGCCTCCTTTATTAATTATAATCATAGGTAACTGAAGTTGACTGTGACTGCAAAGTATTCACCTCCTGTGCCTCCTTTTTTAATTATAATCATAGGTAACTGAAGTTGACTGTGACTGCAAAGTATTTCACCTCCTGTGCCTCCTTTATTAATTATAATCATAGGTAACTGAAGTTGACTGTGACTGCAAAGTATTTCACCTCCTGTGTCTCCTTTATTAATTATAATCATAGGTAACTGAAGTTGACTGTGACTGCAAAGTATTTCACCTCCTGTGCCTCCTTTATTAATTATAATCATAGGTAACTAGCTTATTCTTTACTGAATCCTTATGCTATAGTTTCTAATGCCTTATGATTTGAAATAGTTAAATTGTATTAAGGATTCTCTCGGTCTATTGACTAAATTGAATGCTTGATGTATTTGTAGCCTTAGATGTATGGTATGTGGTCATTGTTGACTTTAGCCATTTTTATTGCTAGCTTTCTCTGGCTGGCCAACTGGGGGTTTTCATTAATTAGTGTCCACACTTGCTTGCATCCCTGTTTAAGTGTCTGTAGTTTGGCTGGTATAGCCTTGGCTGGGTGCAGCTTTTTTCTAAGTGCAGTGTTTTTAAGTGCATAACTAGCGTTAGACCTGCGTTATTTTTATTAGTTAATTCTTCTGCTGATCTTGAATGAATTGACACCACCTCTCTCCCTATCTACAGGTAACTGAAGTTGACTGTGACTGCAAAGTATTTCACCTCCTGTGCCTCCTTTATTAATTATAATCATAGGTAACTGAAGTTGACTGTGACTGCAAAGTATTCACCTCCTGTGCCTCCTTTATTAATTATAATCATAGGTAACTGAAGTTGACTGTGACTGCAAAGTATTTCACCTCCTGTGCCTCCTTTATTGATTATAATCATAGGTAACTGAAGTTGACTGTGACTGCAAAGTATTTCACCTCCTGTGCCTCCTTTATTAATTATAATCATAGGTAACAAGCTTATTCTTTACTGATTCCTTATGCTATAGTTTCGAATGCCTTATGATTTGAAACAGTTAAATTGTATTAAGGATTCTCTCGGTCTATTGATTAAATTGAATGCTTGATGTATTTGTAGCCTTAGATGTATGGTATGTGGTCATTGTTGACATAAGCCATTTGTATTGCTAGCTTTCTCTGGATGGCCAATTGGGGGTTTTCATTAGTTAGTGTTCACAATTGCTTGCATCCCTGTTTAAGTGTCAGTAGTTTGGCTGGTAAAGCCTTGGCTGGGTGCAGCTTTTTTGTAAGTGCAGTGTTTTTAAGTGCATAACTAGCGTTAGACCTGCGTTATTTTTATTAGTTTATTCTTCTGCTGATCTTGAATGAATTGACACCACCTCTCTCACTGTCTACAGGTAACTGAAGTTGACTGTGACTGCAAAGTATTTCACCTCCTGTGCCTCCTTTATTAATTATAATCATAGGTAACTGAAGTTGACTGTGACTGCAAAGTATTTCACCTCCTGTGCCTCCTTTATTAATTATAGTAATAGGTAACTGAAGTTGACTGTGACTGCAAAGTATTTCACCTCCTGTGCCTCCTTTATTAATTATAATCATAGGTAACTGAAGTTGACTGTGACTGCAAAGTATTTCACCTCCTGTGCCTCCTTTATTAATTATAATCATAGGTAACTAGCTTATTATTTACTGAATCCTTATGCTATAGTTTCTAATGCCTTATGATTTGAAAAAGTTAAATTGTATTAAGGATTCTCTCTGTCTATTGACTAAATTGAATGCTTGATGTATTTGTAGCCTTAGATGTATGGTATTTGGTCATTGTTGACTTAATCCATTTTTATTGCTAGCTTTCTCTGGATGGCCAATTGGGGGTTTTCATTAATAAGTGTCCACACTTGCTTGCATCCCTGTTTAAGTGTCAGTAGTTTGGCTGGGTGCAGCTTTTTTCTAAGTGCAGTGTTTTTAAGTGCATAACTAGCGTTAGACCTGCGATATTTTTATTAGTTAATTCTTCTGCTGATCTTGAATGAATTGACACCGCCTCTCTCACTATCTACAGGTAACTGAAGTTGACTGTGACTGCAAAGTATTTCACCTCCTGTGCCTCCTTTATTAATTATAATCATAGGTAACTGAAGTTGACTGTGACTGCAAAGTATTCACCTCCTGTGCCTCCTTTATTAATTATAATCATAGGTAACTGAAGTTGACTGTGACTGCAAAGTATTTCACCTCCTGTGCCTCCTTTATTGATTATAATCATAGGTAACTGAAGTTGACTGTGACTGCAAAGTATTTCACCTCCTGTGCCTCCTTTATTAATTATAATCATAGGTAACAAGCTTATTCTTTACTGAATCCTTATGCTATAGTTTCTAATGCCTTATGATTTGAAACAGTTAAATTGTATTAAGGATTCTCTCGGTCTATTGATTAAATTGAATGCTTGATGTATTTGTAGCCTTAGATGTATGGTATGTGGTCATTGTTGACTTAAGCCATTTGTATTGCTAGCTTTCTCTGGATGGCCAATTGGGGGTTTTCATTAGTTAGTGTCCACAATTGCTTGCATCCCTGTTTAAGTGTCAGTAGTTTGGCTGGTAAAGCCTTGGTTGGGTGCAGCTTTTTTCTAAGTGCAGTGTTTTTAAGTGCATAACTAGCGTTAGACCTGCGTTATTTTTATTAGTTTATTCTTCTGCTGATCTTGAATGAATTGACACCACCTCTCTCACTGTCTACAGGTAACTGAAGTTGACTGTGACTGCAAAGTATTTCACCTCCTGTGCCTCCTTTATTAATTATAATCATAGGTAACTGAAGTTGACTGTGACTGCAAAGTATTTAATCTCCTGTGCCTCCTTTATTAATTATAATCATAGGTAACTGAAGTTGACTGTGACTGCAAAGTATTTCACCTCCTGTGCCTCCTTTATTAATTATAATCATAGGTAACTGAAGTTGACTGTGACTGCAAAGTATTTCACCTCCTGTGCCTCCTTTATTAATTATAATCATAGGTAACTGAAGTTGACTGTGACTGCAAAGTATTTCATCTCCTGTGCCTCCTTTATTAATTATAATCATAGGTAACTGAAGTTGACTGTGACTGCAAAGTATTTCACCTCCTGTGCCTCCTTTATTAATTATAATCATAGGTAACTGAAGTTGACTGTGACTGCAAAGTATTTCACCTCCTGTGTCTCCTTTATTAATTATAATCATAGGTAACTGAAGTTGACTGTGACTGCAAAGTATTTCACCTCCTGTGCCTCCTTTATTAATTATAATCATAGGTAACTAGCTTATTCTTTACTGAATCCTTATGCTATAGTTTCTAATGCCTTATGATTTGAAATAGTTAAATTGTATTAAGGATTCTCTCGGTCTATTGACTAAATTGAATGCTTGATGTATTTGTAGCCTTAGATGTATGGTATGTGGTCATTGTTGACTTTAGCCATTTTTATTGCTAGCTTTCTCTGGCTGGCCAACTGGGGGCTTTCATTAATAAGTGTCCACACTTGCTTGCATCCCTGTTGAAGTGTCTGTAGTTTGGCTGGTATAGCCTTGGCTGGGTGCAGCTTTTTTCTAAGTGCAGTGTTTTTAAGTGCATAACTAGCGTTAGACCTGCGTTATTTTTATTAGTTAATTCTTCTGCTGATCTTGAATGAATTGACACCACCTCTCTCCCTATCTACAGGTAACTGAAGTTGACTGTGACTGCAAAGTATTTCACCTCCTGTGCCTCCTTTATTAATTATAATCATAGGTAACTGAAGTTGACTGTGACTGCAAAGTATTTAATCTCCTGTGCCTCCTTTATTAATTATAATCATAGGTAACTGAAGTTGACTGTGACTGCAAAGTATTTCACCTCCTGTGCCTCCTTTATTAATTATAATCATTGGTAACTGAAGTTGACTGTGACTGCAAAGTATTTCACCTCCTGTGCCTCCTTTATTAATTATAATCATAGGTAACTGAAGTTGACTGTGACTGCAAAGTATTTCACCTCCTGTGCCTCCTTTATTAATTATAATCATAGGTAACAAGCTTATTCTTTACTGAATCCTTATGCTATAGTTTCTAATGCCTTATGATTTGAAATAGTTAAATTGTATTAAGGATTCTCTCGGTCTATTGACTAAATTGAATGCTTGATGTATTTGTAGCCTTAGATGTATGGTATGTGGTCATTGTTGACTTTAGCCATTTTTATTGCTAGCTTTCTCTGGTTGGCCAACAGGGGGTATTCATTAATTTGTGTCCACACTTGCTTGCATCCCTGTTTAAGTGTCTGTAGTTTGGCTGGTATAGCCTTGGCTGGGTGCAGCTTTTTTCTAAGTGCAGTGTTTTTAAGTGCATAACTAGCGCTTGACCTGCGTTATTTTTATTAGTTAATTCTTCTGCTGATCTTGAATGAATTGACACCACCTCTCTCCCTATCTACAGGTAACTGAAGTTGACTGTGACTGCAAAGTATTTCACCTCCTGTGCCTCCTTTATTAATTATAATCATAGGTAACTGAAGTTTACTGTGACTGCAAAGTATTTCACCTCCTGTGCCTCCTTTATTAATTATAGTCATAGGTAACTGAAGTTGACTGTGACTGCAAAGTATTTCACCTCCTGTGCCTCCTTTATTAATTATAATCATAGGTAACTGAAGTTGACTGTGACTGCAAAGTATTTCACCTCCTGTGCCTCCTTTATTAATTATAATCATAGGTAACTGAAGTTGACTGTGACTGCAAAGTATTTCATCTCCTGTGCCTCCTTTATTAATTATAATCATAGGTAACTGAAGTTGACTGTGACTGCAAAGTATTTCACCTCCTGTGCCTCCTTTATTAATTATAATCATAGGTAACTGAAGTTGACTGTGACTGCAAAGTATTTCACCTCCTGTGTCTCCTTTATTAATTATAATCATAGGTAACTGAAGTTGACTGTGACTGCAAAGTATTTCACCTCCTGTGCCTCCTTTATTAATTATAATCATAGGTAACTAGCTTATTCTTTACTGAATCCTTATGCTATAGTTTCTAATGCCTTATGATTTGAAATAGTTAAATTGTATTAAGGATTCTCTCGGTCTATTGACTAAATTGAATGCTTGATGTATTTGTAGCCTTAGATGTATGGTATGTGGTCATTGTTGACTTTAGCCATTTTTATTGCTAGCTTTCTCTGGCTGGCCAACTGGGGGCTTTCATTAATAAGTGTCCACACTTGCTTGCATCCCTGTTGAAGTGTCTGTAGTTTGGCTGGTATAGCCTTGGCTGGGTGCAGCTTTTTTCTAAGTGCAGTGTTTTTAAGTGCATAACTAGCGTTAGACCTGCGTTATTTTTATTAGTTAATTCTTCTGCTGATCTTGAATGAATTGACACCACCTCTCTCCCTATCTACAGGTAACTGAAGTTGACTGTGACTGCAAAGTATTTCACCTCCTGTGCCTTCTTTATTAATTATAATCATAGGTAACTGAAGTTGACTGTGACTGCAAAGTATTTCATCTCCTGTGCCTCCTTTATTAATTATAATCATAGGTAACTGAAGTTGACTGTGACTGCAAAGTATTTCACCTCCTGTGCCTCCTTTATTAATTATAATCATTGGTAACTGAAGTTGACTGTGACTGCAAAGTATTTCACCTCCTGTGCCTCCTTTATTAATTATAATCATAGGTAACTGAAGTTGACTGTGACTGCAAAGTATTTCACCTCCTGTGCCTCCTTTATTAATTATAATCATAGGTAACAAGCTTATTCTTTACTGAATCCTTATGCTATAGTTTCTAATGCCTTATGATTTGAAATAGTTAAATTGTATTAAGGATTCTCTCGGTCTATTGACTAAATTGAATGCTTGATGTATTTGTAGCCTTAGATGTATGGTATGTGGTCATTGTTGACTTTAGCCATTTTTATTGCTAGCTTTCTCTGGCTGGCCAACTGCGGGTTTTCATTAATTAGTGTCCACACTTGCTTGCATCCCTGTTTAAGTGTCTGTAGTTTGGCTGGTATAGCCTTGGCTGGGTGCAGCTTTTTTCTAAGTGCAGTGTTTTTAAGTGCATAACTAGCGTTAGACCTGCGTTATTTTTATTATTTAATTCTTCTGCTGATCTTGAATGAATTGACACCACCTCTCTCCCTATCTACAGGTAACTGAAGTTGATTGTGACTGCAAAGTATTTCACCTCCTGTGCCTCCTTTATTAATTATAATCATAGGTAACTGAAGTTGACTGTGACTGCAAAATATTCACCTCCTGTGCCTCCTTTATTAATTATAATCATAGGTAACTGAAGTTGACTGTGACTGCAAAGTATTTCACCTCCTGTGCCTCCTTTATTAATTATAATCATAGGTAACTGAAGTTGACTGTGACTGCAAAGTATTTCACCTCATGTGCCTCCTTTATTAATTATAATCATAGGTAACTAGCTTATTCTTTACTGAATCCTTATGCTATAGTTTCTAATGCCTTATGATTTGAAATAGTTAAATTGTATTAAGGATTCTCTCTTTCTATTGACTAAATTGAATGCTTGATGTATTTGTAGCCTTAGATGTATGGTATTTGGTCATTGTTGACTTAAGCCATTTTTATTGCTAGCTTTCTCTGGATGGCCAATTGGGGGATTTCATTAATAAGTGTCCACACTTGCTTGCATCCCTGTTTAAGTGTCAGTAGTTTGGCTGGGTGCAGCTTTTTTCTAAGTGCAGTGTTTTTAAGTGCATAACTAGCGTTAGACCTGCGATATTTTTATTAGTTAATTCATCTGCTGATCTTGAATGAATTGACACCGCCTCTCTCACTATCTACAGGTAACTGAAGTTGACTGTGACTGCAAAGTATTTCACCTCCTGTGCCTCCTTTATTAATTATAATCATAGGTAACTGAAGTTGACTGTGACTGCAAAGTATTCACCTCCTGTGCCTCCTTTTTTAATTATAATCATAGGTAACTGAAGTTGACTGTGACTGCAAAGTATTTCACCTCCTGTGCCTCCTTTATTAATTATAATCATAGGTAACTGAAGTTGACTGTGACTGCAAAGTATTTCACCTCCTGTGTCTCCTTTATTAATTATAATCATAGGTAACTGAAGTTGACTGTGACTGCAAAGTATTTCACCTCCTGTGCCTCCTTTATTAATTATAATCATAGGTAACTAGCTTATTCTTTACTGAATCCTTATGCTATAGTTTCTAATGCCTTATGATTTGAAATAGTTAAATTGTATTAAGGATTCTCTCGGTCTATTGACTAAATTGAATGCTTGATGTATTTGTAGCCTTAGATGTATGGTATGTGGTCATTGTTGAATTTAGCCATTTTTATTGCTAGCTTTCTCTGGCTGGCCAACTGGGGGTTTTCATTAATTAGTGTCCACACTTGCTTGCATCCCTGTTTAAGTGTCTGTAGTTTGGCTGGTATAGCCTTGGCTGGGTGCAGCTTTTTTCTAAGTGCAGTGTTTTTAAGTGCATAACTAGCGTTAGACCTGCGTTATTTTTATTAGTTAATTCTTCTGCTGATCTTGAATGAATTGACACCACCTCTCTCCCTATCTACAGGTAACTGAAGTTGACTGTGACTGCAAAGTATTTCACCTCCTGTGCCTCCTTTATTAATTATAATCATAGGTAACTGAAGTTGACTGTGACTGCAAAGTATTTCACCTCCTGTGCCTCCTTTATTAATTATAGTCATAGGTAACTGAAGTTGACTGTGACTGCAAAGTATTTCACCTCCTGTGCCTCCTTTATTAATTATAATCATAGGTAACTGAAGTTGACTGTGACTGCAAAGTATTTCACCTCCTGTGCCTCCTTTATTAATTATAATCATAGGTAACTAGCTTATTCTTTACTGAATCCTTATGCTATAGTTTCTAATGCCTTATGATTTGAAATAGTTAAATTGTATTAAGGATTCTCTCTGTCTATTGACTAAATTGAATGCTTGATGTATTTGTAGCCTTAGATGTATGGTATGTGGTCATTGTTGACTTTAGCCATTTTTATTGCTAGCTTTCTCTGGCTGGCCAACTGGGGGTTTTCATTAATTAGTGTCCACACTTGCTTGCATTCCTTTTTAAGTGTCTGTAGTTTGGCTGGTATAGCGATGGCTGGGTGCAGCTTTTTTCTAAGTGCAGTGTTTTTAAGTGCATAACTAGCGTTAGACCTGCGATATTTTTATTAGTTAATTCTTCTGCTGATCTTGAATGAATTGACACCGCCTCTCTCACTATCTACAGGTAACTGAAGTTGACTGTGACTGCAAAGTATTTCACCTCCTGTGCCTCCTTTATTAATTATAATCATAGGTAACTGAAGTTGACTGTGACTGCAAAGTATTCACCTCCTGTGCCTCCTTTATTAATTATAATCATAGGTAACTGAAGTTGACTGTGACTGCAAAGTATTTCACCTCCTGTGCCTCCTTTATTAATTATAATCATAGGTAACTGAAGTTGACTGTGACTGCAAAGTATTTCACCTCATGTGCCTCCTTTATTAATTATAATCATAGGTAACTAGCTTATTCTTTACTGAATCCTTATGCTATAGTTTCTAATGCCTTATGATTTGAAACAGTTAAATTGTATTAAGGATTCTCTCAGTCTATTGATTAAATTGAATGCTTGATGTATTTGTAGCCTTAGATGTATGGTATGTGGTCATTGTTGACTTAAGCCATTTTTATTGCTAGCTTTCTCTGGATGGCCAATTGGGGGTTTTCATTAGTTAGTATCCACAATTGCTTGCATCCCTGTTTAAGTGTCAGTAGTTTGGCTGGTAAAGCCTTGGCTGGGTGCAGCTTTTTTCTAAGTGCAGTGTTTTTAAGTGCATAACTAGCGTTAGACCTGCGTTATTTTTATTAGTTTATTCTTCTGCTGATCTTGAATGAATTGACACCACCTCTCTCATTATCTACAGGTAACTGAAGTTGACTGTGACTGCAAAGTATTTCACCTCCTTTGCCTCCTTTATTAATTATAATCATAGGTAACTGAAGTTGACTGTGACTGTAAAGTATTTCACCTCCTGTGCCTCTTTTATTCATTATAATCATAGGTAACTGAAGTTGGCTGTGACTGCAAAGTATTCACCATCTGTGCCTCCTTTATTAATTATTATCATAGGTAACTGAAGTTGACTGTGACTGCAAAGTATTTCACCTCCTGTGCCTCCTTTATTAATTCTAATCATAGGTAACTAGCTTATTCTTTACTGAATCCTTATGCTATAGTTTCTAATTCCTTATGATTTGAAACAGTTAAATTGTATTAAGGATTCTCTCGGTCTATTGACTAAATTGAATGCTTGATGTATTTGTAGCCTTAGATGTATGGTATGTGGTCATTGTTGACTTAAGCCATTTTTAATGATAGCTTTCTGGATGGCCAATTGGGGGTTTTCATTAATTAGTGTCCACACTTGCTTGCATCCCTGTTTAAGTGTCAGTAGTTTGGCTGGTATAGCCTTGGCTGGGTGCATCTTTTTTCTAAGTGCAGTGTTTTTAAGTGCATAACTAGCGTTAGACCTGTGTTATTTTTATTAGTTAATTCTTCTGCTGATCTTGAATGAATTGACACCGCCTCTCTCCCTATCTACAGGTAACTGAAGTTGACAGTGACTGCAAAGTATTTCACCTCCTGTGCCTCCTTTATTAATTATAATCATAGGTAACTGAAGTTGACTGTGACTGCAAAGTATTTCACCTCCTGTGCCTCCTTTATTAATTATAATCATAGGTAACTGAAGTTGACTGTGACTGCAAAGAATTTCAT
This sequence comes from Taudactylus pleione, assembly GCA_031769625.1. NCBI lineage: Eukaryota > Metazoa > Chordata > Amphibia > Anura > Myobatrachidae > Taudactylus > Taudactylus pleione. The sequence goes on from JAUIMM010000384.1 coordinate 5,107,349, forward strand.
CTCCTGTGCCTCCTTTATTAATTATAATCATAGGTAACTGAAGTTGACTGTGACTGCAAAGTATTTCACCTCCTGTGCCTCCTTTATTAATTATAATCATAGGTAACTGAAGTTGACTGTGACTGCAAAGTATTTCACCTCCTGTGTCTCCTTTATTAATTATAATCATAGGTAACTGAAGTTGACTGTGACTGCAAAGTATTTCACCTCCTGTGCCTCCTTTATTAATTATAATCATAGGTAACTAGCTTATTCTTTACTGAATCCTTATGCTATAGTTTCTAATGCCTTATGATTTGAAATAGTTAAATTGTATTAAGGATTCTCTCGGTCTATTGACTAAATTGAATGCTTGATGTATTTGTAGCCTTAGATGTATGGTATGTGGTCATTGTTGACTTTAGCCATTTTTATTGCTAGCTTTCTCTGGCTGGCCAACTGGGGGTTTTCATTAATTAGTGTCCACACTTGCTTGCATCCCTGTTTAAGTGTCTGTAGTTTGGCTGGTATAGCCTTGGCTGGGTGCAGCTTTTTTCTAAGTGCAGTGTTTTTAAGTGCATAACTAGCGTTAGACCTGTGTTATTTTTATTAGTTAATTCTTCTGCTGATCTTGAATGAATTGACACCGCCTCTCTCCCTATCTACAGGTAACTGAAGTTGACTGTGACTGCAAAGTATTTCACCTCCTGTGCCTCCTTTATTAATTATAATCATAGGTAACTGAAGTTGACTGTGACTGCAAAGTATTTCACCTCCTGTGCCTCCTTTATTAATTATAATCATAGGTAACTGAAGTTGACTGTGACTGCAAAGTATTTAATCTCCTGTGCCTCCTTTATTAATTATAATCATAGGTAACTGAAGTTGACTGTGACTGCAAAGTATTTCACCTCCTGTGCCTCCTTTATTAATTATAATCATAGGTAACTGAAGTTGACTGTGACTGCAAAGTATTTCACCTCCTGTGCCTCCTTTATTAATTATAATCATAGGTAACTGAAGTTGACTGTGACTGCAAAGTATTTCACCTCCTGTGCCTCCTTTATTAATTATAATCATAGGTAACAAGCTTATTCTTTACTGAATCCTTATGCTATAGTTTCTAATGCCTTATGATTTGAAATAGTTAAATTGTATTAAGGATTCTCTCGGTCTATTGACTAAATTGAATGCTTGATGTATTTGTAGCCTTAGATGTATGGTATGTGGTCATTGTTGACTTTAGCCATTTTTATTGCTAGCTTTCTCTGGCTGGCCAACTGGGGGTTTTCATTAATTAGTGTCCACACTTGCTTGCATCCCTGTTTAAGTGTCTGTAGTTTGGCTGGTATAGCCTTGGCTGGGTGCAGCAATTTTCTAAGTGCAGTGTTTTTAAGTGCATAACTAGCGTTAGACCTGCGTTATTTTTATTAGTTAATTCTTCTGCTGATCTTGAATGAATTGACACCACCTCTCTCCCTATCTACAGGTAACAGAAGTTGACTGTGACTGCAAAGTATTTCACCTCCTGTGCCTCCTTTATTAATTATAATCATAGGTAACTGAAGTTGACTGTGACTGCAAAGTATTTCACCTCCTGTGCCTCCTTTATTAATTATAGTCATAGGTAACGGAAGTTGACTGTGACTGCAAAGTATTTCACCTCCTGTGCCTCCTTTATTAATTATAATCATAGGTAACTGAAGTTGACTGTGACTGCAAAGTATTTCACCTCCTGTGCCTCCTTTATTAATTATAATCATAGGTAACTAGCTTATTCTTTACTGAATCCTTATGCTATAGTTTCTAATGCCTTATGATTTGAAATAGTTAAATTGTATTAAGGATTCTCTCTGTCTATTGACTAAATTGAATGCTTGATGTATTTGTAGCCTTAGATGTATGGTATTTGGTCATTGTTGACTTAAGCCATTTTTATTGCTAGCTTTCTCTGGATGGCCAATTGGGGGTTTTCATTAATAAGTGTCCACACTTGCTTGCATCCCTGTTTAAGTGTCAGTAGTTTGGCTGGGTGCAGCTTTTTTCTAAGTGCAGTGTTTTTAAGTGCATAACTAGCGTTAGACCTGCGTTATTTTTATTAGTTTATTCTTCTGCTGATCTTGAATGAATTGACACCACCTCTCTCACTGTCTACAGGTAACTGAAGTTGACTGTGACTGCAAAGTATTTCACCTCCTGTGCCTCCTTTATTAATTATAATCATAGGTAACTGAAGTTGACTGTGACTGCAAAGTATTTCACCTCCTGTGCCTTTTTTATTAATTATAATCATAGGTAACTGAAGTTGGCTGTGACTGCAAAGTTTTCACCACCTGTGCCTCCTTTATTAATTATAATCATAGGTAACTGAAGTTGACTGTGACTGCAAAGTATTTCATCTCCTGTGCCTCCTTTATTAATTATAATCATAGGTAACTGAAGTTGACTGTGACTGCAAAGTATTTCACCTCCTGTGCCTCCTTTATTAATTATAATCATAGGTAACTGAAGTTGACTGTGACTGCAAAGTATTCACATCCTGTGCCTCCTTTATTAATTATAATCATAGGTAACTGAAGTTGACTGTGACTGCAAAGTATTTCACCTCCTGTGCCTCCTTTATTAATTATAATCATAGGTAACTGAAGTTGACTGTGACTGCAAAGTATTTCACCTCATGTGCCTCCTTTATTAATTATAATCATAGGTAACTAGCTTATTCTTTACTGAATCCTTATGCTATAGTTTCTAATGCCTTATGATTTGAAATAGTTAAATTGTATTAAGGATTCTCTCTTTCTATTGACTAAATTGAATGCTTGATGTATTTGTAGCCTTAGATGTATGGTATTTGGTCATTGTTGACTTAAGCCATTTTTATTGCTAGCTTTCTCTGGATGGCCAATTGGGGGATTTCATTAATAAGTGTCCACACTTGCTTGCATCCCTGTTTAAGTGTCAGTAGTTTGGCTGGGTGCAGCTTTTTTCTAAGTGCAGTGTTTTTAAGTGCATAACTAGCGTTAGACCTGCGATATTTTTATTAGTTAATTCATCTGCTGATCTTGAATGAATTGACACCGCCTCTCTCACTATCTACAGGTAACTGAAGTTGACTGTGACTGCAAAGTATTTCACCTCCTGTGCCTCCTTTATTAATTATAATCATAGGTAACTGAAGTTGACTGTGACTGCAAAGTATTCACCTCCTGTGCCTCCTTTTTTAATTATAATCATAGGTAACTGAAGTTGACTGTGACTGCAAAGTATTTCACCTCCTGTGCCTCCTTTATTAATTATAATCATAGGTAACTGAAGTTGACTGTGACTGCAAAGTATTTCACCTCCTGTGTCTCCTTTATTAATTATAATCATAGGTAACTGAAGTTGACTGTGACTGCAAAGTATTTCACCTCCTGTGCCTCCTTTATTAATTATAATCATAGGTAACTAGCTTATTCTTTACTGAATCCTTATGCTATAGTTTGTAATGCCTTATGATTTGAAATAGTTAAATTGTATTAAGGATTCTCTCGGTCTATTGACTAAATTGAATGCTTGATGTATTTGTAGCCTTAGATGTATGGTATGTGGTCATTGTTGACTTTAGCCATTTTTATTGCTAGCTTTCTCTGGCTGGCCAACTGGGGGTTTTCATTAATTAGTGTCCACACTTGCTTGCATCCCTGTTTAAGTGTCTGTAGTTTGGCTGGTATAGCCTTGGCTGGGTGCAGCTTTTTTCTAAGTGCAGTGTTTTTAAGTGCATAACTAGCGTTAGACCTGCGTTATTTTTATTAGTTAATTCTTCTGCTGATCTTGAATGAATTGACACCACCTCTCTCCCTATCTACAGGTAACTGAAGTTGACTGTGACTGCAAAGTATTTCACCTCCTGTGCCTCCTTTATTAATTATAATCATAGGTAACTGAAGTTGACTGTGACTGCAAAGTATTCACCTCCTGTGCCTCCTTTATTAATTATAATCATAGGTAACTGAAGTTGACTGTGACTGCAAAGTATTTCACCTCCTGTGCCTCCTTTATTGATTATAATCATAGGTAACTGAAGTTGACTGTGACTGCAAAGTATTTCACCTCCTGTGCCTCCTTTATTAATTATAATCATAGGTAACAAGCTTATTCTTTACTGATTCCTTATGCTATAGTTTCGAATGCCTTATGATTTGAAACAGTTAAATTGTATTAAGGATTCTCTCGGTCTATTGATTAAATTGAATGCTTGATGTATTTGTAGCCTTAGATGTATGGTATGTGGTCATTGTTGACATAAGCCATTTGTATTGCTAGCTTTCACTGGATGGCCAATTGGGGGTTTTCATTAGTTAGTGTTCACAATTGCTTGCATCCCTGTTTAAGTGTCAGTAGTTTGGCTGGTAAAGCCTTGGCTGGGTGCAGCTTTTTTGTAAGTGCAGTGTTTTTAAGTGCATAACTAGCGTTAGACCTGCGTTATTTTTATTAGTTTATTCTTCTGCTGATCTTGAATGAATTGACACCACCTCTCTCACTGTCTACAGGTAACTGAAGTTGACTGTGACTGCAAAGTATTTCACCTCCTGTGCCTCCTTTATTAATTATAATCATAGGTAACTGAAGTTGACTGTGACTGCAAAGTATTTCACCTCCTGTGCCTCCTTTATTAATTATAGTAATAGGTAACTGAAGTTGACTGTGACTGCAAAGTATTTCACCTCCTGTGCCTCCTTTATTAATTATAATCATAGGTAACTGAAGTTGACTGTGACTGCAAAGTATTTCACCTCCTGTGCCTCCTTTATTAATTATAATCATAGGTAACTAGCTTATTATTTACTGAATCCTTATGCTATAGTTTCTAATGCCTTATGATTTGAAAAAGTTAAATTGTATTAAGGATTCTCTCTGTCTATTGACTAAATTGAATGCTTGATGTATTTGTAGCCTTAGATGTATGGTATTTGGTCATTGTTGACTTAATCCATTTTTATTGCTAGCTTTCTCTGGATGGCCAATTGGGGGTTTTCATTAATAAGTGTCCACACTTGCTTGCATCCCTGTTTAAGTGTCAGTAGTTTGGCTGGGTGCAGCTTTTTTCTAAGTGCAGTGTTTTTAAGTGCATAACTAGCGTTAGACCTGCGATATTTTTATTAGTTAATTCTTCTGCTGATCTTGAATGAATTGACACCGCCTCTCTCACTATCTACAGGTAACTGAAGTTGACTGTGACTGCAAAGTATTCACCTCCTGTGCCTCCTTTATTAATTATAATCATAGGTAACTGAAGTTGACTGTGACTGCAAAGTATTCACCTCCTGTGCCTCCTTTATTAATTATAATCATAGGTAACTGAAGTTGACTGTGACTGCAAAGTATTTCACCTCCTGTGCCTCCTTTATTGATTATAATCATAGGTAACTGAAGTTGACTGTGACTGCAAAGTATTTCACCTCCTGTGCCTCCTTTATTAATTATAATCATAGGTAACAAGCTTATTCTTTACTGAATCCTTATGCTATAGTTTCTAATGCCTTATGATTTGAAACAGTTAAATTGTATTAAGGATTCTCTCGGTCTATTGATTAAATTGAATGCTTGATGTATTTGTAGCCTTAGATGTATGGTATGTGGTCATTGTTGACTTAAGCCATTTGTATTGCTAGCTTTCTCTGGATGGCCAATTGGGGGTTTTCATTAGTTAGTGTCCACAATTGCTTGCATCCCTGTTTAAGTGTCAGTAGTTTGGCTGGTAAAGCCTTGGTTGGGTGCAGCTTTTTTCTAAGTGCAGTGTTTTTAAGTGCATAACTAGCGTTAGACCTGCGTTATTTTTATTAGTTTATTCTTCTGCTGATCTTGAATGAATTGACACCACCTCTCTCACTGTCTACAGGTAACTGAAGTTGACTGTGACTGCAAAGTATTTCACCTCCTGTGCCTCCTTTATTAATTATAATCATAGGTAACTGAAGTTGACTGTGACTGCAAAGTATTTAATCTCCTGTGCCTCCTTTATTAATTATAATCATAGGTAACTGAAGTTGACTGTGACTGCAAAGTATTTCACCTCCTGTGCCTCCTTTATTAATTATAATCATAGGTAACTGAAGTTGACTGTGACTGCAAAGTATTTCACCTCCTGTGCCTCCTTTATTAATTATAATCATAGGTAACTGAAGTTGACTGTGACTGCAAAGTATTTCATCTCCTGTGCCTCCTTTATTAATTATAATCATAGGTAACTGAAGTTGACTGTGACTGCAAAGTATTTCACCTCCTGTGCCTCCTTTATTAATTATAATCATAGGTAACTGAAGTTGACTGTGACTGCAAAGTATTTCACCTCCTGTGTCTCCTTTATTAATTATAATCATAGGTAACTGAAGTTGACTGTGACTGCAAAGTATTTCACCTCCTGTGCCTCCTTTATTAATTATAATCATAGGTAACTAGCTTATTCTTTACTGAATCCTTATGCTATAGTTTCTAATGCCTTATGATTTGAAATAGTTAAATTGTATTAAGGATTCTCTCGGTCTATTGACTAAATTGAATGCTTGATGTATTTGTAGCCTTAGATGTATGGTATGTGGTCATTGTTGACTTTAGCCATTTTTATTGCTAGCTTTCTCTGGCTGGCCAACTGGGGGCTTTCATTAATAAGTGTCCACACTTGCTTGCATCCCTGTTGAAGTGTCTGTAGTTTGGCTGGTATAGCCTTGGCTGGGTGCAGCTTTTTTCTAAGTGCAGTGTTTTTAAGTGCATAACTAGCGTTAGACCTGCGTTATTTTTATTAGTTAATTCTTCTGCTGATCTTGAATGAATTGACACCACCTCTCTCCCTATCTACAGGTAACTGAAGTTGACTGTGACTGCAAAGTATTTCACCTCCTGTGCCTCCTTTATTAATTATAATCATAGGTAACTGAAGTTGACTGTGACTGCAAAGTATTTAATCTCCTGTGCCTCCTTTATTAATTATAATCATAGGTAACTGAAGTTGACTGTGACTGCAAAGTATTTCACCTCCTGTGCCTCCTTTATTAATTATAATCATTGGTAACTGAAGTTGACTGTGACTGCAAAGTATTTCACCTCCTGTGCCTCCTTTATTAATTATAATCATAGGTAACTGAAGTTGACTGTGACTGCAAAGTATTTCACCTCCTGTGCCTCCTTTATTAATTATAATCATAGGTAACAAGCTTATTCTTTACTGAATCCTTATGCTATAGTTTCTAATGCCTTATGATTTGAAATAGTTAAATTGTATTAAGGATTCTCTCGGTCTATTGACTAAATTGAATGCTTGATGTATTTGTAGCCTTAGATGTATGGTATGTGGTCATTGTTGACTTTAGCCATTTTTATTGCTAGCTTTCTCTGGTTGGCCAACAGGGGGTATTCATTAATTTGTGTCCACACTTGCTTGCATCCCTGTTTAAGTGTCTGTAGTTTGGCTGGTATAGCCTTGGCTGGGTGCAGCTTTTTTCTAAGTGCAGTGTTTTTAAGTGCATAACTAGCGCTTGACCTGCGTTATTTTTATTAGTTAATTCTTCTGCTGATCTTGAATGAATTGACACCACCTCTCTCCCTATCTACAGGTAACTGAAGTTGACTGTGACTGCAAAGTATTTCACCTCCTGTGCCTCCTTTATTAATTATAATCATAGGTAACTGAAGTTTACTGTGACTGCAAAGTATTTCACCTCCTGTGCCTCCTTTATTAATTATAGTCATAGGTAACTGAAGTTGACTGTGACTGCAAAGTATTTCACCTCCTGTGCCTCCTTTATTAATTATAATCATAGGTAACTGAAGTTGACTGTGACTGCAAAGTATTTCACCTCCTGTGCCTCCTTTATTAATTATAATCATAGGTAACTGAAGTTGACTGTGACTGCAAAGTATTTCATCTCCTGTGCCTCCTTTATTAATTATAATCATAGGTAACTGAAGTTGACTGTGACTGCAAAGTATTTCACCTCCTGTGCCTCCTTTATTAATTATAATCATAGGTAACTGAAGTTGACTGTGACTGCAAAGTATTTCACCTCCTGTGTCTCCTTTATTAATTATAATCATAGGTAACTGAAGTTGACTGTGACTGCAAAGTATTTCACCTCCTGTGCCTCCTTTATTAATTATAATCATAGGTAACTAGCTTATTCTTTACTGAATCCTTATGCTATAGTTTCTAATGCCTTATGATTTGAAATAGTTAAATTGTATTAAGGATTCTCTCGGTCTATTGACTAAATTGAATGCTTGATGTATTTGTAGCCTTAGATGTATGGTATGTGGTCATTGTTGACTTTAGCCATTTTTATTGCTAGCTTTCTCTGGCTGGCCAACTGGGGGCTTTCATTAATAAGTGTCCACACTTGCTTGCATCCCTGTTGAAGTGTCTGTAGTTTGGCTGGTATAGCCTTGGCTGGGTGCAGCTTTTTTCTAAGTGCAGTGTTTTTAAGTGCATAACTAGCGTTAGACCTGCGTTATTTTTATTAGTTAATTCTTCTGCTGATCTTGAATGAATTGACACCACCTCTCTCCCTATCTACAGGTAACTGAAGTTGACTGTGACTGCAAAGTATTTCACCTCCTGTGCCTTCTTTATTAATTATAATCATAGGTAACTGAAGTTGACTGTGACTGCAAAGTATTTCATCTCCTGTGCCTCCTTTATTAATTATAATCATAGGTAACTGAAGTTGACTGTGACTGCAAAGTATTTCACCTCCTGTGCCTCCTTTATTAATTATAATCATTGGTAACTGAAGTTGACTGTGACTGCAAAGTATTTCACCTCCTGTGCCTCCTTTATTAATTATAATCATAGGTAACTGAAGTTGACTGTGACTGCAAAGTATTTCACCTCCTGTGCCTCCTTTATTAATTATAATCATAGGTAACAAGCTTATTCTTTACTGAATCCTTATGCTATAGTTTCTAATGCCTTATGATTTGAAATAGTTAAATTGTATTAAGGATTCTCTCGGTCTATTGACTAAATTGAATGCTTGATGTATTTGTAGCCTTAGATGTATGGTATGTGGTCATTGTTGACTTTAGCCATTTTTATTGCTAGCTTTCTCTGGCTGGCCAACTGCGGGTTTTCATTAATTAGTGTCCACACTTGCTTGCATCCCTGTTTAAGTGTCTGTAGTTTGGCTGGTATAGCCTTGGCTGGGTGCAGCTTTTTTCTAAGTGCAGTGTTTTTAAGTGCATAACTAGCGTTAGACCTGCGTTATTTTTATTATTTAATTCTTCTGCTGATCTTGAATGAATTGACACCACCTCTCTCCCTATCTACAGGTAACTGAAGTTGACTGTGACTGCAAAGTATTTCACCTCCTGTGCCTCCTTTATTAATTATAATCATAGGTAACTGAAGTTGACTGTGACTGCAAAATATTCACCTCCTGTGCCTCCTTTATTAATTATAATCATAGGTAACTGAAGTTGACTGTGACTGCAAAGTATTTCACCTCCTGTGCCTCCTTTATTAATTATAATCATAGGTAACTGAAGTTGACTGTGACTGCAAAGTATTTCACCTCATGTGCCTCCTTTATTAATTATAATCATAGGTAACTAGCTTATTCTTTACTGAATCCTTATGCTATAGTTTCTAATGCCTTATGATTTGAAATAGTTAAATTGTATTAAGGATTCTCTCTTTCTATTGACTAAATTGAATGCTTGATGTATTTGTAGCCTTAGATGTATGGTATTTGGTCATTGTTGACTTAAGCCATTTTTATTGCTAGCTTTCTCTGGATGGCCAATTGGGGGATTTCATTAATAAGTGTCCACACTTGCTTGCATCCCTGTTTAAGTGTCAGTAGTTTGGCTGGGTGCAGCTTTTTTCTAAGTGCAGTGTTTTTAAGTGCATAACTAGCGTTAGACCTGCGATATTTTTATTAGTTAATTCATCTGCTGATCTTGAATGAATTGACACCGCCTCTCTCACTATCTACAGGTAACTGAAGTTGACTGTGACTGCAAAGTATTTCACCTCCTGTGCCTCCTTTATTAATTATAATCATAGGTAACTGAAGTTGACTGTGACTGCAAAGTATTCACCTCCTGTGCCTCCTTTTTTAATTATAATCATAGGTAACTGAAGTTGACTGTGACTGCAAAGTATTTCACCTCCTGTGCCTCCTTTATTAATTATAATCATAGGTAACTGAAGTTGACTGTGACTGCAAAGTATTTCACCTCCTGTGTCTCCTTTATTAATTATAATCATAGGTAACTGAAGTTGACTGTGACTGCAAAGTATTTCACCTCCTGTGCCTCCTTTATTAATTATAATCATAGGTAACTAGCTTATTCTTTACTGAATCCTTATGCTATAGTTTCTAATGCCTTATGATTTGAAATAGTTAAATTGTATTAAGGATTCTCTCGGTCTATTGACTAAATTGAATGCTTGATGTATTTGTAGCCTTAGATGTATGGTATGTGGTCATTGTTGACTTTAGCCATTTTTATTGCTAGCTTTCTCTGGCTGGCCAACTGGGGGTTTTCATTAATTAGTGTCCACACTTGCTTGCATCCCTGTTTAAGTGTCTGTAGTTTGGCTGGTATAGCCTTGGCTGGGTGCAGCTTTTTTCTAAGTGCAGTGTTTTTAAGTGCATAACTAGCGTTAGACCTGCGTTATTTTTATTAGTTAATTCTTCTGCTGATCTTGAATGAATTGACACCACCTCTCTCCCTATCTACAGGTAACTGAAGTTGACTGTGACTGCAAAGTATTTCACCTCCTGTGCCTCCTTTATTAATTATAATCATAGGTAACTGAAGTTGACTGTGACTGCAAAGTATTTCACCTCCTGTGCCTCCTTTATTAATTATAGTCATAGGTAACTGAAGTTGACTGTGACTGCAAAGTATTTCACCTCCTGTGCCTCCTTTATTAATTATAATCATAGGTAACTGAAGTTGACTGTGACTGCAAAGTATTTCACCTCCTGTGCCTCCTTTATTAATTATAATCATAGGTAACTAGCTTATTCTTTACTGAATCCTTATGCTATAGTTTCTAATGCCTTATGATTTGAAATAGTTAAATTGTATTAAGGATTCTCTCTGTCTATTGACTAAATTGAATGCTTGATGTATTTGTAGCCTTTGATGTATGGTATTTGGTCATTGTTGACTTAAGCCATTTTTATTGCTAGCTTTCTCTGGATGGCCAATTGGGGGTTTTCATTAATAAGTGTCCACACTTGCTTGCATCCCTGTTTAAGTGTCAGTAGTTTGGCTGGTATAGCCTTGGCTGGGTGCAGCTTTTTCTAAGTGCAGTGTTTTTAAGTGCATAACTAGCGTTAGACCTGTGTTATTTTTTTTAGTTAATTCTTCTGCTGATCTTGAATGAATTGACACCGCCTCTCTCCCTATCTACAGGTAACTGAAGTTGACTGTGACTGCAAAGTATTTCACCTCCTGTGCCTCCTTTATTAAATATAATCTTAGGTAACTGAAGTTGACTGTGACTGCAAAGTATTTCACCTCCTGTGCCTCCTTTATTAATTATAATCATAGGTAACTGAAGTTGACTGTGACAGCAAAGTATTCACCACCTGTGCCTCCTTTATTAATTATAATCATATGTAACTGAAGTTGACTGTGACTGCAAAGTATTTCACCTCCTGTGCCTCCTTTATTAATTATAATCATAGGTAACTGAAGTTGACTGTGACTGCAAAGTATTTCACCTCCTGTGCCTCCTTTATTAATTATAATCATAGGTAACTAGCTTATTCTTTACTGAATCCTTATGCTATAGTTTCTAATGCCTTATGATTTGAAATAGTTAAATTGTATTAAGGATTCTCTCGGTCTATTGACTAAATTGAATGCTTGATGTATTTGTAGCCTTAGATGTATGGTATGTGGTCATTGTTGACTTAAGCCATTTGTATTGCTAGCTTTCTCTGGATGGCCAATTGGGGGTTTTCATTAATAAGTGTCCACACTTGCTTGCATCCCTGTTTAAGTGTCAGTAGTTTGGCTGGTATAGCCTTGGCTGGGTGCAGCTTTTTCTAAGTGCAGTGTTTTTAAGTGCATAACTAGCGTTAGACCTGTGTTATTTTTTTTAGTTAATTCTTCTGCTGATCTTGAATGAATTGACACCGCCTCTCTCCCTATCTACAGGTAACTGAAGTTGACTGTGACTGCAAAGTATTTCACCTCCTGTGCCTCCTTTATTAAATATAATCTTAGGTAACTGAAGTTGACTGTGACTGCAAAGTATTTCACCTCCTGTGCCTCCTTTATTAATTATAATCATAGGTAACTGAAGTTGACTGTGACAGCAAAGTATTCACCACCTGTGCCTCCTTTATTAATTATAATCATATGTAACTGAAGTTGACTGTGACTGCAAAGTATTTCACCTCCTGTGCCTCCTTTATTAATTATAATCATAGGTAACTGAAGTTGACTGTGACTGCAAAGTATTTCACCTCCTGTGCCTCCTTTATTAATTATAATCATAGGTAACTAGCTTATTCTTTACTGAATCCTTATGCTATAGTTTCTAATGCCTTATGATTTGAAATAGTTAAATTGTATTAAGGATTCTCTCGGTCTATTGACTAAATTGAATGCTTGATGTATTTGTAGCCTTAGATGTATGGTATGTGGTCATTGTTGACTTAAGCCATTTGTATTGCTAGCTTTCTCTGGCTGGCCAATTGGGGGTTTTCATTAATTAGTGTCCACACTTGCTTGCATCCCTGTTTAAGTGTCAGTAGTTTGGCTGGTATAGCCTTGGCTAGGTGCAGCTTTTTTCTAAGTGCAGTGTTTTTAAGTGCATAACTAGCGTTAGACCTGCGTTAAACCGAGGAGAAACAGAAGGAGAAAAGGTCTAGCAAGCAACAAACCTCAACAATCTAAAGACTCAGACTATAACTGGACTCCCTGTACATTCACGGCAAGAACACTTCTATTGCTATTAATAATGCTGGCCTTCTGATTCTCGCTTACAATTCAATGCGTATCATACTTTTTCCCTTGTCAGTTTACATCTATCTACTTTGACACACTGTCCTTTATCCCAGCTCTCTTGCCTAGCCTCACATCCTCTATCTGCTTACAATCTGCATTATTTTTCAAATTCTGCACACATTAGAACCCCACTTTTAATACTCCCTATAACAGTATTGTTAATCTGCGCACATATTGATACACTGTTTTTTTCACTTGCATTCATACAAATCTCTTGCACTCATATCTCATTTACAATTCCAAATTTCATTCCTCTTGTTTACTTATAAACACCATGACAAGGTTTTCGTCAACTCCCTCCTTCACTCAGTCTCTACCTAATCCTCTATTCTGCCCCCTGCTTCCACCTTTATCCTTTCCCCCTTATCTCTTCCACCTCCTCCTCCCCTTCTCCCCTCTCCTCTGTCTGCCTACTGTTCACTCCTCTCCCATTATTCCACTTTCTTCCTGTTCTACCCCCCCTCTGTCCTACTACTCCACCACCAAACCCTCCTCCTACACTCCTTTCCCTGTCACTTCACCCCACTGCCATCCACATCTCCCTCCCTGCCCACCTCCTATAGGTTTCCTTGCTAGCTCAGGTGCCCGCACCATCACTAAACTCGCTTCATATCGGTCCCCCAAATTAATCTTTCCTCCACGTTACAGCAAGCCGGATAATCTTATTCACATCTCCCCCACAAATGCTATCTCTCTATCCTGTGCCCTCTGGAATGCCAGGTCAGTCTGTAATAAACTGGTCCCCACCCATGACCTTTTTATCTCCAACTCTCTGAATCTTCTAGCCATCACTGAAACTTGGATCTCACCCTCTGACACCACTTCTCCTGCTGCTCTATCCTCTGGGGGCCTCACCTTCTCCCACACCCCCTAGCCTGGGGGTAGCCATGGTGGTGGTGTTGGGGTCCTTCTATCCACCAGTTACTTCTACCAGCTAATACCCTCTGAACCATCCCTTACATTACCACATTTGAGGTTCATGCTATACGCCTCTTCCAACCAGTAAACCTCAAAGTAGCTGCCATTTACCGTCCCCCTGGCTCTCCCTCCAAATTCCTTGACAACTTCGCTTCCTGGCTCCCTCACTTTCTCTCCTCAGATCTTCCCTCCATTATCCTAGGTGATTTTAACATTCCTATTGACATTCCCACAGAATCCTCTGCAGGTAAACTCCTTACCCTCACCTCTTCATTTGGTCTCACCCAATTGACCTCCTCACCCTCCCATGTGAGTGGGCACTCACTTGACCTGGTCTTTACGCACCGTTGTGATATTTCTGATTACTCCAATTGCCCATTCCCCCTCTCTGACCATCACCTTCTCTCTTTTAATCTATCCCTCTCTCCTTCCCCTCCTCTAACTCCTAAGGCTACCATTACTAAGCGTAATATTGAGGCTATTGACATTGTTGCTTTTTCCTCCCTGCTGGACTCTCTTCTCTCCCCTATCATTTCTCTCTCCTGTCCTGAACAAGCTACTTCCCTGTACAATTCCTCCCTTGCTTCTGCTCTTGATTCTATTGCTCCAGCAATAAACACTCACCCTCGCAGATCCACACCACAACCCTGGCATTCCAAATGCAGCAGATACCTACAAAAGTGTTCAAGAATTGCAGAGCGTCAGTGGAGAAAGTCACGCTCTAAGGCTGACTTCCCCATTTAAAATTTATTCTCTCTTCATACAGTGCTGCCCTGTCTCTCTCCAAACAAACATATTTCAAGAGCCTCATCTCCTCCCAGTCCTCAAACCCCCGGCGTCTCTTTGCCACTTTCAACTCCCTACTCTGCCCTTCCCCTCCTTGCCTTCCCTCCTCACTCTCTGCCCTTGACTTTGCCACCTACTTTACATCTAAAATTGACTCCATACGTGAGGACATCAAATCCCATCAGACCCTCAGCACTACTCCCCCTCCTCGCCCTTACCACCCCTCCCCTTCTGTCTCACCAACTCTGACATCCTTCTCACCTGCTTCTGGAGAGGAAGTCATGGCCCTCATCCGGTCCTCCCCTCCTTCCACCTCACCTCTTGACCCTATCCCTTCCCGTCTCCTCTCCCACCTGTCTCCTTCTGCCTGTTCCCATCTGGCTCACCTCCTTAATCTCTCCCTATCATCTGGCACTGTCCCTTCTGCATTCAAACATGCTCTTGTCTCCCCCATTCTTAAAAAACCTACTCTTGATCCTAACGTACTTTCCTACTATCGACCCATCTCTAGTCTCCCTTTTGCTTCCAAACTCCTTGAGCGTATTGTCTACAACCGCCTTACCACCTTTCTTTCCTCCCACTCCCTCCTTGACTCATTTCAATCTGGCTTCTGATCTCTCCACTCTACTGAAACTGCCCTCACAAAAGTCAGCAACGACCTCCTTGCTGCCAAATCCAAGGGCCACTACTCTCTGCTCATTCTCCTTGACCTCTCTGCAGCATTTGACACTGTAGACCACCCTCTCCTCCTGCAAATCCTTTACTCTCTCGGTCTACGTGACACTGCCCTCTCCTGGCTTTCCTCCTACCTCTCTGATCGTTCCTTCGCTGTGTCCTCTCATGACTCCTCTTCCCCTCCACTTCCACTAAAGGTAGGAGTTCCCCAAGGTTCTGTTCTTGGACCTCTCCTTTTCTCCCTATACACATCCTCTTTAGGTGAACTCATTAACTCCTTTGACCTCCAATATCATCTCTATGCAGATGATACTCAAATTTACCTTTCCACCCCTGAGCTCACCCCTGAGCTCCTTACCCGTATCTCCAACTGTCTCTCGGCTGTCTCTTCGTGGATGTCCCAGCGCTTTCTTAAACTTAACATGTCAAAGACTGAGCTGATCATCTTCCCACCCTCTTCCACTACATCACTTTCCACAATTTCATTATCTATTGATGGCACAACTATCTCCTCTAGCCCCAAAGTGCGCTGTCTTGGAGTTATCTTAGACTCCTCCCTCTCCTTTAAACTGCACATTCAGCACCTCTCGCAGTCCTGCCGTTTTCACCTAAAAAATATCTCCAGGATTAGACCCTTCCTCACCCAGGATGCCACTAAAACCGTCATCCACTCACTGGTCATATCCAGAATGGACTACTGTAACCTTCTCCTAGCTGGCCTCCCAGTCTCTCACCTCTCTCCACTACAATCTGTTCTTAATGCTGCTGCTCGGCTCATCTTCCTCTCCTGACGCTCTACATCTGCTTCCCCTCTCCTTCAAGCCTTACACTGGCTCCCCTTCCCCTTCAGATGCCAATTCAAGGTTCTTACATTCGCCTACAAAGCCCTCACCAAATCCTCTCCCGCATACATTTCTGACCTTCTCTCCCTTCACACTCCCGCCCGCCCACTTCGCTCAACTAATGCATGCCGCCTCTCTTGCCAACTGATTACTTCCTCCCACTCCCACATCCGAGATTTTGTCCATGCTGCTCCCTACCTTTGGAATGCTCTCCCTCTCCCCATCAGACTCTCCACCTCTCTACAAATCTTCAAACGGGTTCTCAAGACCCACTACTTCATCAAAGCCTTCCAGCACTCATCCTAACCCACCTCATGCTCTTTCCTTCCTATCTTCCCCTTCTGTGTCACGCCTGTCTGTCTGCCCCTCCCCTTAGAATGTAAGCTCTCATGAGCAGGGACCTCTTCCCTCATGTGCTTCTTTTTACATTTTCTTCTACTCTCTACTCCCCATAGGGCACCTAACATATGACTGCCAACTCCCGGCAGCTTATTGTGAGTACTTTAATCACTCTTTCAGCAATGTATATAAGTTGTGTCCTTGTCCTGCACTGTAATGTACTGAAAGTTACTTGTTTCTTGTTCCCCTATTAGTTCTATGTACTATGTAAGGCGCTGCGGAACACTTGTGGCGTCATATAAATAAAGGTTAATAATAATAATAATAATAATAATTTGGTGAACCTAGCTGAGGAGACGTGTCTGGTTTGAGCTGAGTTCAACAGAGCAGATACAGCATGGGGAGTGTAGACAATCATATCATGGCCCAATACTACGTCCTCACTTTTACTCACCAATAGAGTGGTAGCTGCTACACTTCTCAAACAGGTGGGGAGTGGTCTTGCCACAGTGTCCAATTGGGCACTGTAGTATGCTACGGGCCTACTGGCATCAACATGTTTTTGTGTAAGGACACCTGCAGCACAACCATTGGCTTCCGTACAATACAAATCAAAAGGTTTTTCATAATCGGGTATTCCCAATGCAGTAGCTTTTGTCAGACTATCCTTAAGATTAAGGAAAGCCTGCTTTGATTCCTCTGTGTGTATGACACGATCGGGCTTTGAGGAAGAGAATAATACCTGTAAAGGTAAGGCCAAAATAGAAAAACCTGGTATCCACATTCTACAGTATCCACACATTCCCAAGAAGGTACGAATTTGCTGTTGATTCTGCGCCAGTGTTATGTTTTGTATGGCCTGGATTCTATCTGTTGTAAGGTATCATAACCCCTGGGTTAGGCAGTGTCCCAAATATTTTACTCTGGATTGGCATGGCTGTACTTGTCCTTAGCCGCCTTGTTTCCTGTTTGTGAGAGATGAAGTAACAAAAGTTTAGTATCATTCAAACATGACATAAAAGAGTCAGAACATAGCAATAAATCATCCACATATTGAATTAGAACAGATCCATTGGCAGGTTGAAAAGATTGTAAACAGTCGAGCAATGCCTGGGAGAAGATACTGGGGCTGTCTATGAAACCTTGGGGTAACCGTGTCCATGTGTGTTGTAAACCTCTGTATGTAAATGCGAATAGATACTGATAGTCAGGATGGAGAGGCACAGAGAAGAAAGCAGAACAGAGGTCAATGACAGTGAAATGGGTTGCATTTGGTGGGATCTGCATCAAAATGACAGCTGGATTTGGCACTACAGGGAATTGGCTCTCTACTACCTTATTAACACCTCTAAGGTCTTGTACCAGCCTATAACCCCTCCCACCACTCTTCTTCACCGGGAAAATGGGACTGTTGGCTACACTAGCTGTATGAACTAAAATTCCCTGTTGCAATAATCGCTCAATTATTGGGAAAAACCCTAATTCTACCTTTTGGAGCTTGCTTACCGCTTTTTCAATTTACCATTACGGGGCTTACGTTTACCATTAATCCAGTGTCCTGTCCATCTTTTGTCCAAAGGGAATCTGGAATTAGGTACAACATTTCATCTACCTGTGATGGAGTTTCATTTAAAACTGTAGAGTGATACATTATCCTTTGAGGAGTGTCTAACATATCCCGCACCTCATATACCATTCTCTCTGGGATATCTAAAAATACACCATCAGGGGTGCAATATATAACACATCCCATCTTACATAACAAGTCTCTGCCCAGTAGGTTAGTCGGAGCCGCAGAAGCCAGGAGAAAAGAATGCCTGGTATGCATGGCCCAATAGTAATCTCTGTGGACTTTGTTAAAGGATAATGTTCCAATTTACCTGTTACACCCATTGTTGGTACTGTCTCATTGGTCACCTGCAAATTAACGGGAGATTTTATCACTGACCTGGTCTCCCCTGTGCCTACAAGAAAAGGATATTCAGTACCAGCTACATCAACCATCATGACCGGTTCTTCCCTAGTACTTCCCGTTAACCTGACTATCTGTAGACTACAGGTATGACCTGACCCCTAGTGTTGGCTACCATTCTCCAATAAAGCATGTACGGCTACAATTGGAGCTGGTACCTGCTGAACATTTGCTGGCCTTTGTGCATATCCCTTATGGGGATATCCAGGTCTTCCCTGATGTGGGGTTCCTACTCTTTTTACAGTTTCTACTTAAGTGTCCTGGTTGTTTACAGTTAAAACATGTTCGTGTATCGGGTGAAGACATGTGGTGTTGTGAGGTTTGCGCAGAGGGTAAAGGTGGTGGATATGGGTAAGGATAGGGAGGGTAAGGGTATTGTGGGGGATAAGAAGTTGGTGGGTAGCCTGGGACCTATGGTTGCATCGGGTTAGTTGTGTTTGTTGTTGCGTGGGGTTAGTGAGAGCACATTCTTGTTCAGAAGTGACTGTGTGTGCAAGTGCAAGTGTGTCTGTTGGCTGTGATGTTACCGTCATTCCCTCCAGAGCTTGTATACTGACAGCCATTAGTTTTTCGCTCTGGGCTTCTCTCTTCTTGGAGATGTTTTTATCATGTTCAATGGCAGTTTCTATGAGGGTATCTATTGTGAGTCCCCACCAGCCAGGCTGTGAGGTCTGAACCCGAGTTTTTAAACTCTCTATCAGACTGTCCACAAGTACCGTGACTATCATTCCCCGGTGGTGAGTGCTATCTTTAATATCCTCTATCCCAGTGTACTGGGTGACAGCCTGCAGAGCCGATCGCAATAATCTTCTGCAGTTTCACTCTCCTTCTGCTTAATGGTGAAAATTTTGTTCCAGTTAACTACTACTGGAAAATATATACCCAATTGAGTTACAATGAAGGAAATGTTACCTTGGTTTACTTGGTCTGCTAAGGGAACGTTCACCATCCAATACACAATCCGTGATAAATTTTGTCATGTCGGTATTGCATGTAGACAGGCCCTTCACACTACACACCAATCTTTATTAGTGGGTTCATTAGAACTACCCAAATTTCTCAAAAATCTTTGACATTTGGCTAATTCCTTTTTGGGATTGGGAAAATCATTTATGATGGAATTTAGTTCTGCTCTTGTCCAAGGACAATGCATTAGTACTTCCCTCATGGGCACTATACCGTTTGCATCTGCATTTCCATTTGGAACAGTTATTGTCAAAATGGGATGCAGACAGGTAGTGCTGCTACCTTTGATCTGATTACCTGGCTGGGGGTTTAGTCTGCTGCTGCTACGTATGGTATGAACAACTTCCTCTACGGGTGCAGAGGGCATTAACACTTCCCTTGCTGTTACTGATGGAGATGGAGGCACCACTCGTGATTGTGGTGATGCTGCATCTATCATTTGTACAGCATGGGAAATGGCAGACATTACAATAGGCTCATCATCCACATCATGAACATGTTCTTTATAGTTGCTTAAGAGAGGGTAAAAGTTGCTTGTTACATTTTTATGGGTATTTTTGGTAACTGTACTTGCTCCTCCATCCACATAAGGTGGAGGAGGTGAGCGTGAACTGCTGGCAATACTCTCCACGGCGCTACCTTGCCACACAGGCGCGCCATTTTGTGGCTCACCCGTATTGCAATTTAGCGCCGCGGATGTATTTTCTGGCAATGTGCTCACGACGCTAGTTTGCGTCGGTTGCACATTTTTAAGCCACGCATCTCCTTCATGCTGCCACAGTTTTAAACATTCAAAATATTTAACCTTTTTCTCTCGGGAGCGCATCAAGTGATCCCGGACATTATCTAACACATTTTTATCAAAACTACCAATTCTGGGAAACGGTCTTACACTCTTCCTCGTCATATTAAACCATACATCACAATACCTTATTGCATAAGTACCATACTTAGTATGCATGATGCGATGGGCTGATCCAATCGGCGCCTCCATTAGCAGCACATCATTGTCTAACAACTCTACTGTTTGCACGGCTCCCATTCTGAGACAACTCCTACGCTTTTCAATAAAGATTTAAACTGGTGAAAGACAATGAAGATACTTTCACTTACCTGTGGATGATTTAAGTCAGCGGCGCCCGCACACATGGATAAGATTTGAAAAAGGCAACTTCCACACCCGGATAAGATTTAGTAAGGCAACTTCCACACCTATGAGAGTTTATATGTTGGCTTCTCCCACGCACCTCTCTACAACAAAGACAACATGTACACCTGCTACTGTGTATTGAACTGTAAAGCTACTTACCGAGCGTCTAGACTAACCCTTGCACCTAGTCCTTAAGGATCATACGATACCCTTAACTTTGTTCAACAAATATTCACTGTTACACACTTTTTTCCTGCGCAGAAAAATAAACGTTAACCCAGATATTGGTAACAATTGAAAAAGGTAAACCTCAACGGCTTTGTTAAAACACGTGGCAGCAGAACCGGAAGTGCGTATACGCTATTGTGCGATCAGCCGCATACACAATAATGCGACTACCACACAACCGTATAATGACTTTTTAGCTGCGTACACAAAAGTGTGTCTTTGCTATGCACAAACCTGCGACTTAGCCGCATACTCAGTACTGCGGCACCCCATTAAACTTAAGGTTCTATCAACAGAGGAAAACAAACTTTTTCCTCTCTTGTCCCTGGATTCTAGTCAGCTTCCTTGATTCACACGGAGATGGATAGCGATCTTTCAGCACAAAGCAGTTGCAGGCAAACCCTGCATGTGGCCACTCCACCCTTTGCTGAAATATCGATAGCCATATGTACTGTGTGAGCAGGTAAGTGACTTCACTACGAGCCCCCAAATAACAATATTAAAATGAACCTCTATATACCCCTGCCTGTAGCTTCTAAAATCCTTCCTATAAACCTCTAAGGATGACGCTAATTTGCGTATGCAGTCATACAATAAATAATATTCAAGTAAAAGTACAGTCAGTTACACGCTATGATCTGTGTACAATTTAGCGCAAAGGAATTATACAGACCCAAGTACAGTATACATATGCAGCGCCTCTGGACCAGATCCCGGCCATCAGAAAGAAATCCTCTGTCAATCAGCATTCAGCAAGAAGACTAAATACCCAGTGTTTGAGCACACATGTTTATACCCCCCAAGAATAGACAGGACAATAGAGAAGTTTCTTGCTTATGCCATTGGTTCCCAGAGGAGAAGCATATGTTACAGTGCATTTAACAGGCTGGTTCAAATAGACTCGCCCAGCCTCTAACAACTGAAGGTCTTTTCCCTCCCACCTCCCCATGCTGCATTCTAACAGTTGTTCCTAAAATATACATTTTGTTGCTTGTAGTCTTTGCGGTCCATAAGTTGGGAATGCATGATGCGATCTCCACACCGATAGTACCGGAATTCTGTTGAAAGAGTACGCATCAGTTCGAAACCAAACATGGCTGTCTTAACATGTATAGAACCTTAGTTATCAAATAGCTTTATTTCTCAGCATTTAAACTAACTGAACCAACTTAAATCATATACTTTAAAGCTTATTAAACCTTATGTGTGAATATGTAATGTGTGAGTATTCAGGGTTTGATATAAAGACGTATTAATGTGTGTATGAGGAAGGGTGCACTTAACTCTCACTAAGTGAACTTCTTAGCAGTGTGACATGCTGAGCCAGATAGTTCCACATGCCCACTCTGTCAGCAGTCCCCCCCACCTGTCCCAGGCTTCAAAAGAAAAACTCTTTATTCTCCCAGTCTCTTGTGTGAAATGCAAATAGCCCAGCTACAAGAGACAGACCTAAGATGACACTCTAGTCTTTGAAATCATGTCATTGCAGGAAGCCTGCTAATGTAAGGTGTGTATTCTAGCCAGAACACCTGTAGTGAGAGCAGACATTGTCCAGGAAGCTTATCTACACAAGCTAGTTGTCACTTGGCCACTTGCTCTATTCAGCTAATGCAATTTTGGCATACTGTAAAGCCATTTCTGAAATATATATCCTTTATAATACGTAAAGTAATGAAATGGACTTTTGGTGAATTGCCGTAACCTATGGCGATGGGCACAGATGCATTCGCATGATGCTAATAGTATTATGGCCACATGTACTAAACTGTGAGTTTATCTAAAATGGTGCATAGGTGGCCATTTCGTAAAATGGCATCTTGCGGCCAGTCGCAAGATGGTATCGCTGCTATTCAATTTTAAACGGATCTTGTCTCAGCCAATAATTCAGTTTTGACAATACATACATACATACGTACAGAGGTTAAAGTGGGCCAGAACAGGGTGGAACTGCGTTCTGTTACTTCTATTTGGAGACGGATCCAGTTCTGCCTCCTCCGACCCACCTTTGCCTGATGCCACAGAGGGGCTCCATTTGCCGGGTGCCAGAGGAGATTTTGCTACCAATGGGTGCTTGGCTCCCTCCCCGCAGCGCCAGGGGCTGCTGGAGGCTGGAGCTCACTCCTCAATTCCGGAGTCTGGCTCCCACTGTGCACTATGGGAGAGATGTCAGCTCCCACAGTGCACTATGGGAGAGACATCATGACATCTCTCCCATAGTTAGAGGAGCAGCCAAGTGGACCAGATGGCAGTGGATGCTGGAGCAAGGCTTAAGGTAAGCATTAGGTTTTTTTTATTGTTATTATTATTATTATTAGTAGTAGTAGTAGTATTATTATTAAGCAGCTTTACTATAGGGGTCATTACTACTGGGGGCACTACTCAGGGGTCACTACTACTGGGGGCATTACTCAGGGGGCATTACTACTGGGGGCATTACTCAGGGGACTTTACTATTGGGGCATTACTCAGGGGGCACTACTACTGGGGGCACAACACAGGGGACACTAGTACTGGGGGCATTACTCAGGGGCACTATTACTGGGGGCATTACTATTGGGATCATTATTCAGGGGCACTACTTCTGGGGGCATTATTCTGGGGGCACTACTTTTGGGGGTGCTACTCAGGGGGGCACTACTACTGGGGGCATTACTCAAGGGGCACTACTACTGGGGACATTGCTCAGGGGGCTTTACTATTGGAGCATTACTCAGGGGGCACTACTACTGATGGCATAACTCAGGGGACACTATTACTGGGGCATTACTATTGGGGGCATTAGTCAGGGGCCACTACTACTGAGGGCATTACTCAGGGGGCACTATTACTGGGGGCATTACTATTGGGGGCATTATTCAGGGGTCACTACTTCTGGGGTCATTATTCAGGGGGCATTACTATTGGGGGCATTACTATTGGGGGCATTACTCTGGGGGCACTACTTTTGCGGGTGCTACTCAGGGGGCACAACTACTGAGGGCATTACTCAGGGGGCACTACTACTGGGGGCATTACTCAGGGGACTTTACTATTGGGGCATTACTCAGGGGGCACTACTACTGAGGGCATAACTCAGGGGGTACTATTACTGGGGCATTACTGTTGAAGGAATTATTCAGGGGGCACTACTACTTATGGCATTACTCAGGGGGCACTATTACTGGGGGCATTACTATTGGGGGCATTATTCAGGGTGCACTACTACTTATGGCATTACTCAGGAGGCACTATTACTGGGGGTATTACTATTGGGGGCATTATTGAGGGGGCATTACTATTGGGGGCACTACTTCAGGGGGCATTATTCAGGGGGCACTACTTTTGGGGGCATTATTCAGGGGGCATTACTATTGGGGACACTAGTACTGGGGGCATTACTCAGGGGGCACTATTACTGGAGCATTACTATTGGGGGCATTATTCAGGGGCACTACTACTGAGGGCATTACTCAGGGGGCACTATTACTGGGGCATTACTATTGTAGGCATTATTCAGGGGGCACTACTACTGAGGGCATTACTCAGGGGGCACTATTACTGGGGGCATTACTATTGGGGGCATTACTATTGGGATATTCAGGGGGCACTACTACTGAGGGCATTATTCAGGGGGCACTATTACTGGGGAATTACTATTGAGGGCATAATTCAGGGGGCCCTACTTCTGCTGGCAATATTCAGGAGGCATTACTATTTGGGGCACTACTACTGGGAGCATCACTATTGGTGGCATTACTCAGGTGGTACTACTATTGGGGGCATTACTATTGGGGGAACTACTACTGGGGGTACTACTACTAGGGGCACTACCTTTGGAGACACTATGACAGGAGGATTACTAATGGAAGCATTGCATTAGGGGGGGCTCTGCATTGGAGGTTGCTCTGCATAAGGGGCACCACTACTGTGGGCTCTGCATAAGGGTAACTGCCACTGTGGCAGTGTGCACTGAGGGTTGCCAGAGTCCATACAATGTGCACAGGGGGTTGCCAGAGTCCTTACAGTGTACACTGGGTGTCGGATTCCTCGAAGTGTGTGCCAGGATCAAAGGAGATGGTATGCGGCGGGTTTCCTTGTAAGTAGCCGGTATAGCAGACTTTGATTGCCTACTGTCCTGCAGGAATAGTTAGGAGGAAAATGTATCTGCCTACTTATAATGTAGTTGGGGGGAAGGTTTCCATAATGCTAGAATGATTAGTTGGTGAAATTCAAACATGTTTGATTTTCCCAACTAGTTGGAACGACTGTTTTTACCCATTTTTCATCGTGTGGGAGCAAATGGCTGATTATCCTTTGCTTCCACACACTAGACGATATTCATTCCAACCATTCAACTAATTGGCTGGTTGGAATGATATCGTTCTAGTGTAGGGCTAGCATTAGGGTTAGGGTTAGACTGTAAGGGGAGGTTACTGTAAATTTAGGTTGCAGGGGCAGGGTTACAGTTAGAAATTAGGATTAGGGATAGTGGACGCTGCTGCTAAGACATCGCCACTGAGAACTGATATCCACATGATCCCTGGGACAAAGAACAAGATGCAGCTGCCGGGACAAGGTAAAACAGAGCTGGACCACCAAGGACCATTTCTCAACAGTTCATTATGTTGATTGATCATCCTCTGCATTGGGGGGCTCTGCATAAGGGGCACCACTACTGTGGGCTCTGCATAGGGGGCACTGCCACTGTGGGCACTGCAAGGGCACTACCACTACTGGGGGCACTGCATAAGGGGTGCAACCACTACTTTGGGCTCTGCATAAGGGGCACTATCACTGGACACTACCACTACTGGGGGCACTGCATAAGGGGCACCACTGCTGAGGGCACTGCATAAGGGGCATTACTATTGGGGGATTACAAATGGGGGCATTGTATAAGGGGCACTACCACTAATGTGGGCTCTGCATAAGGGGCACTACCACTGTGGGCACTGCATAAGTGGCACTACCACTACTGAGGGCACTGCATAAGGGGCACTACCACTAGAGATAAGATTTAGGCAGCATAGTGGGTTTAGCTTAGGTTTTGGGGGGAGGCTTAGGGTTAGGCACCCTAGGGGGTTAGGGTTAGGCACCACTGGGGGGGTTAGGGTTAGGCACTAAGGGGGTGGGTTAGGTTTAGGCATGAACAGGAGAGATGTAGGTTTAGGCCCTAACAGGGAGGGTTAGGGTTAGGCTACAAGAAGGGAGGGTTAGGGGGAGAAGGGTGGAGGGTTAGTATAGTTACCTGAACCCTGTCAGGAAATCTACCATCGGGATGCAGCTGTTTGTATTTTGACAGGAGGCAACCCGACTGTCGGTATTACATACCCATTCCACGTAAATGCCCCATCCTCTGAACATATACCCAATGCTTTTCTTTGTCTGCAAGTGGGGTCTTAAGCTGTGAGTAAGTCCCTGGCCCCCTGAGGCCAGAGTAGGATGATGGCTGTATGGAGTTCCCTGGTGCCCTGCAGCTGTAGTTGAATAGAGGCTGTGAGGTCCCTGCTACTGGAGTGGTTTGTCGGCTGCGAGGTCCCCCGTAAAGTGGCATCTGTGAGGAGGTCAGCATTGATGTGGGGAGGAGGATCCTGTGGCTTGCAGATGAAGCTTCCTGCAGGCCCCTTGCAGCCAAAGGATAAGACGGTATGCACCGGAGGGGGCAGGATCCTGGCAGTGTGCATCGGGGGTTGCCGCAGTCCATGCAATGTGCACAGGGGGTCGCCTAAGTCCTTACAGTGTGTACCGGGTGTCGGATTCCTTGAAGTGTGCGCTAGGGTCAGAGGAGACAGGAAGCACCGGGAGTCCTAGTAAGTAGCCAGGATAGCAGACTTTGATTGCCTACTGTCCTGGAGGCATAGTTAGGAGGAGAGTGTATCTGCCTAGTTATTGTTTAGTTGGGGGCAAGGTTCCCATTCCGCTAGAATGATTAGTTGGTGAAATTCAAACATGATTGATTTTCCCAACTAGTTGAAATGACTGTTTTTACCCATTTTTCAGTGTGTGGGAGCAAATGGCTGATTATCCTTTCTTCCCACACACTAGACGATTATCATTCCAACCATTCAACTAATTGGCTGGTTGTAACTATATTGTTCTAGTGTATGGCCAGCAATAGGGTTAGGCGTCGCCAGGAGGGTTAGGGTTAGACTGCAGGGGGAGGTTAGGGTTAGGCTGCAGGGGGCGATATGGTTAGGCACCTGCGGGAGAGTTACAGTTAGGAATTTGGATTAGGGATAGTGGATGCTCCTGCTGAGACATCGCCACTGGGAACTGATATTCATATGATCACTGGGACACAGAACAAGATGTTGGAGCCACTGCAGCTGCAGGGACAATGTTAGACAGAGCTGGACCACCAGGGACCATTTGTCAACAGTTCATTATGTCGACTGATCATTTATGTAGACATGATGAATGTCAACTGTACAACCATCTCAACATGAAACCTATCGACCAATCATACCTAACCCCCATAAGCATGCATCTTTATAGGGATATATTTTCTTGCTTTGCGTTTACATTTTTGCCACATACCCATGCCATTCACCTGTGCTTAAATAGAAGGCATCTCTTTATATATACATGTCCACAATTATGAAAAGTTTACATTGGCCCTGTTCAAAGGTGGCAGAAGCAGGTTCCATCATTACCTTGATACGTTATCTGCATTAGTAATACTTTCAGGGATATGGAAGTGTATTTTGGATCACATGCCTATTAGCATAAGAAAACATGATTATTTTTCTTTATATCTATCTAGCAACTTTGTGAAGGTTATTGCAATGGAACCGGGTGTAAAGTAATGGAAACAAAATTGAGAAACCTACATTTTAATCTCTGCCTGGGGGTTGTGTAGTCGCCATAATCAAGATAAATGAGCAACAGTATTTAATCTGCATATATAGTTATTAATCATATAGTAAGTGATGTGTTACTGCTAATGATCTTATTTTCTACACATACTCCAGCTTGCTATACATATTTTAATATATCTATACAAAATTTGAAAAAGGGAGTACACAACCAGGGCACTTTTCAATTACATTGGAATCAAATATACGTTCCTCAGACGATGTTTAATCTTCAACTTGAATATTCCTATGTGATTTCTTGTCGCTGTAAACACTCTCCACCGTAGAGCATCAACAATATATGAAAGAAAAATATCCATGTATAAATAATTTGAATTCACATCCCCATGGAGAGAAAAAGAGATTTAGCATACAGTCCCAAAGTCCCAGGTGTAAGGAAGGCATACCCCACTCACAGAAGGGACAGAATGTGGGTTTGTCAAAAGGTTTATTTAAAGTGATCCTTCACCCACATATGTGCACTCAACATTAGATCAAGGTGCTGCGTACCATCACTCACTTGGTGGTAAAAAGATAAATACTCATAAAGGTATCTTTATATATTTCATGCTGGACAAGTGTACCGAAAACTCACACAATATTCAGGATGATCTCTCACATCACAGTTTCTTTGATCTCATTTGTTCCAACACGTAAAGGTGGGATTATTCTCTAGACCTGAAGGTGTTTCATTGTCCACCAGGCAAGTTTTTAGTAAAACTAATTTGATTTATTCAAGTATCACAAAATATAATTAAAAAAATATTGCACAAGTCCGAAAAAATTTTAATAAAATATGCACTATATCTAAATGCAGAATATAACATCCAATATATAAAAAACTGTAATCACCAAGATTTAAAAGGTATATCTTATGAAGTTATTGATACCCCTAAATCGCTAAATAGAAATAATTGCTTTCCAGACTTAGATTGTGATTCCAAAGCACAAAAAGTTCTTATTGTAACAAAAAAAAGTTACACGCTTTGATCTAACACAATTAGCGCAAAAGACAATTAAATACAAAGGTACAGCCGATACATTCGCTAGCGCTCTGGATCCAGATTTCCCGGCATCAAACATGAAGCCTCCGTCAAAGAACAAAAGAACTTGACTGACTATAGGACCGAGAACACTAATTTATATACAGTATCTTACAGAGACTATATAATAGAAACGAGCTGGCATAAGTCCACTGGTTCTTGCTCTTGGTCATAGGTCAGTTTGTCCAGTGATAGTTCAGCCCTCCAATGGCTCTTTGTGTATCTATCCCACCGATGAACAAGTTTAAACTGTTTAAGACACTACATTACAGAAGTATACATCCTAAGTCATAACTCTCTCTAATCCATAACTTGCAGACGCATTTTGCGATCTCCTTGCCGATGGAACCAGATATCTGCAAATACAAAGTGATTTAGAGTGGTACCAAACATGGCCTGTCTACTATGTACTAAACCTTAGATATCAAATACATTAATTTCACAACATAATTGATTGCAAATAAAACCTCTAATGTTATCCTTGATGCTAGGGAACCTTTTATTAAGATTATGCATGTGTGCATGTGGGAATATTGAGTAAAGATGCTAGCATGCATTGCGCATCTTCATGTTTGTGGTGTACAAAATAAAATTTACTTTGTGGGGTTGTTCATATTATATGTATTAGTAAATGTATGTATTGGTATTGTGAGGACTTTTAACATTGTGAAGTGGCAGACGCATGACGCTAATAATCATAACATAGCACCGTATATGAAGGTATCATGTAGACGACGCAAAATGGCGTCGTGCAGACAACCCAAAATGGCATCATGCAGATATCAATTTTACAACTTTGGTCTCAGCCAATCATCCGGCTTTGACAGTCCACCCTTTGATAGCAAACAATACGCTATCACCTACTGTCTTTAATCTATTTAGCCATATAAAATATATGTTTTTTAATGTTATATACGGTATGACACAGTTTGGTCATTGAACCAACAATAATGCATTTCAAGAGGGTAGAACAACCTTTATATGCACTCAGCCGATCTATAGGGATCATTGGTGGGATGTGGGATCTCATCGAACCTATAAAGGAAGTTTGGGGAATTGATACTACATTATCTAAGATGTTAAGAAATAACATTAATAATACATTTCTACATACCCAAACTGATACATATTCCATCATCTGATGGTACACTCTAATTCAGGGTTGTAAAGCAGTTTTTTCATGACCTTGGTATCCATACTATCACTATTTACCACCATCATAATCTCAGTTTCTCTGTTTGTCCTAGCACAATTTCCGCACTTCAAGACAGTAGGAACACACCTGACATATAATTCCAATTACTAAGATGACAATAAGTATGAGGATCAGAAGCTTACCCCCAGTAGCAACCATTTCCTGGACCCACTCTCCTAGGCCGGAGAACCATTTCACAGGGTTCAACCAAGAACCACTCTTCTACCTTTTCCTCTACTTCAGCCAGTGAAGCAGTATGGTTCTTTCGAAATTCCCATTTCAGCTGCAGAATTGTATCCGTCTTCCGGTCTATCACCTCCTTGGGGTCACTAGTGTTATTGGTGATGTACGTGCAACACTTGACACCAAATTGGGTGGCTAGAGTCACACAGTATCCTCTAGTAACAGCTGTTAAATAATGTAACACTAGTCTATGTTGCACAAATTCTTTCTTATAGGCCTGTAGCGCTTTACCTGTGTCATCATACATCTCGGTGATATTATCTATTAATTTAGCAAGGTCTTGGATGTATCTAAATTTAAAGTACCCCGAGAGATCCTGGTGGAATCTAGAGCTAACAAAAATTTGGAAGCCAGTTGTTTCGCTAATAAATGCGTGGCTGTATGTACATCACCAGGTATCATGTTTCTTTTGTCTTAGTGTTCATACTGTGCATGAAGATATGGTGATGGTGTGTTTTTATGGATACCAAGCATTTCACCATGTGTAAGGGTCAATAATATCTGCACAGTACCCTTCAGGTACTCTGCAAACCATTTCCTTGATGGGACTACGCATATACCTATA
Source organism: Taudactylus pleione (assembly GCA_031769625.1). Taxonomy (NCBI): domain Eukaryota; kingdom Metazoa; phylum Chordata; class Amphibia; order Anura; family Myobatrachidae; genus Taudactylus; species Taudactylus pleione. The sequence goes on from JAUIMM010000384.1 coordinate 5,138,091, forward strand.
CCAGAAATATCTCACACTGACAGTAATGTCAAGTACAAGTTTGTCATCTAGTTGTTCGTTATCAGCTATGTGTGAGAAGGTCATTGTCTGATTGTTCCCGGTCACCTCCCAACTTTCTGGTTTATTGAAAATTGGTGAAGTTTAAATATAAAAGAGTTCTATCTACTTGGTACTGGTGGAGCGTAAAATTTGGAGGTTTGTACTTAACAAACTTCCTGTCCAGCGTCTTCACCTTCTGTAATTCAAGAATCTCAGAGACATTCAATGGGAATGGCACTAATCCTACATTATGTTGTCCCTGAGGCACGTGAGAGCACAACCAGCATTCAATCTGATTTAAGACTTTGCCCACTAAGGCATGATAATCTTCTAAAGGATGCCAACCCCAAATACGGGTTATACTTGGGCTGGCACCAGTGGATGCATCTCTCATTGATTAGGGACCCACAATATATAGAAATACAATAGTCCTCAGACAATAACCCCTCACACTGTCTCTGAGTTTCTAGGATAACAGATCTCTTAGCAATTACTGTACTGAGTTTGGTCAGATACCGCCCTAATGGATATATCGCTCCTTCCCCCGACACCATTCCATTGATATCACTCTCAACCTCCCTCTCCGTCATCTGTCCTGTGTCACAGAAACAGAAAATCCCGAACCAAATGAGTATGATGAGAACCCTGGAAGGAAACAGAAACACAACCACAGCCCACCAGTCCATTGCTGGTATAGTGGTCTGCAAATTTCCCTAGCTAAGGTGTCTCACTGCATTCATTAACTCCCCCGGAGCAGACTCGCAATCGACAGGTCCACGTTAACTGTCTGGACTCCGCCTTGTATCTCCACCGGATAGTTGACCTTTCTGCAGTGAGTGGAATGGATGAAAATAGAGAGAAAAGAAGACTCTTTGCTGGGGGCACTCAAATATTGTATCAAAAGTAAAAACTAGTGATACTAAAACTTAACTTTTAATATGCCAAAATATAAAACAATAGATAATCAACAATACATTACATACAACATACAACACAAAGATCTTCCACTATACCACTCAGACAAGTGGAACAAATTGTGCACGTGGCACTGATGAGTGATGTGAAGATAAGCTGAACTAAGCTTTGAATCAGGCGAATATTATGCTTGTTGCAACGGTACAACAAAATATAATTATCAAGTTAAATTGAATTGTACAGAGATAAAATTCTCCTAATGCTGTATATAGCTAACCAAATGCTCACACAAATGGGCATACAAAAACCACCATAACAGACGTTTAGAACGACAATACAACAAATTGTCGAGCTGACATGTGTGTTGAGCCAATATGCCGGACAATAGCTAAAGGCTATTCCAAGGTATATTTGAGAGTTTGCTGCATGAAATTTAAATAGTTTGCATATAAATGACATCTGTCAAAATATATTATTAAAGCTTGTCATAAAATACCAAAACATAATAATCATTTAAGCACACACATGTGATACAAAAGCAAAATTTAGTTTTTGTACTGTAAGAGTTCTGCAACAAGTTTCTAAATTAGTATCAATCGATAGTATCTATTAGCAGAAATCGTACTGTTTTGCAGCACACACGTCGTGTCTTAAGATACTGTACACAGATGGACTTATAAGTAAGAGTAACCGGCTACAAAGTAGCCTAAGACGTAATGTTTAATGTAAATATATCAGACATGTGGACACTGTGTCACCTAGATGAAGGAATGAGATACATGTAGTTATCATACAGCAAAACTTGCACAAAATAGTAAAAGATATATAGATTCCTGTAAATAGTACCAAAAGGGGCCCAGACAATTGTCTCCCCCGTTTCTGCTGTCTCTGTGTCATGTAAAGACAGAGGACATGGGATGAGAGAACGGGGTTGGCAGCTGGTAGGAAGGATGGAAAAGAGCAACTCTGCTGGCAGTGTGCACAAGTTGTTACTCCCCTGATATCAAAAGACATTGCAGGACAGGTACATTAGGCAAACTGATGAGAGAGTGCAGAAAGTTACCTCTATGTATGCAATTGTCCCCTAGCGATCTCATACATCAAAGAGGTTTGCGTGTGAAATGTCAATATTGAGAGTATAAAGGCATAATTGCAATGTCTATTGTTCCTGGTTAAGACTGCAGGTTCTTGAGCCACTGTGCAGTCAATATTGGATCATGCAAGAAAAAAGCACCCTGATCCGGTTATTTGAACTGAAAATAAAAACCTTCCTAAGGTGATTATGCAGAGTGGTACCTTTTTCTCTTTTCTCCTTTTTTCCTGTGATCGGACAACAGGGCCCCGCTTTTTTGCCAATTGAGGGGTCCTTCCCTATTAGTTTCACCCGCCCGATCACAGTGCACGGTTCCATATCTCATGTGCCACACACATGCTCTGGAGGGTTAATTAATTTTTTGGGAGAAGATTCTCCCAAATTTAATCATCTTTGACCAACCAGGTACCACTCTGCATAATCACCTTAGGAAGGTTTTTATTTTCAGTTCAAATAACCGGATCAGGGTGCTTTTTTCTTGCATGATCCAATATTGACTGCACAGTGGCTCAAGAACCTACAGTCTTAACCAGGAACAATAGACATTGCCATTATGCCTTTATACTCTCAATATTGACATTTCACACGCAAACCTCTTTGATGTATGAGATCGCTAAGGGACAATTGCATACATAGAGGTAACTTTCTGCACTCTCTCATCAGTTTGCCTAATGTACCTGTCCTGCAATGTCTTTTGATATCAGGGGAGTAACAACTTGGGCACACTGACAGCAGAGGTGCTCTTTTCCTTCCTTCCTACCAGCTGCCAACCCCGTTCTCTCATTCCGTGTCCTCTGTCTTTACATGACACAGAGACAGCAGAAACGGGGGAGACAATTGAAAAAGCTCCCAAATAGCGGTGCGAAACTAGTCAGAGCTGGGACACTGGACCCATATTTGTTATCTACAGTCACCTGCCATTACCCCAGGAGATCCGGAGAGACTTACACCACACAGCTTAATTGGATGCTCACTCAGCACTGAGGTCGAGGTGTGGATGCAGACGCGATCTACAGGACTCTTCACATATGCAAGGCACAAAGGCGCTTTGAAATTACACAAAGACAAGATCCATTTTGATTAAAGGTTTCCTGCATGCTCACCCTTCCTCATGGCAGAATATAGTAAATATTTGACACCAATAGGGCACAGAGTTCTCCCATACTCCACTGCCTAGAAGAAGACCCCTAGAGGGTCGAAACGCATTGCAGCCTTCCACACCTTCATTCTATTCGACGGAGAGTGACCAGGAGCCATCTATCAGTGCGCGCAGCACCCCCCACCACAGCATTCATCACTAAACAGCCAAAGACAGCTCACGTAACCCGGAAGTACCAGCCACAACCGAGAGGACTCCAATCAAGCTGAGGCCGGCAAGGGGACACTGAGGCACCATCGAGACGACAGTGAGGTAAGTCTCTTTAACGGAGGAGTAGTGCGGTCCCTGTTGTCACGAACCTACACCGCTACACCTCCTCCCCAGGCACACGCAGCCTGCCATCGTGCACCGGAGGTGCTCGTCCGCTCACCTGGATGGGCGTTGCCGTTCCGCACAACCACCGGACTGTTCAGCCAGGAGACCCCTATCCCTAGCATCTCCGGCATCCGATCGGTCACCCCTCAGAACACTGCATCCTAGGCACCGCCATCTTTACCCATTTTCAGCAGGCACTGTCATACTGACTAGCGGGACGCCGTAGTCAGCATCATTACTCACCTATTGACTGAGCTACGTTGCTCCCTCCTACCCTGGTCATGCACTCCCAGTATATCTATAAGACTATTATTCATCACCATGTGCTCATTGTGACATTCACAACTCTGCACAATCATTCCATTTCATCCTACGAACTGGGTTTCACAGGTCCTCTGCACTGTGACACTATTGATTTTTAATTTTAATTTTATGTTGCCAATAAACTACCTCAATACAACATTGATACTGAATCGACATTCATTCACTATAGAAGGGGGTCATTTGAGCACACTTACCATCCCTAAATCATTGATTACCCACAGGAGGTTAGACACCCTTCTTTGTAAGTGCAGCTCCCCCAGCCCATTAACTACAGTCCAGTGCGCAATTTTTCTTTGTTATTATAAATTTAATTATCTTTGACCAACCAGGTACCACTCTGCATAATCACCTTAGGAAGGTTTTTATTTTCAGTTCAAATAACCGGATCAGGGTGCTTTTTTCTTGCATGATCCAATATTGACTGCACAGTGGCTCAAGAACCTGCAGTCTTAACCAGGAACAATAGACATTGCCATTATGCCTTTATACTCTCAATATTGACATTTCACATGCAAACCTCTTTGATGTATGAGATCGCTAGGGGACAATTGCATACATAGAGGTAACTTTCTGCACTCTCTCATCAGTTTGCCTAATGTACCTGTCCTGCAATGTCTTTTGATATCAGGGGAGTAACAACTTGTGCACACTGACAGCAGAGGTGCTCTTTTCCTTCCTTCCTACCAGCTGCCAACTCAGTTCTCTCATCCCGTGTCCTCTGTCTTTACATGACACAGAGACAGCAGAAACGGGGGAGACAATTGTCTGGGCCCCTTTTGGTACTATTTACAGAAATCTATATATCTTTTACTATTTTGTGCAAGTTTTGCTGTATGATAACTGCATGTATCTCATTCCTTCATCTAGGTGACACAGTGACCAAATGTCTGATATATTTACATTAAACATTACGTCTTAGGCTACTTTGTAGCCGGTTACTCTTACTTATAAGTCGATCTGTGTACAGTATCTTAAGACACGACGTGTGTGCTGCAAAACAGTACGATTTCTGCTAATAGATACTATCGATTGATACTAATTTAGAAACTTGTTGCAGAACTCTTACAGTACAAAAAATAAATTTTGCTTTTGTATCACGTGTGTGCTTGAATGATTATTATGTATTGGTATTTTATGACAAGCTTTAATAATATATTTTGACAGATGTCATTTATATGCAAACTGTTTAAATTTCATGCAGTAAACTCTCAAATATACCTTGGAATAGCCTTTAGCTATTGTCCGGTATATTGGCTCAACACACATGTCAGCTCGACAATTTGTTGCATTGTCGTTCTAAACGTCTGTTATGGTGGTTTTTGTATGCCCATTTGTGTGAGCATTTGGTTAGCTATATACAGCATTAGGAGAATTTTATCTCTGTACAATTCAATTTAACTTGATAATTATATTTTGTTGGACAAGAATAATATTCGCCTGATTCAAAGCTTAGTTTAGCTTATCTTCACATCACTCATCAGTGCCACGTGCACAATTTGTTCCACTTGTCTGAGTGGTATAGTGGAAGATCTTTGTGTTGTATGTTGTATGTAATGTATTGTTGATTATCTATTGTTTTATATTTTGGCATATTAAAAGTTAAGTTTTAGTATCACTAGTTTTTACTTTTGATACAATATTTGAGTGCCCCCAGCAAAGAGTCTACTTTTCTCTCTATTTTCATACTTTGTTTCTTTCTGACTCAGGGGAGCACCGCCAACTCAAAAATTGAATCTCTTTCCATTATTGGACACTATGACCTGTATGTAAGTTGGCTTGGGTAGAAATGTACCACCCCATCCTATTTTAGTGTATTGTACACACCAAGGATGTTCTTACTATCATCTTCTTTCTGTTTTTTCCTGTGCGGGCTCTAAAGATACTCTCTCTTGTGAGTGGAATGGACCCAGGTATCTCTCTCTGCCACTTTCAAGGATGTCGTACTTGTCAGCAACACTTAATACCTTCCCACCGATCTGTCAGACAACCTGATCGTAAGAAATTTCTGATCATAACAAATTCTCCAGGTTCAACATCATGACAGTTTGTTTCTGGCATATCAGGTGATAAAATTTTCAGTTTCTGCTGTTGCTGTTTCAGCTGTTTACTCATTGTTATAAGATACTTCACAGTAACCTCATTGTTACTCTTCAAATCCACCTGTGGTCTAGGGGTGGTCCTGATACTATGGAGAACTAGCGGTAAGGCTTCTGGCCATCCTAATCCAGTTTCAGCTATGATCTTACTCAGTTTATTCTTTTTTGTTTTTAATAAATTATTTATTTTCAGAGAAAAACATTTTGTTATATCAAATAACAGTGGTACATAGTCTATACATTTTCCCTTTTTTTTAATATTAGTGCATATAAACCTTGCAGATGAAAATCTGGAACAAAAAAACATACCTTGAATATCAGCAAGGAAAAAAAATTGTATCCAAACAATTAAATCTTCTGCAGATAATTATATAGACAACAAAAACCTACAATTTCTCAATTAAAACACAAATACAACAAATTAGACCGGAAAAATAAAAAAGAAGAATAAAGAGAGAAAGAGAAAATAAATAAAAATAATATATATAAATAAATAATAATAATTAATAATAATTTTGGAAAGATGGGGGGGGGGAGAATGAGAGGAAGACAACCAATGCTAAGCATACACCTTCCGAGACCAGGCATCAGTAGAATATATAGAAAAACTAGGGTCGTGGGATGTGGGCTGCGTAAGAAGCAGAGGATTTGAATTCAATCCAATTAAACCTCATAGTTGTAAACTCTGAGTGTTTTTCAGGGGCTGAGTAAAAAATATCATCCATGGTCATGTAGAAATCAAGATGTTTACACCATTCCCACACTGAGGGGTTAACCTGAGATAGCAACCAGAAATCCGGTCCAGCTGGTACAGTAAATCCTAATATCTCAGAAGCTAAGGCTATTATCTTACACCAAAAGGGAGAAATTAATGTAGAATCCCAGCAAATATGTATCATTGTACCTGTTTCCTGAAGACATCTCCAGCCGAGAGGGGACACCGAGGGGAAGCATCTATGTTGGATGACAGGACAGCGATACCATCTTGTCAACACTTTGTATTGTGTTTCCCGAACCTCCAGACTATCTGAGCACATCTTGGAGATTTGAAAAACTTTATCCCAATTAATTTGAATACCTTATATGTAAAATCCCTGTTCCAGGCCTCAACAAAATGAGGATCAGAAGTAAACATGTCGTGTAGCAAGATCTTATAAATACCTGACACAATATGTGTGGGAGGAATACGATGGGAACACATAGATTCAAAGGGCGTCATGTCTCTGACAAATACTGAAGGGCCCCCAAGGGATGAAGCAAACTATCGTACTTGAATGTAGGCCCAAGAACATTCCTCTGTAAGGGAGGTATTAGCACATAGGTTTGGAAATGCCATATATTTACCATCGGCCAGCAAGTGACACATTCTAATAATCCCAGCCCCCGACCATTTAGAGATGAAAGGTCCTGAAGTCCCAGGGGGGAAAAGGGGATTATGTAGGATAGGGGTAAGGGGAGATATCACAGAAGATATCCCAGGTTTAGTTCGCATTCGTTTCCATGTCTCCAAAGTAGGGCCTACTGTTGGGTGTGAAGAGCGGGCAATTTTAGAGCACCACGGAAGTGTGCTCAAATGGAGTCTGGATGATTCCACCTCTAATTCAACCCACTGTTTACCCAAAGTACCTCGGGTCCAATCCAAGACTGTACTAAGCACTATGGCCTGATAATAAGTGGATATCATGGGCAATTGCTGCCCTCCCCGGCATCTCTGTCTAAATAACATCTCATGTTTAAATCTGGGTTTTCTGCCCCCCCAAATAAAGTTTCATATAAGAGTATGTATTTTGGACAAAAAGCCTGGAGGGAGACCAATTGGAGTTGTCTGTAATAGATACAAAAGACGTGGGAGGATATTCATCTTAACAATATTTAGACAACCCAACCATGAGAACTTTTTCAGGAGCCACTCATCTAATTCCTTATGCATGGAACTTAGTAAAAGTGTATGATTAAGAGTAAACAAATCCTGTAAATGTCTAGGTATGAGTATACCTAAATATCTAAGATAGAATGTCTGGAATTTAAATGGAAAAGAAACTCCAAGTGCAGATATAGTCTCAACTGAAGCGGTGACATTTAATGCGACATATTTGCTGTAATTAATTTTAAAATTCGAGAGATTGCCAAATCGCTGAAATTCTTTCATTAAGTTGGGAAGAGAGGTGACTGGGTTTGTGACTATCGCTAATTGATCATCCACAAAGAGGGCAAAGCGATAGTCCCACGAACCCACCATAAGACCTGTGATGTTTGGATTGGCCCTAATTTCTCTCGCCAGGGCCTCCATGCATAGAACAAAAACCACTGGAGAGAGAGGGCAGCCCTGGCGAGTACCATTGGCTATATGCACTGGATCTGAAAAAGTCCTGTTTACACATATCTGGGCTGAAAGGGCTCTATATAATGCCAAAATTTTTGATTGTAAATTAGCACCCAGACCCAACCGCCTTAGTATTGATGTCTTCCACCCGATCAAAAGGTTTTTCAGCATCGGTGCAGAGGAGTATCATGGGGTCATCCAAGCCCACTGCATGGTGTATCAAATCAATGACTTTGGTGGTGTTGGTGGTGTTTAGCCTCTCTACCTGGGACAAAACCCACCTGGTCTGAGTGAATGACAGTCAGGAGAAATGGTTTGAGGTGATTGGCTATAAGTTTGGCATATAGCTTGACATCCACATTCAGGAGAGAGATTGGGCGATAGCTCGCTGGCAGGGACGGATCCTTGCCCTCCTTGGGAATTACTGTGATGTGTGCTCCGAGCGACTGATCAGAAAAAGAGCTCTGCTCTGATACAGCATTACATGCCCGTAATAACAATGTCAAAAGGGTATCTTGATATGTTTTAAAGTAGGACACCGTAAACCCATCAGGGCCAGGACTTTTCCCAGACGAGGAGGTTTTAATAGCTACGGATAGTTCTGCTTCTGTAAATGGGGATTCGAGAGACTGTCACCACTTCAGTGAGAGTAGGGAAAGCCATTTCCTCTAAATAATTCTGGATTTCTAATTCTCGATCTGTCAGATCCAAGCCCGAACGGGTTGGACCTAAATTATATAGCCCAGAATAAAAACTCTGAAACACTGCTGCAATAGCTTTATCTGTGTGACAAAGGTTACCCTTATGGTCTCTGATACACTGGAGGTAAGTCAAAGATCTCTGGGCTCTAAGTGCCCTTGCCAACATTTTACCTGGTTTATTCCCCCAAAGGTAATATTTATGTCGGCATCTCCGAAATCCTCTTCGGGCACCCTCATTCAGGAGATTATTAAGATCAGATCTAGCCGTTTGAAGTTCCACCAACACATCAGAGGTCATATTACATTTATGAGTAAGTTCTAACACCTGAATTCTAGACAATAAAGCATCTCTACTCTCATTTTTCTTTTTTTTGAGATAAGACCCTAGTTGAATACATTTACCCCTAATGACGCATTTATGGGCCTCGCATATTGTAACAGGGGACACATCATCAGTGATATTGATTGTGAGAAATGTAGTCTTCCAGGGTTTCTCCAATTTGAGCTTTATAATAGGGATCTCGAAGGAATTGCTCATTAAGCTTCCAGTGCCACTGGCGTGGGGGAGGGTCACGCAGATATAATGTCAAAAATATTGGGGCATGGTCAGAGCTAGTAATCTGCCCAATAGTAGCTTCCACCAAAAGAGCTAAATGGGAGTGATCAATGCAAAAATAATCTATGCGGGAATAAGACCTATATGGAAAGGTGTAGAAGGTGTAATCCCTCTCTGCAGGATGTAATAGTCCCCAAGTGTCTACTAATTGAAAATCGGGTAAGGTCAGCCTAAACTTCCTAGTCTCTTTAATGGAGGTGCGTGAGGTCCCAGAGGAAGTATCAAGAGAAGGCTCCAAGGCCCAATTGAAATCTTTGCCAATTACTCTGATCCCCTCCAATTGATCCTCTATTAATTCCAATGACTTACGCAGAAAACCAGACTGACCCTGATTAGGTACATACAGATTGACTAAGGAAAATTTTTGATCATCTATGGTAACTTTGACCAACAATCCCCTACCGTTCCCAATAGGGACAGCTGAAATATTGGAAAGCTTCAGGTGTTTAGCAAACAAAATGGCTACGCCCCTAGCCTTGGCTTCAGAGAAATTATTGAAGTAACCCACTGGAAAGTATTGAGATCTAAGGGACGGGGCCATGCCCTCTTTAAAATGTGTCTCCTGAAGAAAAGCTATATCTACCCTATCCATATGCAGTGTATGTAGAAGACTGGACCTTTTCTCAGGTATATTAAGTCCCTTTACATTATTAGAAAAAATAGATAATTTAGTCATAGTCAATATTTGAAAAAAGGAAAAGATACCTGTATCGTTGGATGCCGTGGTTGTTTAGCTGAATGTGTGTGGTGTCCGCCTGCAGGTAGAGGGGGAGGGAAAGGGAACTGGATAACAATAGAAGAAAAGAAAAAAAAGGGAAAGAATAAAAGAAAAGGAAAGAAGAAAGACAGACATGGAACAAACCATATCTAACAACATACATGTTAACCTCAGATTATACTTCAAATTAGAAATGAAGATAGTAAAATAACAAAACTCCATAAAAAAAGGCCATGGAAACCCCTAAAGGGTCCATGGACATTGTATATACAACGGAGTTAGGGGGAATGGGAGGGAAATAGTGAACATGACAACTAAGCAGGTCCACAAATAATTTGAACCGCTCTAATAAAATATTATATAAACAGTGTTTGTCTAAGTCAGCAAAATATTTTCAGTAATAGGTAGACAGAAAAATCAAAAGAGCTCCTACACCAAAACAGAGTAGGTGCTCAAAATTTAGTAGAACATATATATATAAATTAATAAACATCCTCAACGGGGTATAGTATCCATTTGCAGCCAGGATAATGTAGCAAATAACATAAAATTAGCGAATATTCCATTTATAAAACTGCGAGTATAAAAAGGATATTCAAGACAGCACTAGAGACCCTGATCAAGTGATTTCCTCGCTCTCAGCTGCAGAGTCTCTGCTGGATATACATCTGGAATCTCGGACACGTTGCCAAGTCTCCTTGCGAAGTGGTTGAGGGATGTGCATATCAAAAGGGACTAACCAATTAGGTACCGAAACAGCAGACAGATTGAGAGAGGAGCAAAACTGAGGTACGTCATCGGGTTCCCGTAGTATATGAAGCTTTCCCTCATGCATAACTTGAATGCTTAGCAGAAATCCCCAGTGAAATTTAATGTCTCGCTTGTGAAGTTCCTCTGTGAGTGGACGGAGCAGGTGCCTCTGTTGGAGTGTGTTCCAGGATAGGTCTTGGAAAATCTGCACAGGACATCCATTAAATTCAATTTCCTTTACTTGTCTAGCTTTTCTCAAAATCTCCTCTTTCACAGTATAATAATGTAATTGGCAGATAATGTCTCTGGGTCTTTCAGAGGGCATACCTTTAGGGCGCAAAGCTCTATGTGCCCGATCAAATTGGATCCTGGCGTCTGGATCAGCATGCAGGAGTTCATTAAATATTTTAGTGAGGGCATCTTCAAGTCCAGACTGGTTGATATCTTCCATAATCCCATGTACCCGCAGGTTATTTCGTCGGCCCCTATTGTCGACATCATCCAGATGTTGTTGCATCTCTATCATCATTTAGGAGTGATGTGAAGGGGGAAGCAATCGGGACGCCGACTGCCTAAATACCGGCAGCCGGCTTCCCGACTGTCTTATCCCGGCAAGGGTGAAATGCCGGGTGTCTAGATGTAGACGCCCGCATTTCCCCGACGCCGGGAGACCGGCACCCGGCATCCCGATCATAGTGATGCTGGGCGCCGCGAGCGGACAGCCGCAGGGGGGAGGGTTAGGTTTAGGGCTCCCGGGGGGGACCTAGGGTTAGGAACCCCCCCGGGAGGGTTAGAGTTAGGCTAGGGGGAGGGAGGGATAGGGTTAGGCACCCCCTGGGGGGACTTAGGGTTTGGCACCTCCCCGGGGGACTTAGGTTTAGGCAGCGGGGAAGGGGGTGGTTAGGGTTAGGCACTTAGAGGGGGATTAGGGTTAGGCACTTGGGGGGAAGTTAGGGTTAGGCACCCCTAAGGAGGGTTAGTTTTAGGGGGGTTAGGTTAGTACATACTCACCTATCCACGATCGGGTTTCCAGCACTGTCGGGCTGCTCTTGTCGGGCTGCCGCTGACGGGAATCAAAGCCAAGCGGCCGGCAGTATTTCATAACCATTCCTGTGAAAGTAACTCGTTCCCCAAGCTGAGTGTCATCAACCTCCATGTGTTCCTCCAGCGAGACCACTGTCTCCGCCACCTGAGTAAGATCCGACCGAATAGAGGATATGAGTCTGGACTGTTTCTTGGATCCTTTTTTCCAGTGATTGTAAATCTTGCTGAATGTCCTGTCTAGATGGTAAGGACTTTAAATGTTGCAATATCTCACCCATATCGGAGGAACTGGCATGGATAGATGGTGTCAAATGTGGCGAGTGAGACTCCGGGTTAGAGCCGCCATCCGAACTCCCAGAAGCCATATGTGGAGAAGTAGGTCCCAAAGAGACACCAGCGGCAGACGTAGGAACACCAAATAGTTTTAAATGCAGTATTAGATGAAGACTTTGCTGGGGTGGCTGCGGGTCATTTGGTTGTGCCCCGTTTACCCATGAAGGAACATATAAGAAGAGATATACACAGAAAGCAATAAATAGACTTCTAGGCATTGCATAGGATGGGTGTCATAATTCACATTCCCCTCACTATTATGTAGTTATTTCATGGCAGCAGCTGTTAGGATGTGGACTACTTCTTCCAGCATCCACAGGGTTGAAGACAGCCACCCATCCAACTTCAGCAACTATGCCAGGGAGATGTAACTGTAACGGACCTCTGTTTGATTCCAGCTATCAGCACAAGACAGGGGCCAGGACCAGCAGAAGACCTGGCAGGGCAGCTAGAGAAGCAGTGATGAAGGAGCAGAGCAAGGGAAGTAGACAGTGCCCTGTGCAGGTATAGCCAGTCTCCACTTAAAAGGCAGCACAGCGACAGGGAGATGTGAGTATTGAGTCCCAAAATGGCGCCTCCCGCGATTCGCGGCTCCATTCACCGCTGCATTCCAGGTCTCCCAGGGGTTATTAGTGTGCCCCCTATGCCCCCAGTCAGGCAGCAGGAGGCTAAAGTGAGGAGGGGTCCCACTGTGATGTCCTGGGGCAGCCGCGATAACGCCAATCAGCAGCGCGGCTACAGCCCTGGAACTCGAGGCCGCGGCTTCCGGGTGCTGTGTAGGCCGCGATGCGGCAATGGCCCCTGACATGCTCCCGCAGCCCGGAAAAGAGGCCAGCGGGATCCAAGGGCAGCTGAAAATATATATAGAAAGGACGCGCTAACAAGAGAGCTGCTGGTAAGGGGGTTGTCAGTCCCCAAATGAGAAAGTAAATAATGTAAAAAAGAAAACCAGCACTACTAAAAGTCAATCACCATAAATTTAAAAAACTAGATGCATGGATAAATTATAAAAATACCATTAGGTCATTTAATGTGCTAATAGCACCCAAGTAAAACATACATAGACGTACATGTGCACATACAATAATAGGTAAAACATATTTAAATAAAATAACCATAAATTAAACAGGGCATATATTAAAAGGTGGTGCTAACCACCTGAGGATAGCATAAGAGTGAATGCAGGTGGAATTCACTTATGAGTCCTGCAAAAAGTCACTGTTAGGACTCCAAAAGGCACTCAGATGAATTATGAGTAAATGAATTGAGAGTCAACCACAATTGGTAACAATTTACGCCATGGTGAATGTAGATGACAAATATTACCAGTCCTTGGTTATGAGTCGTGTGAAGATCCTCTGGCATCCAGCACAAGTGAAGATTGGTTAAAGCTGAAGCACAATGGTGAGGAAAGAACAGAGCTACAAAGTAGAACCTGGTGGAATTAGTTGAACACAGTCCTCTGGCATCCAGCAAGGTGTATCCAGGCTGAAGCGCAATACAGGAAATGGATCACAGGAATATTGGTGAAGTGGTATCATCCACCGGGGGTGATTGAATCCATTAAGATAAAACAGGATACAGTATCCAAGTGGCAAATAAGTTCTCAATAGTGAAAGGTCTCAACACGTTTTGCTGAGTAATAACCGCTCAGCTTCATCAGGAGTAAAAAAACTGTATCCTGTTTTATCTTAACGGATTCAAGCTGGGAGCTACTCTGGTGTGCGTCCACTTCACTTGGCAAAGCAAGCCATGCCCCAACTCAGTTTATTCTTAATAGTACTGTTTACCCTCTGTGAAGTCTACTATTAATACCCATTAACTAACACATGTTCTGAAAGACGTCACCAGTGAAGTGAGTACCCCTATCACTTTCTATGATTCTAGGGATAGCGTACCTGCATACAAATTCCTGTATAATCTTTTTAGCAGTAAATGCAGCAGTATTAGTGGCAGCTGGATATGCCTCTACCCAATTAGAAAACACATCTGTACATCTGTACAAACTAATACATACTTGAGATTCCTGCAGGGTGGTAATTGGATTAAATCAATTTGTATTACCTGAAAAGGTCCGTCTGTTGGAGGGATGTGGTATGGCTCAGTTGGTATTGTTTTTCCAACGTTTTTCCTTAAGCACGTCAAGCAGGACATTGCCCTCTTTTCAGCTTGAGAAGAGAAACCCGGTGCACACCAATACTGACCAACTTGCACATACCTTGCTTTCCCAGGTGAGTCAGACCATGCTCTGCTTCAGTCAAGCTTGGGTAGCATGCCTTGCCTTGTCCATCTCTCCAGAGTCCAGAGGACCCTTTGATCTCCAGAGTGCGTTTTCCTGAATGGAACACAAATTTTGCATCTCAATTAATTTCTGCATATTAATTGCCTGAAAAACCATAATTTGATTAACTGGTATGTTAACTCTTAACCCTGTTGCCCATTTGGCAGCTTCGTCTGCTCTATTATTGCCCATTGATACCGGGACTTCTTCTCATGTGTGGGCTTTACATTTGATGATGGCTACTTCTTTTGGTAGCTGAATTGCTGTCAACAGTCCTTTTATGTAGTGTGAGTGTGCAACTGGTGTACCTGCTGCTGTCATAAAGTTTTGAAGACACCAAAGTGCCACATAATTGTGAACTACCCCAAAGGCATACCTAGAGTCAGTCTAGATATTAGCTGACTTAACTTCTGCCAGCTCACATGCTCTCCTTAATGCCACTTGTTCAGCTACCTGTGCTGAATGAGGTGGACCCAGTGGTTCAGCTTCTACAACATCCTTGTCATCTACAACAACATAACCTGTGCATAATTCTCCTGTGTCAGTTTGTCTATGACAACTCCCATCCGTGTAAAACGTCAAATCTGCATTTTCTATTGGTGTATCACGTATGTCAGGTCATGCAGTAAAGGTCTGATTCAAATATTCCATACAATCATGTGTATCAGTATACCTGCAAACTCACCTTCAACCAGCGACTCACCTCTCTCCACTCTTTGTGCATCCTGAGGCACATATGGTAAATACATTGCTGGGTTTAACGTACTGCAACATTTAATGGTGATATTTGCAGGTGCCATTAGAGCTAGTTCCCATTTTGTGAACCTAGCTGAGGAAACATGTCTGGTTTGGGCAGAATTCAGCAAAGCAGATACAGCATGGGGTGTATAAACAATCATATCATAGCCTAATACTACATCCTCACTCTTACTGACCAAAAGAGCAGTTGCTGCTATACTTCTTAAACATGTTGGGAGTGATCTTGCCACAGTGTCCAATTGTGCACTGTAGTATGCTACAGGTCTACTAGCATCACCATGTTTTTGTGTGAGGAAACCTGTCGCGCAGTCATCAGCCACTGTACAATATAAATCAAAAAGTTTTTCATAATCTGGTATACCCAACGCAGGTGCTTTTGTCAGACTGTCGTTAAGATTAAGGAAAGCCTGCTCTGATTCCTCAGTGTGTGTGACACAGTCGGGTTTTGAAGATGACACCAATTCCTCAAAAGGTAAGGCCAGAATAGAAAAACCTGGGATCCACGTCCTGCAGTATCCACACATGCCCAAGAAGGTACGGATTTGCTGCTGGTTTTGTGGCAGTGTCATGGTTTGTATGACCCATATCCTGTTGGTTGTCAAATGTCGTAGCCCCTGGGTTAGACAGTGGGCCTGTTTCAGAGCCGCTCGTAAGTGGCCGCTCATTCGCTCCGAGTGATGTTCGCACATCAGCGCATGCGTATGGGTCGTAATGCGCATGCGCCAACCAGTCAGTGCGGTCGGAAATCGTGAGTGTGCAAAATAGTGAGTGCCTGCTAATTTGAGTGACAGGATGAGGCGTTTGTGGGTGGTAACTCCAACATTTTCCTTATGATTACTCAGGGTACAAATTACTTGTTACATTTTTATAATTTTTGGTATCGGCTGTACCATCACCCTCAGCAGCCTAGGGTGGCGAGGGTGTGCATGCACTAATACCTATACCCTCGGCACCGCTACCTTGCGGTGCGTGCACGCTATTTTGCGGCATGCACCCGACGCTAACTAGCGCTGTGTGAGCACTCCCTTGTGGTGCGTGCGCAACACTATTTTGCATCACGTGCACACCCTTTTGTGTACTGCTCACGACGCTACTTAACAGTGTGAGCATGCCACTCAACCACGTGTTCCCTTCATGCTGCCATAATTTCAAACAATCATTATACTTTACTCATTTCTTTAGAGATTTCATCACACAGATGCCATATCTAACATTATTCAACACCTCCATATCAAAACTGCCAATTTTAGGAAAAGGTTTCACACATCTCTCGGTCATCTTAACCCATACATCACAGTATGCAGTTGCATACGTACCATACTTTGTATACATTATATTCCTTGCCGAACCTGTTGGCCCTTTCAAAAGCAGCACATTCCCAGCGTCTGCTTAGCACCCATCTGGGAAAATGCTACACAGCTTATCACTAGCAAATGTGGACCGTTGAATGATTCCTATGGAGCTATGTTTACGCACTCCTATCCCGTTGTGCACAATCGGCCCACTAACCGTTATGGATGGAGCGCACAACAAGTAACAGAATAACGTCTTATACAATTATACTGTCTTTCTGGACACCTTTCAGCCCTTGTCCGGTAGCTCACCCTTTTTGAGTACTCTCCCATGTTAGCATTTAAGTGTTCCAATAACACTTACCCTTTCCAGTGATTTCCTCCACTACAACCCAAGTCATGGTCTACCCAACCATGCGGTCTAGTCGCAGTGTACAGAGAACCTAACTGATCAATAGGCTCTGCGACCACTATTGGGAGCCGAATTTCGAAAACCCCTTGTTTTCTTCAAGGTACATAATCCCTGTCCTTGCTGCAATACACCTGCTATGTGTACACACTCAGTAGCTTTCTGCCTCATCAAACACCTACCGAGTCTTTAGGACCACATGGTACCTAGCCTAGGCCCCACACACTTTAGTAGCCTCTATCACGTAAGAATCACACATCTGCTTTCATACACCTTTAGTTTTCTGCGCAGAAACTAGACTTTTCGCTAGTATGGCAGTATGATTCAGAGCTCTTAAACAATGTATTTACGCTATCAATACAACAATACTATCAGAACAATTGTTTGAACACGAGGCAGCAATACAGGAAATACGTATACGCTATTGTGCGACAAACACTCTGGCGCCAAGACAGACAATGAAAAAAACAAACTTTTCTCTAATGACCCAGGTCCTAGTCAGCACTCAATGAAATCACATAACAATGGATATCGATTTCACAACACCAGATGGTGCAGGTTTTGAACACAGTGCGTCCTTTCCTGCTTATGGCGCCTTCCACCCTTTGTTGCAAAATCGAGATCCGTACGCGGTCGTGTGACCTCTCAGTAGCATGACCTCCAAACTACGAGCCCCCAACTATTGATACCCCTAAATCACTAAACAGAAATAATTGCTTTCCAGACTTAGATTGTGGTTCCAAAGCACTTATTATAACAAATAAAAGTTACACGCTTTGATCTAACACAATTAGCACAAAAGACAATTAAATACACTAGCGCTCTCGATCCAGATTTCCCGGCATCAAACGTGAAGCCTCTGTCAAAGAAAGAAAGAAGATAACTGACTATAGGACAGAGGGCCTGATTCAGAGCCGCTCGTTCACTCCCAGCGATGTTCGCACAACTGCGCATGTGTATGGGTCGTAATGCGCATGCGCCAACCAGTCATTGCGGTCGGAAATCGAGCGCTCGCAAAATAGCGAGTGCCTGCTAATTTGAGTGACCAGATGAGGCGTTTGTGGGTGGTAACAGGGGAAGGTGCTTGAAAACGGGGAGTGGTGATCCAAACGCAGGCGTGCCAAACGGTCAAAATGGGCATTTTAAGGGTGTGCATAATTAACAAAGCAGCGTCATCGACCACGTCACTTGGTTGTTTGTTAGCCTGAACTGAAAATCCAACCACAAGCACTGCGAGCAGTTCAGACGCCTTTCGATGTACTCGATTAATCAAATAAATAGCAGAGATGATGTAGGGTGCGAGCGGCCAGGGGGCGTCTTTACAAAATAGCGAGCGCATGTTTCGTTCGCTCGCTCAGACATAGAGGCGTCAACAGACCGCAAAGAGCGAGCGCTCAATTTAAATAGCTGGCCCCTATTTCTGAATGAGCGAGCGCAAATAGCGTCCGGCTTTGAATCAGGCCCAGAGAGCGCTAATTTATATATCTTACAGTGAGTGCACAATGAAAGAGAAACGAGCTGGCATAATTCCATTGGTTCTTGCTCTTGGTTCTTCTGGTACGATGCAGGTCATAGGTCAGTTTGTCCAGTGATAGTTCAGCCCTCCATCGGCTCTTTGTGTATCTTTCCCACCAATTAACAAGTTTAAACTGGTTAAGACACTACATTACAGAAGTATACATGCTAATTCATAACTCTCTATAATCCATATGCATGTTGTGATCTCCTTGCCGATGGAACCAGATATCTGCAAATACAAAGTGATTTAGAATGGTACCAATCATGGCCTGTCTACTATGTACTAAACCTTAGATATCAAATACATTAATTTCACAACATAATTGATTACAAATAAAACCTCTAATGTTATCCTTGATGCTAGGGAACCTTTTATTAAGAGTATGCTTGTGTGCGTGTGGGAATATTGAGTAAAGATGCTAGTATGCGTTGTGCGTCTTCGTGTTTGTGGTGTACAACATAAAATTTACTTTGTGGGGTTGTTCATATTATATGTATTAGTAAATGTATGTATTGGTATTGTGAGGACTTTTAACATTGTGCAGTGGCAGACGCACAACGCTAATAATCATAACAGCGCCGTATACGAAGGTATCGTGTAGACAATGCAAAATGGCGTTGTGCAGACAATGCAAAATGGCGTTGTGCAGATATCAATTTTACAACTTTGGTCTCAGCCAATCATCCAGCTTCGACAAAGTATAAAAAAGTTCTATCAGTGTAAATATATACAAAAAGTAAACATGCAAAGCATCATACCTTATAGAAAAATGAAGAATCGCACCTCCTTAACTGTCAACGCGCATTTCAGCTCATTTGGGAGCCTTTGTCAAGACATAAGGACTGGTGTGTATTCCAAGGTATTTAAACCAGTATCAACCAATGGCCTTACGCCATGGGTGTGGCCATAATCTATCACTCCAAATGCAATAAGCAATAAAATAGTTCCTCTTGGAACTAAATCACCTTCTCCAATTAGAAGGGGTGTGATACTAACCTTAATGATAACCTCCTCACACTCTTTTCATAACCAGAAAATGGAAGTCAGTAAATCATTGTTCCCACAGTATGCTGATGACGCATACCTGGATGTGGGTGGTATCTCACGGAGCTTTGTGGTATAGCTCGCCAGGAAGGGTATCAAGATATGAAGTACTTCTCATGGCAATTCCATACCCGGAAATGACGCTTGCATGTCATTCACCAGAAGTCCGCAATACCTGATGGAACACTGTCCCCATATGGAGTTCTCATTAATAAATGTAGGAAACTGTTGGTGAACCACAGTATCCTCATATAAAGTTTAAAGGTTCTATTCTCACCATACAGAAATAAATTAATAACATCAAATGACAAGATATACATAATAAAATAAAAATCTAATAAACCACAGTATACTCATATAAAGTTTAAAGGTTCTATTCTCACCATACAGAAATAAATCAATAACATCAAATGACAAGATATACATAATAAAATCAAAATCAAAAAATCTAATAAAAGTCAAATAAAAATCAACATAGATAATATCATAGATAACATAGATACAGTAATTCCTCCATTGAGAGGTCATCAGGTTCATGTTGATGGACGTGTTCCCTTCTCCTACATTGGGGTCTGTGGTAATTCCCAAAACACTTAAAGGGGTTCCATAGTTCCACCAAATGGTCACAAAAGATGACTGAAATAACTGAAAACATATACGTGTTACAAACATATAATAGAAAAATGCTGTTACAAAAACCATTTTAACTCAAAATCCTTATTTAACCCATTGGAGATCAGAGTCTTTAAAGTATAAATGCAGTTAGTTTCTAATTTTACCAGAGTGTTAGGTAGATCACCAGATCTATTATGTATTTTAGCAGTTTCACCAAGTAGTGGGAGTCCCACCCTGCAGGAATTGTCATCATGTTCACATTCAGAGATGAAAGAACAGTAATCTCTGACAGGATATTTAATGAGAAAAGTGATCAAGTTGATTTACTAGATGAAGATCTCGAAGGAATCATGAAAAAAATGGAAAATGTTTTATTAAAAGAGAAAAGAATGTGGTGGGAGGTGGGGACCTTAGAGAAGTATGTATCTCCCCACCTTATCCCTAGGGGTTTGAAAATTTAGAAAAATACAGCTAGTGACAACTTTATGGAATTAATAATAAAAGAACAAAGAAAGGAATTAGTTCTCTTAGAGGATGAGATAAATATATTAAAATCATTCATTTTCCCATTTTTGGACCTTGAGAATTTTAAAGAATTAGCAAAAACTATAGAACATAGAATCAAAAGAGCTGAAAAGGTCTTATAATAAAAAAGGTCAATACATTTAACAGAGACAAAAGGGATAATCAACAAGATAGTATCCCAACAACCAATAGTTTTATTAAGGATCGAGGCCAACTAAAAAGTAAAAAGATAGCCCTCACAGACAATCAGACACCCTGCTATATAGCTCCAGGGAGGAGGACAAAGTCTCCAAACTATAGAGGTAATAAATGTATGCCTCTTTGGAGAGATGACATTATGGAAATAGACCGCTACACATTAGGAGATTCTTCCAAACAAATAATGAGACCCATTCTAGATCTAACAAATACAATCTGAGATATGACTATGAGAGACAGGGGCACAACAATAGAGATTTGAAACAGTTTTCTCAAGAAAATTGTTTTTCCCCACTGGATAGAGAAGATCCCCTTTCTTTTTTGGAGGAGAACCCTATAGCACATTATCACAGATGACCCTCAAATGGAGGCCAAGAGGCGTAAGGAGAGGTAAACCCAAGAAAAGGGAGAAGCCAACCAAAAAGAATAGAAAATAAAAAAGGAAATTAAAATCTCAATCGGTACCTCTTATTAATGAGGAGGTGATGATAAATGGGACATCTCCTGTGTCCAAACTTTCCAAAATTAAGATTTTTAATCTGAGTACACATACACTTTTGAAAGATGAAATATCTCTCTTAGAAATGGTTTAAAATACGCACCAAGTAACAGTATAAACCCTTTTAACATTTTTGTGGACATACAAAAATTTGTCTGCAAGTTAACTATAAAATTATATTCCTACAAAAGGATCAAGATGATGGGGTAGATATGGGAGAGACGTCGGTCAACCCATTTCACCCCAAATCTGTTTTTTACCCACAATATGTCAAGGGTTCCTTTATGGTGACTTTTGGTTCATTACTTTTGGAGGATATTGAGAAATTGCATTCCAATATAAGTAAGAATAATAAAAAGAATAAAACAAGTTTAATTCTAATAGCTAGAGAAATAAAAGCCTTAAAAAATCTAAGATACAATAAAGAACTTGTTGTGAAACCCATGGACAAAGGAGGGGGGGTAGTTCTGCTGGACATCACTGATTATGAAGCAAAAGTCTACCAACAACTGAATGATGTTAAGACCTATAAGAAATTGAGGGGTGATCCGACTATAGACACTGTGGTTAAGTTAAAAAATCTAGTAGATAAATAGTAGATAAATACTTGAAAAAGAGTACCATAACACAAAAAGAAGCTGCATTTCTTGTCAATTAACATCCAACTACCCCAGTGATATATGTATAAGGTACAGAAGAGTCTCACCAAACCACCAGGGAGACCCATCATCTCCGGGGTAGATTCTATCACCTCAAATCTCTCGGAGTTCATTGACTTTCATCTGCATCCCCTGGAATTCTTAAGCTGATCACATGTGAAGGATATGAAAGATTTTTTGATATCATTAGAGGATATTGTGTGGGAGGTAGGCTTCCTTATGGTAACATCAGATGTTAATTCATTATACACCCTTATTAACCATGAGTTAGGAATTGAAGTTACAGTACTAAGTATGTTTTGAAATGTTCAGAATTTAGGGAGATTTACAAAACTTCCTACTGGAGGATATAACCTTCATATTGTCTAATAATTTCTTCCTATTTAAGGATGAGTATTTCTTACAAAAAACAGGTACTGCAATCGGCACCAAGTTTGCCCTGAGCTATGCCAACCTCTTTCTGGGCAATTGGGAGGTGGAGGCCGTTTGGGGATGTGGTGAGCTTGGGTGGGCTTGGTGTTTTATCGCAGGTACTGTACATAGATGATATTTTTTCGTCTGGAGAGGAAGAAGGGAGAGTTTGGACAATTTTTTTCAAAATCTCAATAATAAGAAGCATATCCTACTAACCTTTGAGATCAGTGGTGTAAGTCTTAATTTTCTAGATGTTACAAAATATGTGAAGGATGGCACCATCCAAACAAAATATTAACGAAACCTACTGACTCTGGCACATATATTAATGTAGCCAGTTGCCATCATAACAATTGGCTGGATTCAATACCAACGGGTCAGTTTCAAAGGTTAAAATGCAATTGTTTGGAACCTCAGGTCTTTTTAGCTCAGGCAGAAAACATGAAATATAAGTTCAAAGCATGTGGATATAAGGAAGAGAAAATCAATCAATCCCGATAGAGAGTGCGGACTTTGGATTGCAAAGATCTTTTAAGTACTAATAAAAGAGAGCAGAGTTCAGAAGGTGACAAATTCCAATGGGCTTTTATAACGGAATATACGGATCAACACAAAGATGTAGAGAGGCTCCTGAAAAAACATTGGGGGAACTTCTTAAGAAAGACCCAATAATAGGTGCACATATACCTGTTAACCCCATAAATGTCAGGATCTGCAGCTTCCAGCCTTAGGCACTGCATTAATTACTGCCTGTCTGTGTGCAATGTCAGGTGTATGCTAATTGATTTTCCTGTCTGTGCACAGCACAGGTGCACACTGGTCTATCATTAAGGGAGACTTGCTCTGATTGGACCTTGTTCCTGTTAAATTCCAGCCAGCCCTGCACTCCATGCCAGTGATAGAGTTTTTCGTACTTCTGGTTTCCAGTCTCCTGCTTGTCAGTCGAGTTCTTGAGTCAGTCTAGATGTGCTTCGAGTATTCCATTTATTCCATCCAGATAGCTCCACCTGCATCTCAATAACATGTGCTGCTTGTACCATCTGGGCAGCAAAGAATGCTTCCTACCCCAGAAGCATCTGTCACCATCCGGTGGCTTGTGTCAACCCGGTGGCACCAGTCGCAGTTTAGCATTCCAGGTGTGCAATCTAGCACACCTTCACCAGTGTCATCCCGACAGCGCTGGTAGTTACTCTGCGTTCCAGGTGCACAAATTAGCACACCATCACAAGTGTCATTCCGGCAGCATTGGTAGCAACTCTGCATTCCAGGTGTGCAATCTAGCACACCGTCACCAGTGTCATCCCGGCGGTGCTGGTAGCAACTCTGCATTCCAGGTGTACAATCTAGCACACCATCACCAGTGTCATCTCGGTGGCACTGGTAGCAGCCCCAAGTTCTTGTTGCATACCTCACCTGAGTCTCATCAGCCCAAAGGCTGCAATGGTCCTGGGGCCACAGGTCACTATCAGCCCTCAAGGCTGCTGCAACAGCCCAAAGGCTGCTTCACACCATTAGTCCCTTGGCCACAGCTGTAAAGGCCGCAATCAGCCCCCAAGGCTGCTCCAACAGGCAAAGGCTGCTTCACACCATCAGTCCCTTGGCCACGACTATAAAGGCCACAATCAGCCTCCAAGCCTGCTCCAACATCCCCAAGGCTGCTTCACATCACTAGTCCCTTGGCCATGACTATAAAGGCCACAGCCAGCCCTCAAGGCTGCTCCTACAGCCCGCAGGCTGCACCACACCTCTTGCCCTCAGCACAACTAGTCAAAACAAACCAGCCCCAAGTCAGCATCAACAGCCCAACAGCTGCAACCAGATCCTTAACCCTTGGCCAAGACTAGTACAATACATTCCAGCCCTCAAGGCTGTCATCAGTTGGCTCTACATTAGTACTGCCGATTCTCTCCAGGAATCATAACAATAAATATCTATAGGAAAGCCCCAAACTTATATCAAAATTGGTGAGAAGTGCTCTACAACAAAAAAGGGGTCCTCCTCCATCCTCTCTAAGGGCTTCTTCAGATGTGGGGATGCCAGAGCTGTAGATCCATCAAGGGGGATGGCAGCAATAAAATTGAAAATATCCATATAAATGGGAAGGATTTCTGTATAAAAGATTTCATAACCTGCAATAGTAAAAATGTTGTATACGCCATTAAATGCAAGTGTAACACATTTTATATTGGACAAACGTCCAGACTGCTTAAAGTCAGGTTTAATCACACTTTAAAGATGTGCATGGATGTTCAAACAATGACATAGCAGGTTTTTACGGTTTGAAAACCGCTAAAATACATAAAAGATCTGGTGATCTACCTAACACTCTGGCAAAATTAGAAATTAACTGCATTTTTTCTTTAAAGACTCTGATCCCCAATGGGTTAAATAAGGATTTTGAGTTAAATTGTTTTTTATAACAGCATTTTTCTTTTATATGTTTGTAACACGTATATGTTTTCAGTTATTTCAGTCATCTTTTGTGACCATATGGTAGGACTATGGAACCCCTTTAAGTGCTTTTAGGACTTTACCACAGACCCCAATCAATTATCTATGTTGATATTTATTTGACTTTTATTAGATTTTAACATTTTTATTTTATTATGTATATCTTGTCATTTGATGTTATTGATTTATTTCTGTATGGTGAGAATAGAACCTTTAAGCTTTATATGAGGATACTGTGGTACAACAACAGTTTGCTACATCTATTAGTGAGAACTCCATACAGGGACAGTATTCCATCAGGTATCGCAGATTTCCGGTGAACGACACACAAGTATAATTTCTGGGTATGGGATTGACATGAGAAGGACTTCATATCTTGATACCCGCTCTGACGAGCTATACCACGAAGCTCCATGAGATGCCACCCATGTCCAGGTATGCGTCATCAGCATACTGTGGGAACAATGAAAGGGCCCGATTTATGGGCTTACATTTTCCAGTGATTGTCTTGCAAGTGTCATTTCTGGTTATGAAAGAGCACGAGGAGGTTATCATTAAAGTTAGTCTCACACTCCTTCTAATTGGAGAAGGCAATTTAGGACCTCATTCAGACCCACTTGCAAGTGCTGAGCGCTTGCAAGTGGGTTGATGTTTAGGCCCTGCGCACGTGTTTTGTAGGCATGGCAGGGGGGTGGTTTCACAAACAGAGGTGTTCCTTAAGGAACGCTTGTCATTTTGTGGGTGGCCGCACTAACATCAGCATTGATGTCAGTGGGGAGCTTCCTGCTCGATCAGAGCAGGAAGCTCCCTGGGGCTTGCGGTTGCTGAGACCCAACCTTAGGGTCTCGTCGCAAGCCCTGATGGTCGCGATAGTCAAGACCATCGTGACCATCAACCTGGTCGGTCGCTAAAGCTGTGGGTGGTAACCCACAGCTTAGCTAGCGACCAGGAGGCCGCACTTCAAAAGAGAAGCGGCTGCCCTCATTCAGATCAACCGCTCGCATTTTGTGGCGCCTCTGAATGAGGGCCTTAGCTCCAAGGGGAACTATTTTATTGGTCATTGCATTTGGAGTGATAGATTATGGCCACACCCATGGCGTAAGGCCATTGGTTGATACTGGTTTAAATACCTTGGAATACACACCAGTCCATATGTCTTGACAAAGGCTCCGAATTGAACCGAAACACACATTGACAGTTAAGGAGGTGCGATTCTTCATTTTTCTATGAGGTATGATGCTTTGCATATTGTCTTTTTGTATATTTTTACACTGATGGAATTTTTTCATAATGCATAAGATATACCTTTGAAATCTTGGTGATTACAGTTTTTTATGTATTGGATGTTATATTCTGCATTTAGATACAGTGCATATTTTGGAATTGTGCAATATTTTTTAATTGTAATCTATGACACTGGAATAAATCTAATTATTTTTACTAAAAACTTGCCTGGTGGACATTGAAACACCTTCGGGTCTTGAGAATAATCCCACCTTTACATGTTGGAACAAATGAGATCTAAGAAACTGTGATGTGAGAGATCATCCTGAATATTGTGTGAGTTTCGGTATGCTTTTCACGCATTAAATATATAAAGATACCTTTATGAGTATTTATCTATTTACCACCAAGTGAGTGATGGTATGCAGTTGAGTTCACATATGTGGGTGAAGGATCACTTTCAAGATACCTTTTGACAAACACACATTCTGTCCCTTCTGTGAGTGGGGTACGCCTTCCTTACACCTGGGACTTTGGGACTGTATGCTAAATCTCTTTTTCTCTCCATGGGGATGTGAATTCAAATTATTTATACACGGATATTTTTCTTTCATATATTGTTGATGCTGTACAGAACAGAGTGATTATAGCGACAAGAAATCACATAGGAATATTCAAGTTGAAGATCAAACATCGTCTGAGGAACGTATATATTTGATTCCTATATGTAATTGATAAGCGCCCTGGTTGTGTATTCCCTTTTTCAAATTTTGTATATGTATAGTGTTGTTAATGGATGTGGTGATATCCAAACAGAATTAGGGACTCCTTTTGGGCAGCTGTGCGCAGACAGGTTGACATCCACTACACTCCAGTTTTTCAGTATTGTAATATATCTGTCTATTTATCTTCTACACATTTATGTTATGGATAATCAGTAAAATGGTGAGTTGAAAACCTTGATTGAAACAATACCATCTCCAAAAGTGGCAAATATGAGGTTATCGCAATGGTTCTTGTCTCATAACTTCTTAGTTCCCTTCCATCCAAATTCTGATCGCCCCTCTCTGCAATAGTTGCAAAAAGAAGTTCATGGTGACATGAGAAACCTGCACTGCCTCCTGCAATCATTGATTGGTGACTTGCAATGTTCGCAAGTGTAGTAGAGAGAGAAAAGAAATAAATTTGCCTATTCTATTTCTACTCCACTCGCGCCTGATGCAGAATTCCTCACTGCAAATTTATGACTACATGCAGCTTCAGTGCAACCTGATAGACTGAGTACAAGCATTCACCTATAGCAGCAGTCTTTGCCATAGAGCTCTATGTGCACATCTGTCCACAGTTAGCCCCAGGCATTATAAGCAGGGAATGCTGGGTGCACACTATAGCGATATCAGGCTGATATGTCGTTTCCAGCCAAATCGGAATGACATATCGGCCGGATTGTTCAGGGTGTACGGCCAATCGTTAGCGACATCATCCGGTCAGCCATGCTGCCCGGCCAACCAGACAATATAGCATGCAGTGCCATTCAAGGTAATGAAGGACAGAACAAAGGATCGTTCCATCCTTCATTACATCATTCTAAAGTGTACCACAGATACAATATGTCGGCCCATCGGCTGCCAATTCTCCCGGGTACACATTGCTCCAGCTTAAGTTTACATTAAGATGATAAAAACAATAACTGTATATTATTTAGACAAAATAGCAATATTAACAACTTAGCACAGTGTTTACCACCTCCAGTCCTCAGGGAGAGCCAACAGTGCATGTTTTGCAGGTCTCCACAAAGAATCATAATTGAAATACTTAGTACCACTTGTGAATTTTTCAAAATGAGTCAGTCAGTAATGAATACAACTGTGCTTCAGTACAGAATATGGAAAACATGCACTGTTAGGGTTCCCAGAAGATTGGAGTTGGGAAACCTTGACATAGTGTATATCACTGGCATTTATGAGGAAAAATGTGCAGAATAAAAATGTCATACACTACAGCAAGGAAAGCTGAAAATATACTGCTTGATCATTGTATCAATTTGCCAACTAAACAGCAAGTTGAAACGATAATCGTGCAGTGTATGTTACTGAACGATAATCATCCGTTAGTGTAAAATACTAAAAATGGGCGAAAGTTCTAATTTCAAATTGTTGTTTCAATTAAACATGTCTGATTTAACCAATCCAACCAACCAATTATCATTTAAGTTATCCTACTAAACAATTTTCAGCACAGAAGTAGACAAACACTATCCAACTATTTCTGTATGTTAACTAAATGCATAAATTAAAGGAAAAAAGAGTGACCAAGTCCCTTCAAATTTTAGTTAGCACTGAGAATAACATTAGGATAGTATAGTCTAAGGCAGGGACGGTGCTACCATGAGGCAGCTGTAGGCGGCTGCCTAGGGCGCCTGCACCTGAGGGGCAGCACTGAAGCTGCCAATACAGTAATAAAGACATCTCTGAAAAAGACATCCTTATTTTACTTAATCCCGGCAGTGACCATAGTTTGCATAACCCGCAGCTGCTGCCCCTTCACTTACCAGCTGCTGTCCGGCCGAGACTGCTGACATGTCACAGTCTGACACCTGTCAGGTGCAGCACAGCCAGCAGCAGCATCAGACGTCCGACACCATACCTCTCTGCATGGTGGTGGCTGTTCTCTCTCCCTATGGCCTGCCACCAATGTACTGATGTGTACTAGTGCTTTCTCCCATCCCCACAGAGGCTCCTCCCCTTATAGTTAAAATGCCACCCCTTCCTTCTCTTCAAGTTTTGTGATGATCTGTATGTGTGCTGTGCCTCTCCTCCCCTGCAGCTCTGTGGGCCATGACTGTGAGGAGACTATAGAACATCCTTCAAGCAGTGTAAGTTTATGTGGTGTTTCTGTTTTTAGTGTGTTCATGGTGTTGTGGTGCATATTTCTTTGGTTTGTATTAATATAATCTGTGGAGGTGAGTATTGTAGTAATGTTATGCGGGGTAGGGGTGTAGTACCATTATGGGGGTGTGTACTAATGTTGAATTTAGGTATATGGTACTTTAAAGTTATTTGTGGGTGGTGTAAAGTTAAGTTGTGTGTGTGACAATTGACCAGCAGTCATAAAGTAAACATAAATAGATGTCCAAGTCCCCTCTACATTATAAAATAGTGAAACATATACAAGCAGATCAGCAGTACTCACGGGACATTTACGCTCCAATAAATTCATGCTATCAGCGGTAATTACATTTCTTTGTTATTTGTTTTTTATTTTATATATTCTTTATTTTTTTAAATAAAATTTTTTGTTATACATGCATAATATCGGAACAGAAATAGAAAAATACTGTAAAAGCATTGTCTCTCTGTTATTGTTTTTAATTGGTGGTGCTCATCGCTAATTACACAGCACGGTTCATCTCCTAAACAACCCCCTAGCTGCCTGTGATCGTTCAGATGCTGGGGACAGGTGACAACTGATGATCTCAGGGATGGTATGCCGCAGCGAGACGCACATCTGTGCCCTGGTGGTGTAGCTACTTAAAGGTAAGGCTGTGTTTTATTATTTGCTGTATCCTTGCTGTTATAGGCAGAAGACCTCTGAAGTGTGGCTCTAGGGGTCTTATACAGATTGGTGTTTCATAGCATTATAACTGGCCACAAGGTGCTGTGAGTAGTTTTTTTCACTGAATGGATCCTGCTCTGCAAGGCCCAAATTCTGGCAAACCAAATCCAGCATTTAGCACAAATGGTACAGTATCTGACACTATGAGTAACCACTCAAGAAGAAAATCGTAGGTCGGCTCCAGCCTCAGGGGCAATAAATGAACCTAAGAAAAATCTACCCGATCGTTGCTCTGGTAAATGGAAAAAACATTTCAACTTCAGAGAGAGCTGTAAACTATGGGCTTGATTCAGAGATGGATGGATTTACACAGCTGCACACAAGCAGCTGTGCAAATCCGTCCATCTCAGATGCAAATGCAGAAGGAGGTGTAAGACACCGCCATCTAAATTTGCATCTGATATGGATGGGCACCTCCTTGCTGCATTTGCAATCCCAGCACTGTGACCGACATCACAGGGTGGGATCATCTTCAGACGATGGTTGCAATGGTTGCTCCTTTGTTCAGGCTGCGAGAGCTGAGGCTTCCCAACCCTGGCCGGTCATGCAAGAGGCCCGGAATCTGCATCCACCGATGCAGACCCTGACCTCATCCTTCTCGGAAAATGGAGGTGACATGGAGGCAGAACGCCTCTTGGTCTTTTATACATTCCTGACTGTTTAAGGGGTGCAGTCTTGTCAGATTTTCATTCTATTAAATCAGGGGTGGGGAACCTTTTATCTGCCGAGGGCCATTTTGAAATACATAACATCCGCGGGCCTTGTGCAGGCCACACCCCATCCATGTGATGTCACAAAGGGGCAGGGGCACAATAGCCAGTGATTACAGCAATGTCCAGAGCATCCTGAGCATGCTCCGGGGATCTGTAAGGGCAGTGGTGTGACTGTCTGAAGTGTCCTAAGGATGCTCCAGGTGGCACTGTTGCATAGATTCTGGCTGCAGGGTGCCATTCTAGGTACCCTGCTGCCCAGATAAGGATAGCAGAAAAAAGCTCAGAGGGCCAGACAAATGATTCCGAGGGCCTTATACGGCCACCGGGCCTGAGGTTCCCCATCCCTGTATTAAAGAGTCTCTAAAACTTTGGAATTACTGAACCATTGTGTCTGGTAGCCTACTATCAGTTGAGACGTCAAAGGAGTATATATAGCGAGTGCGAGTTTAGAAGTGGAGATTTTTCACATAGCAACCACTCAGCTTCTAGCTATTAACTTCTAGAAGGTGCTAGGCAAATGTTAAGTAGAATATGAGTGGTTGCTATGGGCAACATCGCCACTTCTATAAAACCTGCGCTTTAGTAAATATACCCAAAAAAATTTGTGCAGTCTTGTGAAGTTTGTGCCTGGAACAAAACACCTTGAGTATGTTCTACGGGTCCACTTCTGCCTTTGGCTATTCCCAACAATCCATGATCACACATCTCTATAAATTGTATTGTGGATGTGCAGTTTTCCTCTGGGTTTAACATTGTCTGGTTGGTTGTGGATCGTTTCAGCAAGATGGCTCATTTTGTCCATTGGCCAAGCTTCCTAGTGCCAAAGATCTTGCGCCATTATTCAGCCAACATGTTTTCAGGTTATTGTTTAATGTATTTATATATATATATATATATATATATATATAATCAGTAATTTGGAGTTGTGCACCTGTGATTTGTCATTTCTGTGCCTACAATAAAAGTCTCAACAGCACCTCCCATTATATATGGGTAGCACCTCCCATTATATATATTCAGGGTGTGCAGTCCAGGATCCTTTCCTATACACTCCATTTAGTGTGCGTCATTGGACACCTGAAGAAATGAGATGTCTCAGCCTGGACTAGCACCCCTCCCCCATTGGTTTAAAGCATGGAGTCTGGTATTTTATATGCATGCTAGTAATAGGCACAATTTTAGGTAAGTCCTACAAGTTATATACTGTAGTGCAACTCTGGGTTGATTTTTGGTTCGTGGATCCCCTGGATTGCTTTGGTTGGTCTGCTTCAGGGCATCACATTATAACACATTCTTCCTTTTTTGCACATTTTAACACTCTTACTGTTTGTTTTTATTATATTTGTATTTTCACTTTTCTATCCTATATATGCAGCCGCAGCTGCTCTTATCTTTCTTACTTTACACTTCACTTTTCTCATTAGAGTGATGCCCTGGGTTGGCTCGGCTGAGCTGGTTTGGGGGTATTCTGTGCTCTGGATTTGAACCCTAGTATGTTAGGGACCCTCCCTACAGTCTAATGATTCCTAATAGTCACTAGTCGCTATTTAGTGCTGCAAGTCGCTTAAGAAAGAATTGCTTTCCAGTCCAAACGTGTTGTTCCAAACCACAAAAAGTTATTTATGTAATGAAAAAGTAACACGGTGAAAGAATTAACAATTAGAGTAAAAAGCAATCAATAATAGTACAAGCCGATACATACGCATGCACACTGGTCCCAGTATACAATCATCAATCCAGAAGTCTGTGATCATCAAAGAGGATTAACAAAGCAACTAGTTTACAGGTTTCCATTGGTTCTTGCTTCTGGATTGTCTGGTCATTGGGCATGATTCATATGGTGTCATCAGGGGCATTTCGCAGTTCAACAGTCTCTTTGTGTAGTTTCCCGCCCAACAACTGGTTAATACTGGCTACAAAACTACATGCATGTTATAACATTTCTATCCAATAACTCCCTATCATCCATAACTAGCAGACGCAAGATGCGACTCCTTTGCCGATAGGAACGGGAGTCTGCAAATAAACAGGGATTTAGTTTGATACCAAACATGACATGTCCACTATGCTCTAAACCTTAGCTCTCATTTAAGTACATATTACATCATAATTATTAGACAATAATATCTTTAATAACACTGGTTATTAATTATAATGTGTGGGAACCATTTTGCACATATGCATCCGCATATGTGCGTCTGTGTGTTGAAATAGCAACTATATACAAATGAGCGTCCATGCGTGAGTATTGTGTGTACGCATATGAGTGTCCATGTATATAAGTATATATACATTTATATTTGTGTGCATTATGTGCATCAGGGTATGTGTGTTGTGAATATGCAGTTTAGCGCATCAGATTGCGCGACACAAAGTAGCATCGTGGAAACACATCGTCATCAGACTATAGACGACCAGATCGCCAGATAATAATTGTGTGCGATCATAACTGATTATTTGACTTCGACAGTCCACCCTTTGATAGCAAACATAAACTATCACCTTTTATTGTTAACCTACTTAGTCATGCATAATAAATTATTCAATGTTCTAGACGGGGTGACACAATTTGGTCATTGAACTGTCAAAAAATGTGTTTCAAGAAAGGGTAAAACAACCCTTATATACACTCAGCAGATATATATGGGACCATTGGTAAGATGTGGGACCTCATCGAACCTATAAAGGAAGTTTGGGGGAACTGAGACTACATTATCTAGGATGTTTAATAGAACATTTTACAATACTTTATCATACACGACCAAGCCTATTCACATGTTATTTATCTGGCTCATTCAAATTCAGGATTGTAATGCAGTTCTTTATCAACCTTAGTACCTATACCATCACCACTCACCACCATCATGATCTCATTTCCACGATTTACCTTGGTGTTACATTTTCCACATTTTACCACAGTAAGAACATATCTGACACATAAAACAATTACTAAAATGACAACAAGTATAAGAATAAGGAGCTTACCTATTCTAGCAACCATCTCCTGTACCCACTCTCCCAGACTGGCAAACCACTTTACAGGCTTTAACCAAGAGAACCATTTCTCTACCTTTACCTCTGTCTCATACAATGAAGTATTATGATCCTTCCGAAACTCCCACTTCAGTTGTAGGATTTCATCCATTTTCTGGTCTATCACCTCTTTGGGGTCGTCAGTATTATTGGTGATGTACGTGCAACACTTGACACCAAATTGGGTGGCCAAAGTCATACAATATCCACCAGTAACAGCTGTCAGGTAGTTTAAAAGTAGCCTATGTTGTACCAATTCTTGTTTGTAAGCCTGCAGCTCCTTACCAGTATAATTGAAAGTCATCATACATCTCGGTGATGTTGTCTATTAATTTAGCCAGGTCTTGGATGTATCTAATATTTAAAGTTCCCTGAGTGATTCTGGTGGGATCTAATGCTACTAAAATTTGGAAGCCAGTTGTTTCACTAATCAACTGTGTGGCTATATGTTCTTCACCAGGGATCATATTTCTTTTGTCACAATGTTCATACTGTGTGTGTATGTATGGAGGTGGTGCGGTTTTAAGGATACCAATCATTTCATCATGTGTAAGGGTCATCATTTCTGGTGCCACCCTTCCAAGATAACATAAACATTCATAACTCAGAGAGAACCAATTGAACGCTTTCTTTCCACATATAAAATACACATCATCTGGGAGAATGTAAGGAATAGAATGCATCAGTATCATCGAACACATTATTCTGACAAAGGATTCTGCTCCTATTTCTCTCATTTGACTGGTACACGTTTCTGGCTGTATAACATATGCACAGTATCCTAATGCTACTCTGCCAACCATTCATTTGTTGTAACTACGCATGTACCGATACCGGAAGTATCTCCCACTTGCAATAATACTGCGTACAAGTTCAGAAACGATAGACTCATTATCAGCTCTGTGTGAAAAGGTCATTGTCTGATTGTTACCGGTCACCTCCCAATTTCCTGGTTTTTCTGAAATTTGTGATATTTAAGCATATTAGGAATCTATCTATGTGATACTGGTGGAGCTTAAGACTAGGGGGTCTAGATATATAAAATTTCTTGTCCACCATTCTTCCCCCATGTAATTCAAGTACCTCTGCTAGCTTTAATGGGTATGACACTAATCCTGAGTTACTATGTCCTTGAGGTACTTGTGAGCACACCCAACATTCAGTCTGGTTTAAGTTCTTACCCACTAAGGAATGGTAATCCTCTAAAGGATGCCCACCCACATACAGGTTACTCTTGGACTGGCATTGTCGGATGCATTTCTCATCAATTAGGGACCCACAGTACTCGCAAGTACAATATTCATCAGACAATAACAGTTACATGGCTAACAGATCTCTTAACAATTCCTGTACTGAATTTGACCATATACAGCCCTGATTGTTTTATTGCTCTCTCTCCCAACCCCACTCCATCGACATAACGGTCAGCCTCCCTCTCCATCATCTGTCCTCCATCACAGAAACAGGAATTCTCAAAACAAATAGGGATGAGGAGAACCTTTAAGGAAGCAAAAACACAAACCCAGCCCACCACTTCATTGCTGGAATAGTGGTCTGCACACGCCTCTAGCTCAGGTGTCTCACTGCAGTCTCTAGCTCTCCTGAAACAAGCTTGCAATTGACAGGTCCACGTTATCTGTATCGACTCTGCCTTTTATCTCCTCCGGGTGGTTGACCTTTCTGCAGTGAGTGGAATGGACCTAGGTATCTCTTTCCGCTACCTTCAACGATGTGGTACTTGTCATCAACACTTGATATGGACCTTCCCACCGGTCTGTCAAACAACTTGAGCGTAAGAAATTTCAGATCATAATTTATTCTCCAGGTTCAACATCATGACAGTTTGTTTCTGGCATATCAGGTGACAACATTTTCAGTTTCTGTTGCTGCTGTTTACTAATTTTTATTAGATATTTCACAGTAACCTCATTATTACACTTCAAATCATCCTGTGGACTTATAATCAAATGAGGTTGTCTCCCAAACAGTATCTCAAAGGGGGACAGATTTAGAGGAGATCTGGGAGTGGTTCTAATGCTATGGAGGACTAGCGGTAAGGCTTCTGGCCATCCTAATCCAGTTTCAGCCATGATCTTACTCAGTTTATTCTTAATAATACCATTCACTCTCTCCACCTTCGTACTGGCTTGCGGTCTGTAGGGAGTGTGAAGTTTTCTATTGCTACCCATAAGTTTACACATGTTCTGGAAAACATCACCAGTGAAATGAGTACCCCTATCACTTTCTATTATTCTAGGGATACCGTATCTGCATACAAACTCGTGAACAATCTTTTTAGCAGTAAAAATAGCAGTATTAGTAGCAGCTGGATATGCCTCTACCCAGTTAGAAAATACATCAGTACAAACTAATACATACTTGAGATTCCTGCAAGGTGGTAATTGAATTAAATCAATTTGTATTACCTGAAATGGACCGTCTGGTGGAGGAATGTGGGATGGCTTGGTGGGGACTGTCTTCCTGACATTTTTCCTCAAACAAGTCAGACAGGACATTGCTATCTTTCCAGCTTGAGAAGAAAAGCATGGGGCACACCAATGGACTTTCATCTAGGCGGCCCTAGTCTCGGGTTAGCACTTTTGGACTCCCACTCACCGTCAGTGACCACCTGTCACTGACTCCGCCCACTGCGCCATGGGAATTTACTGAAGCTTCCACCACCAAACTCTACCATCGGTGTTTGGAACCGCTTATTAGGTACACTCAGGCTCCTACCTCGGCGCCTGGAACCGCTTCTGCTGCGTATGCGTTTGACTAGCTGCGGCTACACCCCCTGATTGGTGATGGCTGATTCCTCCTGATCCCTTGCAATGGACCAGGTCTGCACGGTAGCTTGGTAGAGGGCTTGAACTTGGAGACACTTAGCTCTTACCCAGAACAGCAGGAGAATGGAATAGCGTTAGGCGCAATTCTGATGGCCGCAAGATTGAGATACAATTGAAGTCAGGCAAATGGTGTTTTATTGCTCACAGTCTTAAAGAAGACTCAACCTTCCGAATGAAGGGAAATAATCAGCTTACAGAATTCTTATCAAGTCAGCAGTTCTTCTCCACAAAGGATTGTCAAAGATGTACAACATGCAGGGCTCACAGGGCCCCTTTTTATATCATTTTTCACACAATATCACAGGGGAGTAAATCCGCCCTGGGTTCGACTCAACCAATCATGCTGTCTCACATAATATAATTTAACCACATATTCTATTTCAAAGGAGTCACCCAAACCTAAACATAACTGATTTATCATACAGTATAACTGTATAACATGTTGATATAATATTTCACAGGAAATAGTAAATGACATTCATCATTCCCAATGGAATTATCAATCAGTTTGGCATTTCCAACCTTAACACATTCAGCTTTTAGAAGTGACATCCAAAAGGATCTTCTTACAAACAACCAAATTGTCATTACCAACCTTGCTGGCTATTGCCTTTTCAAAGGAAGTTCTGTACATGAAGGGTTTAGCTATATGACACTAGTCACACCTTTACACAGAAAACTTCCAGTCAAGCCTATTCTTCAGACCTCCTGCTAAGGGAATGACAATTAGCAGCTAGTTTCCTGCAGCCACAGAGGCTGGCCATGTCATATACAGGCATTCAGTATATTCAAGAAGTGCATTTTCTCTACAAGATATACATTTAAACCATACAGTGCATAGCCTATTAAAAATATGTTGCTTCATGCACTAATGCATTGCAGAGCAGCTGCAGTGTTTTACAGCAATACATATATATATATATATATTTTAATACAGTTTATTATAAACCATGTGCAGTGTGCTTTTAAACTGTGCCCTCACAAGGACCATAACTGTTTCAGCGCTGGTTGCAGTGACTCCCAGCGTGCAGCCACACTCTACCTACACTCCCCCAGTGCAGTAGGTCCTGGCTGCAACATGTAAAACATTAAAAAACACACTTATTAATACTCAGCGCGTAGTGCAGAGTATACATTTACAATGGGCGCCTTTTTGTCCTTTTAAAAATGGCGGCACAGCATGGGGGTTAACCCCTTCAGTGCTGTGGCAGCCATTAACCCCGTGTGGCCTACCTCCAGCCACACTTGTCCCCCCCACTCAAGCGGGCCTCCAGAGGGCCATGTCCCAACGATTTGGCTCCTGGTCCCACAGTCTCTTGGGAGTTTCAGGGAAGCTACCTGGGGGCTTTGGCTCCGGCCAAGACAGTTCATCCATATTGCAGTGGGCCTTTCCTTGTCAGTGCACAATGTCCAAATAGTCACACTGAAGTCCAAGGCTCCAACACAACAGTCTGTCAGTTTCCCTTTTGGGGCGCCGGTAACACACATAGTGCCGAAGGTGGTCCAATGCCCAAATAATTGCAAACCACTGTGTTCCAATTGTGGCATACCCCACCTCCCACCATGGCAGTATATGGCTCAAACAAGCCAAAGGATGCTGCTGCCCATATGGCTCCTCCTGGCTCCGTACTGCTCCCAGTCGGTGCAATGATGCATTAGTTCATACCACAATGTCCTGGTCCTGAAATTGCACCATCTGCATTTGGAGCTAATACCGGAGCCTCCTTCAATGACTGGAATGCCAACTCACAAGCGGGTATCCAGTCCACTGACTTAGGAAGTCCCTCCCTGGTCAACTCTGTAAGGGGTGTCACTACAGTACAATAGTCAGGGACAACTCGTCCGTAGGGCCTTACAGTTTCTGAGGTCAGTACATGTCTTGGGGCTGTGGGACGGGGACACTCTCTGGTTGCCTCTACCCCCACTGGTCTGGGCCTACCACTGTTTCCCCCCCACTCTATACCCTGGGCACGGCACCTCTGTCTTCTCCTCCTGGCATCTGTCTGCACTACCCATCAGACCTGCCATACCATATTCCTCCAACGACCTATGACTAGGGGAACCTACCCTGTCACCTAGGCCTTCTCTCACCACCTTGTCTGCTACCTGTTCCACAGTGATGGTGGACAGATCGCCAGCCTCTGAGCTTCTTGTGACATCCACCATGGGTAGGCTGCGTGTCTTCGCTGATCTACTTGGCACAAGCAGGGGACCTTGCTCCCTAACTGGCCTATCTCTTTCTACCTTCCTGGCTACCCTGTATCTTAACCCTTCCCACCAGGTCACACTCACTGCTGCTATCCCTGAAAGGCCGCTGCCAGCTTGGCACGATATGCCTTCCAGATATGGATCAGCAAGCTGAGCTTCCCTGAACTTCTGTCAGTGGCCCTCACTTCTTTCTAAGTAGGGACTGTCTACAGGAGGATATGGGTTGGGATCGCTAGGCTCAGTCAAAGGGAAGTCAGTGTGGTCACTCATACTCATTGCTGGAGTTGGCAAACCACTAGGGACAGGAGTATCATTGGGCACCCTCACAGGATCTAAAGAGCCGTAACCAACATCCTCTGCGTTGCTAGGGGACGTAGGCGTACCAGAGGCAAAAGGCATGCTGGGAAGTCATGCTGATCTAGCCACTGTAATCTTTTCCTCTGGGCTGGTTGATGCTGTGGTAGGCTGCGCTGGCAGTTATCAAGCTGCTGTGGTCTTTTCCTCTGGGCTGAGTTGCTCTGGTACAGATGTTGATGTAGACTGTGATCTGGAAGCTTGACTCCGGCCGATGGTGTCAGCAAACATGGTAACGATTCCACCTCCAAGGTCATTCCCCAGGACCACATCGGTTGGAAGGCCATTCATGATGGCAACATCCCTCAACTCTGGGCCAGCTCCCCAGTCCAGGTAGACTCTTGCCACAGGTACCTCTTGCTCCATTCCGCCTGCCACGGTCACTTTGGCAGTGTGACCTGGCAGTACTGTAGCAGGATCAATTAGGCAGGGGCTCACAACAGTGATTGAGGCCCCAGAGTCTCTTAATCCTTGTCCATGCAGGGGCCCCACTTGGACTGTCTGCAGGTGCTGCCACATATTTTGGGGTGGCCCCTTGGCCATGCAGGTGACTCTCTCCATAGAGTTCACCTGATTATTCCCACACTCCATTGGAATGACTGGAGTAGGAATAGTCTCTTTGGGCTCACCTCCCTGGGTCAGGCAAGCAAGCCGGGCTCCAGCACTTGGATTTGGGGCACGAGTCTGGGGTGCTTGATAGCAGATCAATCAGTGTGTCCCAGGTAGTGGCACCAGATCCCTTCACCCATTTCACTACGTACTGCCTCAACTGGGTGGCGAACTGCTCATGGGTGCTGGTAGGGTTCTTGGGCAAGTCCCGGAACTTTTTCCTGTAGGACTCAGGAGTGACAAAGTATCATTGTAGGAGGGCCCTTATGACTTCGTCATAGTCACTGCAGTCCTCAGTGGCCACTTCTCGATAGGCCTCCAAGGCCTCTCCATGCAGTGTGAGCACCAGGTGTCTGACCCACTCCTGCTTGGGTAAATCATGTAGTTTACAAGTCCTTTCAAATACTTGCAAATGTCCATCAATGTCCCCATTGCTGTCTGCAAACTTGGCAAACTGTATATGTCCCGATCTGGGTACAGCAGTCTGCAACGGTGCTTGGGGTACCACAGCCATTGATGCCCGCTCATCATGCCACATCCGAATGATTAGCATACGTTCTTGTTCCGTTGCCTTTTCTCCCAATTCCGCTAGCCACTCTGCTAGGGAATCCATTCGTTGGGATCCCTGCCATGCTGGGGAATGCTGAGAAACATAACTGCTGTGAGAGGGGGCGGGACTTGTTGCTCTTACCATGTTCTGAGGGGCGTCCATTGTTACACTGTCTGCAGTTTCCACCTCCTTCTGATGCAACTCCATTCCACTGTTATTATTCATCCTGCGCATTCTCCTGAACTGCAGTTACTCCGCTCCTGAGTAACTCGGCTTCTCTCTTCGGGTGACCGAAAAGCCACCTGGGATTATCCCACCGCTATGCCACCAGATGTTACCAGACACCTTTCGTCTAGGCCAGCCCTAGTCACGGGTTAGCACTTTTGGACTCAAACTCACCTTCGGTGACCGCCTGTCTCTGACTCCGCCCACTGCGCCGTGGGCATTTACTGAAGCTGCCACCACCAAACTCTACCATTGACATTTGGTACCGCTTTTTTGGTACACTCAGGCTCCTACCTCGGCGCCTGGAACTGCTCCTGCTGCCTATGCATTTGAATAGCTGCGGCCATACCCCCTGATTGGTGTCAGCTGGTTCCTCCTGATCCCTTGCAATGGACCAGGACTGCACGGTAGCTTGGCCGAGAGCTTGAACTTAGAGATGCTGAGCTCTTACTCAGAACAGCAGGAGAATGGAATAGCGTTTGGCGCAATTCTGATGGTCGCAGGATTGAGATACAATTGAAGTCAGGCAAATGGTGTTTTATTGCTCACAGTCTTAAAGAGGACTCAACCTTCCGAATGAAGGGAAATAATCAGCATACAGAATTCTTATCAAGTCAGCAGTTCTTCTCCACAAAGGATTGTCAAAGATGTACAACATACAGGGCTCACAGGGCCCCTTTTTATATCATTTTTCACACAATATCACAGGGGGGTAAATCCGCCCTGGGTTCGACTCAACCAATCATGCTGTCTCACATAATATAATTTAACCACATATTCTATTTCAAAGGAGTCACCCAAACCTAAACAAAACTGATTTATCATACAGTATAACTGTATAACATGTTGATATAACATTTCACAGGAAATAGTAAATGACATTCATCCTTCCCAATGGAAGTATCAATCAGTTTGGCATTTCCAACCTTAACACATTCAGCTTTTAGAAGTGACATCCAAAAGGATCTTCTTACAAACAACCAAATTGTCATTACCAACCTTGCTGGCTATTGCCTTTTCAAAGGAAGTTCTGTACATGAAGGGTTTAGCTATATGACACTAGTCACACCTTTACACAGAAAACTACCAGTCAAGCCTATTCTTCAGACCTCCTGCTAAGGGAATGACAATTTGCATCTAGTTTCCTGCAGCCACAGAGGCTGGTCATGTCATATACAGGCATATATTCAAGAAGTGCATTTTCTCTACAAAATATACATTTAAACCATATAGTGCATAGCCTATTAAATATACGTTGCTTCATGCACTAATGCATTGCAGAGCAGCTGCAGTGCATTACAGCAATACATATATATATTTTAATACAGTTTATTATAAACCATGTGCAGTGTGCTTTTAAACTGTGTCCTCACTGGGACCTTAACTGTTTCAGCACTGGTCACAGTGCCTCCCAGCGTGCAGCCACACTCTACCTACACTCCCCCAGTGCAGTTGGTCCTGGCCGCGACATGTAAAACATTAAAAAACACACTTATTAACACTTAGCTCGTAGCGCATAGTATACATTTACAATGGGTGCCTGGCGCGTTTTTGTCCTTTTAAAAATGGCAGCACAGCATGGGGGTTAACCCCTACAGTGCTGTGGAAGCCATTAACCCCATGTGGCCTGCCTCCAGCCTCAGCATCTCAATTAATTTCTCCGTGTCTATTGTCTAGAAGACCATCACGTTATCAGTTGTTAAGTATATGCGCAACCCTGCTGCCCATTTGGCATCTTCATCTGCTCTGTTATTACCCATTGACACTGGGTCTTCTTCGCATGTGTGGGCTTTACATTTGATTACAGCTACTGCCTTTGGTAGCTGGATTGCTGTCAGAAGTCCTTTTATGTGATGTGAGTGTGACAATGGTGTGCCTGCTGCTGTCATAAAATTCCTAAGATGCCAAAGAGACCCAAAATCATGTACTACCCTGAAGGCGTACCTAGAGTCAGTGTAGATATTAGCTGGTTTACCTTCTGCCAGCTCACTCACTCTACTTAATGCCACCAGTTCAGCCACCTGTGCTGAGTGAGGTGGACCAAGTCATTCAGCTTCTATAACATCCTCTACATCTACAACAGCATAACCTGTGCATAATTCTCCTGTGTCCATCTGCCTGTGACAACTCCCATCCATGTAAAATGTCAAATCTACATTTTCTAATGGTGTATCACGTATGTCTGGTCTTGCAGTAAAAGTCTGATTCAAATACTCTGTACAATCATGTGTGTCAGTATACCTGCAAAACTCACCTTCATCCAGAGACTCACCTTCCTCCACCCTTTGTGCATCTCGAGGCACATATGGTAAGTACGTACTGGATTTAATGTATTGCACCATTTAATGGTGATATTTGCTGGTGCCATTAGATCTAGTTCCCATTTCGTGAACCTAGCCTGCAGAGACATGTCTAGTTTGGGAAGAATTCAACAAGGCAGATACTACATGCGGTGTATAGACAGTTGTATCATGCCCTAATACTACATCCTCGCTCTTATTTACCAGAATAGCAGTTGCAGCTACACTTCTTAAACACATTGGGAGTGATCTTGCTACAGTGTCCAGTTATGCACTGTAGTATGCTACAGGTCTGCTAGCATCACTATGTTTTTGTGTGAGGACACCTGCTGTGCAGCCATCAGCTTCCATACAAAATAACTCAAAGGGTTTTTCATAATCTGGTATGCCCAGGGCAGGAGCTCTTGTCAGACTACCCTTAAGGTTAAGAAAAGCCTGCTCTGTCTCCTCAGTGTGTATGACACGGTCAGGTCTCGAGAATGAAACTATTCCTGCAATGGTAATGCCCAAATAGAAAAACCTGGGATCCACATCCTGCAGTATCCACACATGCCCAAG
Source organism: Taudactylus pleione (assembly GCA_031769625.1). Taxonomy (NCBI): domain Eukaryota; kingdom Metazoa; phylum Chordata; class Amphibia; order Anura; family Myobatrachidae; genus Taudactylus; species Taudactylus pleione. The sequence continues at coordinate 5,181,417 of JAUIMM010000384.1, forward strand.
AAGGTATGGATTTGCTGCTGGTTTTGCAGCAGTGTCATGGTCTGCATGGCCTGTATTTTGTCAGTTGTCAAGTGTCATAGCCTTTGGGTTAGACAGTGTCCCAAGTATTTAACCTTACTCTGGCATGGCTGTAATTTTTCCTTTGCTGCCTTGTGCCCTGTTTGTGAGAGATGAAGCAAATAACAATTTAGTATCATTTAAACATGACATAAATGACTCAGAGCACTACAACAAATCATCTACATATTGAATGAGGATAGACCCATTGCTTGGTTGAAAAGATTGCAAACAGTCATGTAAAGCCAGAGAGAAAATACTGGGGCTATCTATGAAACCCTGGGGCAATCGTGTCCATGTATATTGTACCCCTCTCTAGTAAAATGCAAACAGATATTGACAGTCAGGGTGAAGAGGAACAGAGAAGAATGCATAGATCGATGACAGTGAAGTTGGTTGCAGACAGTGGAATTTGCATGAGGATGACAGCTGGATTGGGCACTACAGAGAATTGGCTTTCAACAACTTTGTTAACCCCCCTAAGATCCTGTACTAATATATAGCCCCTCCCCCCAGCCTTCTTCACTGGAAAAATGGGGCTATTGGCTGGACTAGCTGTACAAATTAAAATCCCTTGTTGCAGTAACCTCTCAATTATGGGATACACCCCTAGCTCCACCTCTGGCTTTAATGGGTACTGAGGGATTTTTAGAGCCTGCCAACCACTCTTCAAATTTACCATTAAAGGAGATACATTTGCCATCAATCCAGTGTCCTGTCCATCTTTTGTCCAGAGGGAACCCGGTATTTCTTTTACCTGAGATGGACTTTGTTCTAAAACGGCAGAGTGCCACGGTAACCTTTGTTGTGTGTCCAATATGTCCTGTACCTCATGTGCAACTTTTTCTGGTATATCTAGGAATATACCATCAGGGGTACAGTATATGACACATCCCATATTACACAGCAAATCCCTTCCCAGCAGGTTAGTAGGAGCCGCCGCTGCCTGAAGAAAGGAATGCTTGGTTTGCAGCGGTCCGATAGTAACATCTACAGATCTGGTTAGAGGGTAATGCTGTACCCTCCCCGTTACTCCCACTGCTGCTATGGTCTTGTTAGTAACCTGTAAATTAAATGGAGAAGTTATCACAGATCTGGTCGCCCCTGTATCTACAAGAAAAGTGTGTTTAGTACCAGATATATCAGCTGTCATTGTAGGTTCTTTCCTAGTACTCTTAGTTAACCTGACTGGCTGTAGACTACTGGTATGACCAGCAGAGCATTGGATGTCACTATGTGAGTGGGTGACCATTGGAAATTTCCTGGATTTTGGGAGTACCCTCTCTGAGTGTATCTGGGTGTTCCCTTCCTAGGTGGTCCCTGATTTCTCAGTTTACAATCCCTCTTTATGTGTCCCTCTTAGTTACAATAAAAACACTTTACTGTATAACTCTGTGGTTGGTATGTGTTGTAAGGCTGTGGCTGTTTATGTGATCCCTCTAGAGCCTGAATACTCACTGCCATTAATTTCTCACTCAGTGCCTCTTTCCTCCTGCCAATGTTCTTGTCATGTTTTATGGCAGACTCTCTAAGTGCATCTACCATAATTCCTCTCCAGTTAGGTAGAGAGGTTTGCACTCTAGTTTTTAGATTATCCTTGAGACCATCCATAAGTACCGTAACAGCTACTTCCCTGTGGTGTACATCATCTTTAATATCTGCTATCGCAGTGCTCAGGCAAAATAATCTGTTAGCAGTGCTCAGGCAAAATAATCGGATGCAGATTCACTATCCTTTTGTTTAATAGTGAAGATTTTCCTCCAGTTAACTACCACTAGGAAATATATAGCCAATTGTATTATACATTTTATATTTGCCTGATTATCCTCATCTGTCAAGGATTCATCCTCCTCCAATACACAATCCTTTACAAACTTTTGCACATCAGTATTGGAGGAGAAACTATCCCTTAACACTACTCGCCAATCCTTATTAGTTGGTTCGTGAGCATTACCCAAATCTTCAATACATTTCTGGCATTTGGCTAACTCTTTCCTAGGGCCTGGAAAATCTGACATAATTGAATGTGATTCTGCTCTCGTCCATGGACAGTGCATTTCTACATTCCTTATGGGAACTATACCATCTTTGTCTGGTTTCCCATTGGAACTGCAATTGTATGGACAGGATGTGCACCCACCACATCACTTTGTTCAGGATTACCTCTCCTAGTACGGTCTCCACTAGTCTCCCCCATTTCAGCTGCTGACCCTGCTGGTTGGGTCACTGCCTCTCCTCTCTGTGGAACATCTAATATATTAACAGCATGTGTAAAGGCTGAAATTATAGTAGGTTCATCTTCTTCTACCAAAACATTTTCCTGGAGAGGACTTAAATCAGGATACAAGTTACTTATTACAATTTTTTAATTATTTTTGGTATCGGCTGTACTTTCACCTGCGGTCGCATATGGCGACCGAGGTGCACTTGCGCTATCTTCTTTATGCACTGACGCTACCTTGCAGCAGGGGTACGCTACCGGGCGACGTCTTGCTTTGCGGTATGAGTACGCTGTTTAGTGCATGCTACTATGCCACATGTGCGCACTATTTTGCATCGTGAACATGCTATTTTGTGTGTGTGCTCGCTGCCTAGTGGTGTGAGTATGCTGCTTTGTGACGCACATACACCACTGTGCCACGTATTCCCCTCGTACTGCCATAACTTTAAACAGTCATTATACTTTAATCTTTTCTTCAGAGATTTGACTAAACATATTTTATCTCTAACAGTATTCAGTACCTCCAAATCGAAACTGCCAACTTTGGGAAATCGTTTCACACATCGTTTGGTCATCTTGACCCATATGTCGCAGTACACAGTTGCGTACATGCCATACTTTTCATTCATTATGTACCTTGCCGATCCAATCAGCCCATTCATAAGCAGCTCTGCCTCGACCATCCCTAGCGACTGCTTAGCACCGATTCTGGGACAACACTTTGCTACTTTCACTAAAGATTTAGGCCCTGATTCAGACCCACTCGCAAGCGGCTGTCCGCTCGCAAGTGGGTCGATGGTCTGCACTGAGCATGTGCTCAGTGCAGACCATGTGGAGGGAGCTCCGTCATGCGCATGCGCCAGACGCGACGAGCGAAGGAAAGTCCTTCGCTCGTTGTGTCTGATCAAAGGGGGCGTGTTGTTGATGTTGATTGACAGCACGCCCCCTTTGGTGGGCGTGCTGGGGGCATGCCTCCCTGACGGGGGCGTTCCCACGGGAACGCCTCCCGTCAGAAGCCGGCCCACTGACATCACTAGTGATGTCAGTGGGAGTGATTTTGGCTCTGATAGAGCCAAAATCACTCCGGGGCTTGCGGTTGAAAACCTCAACCGCAGGCTCCGGCTCGCAGTTTCGATGGTCGCGAGGGTCACGACCATCACGGCCATCAAACTGCACGCTCGTATAGGCTGTGGGTGGTGACCCACAGCTATACGAGCGTCCAGGAGGATGCTCCATTTTTATGGAGGGCGGCCCTCATTCAGAGCGTGCGCTCTGCTCAGAGCGTACGGCTCTGAATGAGGGCCTTAGACCGGTGGACGAATTACAACAAGTTGCATCCACTCACTTCCACCCAGTGTGTACAAACGACTGCTAAGCATATTTTATCAGTTCTAAACAATGAGGAAACAAAATCTAGCCTATGCTATACTTCTGCTTTCCAGACGAATTATAACAAGCTTCGCCTGCTGCTTCCTACTTTGACTCTCCCCTGGGAGAATTTAAGTATTCCATTAACACTTACCCTTGCCAAGGGTATCCTCCACCACAACCAATTTCACAATCACGGTTCTTTACACAACCACGTGGTCCAATCGCATTGCCCAGAGACACTACCTTATCAATGGACTTTGCGATTACAATTGGAAGTTCACCGAGAACCTCCGGTTTCTTGCCCAGTGTACCTGCTGTGTATACCTACTAGGTAGTAGTTGTGCCTTGTCAGACACCTACCAGGTCACTCCTGTCTCACTCCGACAGTGAAGAAAAACCTTTTCCGTTTTTCTTTTCCCTTATCACATCACAAGCATATGTTCATTCATATACCTTTGTTTTCTGCGCAGAAAAATGCTTTACCTGTTGGCAATACCTAATCCAAGGATTTTAACAAGTGATACAAGACTAACTATTACAATGATTGTTTAAACATATGGCAGTAATACAGGGAAGACGCATACGCTATTTGTGAATCGCCTATTGCAGCGCATAGTGACAATAAAAGAAACTGACTTTTCTCTCTTGTCCCTGGAATCTAATCAGTGCTCCTTAGATCACTCAAAGTATTGATATTCGATTTCACAACACTGAGTACAAAACATGTTTAAAACACATTGCGTTCTTACCCGTATGTGATGATCCACCCTTTGTTGCGGAATCGAAATCCGGTCATCGCTTTAAGTAATGTCCTGTAGCGTGACCTCAAGGCCATGCCCCAATCTATTAATTCCTAATAGTCACTAGTCGCTATTTAGCGCTGCAAGTCACTTAAGAAAGAATTGCTTTCCAGTCGAATCATATGGTTCCAAAGCACAAAAAGTTATTTATGTAAAAAAGTAACATGGTGAAAGAATTTACAATTAGAGTAAAAAGCAATCAATAATAGTACAAGCCGATACATACACATGCGCACTGGTCCCAGTATACAGTCATCAATCCAGAAGTCTGTGATCATCAAAGACGATGTCTGTACACTGGAGTCGGGTCACTGCTTATATACCTTACAGAGTTCTACATTAACAAAGCAGCTAGTTTACAGGTTTCCATTGTGTAACCCCTGGTTCTGGGTTATGTTATTGTTGAATATTAGTGCCTCCACCCAAGCAGATATACACTGTAATCTGTTTTGCTAGACTTTCTTGGGTAAGCCTATAAATAGTTATGTACACTTTTGCAGTCCTCTACCCCTGGAAAAATTATTCTGATCTGGGATTGTGGGATAATTAGCCGAGGACCTCCATCCCTCTCCTAATCGCAGTGACTATTGGCTTACTTCCTCCCTTAAAGTCTCTACTGACCTCGCTAGCTCCTCCATACTAGTGGAATTTTCCTTTACAGTCAGAATAGCTATCTTAACTTTTTTTACATTTTTCTCCCGAGACTCCACCAATGCCTCCTCATGCTTTACCTCTCTCATTAACTGCATAAAAGAGGGTGGCTGTCGGCTAACTGTAGTGTAGCGCAACCTCTGTGCAATCGGATCAGTTGTCATAGCCCCTTCCAATAACTGCTGCACCCTGTTTCTATCCACATTCTCAGGGTTCTCTACTATCCTATGAATTAACTTGTCTAAACGGTAAATGTAAGATGCAAGCTTCTCCCCATGCTCCTGGTAGGTATGACAAAATATATACATAAGTTCATCAACCTCCTGAGGTGAACCAAACTCCAACTCTAGGGCTGCCATATAATCCCGGAAACTAGCAATTGGGTCACATCGACGTGCAGCCTGAACTACTTCCATTGCAGCACCCCTCAAACACTCTGCCAACATTTGTTTTTTTACAGAATCTGGGCAATGCCATTCATCAGATTGCTGGATGGTGGTCTCCCTCCAAACTTCATATCCATCCTCCCCAGTGGGAACAGGTTTTATTCCTGAAAAGGGCCTCAACCTTCTATATCCTCCCTCATAGTGAATTCTCCCAAATTCGCCCACAATTTTTATCTACTGCGGATATTAGAACTGAATTTTGATTTAGATTTGAAGTGGCCTCTGGCTCCCTATTTTCATGATGTGACATATTGTCATTATTTAATATTCTATCCCCAGAAGCACCACTTCCTCCTATTCCTTCAGGTTCTATATTTGACCACAATATGCTCCATTTCCTTCCCGGAGCATCTGCAGCTGGTATCATGGATGGAATAATTTCCCATTCAAGTAGTTCCTTAGTGACCACCAGTACAGCATAGACCTCCCCGGACTCTTCCTTCCAATGGTCCACTATTCTAGGTTCTTTGACCCCATATAGTTGTCCTAAAGCCAGCTCAATTTCAGCACTATGTGTATCTTGCAGATATCCCAGTATGGCTACACTATTTGTCGGCGACACCCCCACCTTTCTACACCACTCCAAAATGTCACTACCATTTATTTGCACCATATTCTTCCTGAGTATCTCAGCAGTGCCTCCAAATATGTAACCCCTGGTTCTGGGTTATGTTAATGTTGAATATTAGTGCCTCCACCCAAGCAGATATACACTGTAATCTGTTTTGCTAGGCTTGCTTGGGTAAGTCTATAAATAGTTATGTACCTATTATATGTAGTAGTATATCACATAAGTCTAAGTTGTTATCTAGCACAATCCTTTGTGTCCCCAATAAATTACACTTTATTACTTATACCAATTTCCCTTCTTCTCTTTACTGGTTTCCGAAGATTCTGGATTCTTGTCACGGCTCCTCCTAGTAAGAAAGCTCACATACACAGAGATATACTTTTCTTACTTTTATCAAGAACAATTTTCAATAGTTTACATATCCTTCCACATAAAACAATTTAATATAACTTTGTTACTTTACATGTAATATCTCTAGTATATAGTCACAATGTTGCTCCTATCCTCTTTTGCAGTACTGGTTATAGTCCAAAACTCATAGATGGCCAGTAAAGAGTCTTTTATCTAATAAGTCCAAGTCCTTTATATCTCCAGACTGGCTTTGATATAGTATACGGAGCTTAGTGGTATTTAATATATGTAGTTAGCAATATATGTCCCTTTATTGAATATCCTGGACTGAAGCTTTCCTCTAGGACTGGTTTAGTTAAATAAGCAATTAAATGTCATGGGAATCCTTCAAGCTGTACATCATAACTTTTATGTCAATTGTTAACAGGCTTTAAGTTATAAATAGACTTAATGCTGCAGGTATTACTACAGGTATTAAACTAATAGTCACAAGTAGAAGCCAGAGTGGGACTTGATATGTATTGGTTTATTTATATTTTCCCAGACCCTCGCTTAGGATATCGTAGGCTCTGTAGTTTAATGCTTCTTCCTAGTGATGTACAGTATGACTCTCCTATAACAAGTACTAATATCTCTTCAGGAGATTTACCCTTAAAATGAGCACAGTGCTGCTGGCAACTAATGTAACTTCCTATGAGGCAGATTTCTCACACAGCTACAGATCAGTGTACTAAGCAGCCTGTCCTTTCCTCCTTTCCTTTGAAGAGCTCCTGTAATTTTATAGATCCACTCCCCCAACTCCTTCCTTGACACTAAACAGTGCTATAAAACCTGGGGTTAATACCCAAATCCCAGGAGCAGCTATTCCAGTACATAAAGGGTAAACTCTCCTCACTGGTTTAACTCTATATAGTCTGGAGATCTGAACTAAGACTTGTATCCTCTGTGTGTTTTGTGTGGAGTTATACTACTCACAGCAGCTGCAGATCAATGATGCCTGACAGAGAGGTAGTCAGCATTATGGCAGCTCATCAGCAATAGGTACCGGCTCCTAATAGGCTCTTTGTGGCTGCCTTGACAGGCTTTGTGCTTTCTCTGGCACTCAAGTAGTTAATCAGAGGAGACTGAGGATGGCCACACCCCTGTCACTGCAACAGCTCCATCCCTTCAGCCAGCCTGGTCTTATCTCTCCCCAGCTGTCAGCCTGTTACTGACTGATTGCCGAGCTCTCCGGACTGTAGCTTCCCCTGCCAGGACACTGCCACAGCTGAGCTTGAACTCCGACCAGCTCAGCGCTGCCTCGTCCGTCAGGTACTGCCCACACTGGCTTCAATCACCGGGGCTCCTGGCTACTGCTATCAACCTTCTATGGCTAGGCAGAGCCCGAGGATCCCGGTGTGAGCACTCATGGGGGAACTGCAGACTGGACTAAGCTCCAGTGTTCACTCATTATATACCCCCTCTTTAGGGGCCATGAGCTCCTCTCCTTCCCGCTCAGAACACGAGCCTTGCTTAGCTGGCTCGTGCTGTTTCTAGCATGTTCTCCAGGCTCCTTACATGCTATTTGTCCACTTCTAAGCTAACTCACCCCATACCCTGGGTGCTCATTAATTCTGCTATGGCTTCCATCTTATGAGTTCAAATACAAACACTCATATATTATATATAGTACATACATTGCTCTAATGTAACATTTTACTACATAAACTGAATAAATAACACCTTTCATATTATAAAGAATAAAAGTGCTCATACACATCTAAATAAATAATTCCCACACCCTCCTATAATCATAAGCAGAGTAAACAATCGCTATAGAAATATATATACATATATATATATATATATATATATATATATATTTCTTCCTATATAATAGCCACACAGTAAACATGGCTATAATTGGTTCTTGCTTCTGGATTGTCTGGTCATTGGTTGATTCATATGGTGTCATCAGGGGCATTTCTCAGTTCTCCAACGGTCTCTTTGTGTAGTTTCCCACTGAACAACTAGTTAATAATAGCTACAACACTGCATATGGATACTAACATTCAATGCAATAACTCCCTAAAATCCATAACTAGCGGACGCAAGATGTGAATCCTTTGCCAATAGGAACGGGAGTCGGCAAATAAACAGGGATTTAGTATGATACCAAACATGACATGTCCGCTATGCTCCAGTTGGCTTAGATCTCATTTAAGTACATATTACATCATAATTATTAGACAATAATATCTTTAATAACACTGGTTATTAACTATAATGTGTGGGAACCATCTTGCACATATGCGCCTGCATATGTGCGTCTGTGTGTTGAAATAGCAACTATAAACAAATGAGCATCCATGTGTGAGTATTGTGCGTACGCAGATGAGCATCCATGTATATAAGTATATATACTAAATTAAGCGTTAAACAGGAAATAGTGTTCCTCGGTGACTCTGACCAATGTCATAATAACATTCCAACACAAAGAACCGTGACATATACCTATGTGACCCTGTGACAACCTATACATTGAATCTGGTGAGATATCAGAAGGGATATCATATATGATCAACTACATCACCGATTATATGTACTAGGGTAACACTGTACGCAGATATATATATATATATATGTGTGGTGTCCCCCATTATTGTTTAAAATGAATTACACTATTGTGCTCTTGTTTCCACTTTTTATGTTTATAAGTATATATACATTTATATGTGTGTGTATTATGTGCATCAGTGTATGTGTTGTGAATACGCAGTTTAGCACATCGGATTGTGGAAAGCAAAGTAGCATCGTGGAAACACATTGTCATCAGACTATAGATGACCAGATCATCAAATAATAATTGTGTGCATCATAACTAATTATTTGACTTCAACAGAGGTTACCTGGATATGGTGGGTAGGCCCATAACCTTGGCCATGATTATGCTAAAGACCTCTATTTATTGCAAACTTTTATTGCATAATGTATTTATATATATAATCAGTAATTTGGAGTTGTGCACCTGTGATTTGTCTGTTTCTGTGCCTAAGATAAAAGTATCAACAGGTAGCACCTCCCAATATATATATTCAGGTGTGCAGTCCAGGATCCTTTCCTATGTTTTCACGTTACATGGCTTACCATTGGTTATTGTATCAGACAGAGGTACTGTAGCCAGTTCATTGCTCAGTTCTGGAGGTAATTTTGCTCCTTATTAAGTATTAATTTCAGGTTATCTTTTGGATACCATTCGCAGTCAAATGGTCAGACGGAACATGCCAACCAATTACTTGAACAATATCTCCACTGTTACAACTCAAAACTTCACAATAACTGGGCTGAATATCTGCCATTAGCAAAATATGCTTACAATAGTGCCTGTCATTCATTGACTAAAATATCTCCATTTGTCTGTGTATCTTGATATCATCCCAGATCGAATTCCTTCTCCTCACTATTGCCAAGCGAGTGTCCTTGATTCAGAACACAGCCACTCGCCTCAAGGTGATTTGGAAAAAAGTGCTCCTTGCTCTTAACAAAGCTTCTTTTCATACAAAATTTTTTGCAGACAAATAATGTAGACCATTTTGGTTCTACGTAGGCGATAAGGTGTGGTTATGTAAATAAAAGTTGGCACTCGTATATGGTATGTTTATAATAGCAATTCACTGCTGCACTTCAAAACAGGTCCTGAAAACCTGTTTAAGTTATTCAATAACAATAAATGTGCTGTTGGAAATTGCTGTATATATTTAAAAAGTGTAAAATATGTTTTTTCAATGCAATAGCCAATAATTCAACATAATATATAAAAGACAGAAATCAGTTGTAAAACAACCCTAGAGCAATATAATATATAAATATTATATTTTCATAAATAAAACCTGTGACCACAGAACATTAGCAGCACAAACATGTTCATATTTCACAATAATATAACATTAAGCTGCGGGTGATGTAGTGTTGGGATACACACTCTGAGTAGCAGTCTCGTATTTGACTTATATCACTTTTTTGAGGTTGGTGCAAATAGCAAGAATACAGCAATATTTTTCATAGAGAAAATGGCTATATTTTGAAACACCCAGTCAAAGATAATTTGTTAGTGTGAAGAGCAGTCTGCAAGAAGTAGTTATTTGCATAGAGCAGCCAAATGCCATGGTTAGTATGCAAATTAGCAGCCACTGGTTAGTGAAGTCAAGCTTAGTGGAGTGAGTCTAATAGAGTAATATCACAATCTTCTTCCAAATATTAGGGTAAACATATTGAAGAGATTGGAAAATTACTCACACCAGATGATGGCTCCTTTTAGCATGTGGCATCACTGCGGAAAAGTTTGTGCTCCAGTTGGTTTCCAAATACTACATTCCACTACTATGGGCTGACTGTGAATGTATTAAGATAGCCGGCTGCATCACCTTCCACTCACCATGGCTACTTCTGACTGTCTTCACAAATCTGATCACCCAAAATTCTACGCAGGGAGTGTGATGTGTGGCTAAGTCACTGAACTGCTAATCCCACGTACTCCATCGGCGTGTGTTCCACAATGCGTGTCACTGGGGATAGGGTCACCTGACATGTTTCTCTGCCCCTTCTGCAGTGGTTTCATCAGAGGAAACCACTACAGAAATAACGGGTTGCTGTTATAGGCAGAAGACCTCTGCAGTGTGGCTCTGGGGGTCTTATAGAAATACTCTGGCGTTTCATAACATCCTGCTTTTGGTACACAGTAACAAAGTCCACAGAAGCTTCATAATAGACTTGCAGCTGAATTTTTAACACCTTGCAACCAGTCTAACTGGAGCCATAATCCCATATCAACACCTGTGTCTGTGTATTTTTAAATTCTTCTCATGTCCCCACACACCAGGGGTTGCCCGTGGAGCTCAACTCAATGACAGGCACCATGCACTGTGTGGCTCCAGCGTGTCTGCTAAAACAGGATGCAAATATAGAACAACAGACAATGGCTCTCTAAATATAGATTCAATGGCTAGGAGGTATATCACACAGCTTATAGTACAGAAATAGAAAGCATGTTTACCCTATAGTAGCAACATATGAGAATTGTAAAACTGACATAGAATACTTACACAAGGTTAAAACAATATAATATAAGCAATGTTGTACACTGTTTGGGAAATAAAGAGTTTTCAGCAAGCAAAACCTCTTTTCAATGTCATGACACTCCCTGTACCATCTATAATTATGTTGTACCTTTGTTTAGATGACTGTTGTCAGGTTTTGGCTTTCATAAAAAAACATTTTGTTTTTGGATCTTATCTAAGAATCTATATTTAATGCTCTTAAAGCCACATTGAATGCATATGTTGCACTTTAGACCCCCTATGCCTTGAAAGGATGAACAATAGCCATTAAAATGCAACTGAATTACAGTAAGGGCATGAATATTTAATTTAACGTAATTGAATTTAACAATAAATTTCTTCAGCAAAGGCATTTTGCTGTATCAATGACAGATATGCACACACACACAACATATTGCTTAATAATGGCAAAAGTTCAAGGGGGAGATGTGTACTAAGCTCTGGAAAGTGGTAAACTGGAGAGTGATAAACTACCAACCAATCAGCTACTGTCATGTTACAGGCTGTGTTTAAAAAATGCTAGTTACAGTAGGAGCTAATTGGCTGGTAGCTTATCTCTCTCCAGTTTAATCAATTTCCAGAGTTTAGTATATCTTCCTCTAATTATTAATATTTAGCAAACAGGACCTAATTCTGAGCCACACACAATATGTTTTTTTGAAACTGTGCATGTGCGGACATTTCTACAAACTCCTACAGCACATGCACACACAGAGGTACTGTTGCAATCGAGACAGCATCAGAGATGTTGTGGAAAAGTGTTGTACATTCCTGGGTGGCGACTGGGAGGTGGCAAGATATGCACACAAAAATGGTTTGTTTCGTGGGCGTGTTATGGGAGTGTCGCAAGGACATTAGTGAAAATGGCTGCATACACAGATGCTCATCAGCTCTTATAGGAGGCCAAGTTATGATGGTGCAACTGATGATGGCATCTAAGGATGCACAAATGAATATTACTGTGTGTACAGATGCAGAAGATGGACACCTCAGTCCTTGCATATTCAGCTGCATGGATGTACACCAAGGAAGGAGTTTGTAGCAGTATTTGCATAAAGTCATAGATGGGCGACCACCAATATATAAGTCCCATCTAAAAGACCCTTGGAATATATTAAATGTTTTGAATAATATTATTTGGGAGGAAGTATTTTTGCTGGTAACAGCCGATGTAAGCTTGTTGTACACTATTATGGAGCATGAGCAAGGAATTAGGGCGGTAACAAAATTATTGAGAAATTTGGACCTCAATGTTCTCATCAAGGGTATTCCTTTTATTTTGTCTAACAAAGATCTTTTATTTATTAATGATTTTTTATCTTCAAAGAAAGGTTCAGCCAACTGTGCATGTGTCACAGTTGCACTCCATGTGTGCCAAGATACACTAGTGATGCTGCTTGCATTGAGGATTACGAGGATGGATTCAAAAGTCCATGTCCCGACATAGTAGTAGATTTTGGCCCGAATTGATTTTCTGTATGTATGTACTAGAGGTCTTAGTAGAACACTGTGGAAAATTACAGCACAAATCTTTTTTTATTTTTGCAGACATTGAATAATAAACAGAACAACATCACTAAAAGTTGAAAACTTGAGAATACTGAAAAACAGAGAAAACTTAAATTTGAGCCAACATTTAATATCTGCAGAAGAATAAGATGATGTATACTGACAATCACACTGAAGCGCAAGGAACACATTAGTGGGAGACTCTTGCGTCTGATTACGATGTCATGACTGCTGACTTTGCAAAGAGATTGACATTCAGGAACCATATGGGTGCGGTTACAGAGAGTGGCAGAAAAACGCAGACCTATTGCAGCTATTTTTGAGGTGTGCTCAGCATACTGCTGCCATTGTGTATGCAGAAAACTTCGCCTCAGCATCACAGTTCCCGTGGCCATTCTGAGCGACCATAGGATTACTCTGATGGTCAATTATCAAAGGATATGCAACCACCGCTGCGTATTTGTACGCATTTGCTTGTATCTGAGAAGCAGCTGGTCTCAATACTTTTCCAGGCAATTGCATGCATTAGCATATTTTCTCACAGTAGCTGCTCACGGAATCCCAGCTGCAATTGCATTAGTGTACATATCTGAATCAGGCCCTAGGTTCACCTCCAGCTATGCTAATATATTTATGGGCCAAGGGAGAATGAGATGATTTGGCATAATAACCCATTTCGGGTAAACCTCATGTCCTGATCAAGGTGCGTAGATGTTTTATTTATATAGAAGGGATATCAGTATATTTTAAGTGAGCTTTTTACAAACAATAAAAACCTGCAACAGAAATTAACTTTTTGGATATCACAATATATAAAAGATAACATGATATTAACTAAAAAAAATTACTAAAACCTCTGACTCAATACCAGTAGTTGCCATCATAAGATTTGGCTTGATGCAATACTGAATAGACAATTGATGAGACTAAGAAGGAATTGTACTGATCTGGATGTCCTTATGGTACAAACAGAGGATATGAAATATAGATTTTTAAAATGTGGCTATAAAGCAAGTAAAATATAAAGAGCTCTGGATCACACACAAGAGACTGAAAGGGAGGTCCTCCTATCCCCTAAACAGAAACAGAATAAGGAAGAAACTGGAGGGTATGAATGGCCTTTTGCAGTATGACAGGTTTCAATGCACATCACAAACAGATTGAAAATTCATGAATACATGTTGCCCAATTCCCTGGAAAGATCCTGTGATTGGTTCCTTGATTCTGGGTAGCTTATTTAGGCTGTAAAGACGTAAAAGGAAGTATAACAAAAAGTAGAATTTATTGCCATTAATGGTAAAACCCATAAAATCAAATAATTCAGTATGTTCTACACGGGTAATGTAATATACAGTATGTGGTAGAATGTATTTGTGGAAAGTTCTACACTGTAGGACTTCAAGGCCTATAAAAGTCAGATTTGATGAGCACCTAAGAAATATTAGAAATGGCCTATAGAGTCCTGCTCGCTCAATACATTTAAAAAAGAACACTCCTGTCCAGGGCTAAAGGCGGGCCCCGGTAATAGGGGGCGAGGCCTAATCTCGGTAGGCATGACCACGCCCCCTTGCCAAAAAAAATAAAAATAAAAAAGATTTGCAGCGCCGTAAATGGGCGCTTTGCGTTGGGGAGGGGGGCGCTCTGAGCCCCCCCAGCCCGGCGCAAAGCCAGGGGGGGTGTGATCAGTGTGATCGCTCCCCCGCACAGGCATAGGAGACTGCTGTGGCTGCTGCTCAGCAGCCACGAGCAGTCTCCAACTGCAGCTCAGCACACGCTGTGTGCTGGGCTGCTGTGAGGGAAGGGGGGGCAGCGTCAGACCCGGGCCCCCGCCGGGCCCCTCAGGAAGCCCGGGCAAATGTTGGTGAAGTATTGTGAAACATTTGTTTAGTCAGAGAAGGGGTTAATAGATGAAAACCCAAGTGTATTGCTAAGAAGAAAACAAGTAGTTTCATCTCCCTCATCAGAGTTGGGTGTGGAGCAGAGTAAGATACTGTTACAAAGCCAATTAAAGAAACAGTTACTGTGATACAAGCTATTAGTTGTAGTGGAATGCCTGCTATGTGAAGTAAAGTATGATGAAGGATCGCTATTTTATAGATGTTGTGTTGCAAAGGTAATGTTCCAAAGAAAAATACATCTAAAATGCAAAATCAGAGTAAAATTAACAATGTGTGTGCTTAGTGTATGGTATCTGGTCTACCAGGACATGACAATGTCAGCATGGAAGTGTCAGAGGCCTCTGTGGAGACCCCAGAATCAGACCCCATCACTTACCTTTGTGGGCGCTGGCCCGCGGCATCTTCCGGCTCCCATGCTGTGCTGCAGTGGCTCCGGCGGGTCCCGCTGGTCTCCTCTCTCCTCACAGGCAGCTGCACTCTCCTGACTGTAGCGGTCCTGGCATCCCACATGGTCCGGCTGCCGCTCTCTGGGGAAGATGGGTGCAGCCATCTCGGACAAACCCATGTGACTCCACATCCACCAATGGAGCAGCGTCTCCCCAGTCCACAGGAAATCAGCATGCTGCAGTCCATATAAAAAGACTTCCTGCAGCAGTATCAAGTTGCCAGTGCAACAGGACTCATAGCCTTGTCAGTGAGCTTCCTTACTGTGCTCCTCAGAGTGATTTCTCTATACCTTCCATGAATTGTTCTTGTGAGATTCAGTCCATCCTCTGGTACTAGCCCAGAGTCCAGTTACTCTCTGGTACCAGCCCAGAGTCCAGTTACTCTCTGATAACAGCCCGGAGTCCAGTCATCCTCCAGTAACTACTTGGAGTCCAGTTACCCTCTGGTACCAGCCCAGAGATCAGTTACTTTCCGGTACAGGCAAAGAGTCCAGTCGTCCTCCAGTAACTCAACCAAAACAAATAAAACTACATGGGGGCGCTAACCAAAAAAAAGAGAGTATCTAGACCTTAAGCAATATCAATCTGTATTAATACCATACATATGACAGCAGCCTTTATAAAGATGGGAAATTTGCTGGATTCCCATAGACTAGAAAGCGAAAAGACAAAGGATATATAGGTGCTAGTCAAAAAATAAATACATTAATTGCAATATATAACAAAATGAACAAAAAAAGGAAAAAATATAAAAAAACTATATAGATCATATGTTATAAACAATACAGAATAAAAACATGTTTGGATAGTAAAAATATATACTGGATAAATAACAGCATAATATGTCTAGTAGATCAAAATATGCTGAAAATAACGGTGAATATACCAATATACAATTAAATACAATGTTGCAAGAGCTTAGTAATAAAATGTATCAAACCTAAAGCCATGCTACTATAAGAAAGTTTCCACCACTAAGATTCTTAGTCACCACTATGATTCTTAGTGGTATAAAAAAATATGCGTATAGGATATTATAACCACATCAGGGACTGATAGTGCTATTATAGAACATAGTCAGGATGTGATGTCCAGCTGAGTGTGATGTGAACCACAAAGTTGATATTTCATTTGTTTGAAAAAATAAATACATTTCTTTTTCTCCTGATATAGAATAGGTTTAAATGTTTGTAATGTCCAGAAAAAATAAGTGAAACAATTGAATATGTATAGTCCGATGTAGAAGTAAATAATTCAAGCGTTTATCACAATTGGCATTGTACTTTCATATCACACAAAAAGAAGATTATGCCCCATAGATTCTGGGGATATCGGTATGGTGGAGGGTAATTTTTTCAGATACAGAAAAGAGGAAGGAACATGCATGCAAAAATGGTTATATAACCTGTGTCCTTCTAATTATTTAGTTTGAAGGCTTACGTGATCCAGAGAGCGTCCACTGTGTCAGCATGTGACTTATATGCTGACTCGCAGCTCGGCTGCTGTCCGTATCTAGCCACTTCGGGACCACGGTAGTTGTGGTGTTTAGAGGTGTATGGAAGAAAAAACAAACCTCACTCCACAGACGGCAAATATTGGCTGTAAACCAGTCTAATCCTGCGTGTCACCTCCTGTGCCGTGATCTTGAATTTGAGATTGTACAGTGGTACTGATATATAGATCATCGGATGTGACTCCTTTTCCCGGCTTATACTGCTCTCCACCGTGATGGATGTTAATGCGTTTCTCCGCCTCTTTTAGTCGTTCAGCGGCTTCCTCAGAACAGTGTGTGTGATTACTCTCCCGGTATCTCCTTATAAGCCCTGCTCTACTAATTCAGCAGAGCGGCAGCTGTTACATTAACCCATCAGATACCTCCACATTCAAACTGGGTTAACCAAATTCCTAGTCAGCTTACTACTTAGTGGAAATAAAATTATATTTATGGCAATTTGTGACGGGAGGGACTCATTTGATACATAACAGATTGATAACATGGATATGATTATTTAGCTTTGCTCGCACAGGATATAAAAAGCATTATATGCATATATCCTTATTTATAAGCAAAGTGAAAAATGTTCCTTTTCAAAGTCTTTTTATGGACATCACTATTCCCTGTCAATTAGGTGGATTTTTCTTTTACTTTTAATAGGTGTGATTTGCAGCTGACTCTAATCCAAGAATCCTACACTTTTTGCTGACAACCTTTTGAAAATAGCCCACCATCTAATCCTGTATCATTCTAATGCATCAAATGTCATCCTGGTTACTAAAACCATCTAGTTTTACATATGGTATATTGAGTTAATTACACATTGCGAATGGAATCAGAGAAGAAAACTACTCTTATGTCCACATACTAGCACACAGATGTCTCTCTTAATATTCCTAGTATACAGACAGATAAATCACTAAATAGTAAACACAATTGGAAAAAAGAAGAAAAAAGGTATATACACTATGTATTTAAAATTAAGAAGGACAAGATGAAATTGATACACAATTAACCAGTCATCAGACAGATGTATAGTGTTGGGGCCAAGGAAGAAAACTCACGGGAACCAAATGGGTCTCCTATCCAATGGCCAGCCACTTAAATGCATGCTTAGTTTTTTATCCTATACCTCTATCTATACACATGTGCTACTGCATGATAGTACTTGAGTCACTCTACTTCTTTGGAGGACAACTTTAGATCAGACTAAAAAATAGAAATCTTAGGGTTCTCAAGATCAATTAATATGGAAAACATATTATTATAACTAAAAACATATGAAACCTAAAATCTAATAATATAAATTTTTATGTGGAATTGTAATCAATAATCCAAGGGTGGTTGCCCGAACACAACCTTGAAAGGAACACCCCCTAAAAAAACAAAATAACCCACCCCATATAGACCAAGGTTACCTATACAGATCAGTATCGTAATCGTATGAGATTTACATGTACGATACTGATCTGTAAAGTGGCTGGCCATTGGATGGGAGACCCATTTGGTTCCCGTGAGTTTTCTTCCTTGGCCCCAACACTATACATCTGTCTGATGACTGGTTAATTGTGTATCAATTTTGTTTTGTCCTTCTTAATTTTAAATACATAGTGTATATACCTTTTTTCTTTCTTTTTTCCAATTGTGTTTACTATTTAGTGATTTATCTGTCTGTATACTAGGAATATTAAGAGAGACATCTGTGTGCTAGTATGTGGACATAAGAGTAGTTTTCTTCTCTGATTCCATTCGCAATGTGTAATTAACTCAATATACCATATGTAAAACTAGATGGTTTTAGTAACCAGGATGACATTTGATGCATTAGAATGATACAGGATTAGATGGTGGGCTATTTTCAAAAGGTTGTCAGCAAAAAGTGTAGGATTCTTGGATTAGAGTCAGCTGCAAATCACACCTGTTAAAAGTAAAAGAAAAATCCACCTAATTGACAGGGAATAGTGATGTCCATAAAAAGACTTTGAAAAGGAACATTTTCCACTTTGCTTATAAATAAGGATATATGCATATAATGTTTTTTATATCCTGTGCGAGCACACCTAAATAATCATATCCATGTTATCAAATCTGTTATGTATTAAATGAGTCCCTCCCGTCACAAATTGCCATAAATATAATTTTATTTCCACTAAGTAGTAAGCTGACAAGGAATTAAGATTAACCCAGTTTGAACGCATGTGGAAGTATCTGATGGGTTAATGTAACAGCTGCCGCTCTGCTGAATTAGTAGAGCAGGGCTTATAAGGAGTTACCGGGAGAGTAATCACACACACTGTTCTGAGGAAGCCGCTGAACGACTAAAAGAGGCGGAGAAACGCATTAACATCCATAACGGTGGAGAGCAGTATAAGCCGGGAAAAGGAGTGACATCTGATAATCTATATATCAGTACCACTGTACAATCCCAAATTCAAGATCACGGCACAGGAGGTGACACGCAGGATTAGACTGGTTTACAGCCAATATTTGCCGTCTGTGGAGTGAGGTTTGTTTTTTCTTCCATACACCTCTAAACACCACAACTACCGTGGTCCCGAAGTGGCTAGATACGGACAGCAGCCGAGCTGCGAGTCAGCATATAAGTCACATGCTGACACAGTGGACGCTCTCTGGATCACGTAAGCCTTCAAACTAAATAATTAGAAGGACACAGGTTATATAACCATTTTTGCATGCATGTTCCTTCCTCTTTTCTGTATCTGAAAAAATTACCCTCCACCATACCGATATCCCCAGAATCTATGGGCCATAATCTTCTTTTTGTGTGATATGGAAGTACAATGCCAATTGTGATAAATGCTTGAATTATTAACTTCTACATTGGACTATACGTATTCAATTGTTTCACTTATTTTTTCTGGACATTACAAACATTTAAACCTATTCTATATCAGGAGAAAAAGAAATGTATTTATTTTTTCAAACAAATGAAATATCAACTTTGTGGTTCACATCACACTCAGCTGGACATCACATCCTGACTATGTTCTATAATAGCACTATCAGTCCCTGATGTGGTCATAATATCTATACGCATATTTTTTTATATCACTAAGAATCTTAGTGGTGGAAACTTTCTTACATTAGCATGGTTTTAGGTTTGATACATTTTTTTTTACTAAGCTCTTGCAACATTGTATTTAATTGTATATTGGTATATTCACCGTTATTTTCAGCATATTTTGATCCATTAGACATATTACGCTATTATTTATATAGTATATATTTTTACTATCCATACATGTTTTTATTCTGTATTGTTTATAACATATGATCTATATAGTTTTTTTATATTTTTTATGTTTATTTGTTATATGTTGCATTAAATGTATTTATTTTTTGACTAGCGCCTATATATCCTTTGTCTTTTCGTCCTCCAGTAACTACTTGGAGTCCAGTTCATCCTTACTCTTCCAGTACATGACTATAGTATGCAGCCAGCCTTCTAGTGCTACATCTCCTCTTCGGATAGTATCCTGTAATTCCACTCTATGCGCAGGAACTTCATTAAACCCAGTAGTTTTCAGCGTGCAGCTGATCCTAACAAACCAGACCCAACACCCAGCTCGGGAACACAGCCTCAAATCCCTACGTCTGTGACAGGTAGGATTTGACAATATGAATAAAGTTTTGATTTAAATACCTTTGCATTTTGTGGAGTAGATAAGTCACTTAAATAAAATCTCTGCTGAAGAGAAACTGTTGTATGAGCAAATTGTTTAAAAGTGACAGAGTGCTGTTTGCTTCTTGCAGGCATGGCCATACTGGCCTGGCTTGACTGCACAGCTCCACCTGGGCTGTAACCTCTGGGCAGCTTATAGGTATAGTCAAACCTCTTTTTAAACTTGCTTTGGTGGATCCCACCATCACAGCATAAATTCAATGGCTCACCAACACCACCTAGCTTCAGTCTGTCATTGTATGTGTATGTATGTGTATATATATATATATATATATATATATATATATATATACACACACAATGGAGCTGGAGGAGATAAAAGACACAAAACAAAAAGCCATGTATGCAGTTTTCTCGCTCAAAATGTTCATCTTATTTGCATAAATAAAATAACGGTAGCGACATAACTACTTTGCTAGAACTGAATTCACTGATCAATTTGATGTGCGACATTTTTAAATCTGTGTGTGAATGAGTCTGAATCTGTATATGAAGTGCTACGATGCAGCAGCAGCGGATTTTTCTCATGCCAAGTTCCAATATGCTTGTCTATGACTGTATGTGTTTGAAACTTATTCCTGCTCAGTTAAAGTCGTGGCCCAACGTCTCTAGTACACTTTGAGTGGTGTTTCACTATGACTGTGATGCAAATAAGATACAACATTTTCAAAAAAGATGTTACCTCCCGCAGCAGCTCAGTTGTGCTGAGCATCTCATGCCATATGGGGTATTGAGGATAGGTATATGAGGACATATCTATATATACTAATAGTGGGGTGGGTGTAGGAAAGAAATTAGCACAAAACCATTAGCAAATATATATAGACGGGGGGTGGAAGAGAGAATGTGGCTGGAAGTCAATAAAAGATGTGCGTGTGCACCTTGCCCAAGGCACTAAAGTGTCTAGTTGCAGCTGTTAGATATACCTCTTACACTCACATATCTGTTATAAAGCTACAAGGCTAGTTTAAAACTGGGTACACACAGAAAGATTTTCTGTACAACTATCCAACTAGTTGATTGGTTGGAATGAAAATCTGGTAAGGTATGAAAGCAAATGACAATCAGCAATTTGCTCCCAAACACCGGAAAATGGACAAAAACTGTTGTTTGAACAAATTATTTATATCAAACATTTAACAAACTTGTCTGAACGACCATTTTCATCTGTTTTCTGGCATTTAGGAGCAAATTGCTGATCATCATTTACTCCCATACGTTACCAGATTTTCATTCCAACCAATCAACTAGTTGGCTGGTTGGACAGAAAATCTTTACATGTGTACCCAGCCTAAATGTTGATTATGTTAATGACAGCAGCAGCTCATATCTGTAAAATGTAATTTAATGTACAGCAAGGATATGTAAACATAAATGCGTCTGATGCATGCCTGCAGAAACACATTGATATATGCCTGCCAATAGGGATATCTGTTGCTAAGATCTAGGGGCATATTTATCAGTATTTTTTTTACTAAAATGTGAAAACATATATTTCACATTATTTTATTTTAACTCAAATGTATAAAAGAGCCGTCACTTTCACTGCTTCTCAGCTGACCGCACACATCAGCTGATTGGGTCACAGAGAGGAGATCATCTTCTGGTGCAGGTGAGTTTTATTTTATTTATTTTGTATACCAGAGTCAGGTGGGCTACGGCAGAGACAGAGGGAGCTGGGGGGGCGCAGCAGGGACATGAGAGGTGGCATGGAGCCAGGCCGCAGCAGGTGTCAGGGGAAGTCAGGCGGGAGCAGACATATTCTCACTGTATTATTTCTGAAAAATACAGTGATAAGTGTGCCAGTGGAATTCGCAGGGACAGAGCTTTCTCGCAAACACTGTCCCTGCAAGGTATTTTTCATTAATTCAAGTGATATTTCCAAAATTCGCAATGAGAATTTAGTCGAAAATATCACACTACAACCGCAATTTAAATGAGCATTGTAGTAAATATGATCTTAAGGCTGGTGTAAATATCAGAGCTGATGATGAAGGAGCAATGGTTATTTCTACATTTTAAAAAAACTGTGATTTCACTGCTATTTCCCACTTATTACATAGAAAAAAGCAGTGATTATACCTTTTTTAAGAAATGTGTTATTACTGCTTGATAAATAGTCCTAATAGTCTGCTGAAATGAGAGAGGTTTTACTCATACTTGCCAACTCTCCCTGATTGTCAGGGAGACTCCCTGAAATAGTAGCAATCTTCCTGACTGAAGAGCAGGGCCAGACTGGCCATCGGGCACTTCTGGCAAATGCCAGAAGGGCTGATGGGCAAATAGGCCGCTTTGGCTGAGCACAGGCTTACCCAGCAGTACACCCTCCCGGGTGGCACCTTGCTACTAATTGCACTAATGCGCGGCCGCGTCATTGCATAATAACGTCATGTCGCTGCATCATGATGCGGCCATGCATTCGTGAAATCTGCTTGCTGAGCAAGGCGCTGCTCGGGAGTTTGTACTGCCATGACCAAGCCCCATGGCAATGGGGTCAGTGGGAAGGAATCTGGAGCTGGGGGAGCGCTATGCAGACAGTCTGCTGCCCGGGAGGTGGAGCCACATGAGGAGTACATGCCATTCAGAGGAGCCGCACTTCTGGGTTCCGGGCATCAGCTACAGTACAGCAGGATGCTGCTTCACAGGTAACTGCATATGGTGACTAGGTAAAACCTCTGCACACCAAAACTACATCAGGTATCTCTGCCATCTCCGCCAATAATTTCCTTCTGTCTCTCTCTTATCTCACCTTATTAGACCTCCTCTCTTTTATCTCCCCTAATTTCTTATCTCTCTCTTTTTTTCTGTTTCCCTCTATTCCCTTCTCATCTCCCCCTATTCCTAAACTCTGCTGCCTGCCCTTATTCCTCCTGTCGAAGCCGGATAATTGGCTGAGACAGAATCGGTTTAAAATTAAATTTGCACAATGCCATTTTGCGAATGGTAATGAGAAGCCATTTTGCGACTGGCCGCCGGGCGCCATTTTAGCGAATCTCACCCATTATGAGTACATACGGCGATGCTATTGTTTAGCGTTGTGCGATTCCCACGCAATAGAAAGATGTTAAAATAAATGTTATTTGATATCAAAGGTATGGTAAGCAGACCGTGTTTGGTGTCGTTCTGATCCACTGTGTCTTTGCAGATTTCCGGTATCATCGGTGAGGAGATCGCAACATGTGTCTGCAAACTATGGACCATAGAGAGTTAAACATTAAAATGTTCTCTGTAATGTAGCCAGCTTAGATTTAGTATGCAGCAGGGAAAAAGGACACAAAGAGCTGTTGGAGGCTGGATTGTGACCATACGAACTGACCTATGAACTATACTGTAACAGAAGAACCAGGAAGAAGAACCAATGGAATCATGCCAACCTGTTCCATTGTATTGCCTATCTCTGTAAGGGTATATATGTGAGCTCTCTGAAACTGTATCTCAGTATTCTTGCTTTTCTGTTGACGGAGGTTTCTTCTTTGATGCCTGGATCTGGATCCAGAGCACATGTGTATGTAATGACTGTACCTTGGGTCTGTATAATTTATTTGTGCTAATTGTATTTAGATCACAGCGTGTAACTATCTGTTTTATGTTGAATAATAACTTTTTGTGCTTTGGAACACAATCAAAGTCTTGAAGCAATTATTTCTTGTGCGACTCATAACGCTAAACAGCGACAATTATTTTAGAGTGTATAGGTAGGTAGGAATCGATAGGTAGGAATCGATAGTTGGGGGCTCTCAGTGTGAAATCACGCTACCAGTCATACGGTAACACTCGGTCAGCGATCTCTCAGCAAAAGTGTCTAGGCGCCATAGCAGGAGAGAACGCATTGTGCCAAATCTGCTACCACTTTGTTGCTGAGAGTCTGCTATCCATTACTGTGTGGCTCAAGGAGCACTGATTAGAATCCAGGGTCAAGAGAGGAAAAAGTTTGTTTTCCTTCGTTGATAGAATTTTATGTTAAAAGGGTAATAATACATTTGGTGTAGTAGTCGCATTGTTGTGTATGCGACTAGTTGCACAATAGCGTATACGTATTTCCTGTATTGCTGCCACGTGTTTCAAACAAAGCCGTTGAGATTGCATTTTGATATTGATAGATAGCATTGTTGTAAATATCTTGATGAGTGTTGCCATAATCTGGGAAAACGTATAATTTTTCTGCGCAGGAAAAGGGTGTGTAACAGTGAACATTTGTTGGTAGGGGTAACATGTTCCCTAGTTAAGGGTAACGTAGGACCCTTGAGTGCTAGGCGCCTGGTGTCGGCCTAGTGGTTCGGTAGTAGATACCGCATGTCTATACACATAAGCAGGTGTAGTTGTTGTCCTTGTTGTAGGTATCGGCTCTCAGTGTGATTGCAGTATTCAGTGATTAGTTAGGGTTATTTGAGCATTGTAATTGAACCGCACAGTTGTGGCAAATTGATTGTGAAATGAGTAGATGGTGGACAAAATCACTGAAAAGGGTAGGTGTTATTGGAATGCCTAAATGCTAGCAGCTGAAAGGCAGTCAAAAAGGGATTAGGTGTGTGGAAGCAGTCTGGTAATTCTTCCATAGGTGTATGGGTGCACCCTGTTAATATCGTCCACAGGTAAGTGGAAGTAGCCTTGACGTTCTTCCACCAGTCTAAATCTCTATTGAAAAGCTTAGGGTTATTTTCCCAGAAATGGGAGCCAAGCAAACAGTAGAGATGTTAAATGATGTGCTGCCTTTGGAAGCACTGCTTTGGTCGGCACGGCATATTATGCATACTAGGTACGGTGCTTATGCAACTAGGTACTGTGATGCATGGTTTAAAATGACGAGGAAGAGTGTTAGACCTTTCCACAGAATTGGCAGGTTTGATAAGGAGGTATTGAACAATGTCAAAGATAGCATCTGTATGGTGCACTCTCGAATGAAAAAGATAAAATATTTAAATTTGTGGCAGCATGAGGGGGATGTGTGGCTTAAAAGTGTGCACGTGACACAAACTAGTGTCACGGGCACAATACAGGAGAGTGCACACGCGGCGCTAAACCGTGGTGCGTGTGTGCCTCAGTATAGCGCACACACATGGCAAGGTAGCATTGCAGAAGGTATTGCCAGTGGTTCACACGCACCACCACCACCCTATGCGGATGTGGGTGGAGGTACAGTCGATGTAAAAACCCATAAAAATGTAACAAGTAACTTGTACCTTCTCTTGAGTAATCACATAGAAAATGTTTATGATGCGGATTATGAACCTGTTGTTATGTCTGCCGTTTCCCATGCTGTACACATGTTAGATGCTCCATCACAACAAGCACGAGTGGTGGCCCCATCTTCATCAGTGATAGTACAGGAAGTGTTAACATCCACTTCTCCCGTAGAGGAAGTTGTTAACCACATACGTAGCAGTAATAAACTAAATCCCCAGCCAGGTACCAAGGTCAAAGGTAGCAGTGTGGCCGTTCTGCATCCCATCCGGACAATAACTGTTCCAAATGGGAATGCGGATGTGAACGGTGTAGTGCCCACAAGGGAGGTTGCAATGCATTGTCCTTTGACAAGAGCTGAGCTAAATTCCATAATTAATGATTTCCCTGACCCTAAAAAGGAATTAGCAAAATGCCAAAGATGTTTGAAAAATTTGGGTAATACTCACGAGCCAACCAATAAAGATTGGCGAGTGGTTTTAAGGGCTTGTCTTCCACACAATACCGACGTGAAAAAGTTTATCGCGGATTACATATTGGATGGAGATGGTCCCTTAACAGACGAAGATAACAAAGGTAACATTACCTTCATAATAACTCAATTGGGTGTATATTTTCCAGTAGTAGTTAACTGGAGTAAAATTTTCACCATTAAAACAAAAAGAGTGAATCTGCAGAGGATTACTGTACCCGAGCTCTGCAGGCTATTACTCAGTACACTGGGATAGAGGATATTAAAGATAGCACTCGTCACAGGGGAATGATCATCATGATACTTATGGATGGTCTAAAAGACAATCTAAAGACCCGAGTTCAGACCTCACTACCTGGCTGGAGAGGAGTTACTGTAGACACACTCATGGAATCCGCTATTGAACATGATCATAACATCCTCAAAAAGAGAGAGACCCAGAGTGAGAAGCTAATGGCTGTTAGTATTCAAGCTCTAGAAGGTATGAATGTAACATCACTGCTGCCAGACACATGCACCTGCACAGTTACACGTCCTCACCAATCCTGCACCACCAGCACAGCCCTACTCAACTTATCACACACAGCCTCAAAACCCATACTTGTTACGGCCAGGGTATTTCAGCATGGCGCTAGGCGGGTGTTACCTGTGAGGCCATTGTGGTGCAGGCTGTCTGGTGGCGGAGCTGGTGTCTGGGGGGGCTTTGGCTGTGCACGTTGTTGTGCGGGCCTGTTGTCACTCTGTGCTGGTAAGGCCTGGCAGCATCTCCGTTCCGTTTGGCATGGGCGCCGCCATTTTGCCTTCTGGCCTTCTGGCCTTGTGATGTGGCTGGCCAATCCTTATGAGTCACATTTTCTCTCCGGCCAATAACAGCACGGCATGGGGTATTTAGGAAGGTTCAGTGCCTTCCTCATTTGCCAGTGCAATGTGTATCTCAGCCTAGCTGAGAGGGAGTTCTCTGTGCATATACCTGTTCTTGTGAAATTCGCTGTCTGCCAGTCTGCCTGTCAGCTCCTAGCTTCCGCTGGACTACCTCGCTTCCTCCACCACCCTTGCCCATACCTGAATGCCTCCTGCTCATTTGCCTTAGTTCACTACCTGCATACCTGGCTTATTATTTTCCTGCATAGCTGTACAGTTCTAATTGTTTCTACTTGGACATTAACCCATTACTCCCACCACAGAACTCTAGTGCACGTTTATATATACCTGGACTTTTATTTACTGCCATATTTTATGTCTACTCAAGCATGTATTAAAAAAAACTAGTTTTATATTCAAACCCGCTTCTGTGATCGCTCCTTCTACCACCCCGGGTCCACAAACAACCCAGAACATAACAATACTATCCACAACCACCATATTACCCTCAAAATCCTTATCCACACCCACAATCTTTCCCTACCTTTCAATCCACACAGCAACCCTTTCACCCACCCCACTCACAAAGGTGCTTTAACTGCAACCAAATGGGACATGTAATTAGGAGCTGTAAGGTGAAGAAGGTAGGACCCCCCTAACCAGGGAGTACCTGGATATCCACATAAAAGATATACACAGAGTACAGGAAATTTCCAACAGTCACCAGCTGCAATTGTGGCCTTATTTGCTGTATTGGAGAGTGAAAGTCAATGCTAGGGGTCAGGTCATACCTGTAGTCTACATATAGTCAGGTTAATGGGAAGTACTAGGGAAGAACCGGTGATGATGGTTGAAGTAGCTGGTACTAAACATCCTTTTCTTGTAGACACAGGGGCGGCCAGATCAGTGATAAAATCTCCTGCTAATTTATAGGTCACCAGGGAGACAGTACCAGCAATGGGTGTAATGGGTAAAGTGCAACATTATCCTTTAACCAAATCCACAGAGGTTACTATCGGGCCATTGCATACCAGGCATTCCTTTCTCCTGGCAGCAGAGGCTCCTACTAACCTACTGGGAAGGGATTTGTTATGTAACATGGGATGTGTCATATATTGTACCCCTGATGGTAAATTTCTAGATATCCCAGAGAGAGTTGTGCACAGGGTGAGGGATTTGTTGGACACTCCCCAAAGGATAATGTATCACTCTACTGGTTCAGGTAAAAACCCATCTCAGGTAGATCAAATGTTAATCCAAATTCCAGATTCACTTTGGACCAAGGATGACAGGACACTGGATTTATGGCAAATGTAGCTCCCGTGATGGTAAATCTAAATAGTGGTAGGCAAGCTCCAAAAATTCCCCAGCACCCATTAAAACAGGAGGTAGAATTAGGGGTTTATCACATAATTGAGCGGTTATTACAGCAGGGAAGATTAATCCATACAGCAAGTGTAGCCAACAGTCCCATCTTTCCTGTGAAGAAGAGTGGTGGGAGGGGTTATAGGCTGGTTCAAGACCTTAGAGGGGTTAATAAGGCAGTAAAGAGCAAATTTCCCATAGTGCCAAATCCAGCTGTCATTCCTATGCAGATCCCACCAAATGCAACCCATTTCACTGTCATTGACCTCTGTTCTACTTTCTTCTCTGTACCTCTTCATCCTGACTGTCAGTACCTATTCGCTTTAACATACAGGGGTGTACAATATACATGGACACAATTGCCCCAGGGTTTCATAGACAGCCCAAGTATCTTCTCCCAGGCCTTACACGACTGTTTACAATCTTTTCAACCTGCCAATGGATCTGTTCTAATACAATATGTGGACGATTAATTGTTATGTTCTGATTCGTTTATGTCATGTCTAAATAATACTAAACTTTTATTGCTTCATCTCTCACAAACAGGACACAAGGTTGCTAAGGACAAACTACAGCCATGCCAGTCCAGGGTTAAATACTTGGGACATTGCCTAACCCAGGGGTTATGACATCTGACAAATGACAGAATCCAAGTCATACAGACCATGACACTGCCGCAGAACCAATAGCAAATTCGTACCTTCTTGGGAATGTGTGGATACTGCAGAATGTGGATCCCAGGTTTTTCTATTTTGGCCTTGCCATTACAGGACTTAGGGTCTCATTCAGTCGATGGTACCCAAATGCGCATGAGCACGACGGAGGGAGCTCCGTCGTGCGCATGCGCGAGACCCGGATAGCAACAGCCAAGCTGTCGCTCCGGGTCTCGCACCAAAGGGGGCGTGCTGTCGATGGTGATTGACAGCATGCCCCCTTTGGTGGGCGTGCCAGGGGCGTGGCTGCCAGACGGAGGCATTCCCATGGGAACGTCTACCGTGTGATGTCAGTGGGAGTGATTTTGGCTCTGATAGAGCCAAAATCACTCCAGGGCTTGCGGCAGCGAGACCCTACCACAGGGTCTCGTCGCAAGCCCGATGGTCGCGATGATCTTGACCATCGCGACCATCATCATGGATGCTCGCATAAGCTGTGGGTGGTAACCCACAGCTATGCGAGCGTCCAAAAGGTCGCTCCAAATTTAAATAGGACGGCCCTGATTCAGAGCGAGCACTGTGGCCAGAGCATCCGGCTCTGAATCAGGGACTTAGGGGGTCCTTCAGCCCCGGTCATTAGCACCGATGCGCTCGGACCGGGTCGATGGCCCCCCACAGAGCATGCGCGCGACGGCGCCATCGTGCACATACGTGAGACCTGCTATGACCGACAGTGCCGGTCGTAGTGGGTCTTGATCCAAAGGGGGCCAGCTGTCGATGTTGATTGACAGCTCGCCCCGTTTGGAAGGCGGGCCTGGGGGGTGGCGGCCCAAACGGGGGCGTTCCCATGGGAATGCCTACCATTTGGGGGTGGCCCCACTGACATTACTAGTGATGTCAGTGGAGAGCTTCCGGCTCAGACAGAGCTGAAAGCTCTCCGGGGCTTACGACAAGGGAGACCCTACCCTAGGGTCTCGTCGTAAGCCCCGATAGTCGCGATGGTCTTGACCATTGCGACCATCACCTTAGGCAGTCGTAAGCAGCCTTACCACCACAAAGGAGGATGTCTTGAAAATTCAAGAGGTCCTCCCCTCATTCAGACCGACCACACGCTCTGTGCGACCGGCTCTGAATGAGGTCCTTAGTCTCTTTCTCAAAGCCTGATCATGTCATACACACAGAGGAATCAGAGCAGGCTTTGCTTAATCTTAAGGATAGTCTGGCAAAAGCACCTGCATTGGGAATACCTGATTATGTAAAACCTTTTTGATTTGTATTGTACAGAAGCTGATAGTTGTGCAGCAGGTGTGCGCATGTAAAAACATGGTGATGCCAGTGCACAATTGGACACTGTGGCAAGATCACTCCCAACATGTTTAAGAAGTGTAGCAGTAACTGCTCTATTGGTCATTAAGAGTGAGGATGTGGTACTAGGCCATGATATGATTGTTTATACACCCCATGCTGTATCTGCTTTGCTAAACTCTGCCCAAACCAGACATGTCTCCTCAGCTAGGTTCACAAAATGGGAAATAGCCCTAATAGCATCTGCAAATATCACCATCAAAAGGTGCAGTACGTTAAATCCAGCTACGTATTTACCATATGTGCAACATGATGCACAAAGGGTTGAGAGAGGTGAGTCGCTGGCGAAAGGTGAGTTCTGCAGGTATATTGATGCACATGATTGTATGGAATATCTGAATCAAACCTTTACTGCGAGACCTGACATACGGGATACACCTTTAAAAAATGTAGGTGTGACTTTTTTACACGGATGGGAGTTGTCATAGACAAACTGACACTGGAGAGTTATGCACAGGTTATGCTGTGGTAAATGACAAGGACTTTATAGAAGCCAAACCTTTAGGCCCACCAAACTCGGCCCAAGTGGTGGAACTGGAAGTATTAAGGAGAGCATGTGAGTTAGCAGAAGGTAAATCTGCTAATATCTACACTGACTCTAGGTATGGCTTCGGGGTGGTACATGATTTTGGTGCCCTATGGCGTCTGAGAAATTTTATGACCGCAGCAGGCACACCAATCGCACATTCCAGACATAGAAAAGGACTACTGACAGCAATCCAATTGCCTAAGGCAGTGTCGGTAATTAAGTGTAAGGCCCATACATGTGAAGATGATCCGGTGGCACTGGGCAACAACAGGGCAGACAAAGCTGCAAAATGGGCAGCAGGGTTACAAATGAATGTCCCAATTGAACAAATGATGACTTTTCAAACGATTGATATGCTGAAATTAATTGAGATGCAAAATTTGTGTTCGATTCAGGAAAAGGCAGTCTGGAAGTCCAAGAGATGTGGGCAAGAGTCCTCTGGACTCTGGAGAGATGGACAAGGTATGCCAGTGGCTCCCAAGGTGTACTACCCAAGCTGGGCTGAGGCAGCGCATGGTCAGACTCACTTGGGAAAGCAAGGTATGTGCAAATTGGTGAGAGCATATTGGTATGCACCAGGTTTTTCATCTCAAGTGGAAAAGAGAGCAATGTCCTGTCTGACCTGCTTGAGGAAAACATTGGGAAAATGATCCCTATCGAACCATCCCACATTCCTCCGACCGACGGACCTTTTCAGGTAATACAAATTGATTTCATCTCAAGTATGTATTAGTGTGCACTGATGTGTTTTCTAATTGGGTTGAGGCATACCCAGCTGCCACTAATACTGTTGCGTTTACTGCCAAGAAAATTGTTCAGGAGTTTGTATGCAGATACGGTATCCCTAAAATTATTGAGAGTGATAGGGGTACTCATTTCACAGGTGATGTTTTCCAAAATATATGTAAGCTGATGGGTATTAATAGTAGACTTCATACCCCCTACCAACCGCAAGCCAGTGCCAAGGTGGAAAGGATGAACAGGACTATTAAAAATAAATTAAGTAAAATCATGTCGGACACTGGACTGGGTTGGCTAGAAGCACTACCACTTGTCCTTCATAGTATCAGGACAACTCCTAGACCCCCTCTCAATCTGTCCCCCTTTGAAATACTATTTGGTAGACATCCTCATTTGATTATAAGCCCACAGGAGGACTTGAAAAGTAACAATGAGGTAACTGTAAGGTATCTTATAACAATGAGTAAACAGTTAAAACAGCAACAATTGAAATTGTTGTCACATGATATGCCTGAAACAAACTGTCATGATGATGAACCTGGAGAATTTGTTATGATCAAAAATTTCTTGCATTCAGGTTGTTTGACTGATCGGTGGGAAGGTCCATATCAGGTGTTGCTGACGAGTACAACTTCATTGAAGGTGGCGACGAGAGATACCTGGGTCCATTCCACTCACTGTAAGAAGGTCAACCAACCGGTGGAGAAACAAGGCGGAATCGAGGCAAATAACTTAGACCTGTCAATTGTGAGTCTGTTCCAGGAAGGTTAAAGGTTACAGTGAGATACCTGAGCTAAAGAAATGTGTAGATCCTTCTTTTCAGCAATGGATTGGACTGCTGTGGTTATTTTTCTGTTTTCTCCCAGAGTCCTCATTATTTTGGGTTGTTTCGGGATCTCTGGTTTCTGAGATGGATGACAGAGGACGGAGAGGGGAGCTGATGGTGATATCAATGGAGTAGAGTCAGGAGAAGGAGCAATACAGTCACAAGGGCGGTATCTGGCCAAACCCAGTACAGTAATTGTTAAGAGATCTGCTATTCTGGATACTCTGAGACAGTGTGAAGGTCTATCATCAGAGGACTATTGCATGTGTGAGCTCTGTGGGACTGTAGTCAATGAGAGATGCATCCAACAGTGCCAACCTAAGTATAACCAGTATTGGGGTGGGTATCCTTTAGAGGATTATCATACTATGGTGGGCAAAGTTTTAAACCAAACCGACTGTTGGGTGTGCTCTCACATGCCCCAAGGAGAGCATAATGTAGGATTAGTGCCATTTCCATTAAATGTCTCTGAGATTTTAGAATTACAAAAAGGGAAGACACTGGATGGAAAATTTCTTAACACCAAACCATCCCATTTTAAACTCCACCAGTACCAGGTAGATAAAACACTTTTATGTTTGAACATCACCAACTCCAATGAACCAGGAAGTTGGGAGGTGACTGGGAATAACCAGACGATGACCTTCTCACTAAGAGCTGATCATGAGCCTATGAATTATGAACTGTTACACACAATTAGGTCAGGTGGAAGACACTTCCATTATAAATATACACTAAGTAACACCAAAGAAATGGTTGTCAGAATACCAGAAGGGTACTATGCCAGGGTGATACAACCAGAAACGTGTATTAGCCAGATGGGAGAACCTGAGATAGGATCATTTGTGAGGGAAATGTGTTGGATGATTATGATGCATTCTATTCCTTACGTTCTCCCTGATTCTTTATTTTTTTTTATATGTGGAAGGAAAGCGTATAAGTGTCACTCTCCGAGTTCTGAAGGTTTGTGTTATTTGGGAAGAGTACTTCCAGAGGATATGACCCTTACACATGGTGAAATGCTTGGTATTCATAAAGACACACCATCACCATATCTTCACACACACAGTATGAACATAGAGACAAAAGAAATATGATACCTGGTGACGTGCATAAAGCCACACAGTTAATTAGTGAAACAACTGGCTTTCAAGTTTTGGTAGCATTGGATCCCACCAGGATCACTCGGGGTACACAAAATTTTAGATATATCCAAGATCTTGCTAAATGAATAGATAATATCACCGAGATGTATGATGACACATTCAGGTACACAGGTAAGGAGTTGCAAGCTTACAAGAAAGAACTCATGCAACATAGACTAGTGTTAAATTATTTAACAGTTGTCACTGGAGGGTATTGCGTAACCCAATTTGGTGTAAAATGTTGCACTTACATTACAAACGATACCAGCGATCCCAAGGAGGTAATAGACTGGAAGATGAATTAAATTCTACAGTTAAAATGGGAATTTTGAAAGAACCATAATGCTTCAGTGGCTGAAGTAGAGGAGAAGGTAGAGGCATGGGTTTCTTGGTTGAACCCAGTGAAATGGTTCTCAGGTCTAGGAGAGTGGATCCAGGAAATGATTGCGAGCATAGGTAAACTCCTGATCCTTATATTGGTTGTCATCTTAGTAATTGGCATAGGTGTGTTCCTACTGTGTTGAAATGTGGAAAATGTAGAGATAAGGTGAATCAAAGGAATGACATTATAATGGTGGTCAGTAGTAACAATATGAATACTGAGGTAAATGTAGGACTGCATTACAACCCTGAACTAGAAGGTACCATCATATGATGTATAAGATTTAGACATGCATAAAATGTGTTATTAAAATGTTATTTTAAAACATCTTAAATAATGTAAGTCCCTATTCCCCCTCAAGACTTCCTTTATAGGATTGGTGCATCCCCTCATATTTCCCATGATCTCCCAAGATCTGCAGTGTGCATATAAGGGTAGTTTTATGACCCTCCCAGAGACACATTATTGATGGTTTAAGAACCTCCTTGTGCCATCCCATAAATTAACATTAAATAATATGTCATAATATAAGTCTAAATTAATTTTAAAATCAGAGTACGATAGCATGTTGTTTGCTATCAAAGGATGGTCTGTCGAAGCCGGATAATTGGCTGAGACAGAATCAGTTTAAAATTAAATCTGCATGACGCCATTTTGCGACTGGCCACCTGGCACCATTTTAGCGAATCTCGCTCATTATATGTACATACGGCGATGCTATTATTTAGTGTTGTTGCTTCCCACGCAATAAAAACAAGTTAAAAGTCCTCATTAAACAAATACAGACCATCACTAAAACATATAAAATGATCAACCCTGCAAAACACATACCATGTTGTACTCCACAAACACGTAGTCGCACAACGCTAACTAGCATCTTTTCTCACTACCCCAATACTTAGACACTGCACACTTACATAAAAAGGTTACCTAGCATTAAAGTGTAATATGCAAGGTTTATTAGGTATTAGTAATGTTATGTTATTTGATTTAAGGTCTAGCACATGGTAAGCAGACCGTGTTTGGTGTCGTTATGATCCACTGTGTCTTTGCAGATTTCCGGTATCATCGGTGAGGAGATCGCAACATGTGTCTACAAACTATGGTCCATAGAGAGTTAAACATTCAAATGTACTCTGTAATGTAGACAGCTTAGATTTAGTATGCAGCAGAGAAAAAGGACACAAAGAGCTGTTGGAGGCTGGACTGTGACCATACGAACTGACCTATGAACTATACTGTAACAGAAGAACCAGGAAGAAGAACCAATGGAATCATGCCAACCTGTTCCATTGTATTGCCTGTCTCTGTAAGGGTATATATGTAAGCTCTCTGAAACTTGATCTCAGTCTTTTGCTTTGCTGTTGATGGAGGTTTCTTCTTTGATGCCTGGATCTGGATCCAGAGCGCATGTGTATGTAATGACTGTACCTTGGGACTGTATAATTTATTTGTGCTAATTGTATTTAGATCACAGTGTGCAACTATCTGTTTTATGTTGAATAATAACTTTTTGTGCTTTGGAACCACAATCAAAGTCTGGAAACAATTATTTCTCATAACGCTAAACAGCGACAATTATTTTAGAGTGTATAGGTAGGTAGGAATCGATAGGTAGGAATCAATACTCCTGTCTCCATTCTCCCCTATTCCTACCCTTTATCTCCCATTTTCCTCCTCTTTCTCCTAGCTCCCCCTCTTCCACCTATGGGCTCAATTCAATTCAATGCGAATTGAATAGCGCCAGGAATGAGCTTCCGGAGAATGTCAAAGAATGCAATTCTCCCACCCCTCATGCCTTAAACAAGGTGTTTCGTCATGAGAAAGGGCATTCTCTGACTAAACTTCAATGGCGCGATGCTGTTTCTGCCACACTAAGGGCAGAAAATAGCATTGCGTATGGACTTTTCTTGGATTTTTGCTTGCGTCCCAGGATGGATGCGAGAAGAAATCCTTAGTCGGGCTTAGTAGCGCGATGGATTGAATAGCTCCAGGAGCTCATTTCCGGCGCTATTGAATTTGCGTTGGATTGAATCGAGCCCAATGTCTCTCCCGTTTCACCCTATTCCTTTTCTCTCTTTCCAACATTCCCTCTTTCTCCTATGTATGCCCCTCCCATCTCCCTCTCCATCTGGCTCCCCCTCTCCTATCTGTATCCCTCTCTCTCTCCCCCTCAGATTTCCCTCTCCACCTCTCCCCCCTCCCATCTCCCTCCCCCCCCTCTGTCTCCCTCTCCCGTCTTCCTCTCCCATCTCTGTCTCCCTCTCCCCCTCCCCCTCCCTCTCTCTCCCCCTCCCATCTCTCTCTCTCCCTCTTCCCCTCTCCTGTCTGTCTCCCCCTCTCCTGTTCCCCTCTCCACCTCCATCTCTCTCGTCTCCCCCTATTTATCTTCTCTCCCAGCTTCACCTCTTTCTACTATGTCTCTCCCATCTACCCATATTCCTCTGCTCTCTCCCTGCTTCCCCTCTTTCTTCTATGTCTCTCCTGTCTCTCCCTATTCCTTCTTACTCTCTACCAGCTCCCTTCTCCTATGTCTTTCCCGGCCTCCCCAATTCCTTCTCTCTCTCCCAGCTCCCCTATTCCTTCTCTCTCTCCCAGCTCACCCTATTTCTCCTATGTCTCTCTAGCTTCCCCAGTTCCTCCTCCCTTTCTCTCTGCTCAACCTGTTCCTTCACTCTCCCTTTTTCTGCTCTTTCCCAGTTCAAACTATACCTTCTCTTTCTCTCCTGGCTCTCCCTTATTCTTCTCTCTCTTCCCACTGCCCATATTTCTCCTATGTCTCTCCAGGCTCCCCATATTCTCTCTCTCTACCCCAGTTCCTCCTATTCCTCCTCTCTCTCTCCTGGCTCTCCCTAATTCTCCTATGTTGGGTCCCCTCTTTCGTTTCATCTCCCCAGCTGCCCAAATTCCTCCTCTTTTTCTCCTGGTTCCCCCCTTTCTTCCTCTCTTTTTTTCTGTCTCTCTATTCCTTTTAGTATGTTGCTATTTCAAACCTGCAAATCCATGTAGTATTAATATTAATTGTATACAATATATTGTTTATTATATCTCTATTTTATAATATTTGTTATGTACAAATATTCATATTTGTGTATGTGAATAAGGGACACTTTTGTGTGACATAACCTGAAAAAGGGACACTACTGTGTGACATAATGTGACTATGGGGCACTACTGTGTGACGTAATGTGAAAAAGAAACACTACTGTGTGACGTAATGTGAAAAAGAGACACTACTGTGTGACGTAACGTGACTATGGGACACTACTGTGTGACGTAATGTGAAAAAGAAACACTACAGTGTGACGTAATTTGAAAAAGAGACACGACTGTGTGACGTAACGTGACTATGGGGCACTACTGTCACGTAATGTGAAAAAGAAACATTACTGTGTGTTATAAAGTGAAAAGGGACACTACTGTCTGACAAAAGGTGAAAACGGGCACCACTGTGTGATGTTACATGAATAAGGGTCACTACTGTGCAGTGTAGTGTGATGAAGGGACATTACCGTGTGGTGTAGTGTGTCCCTTAGTCAGTCAGTTAGGCACTACTGTGTGACATAACGTGACTATGGGGCACTACCATGTGACGTAATGTGAAAAAGGGACACTACTGTGTGATGTAACGTGAAAAATTAGGTGGCTACGCCCCTTCCCAGCAAAACTACACCTGAATTTTTTTGCGCGTGCCTTCGTCACACGCTCTCCCTACTACCAATATAGATGGTGGCACAAACGCTCTTTTGTTAAAATGTGTTGTTAAGACTTTGCTTTGGTGTGCACAGAGGTGCAGAGGTGTCCTCTTCATTCAGCACCCCTGCCATATAAAAGTCCTACAGTGAACAAAACTCACAAAAATGATTGGCGCTTAGAACACTTGATCTGGGACATAAATAGTCTTTTAATGAAATATACAAATCTATCCAATACTGTTGTCAGAAAAAAAACACATATTTTAATCAACACAGTAAAAACAAAAACACATAATATATAAAATAAAATAAAAAATCTTTTTTCTGATGCTTAATAGTGATAATCTCTATTTTTCAAAAAAGAATGTCCAGTCACAGTCATTTGTGATATATACTGACCATTTGGAATATAATGGTTAAAAACAATGTATCCTCCAGTGATCAAATATTAGCAATACCTAGAATTGCATTTGGGATAAGATGTTGCAACTTGAAGTTTGTTGAAAAAATAGTCACAGCAGCACCTGTTACTATGTGTAATTAGATCACACACATGCATTTATATTCAGAGTGTTTGATCCACGTATTCATGTCTCATTAGAATAGAAATTGGTGCTGTTTCCATATGCAATTTAGTCACAAAATGATAGGCTTATACTCAGGAAATTCATTCCCATAATCATGTCTCATTGGAATCAAGAAAGTCATTGATATCAGTGCGGACTGCGGACCAAATAGTTAGCAGGGTTAGAGTGTGCAGATTTGTTTTGAAAAAACAGCAATATTGTGCACGAGTGTAACTCACACTATAGCCCGATTGTCCTTATTGCTGCTGGCTAGCTGTCCCTATACGGTGGGTGTCCCCGTGAGTTCCGTGAGCCACACAATCTGTGTGTGATATTTACACTTGGCTCCTGTGCATCCGTGTCACCAGATGGGACTTCAATCGCCTGACAATGCAGCTGGTCTTCTTATGATAGTTGGTGTAGTCCTGCACTGATCCCCTCTACATGTTTCTCCACCTACATAAAATCGGCGACTATCTAATCTTCTACAACTGCTAAACTAGGGCTTGGGAAAATACCTTCCATTTTGTTTGTGTATGACCTATACCAGTGAAGTGCTACTTTACCTATAGATATCTGTCCAATCTGTCTGGTGGTAAAGAAAATCTGGTCCATTTTCCAGCATCTGGGAGCAAATTTATATTGTTATTTGCTCCCATACATTCCCAGATTTTCTGTCCCACCACTGGAATTGAACGGATATATCTATAGGTGTCTACACAACTTAACAGAACCAACACAATATCAAATGTTTGACTCCCATGCAGGATGTGCTCTGTTGTATGTATTTTAATAGAGATTGATATGTACTTGTCTGTTGTTCTAATATTAATTATATTTGTAAGAGCATAGACTAAGAAATGGGAGGGGTCAGGAATAGTTGGGGGAGTAGTCTATGCCAGGAGCCAGATGCTGATTCAAGGTGGGCCTGTGTGCTCTTTAAATGCCAGGGCCTATTTTTAGTCCCAGTCCGGCCCTGCTGAAGAGTCTAAAGCTGGGTACAGACCTAAAGATTTTCTGTCCAACCATCCAACTAGTTGATTGGTTGGAATTAAAATCTGGTAATGTATGGAAGTAACTGATGATCAACAATTTGCTCCTAAATGCCAGAATACAGATGAAAATGGTTGTCAGACAAGTTTGTTAAATGTTTGATCTAAACAATTTGTTCACACAACAGTTTTGTCCATTTTCCGGTGTTTAGGAGCAAATTGCTGATTG
This sequence comes from Taudactylus pleione, assembly GCA_031769625.1. Classification (NCBI taxonomy): domain Eukaryota; kingdom Metazoa; phylum Chordata; class Amphibia; order Anura; family Myobatrachidae; genus Taudactylus; species Taudactylus pleione. Next base: position 5,221,034 of record JAUIMM010000384.1, read on the forward strand.
TCATTTGCTTTCATACCTTACCAGATTTTCATTCCAACAAATCAACTAGTTGGATGGTTGGACAGAAAATCTTTACATGTGTACCCAGCTTAACAATCTTCCTGATTGCATCTTACCCATATTATGTAGCTTTTATCAGAGAAATATACATTCAAATGGTATAATCAGTGCCATTTCTCTGCATTGGTTATAAGGCACACTGATCCCTATGGGTACATGTATTTTCAAGTAAGGTTTCTCGTTGCCACTTATCTTGAATCAAATGGAATAACTTGAGTAGAATGCAATATGTGAACAAGCCTTAAAAATATCAGTGTCTTCATCAAAAAGTAGATCATACTAAGCTCATTGTTGCTTTTACAATCTCACTGAAATGCTTTTTCAAAGTAGGTAAGTATGGTTTTACTGTATACTTTATATGGCATAAATATTTATATGTATACTCAGGGATATAACAAATTAAACATACATTAAACAGTGTTTATATGTATTTTGCTTTTTACTTTAACAATTTACACACCCCCAGTGTTATATGAAATGGGGACATGATGCGTGGTGGGCTTGTGAATGAGAACCCGATCCCCGTGTCCCAAATGATACATGTTAGGGCCCCCCGGTCTTAAGTGCCCAAGCCTCTCAAAAGCTTTAATCCAGCTCAGAGTTGCCATTTATTGTAAACTGATGATACTTATATAATTAATAAGACCTGAATTGATAATGCACAACCACCCACTAAACTAAAGCATTCTTCATTACATTTCCCTCCGATATGTACACAAATTCTCCCCTCCTCTTAGTGTTAGATCACTATTGCAAATTACCTTACAATACAAAGATGAAGTGTAGAACATAAATAAAATATCTTAACAAAAAAAATTACCTAAAAAAAGTAAAATAAAATAAATAAAAGTGCTGTAAATTAAATTATATAACTACTTAAGTGAGTGCTCACCTGATGGGTTGGTCCCAGGAATTGACTTGGCAGGTCAGTTGAATTATTGGCGGTAGTAGTAATAGTGTGCTAAAAGCTACAATTCTGACACATTTCTGGGTGGATTGGATGCTGTCAGATCAGGATTTGTGCTGGTAGGTTCAAGGAGCAGACTCTAATGGATTCCTTGGTCTTCGCCAAGAAACACCTTACTGAGGTATGGGCTGTGCTGCAGGACACAGCCCTCTAGCAGCACTCTGGATAATATGATGGTGTGTAACAATAGTGAGGTACTGTACAGAATCATCTGGCTGAAGAATAAACGGATCCAGTGTCATGCTCACAGGTAAAGTAGCGGAATGGTGAGACAAGCCAAAGTTAGGGGCACAGACAAATAGCAGAATGGTGAGGGAAGCCGAGATCAAAGGCTCAAGCAGAGATTCTTTATTAGGAGAAAGCAGGGTCTGGTACACAATGCCAGATTCACAATCAAACTCTGGAGCTGGTAAGGTAATCTTATATTCTAGTAATGTGCAGTGCTCAAGATCAGACTTAAATAGGCTGCAGATTTTAATTTGGTGCCAAAGTGACATCATATGCACCTATCAATTCAAAGCTGGGAGAGAGCAGCGTGCATTACCTTAAGGGAGAAACTGGAGCCAGAGCCAGCAAGCCAAAGCCTACTCACAAGCATCAGCAAGGAGGAGATGGATGCTGGGTAGCCCAATGAACAGAGAAGTGGCCAGGTCAAGACACTGAACCCAGTAAGTTGGCATTAAGTGCCGATTCGTAACACATTGCCAGCATACCCAAGCTGTAAGGTGCCAGGAAATTACATCAGATCCCACTTAAAGCAGGGCTTATGATGCCACAACTGTATCGAGAAGTAGAATTTCAGGACAGTGACAGTGGAAGATGTAGGTTTGTCCACATTGGGGTCAGCAACCAGGGGCACCATCAGAGGGGGACTGCCGGCACTGGAGTCCCGGGCCCAGACACGGGCAGAATGGGAGGGGGCCCATGCCCACTCCTACCACTGATGTACAGCCCGCTTTACCCCCCTTTCCATGGACCGATCCAGTCTCTGAATGCAATGGGGGCAGTGCAATGCAGCAAGCTACGCCCACATGCAACCGTGAATTGCGTCATTGCGGAGGGGGCAGGGTCTAATAATGTACGGTGCCCGTCCCCATTAACAACCTGCTGTTGCATCAGAAGTGTAAGTAATAAGTATGTATGTGTTTTAGCATATGTGTGTGCATATGCGTTAGTGTATATATGTATATGTGTTAGTGTGTATATATGTTTATGTATGTGTTAGTGTGTTGGAGAAGAAAAAGCCAGAAGGAAGGAGCATTCTTTAAGGTGATAAGGTAAGTTACTTGATGGGATATTTGATCCTCTGATAACTTAAGTTATACTAGTAATGTCCCAAGATATGTATGTATATAAATATATATACAGTGTGTGCATGTATATATATATATATATCTATACAAACAAAGGGAGAGCGCACTCGTGAGTAATGGATAACAAATACTTTACTGCACACAATATGCTCACATACATTGAAGTTGAAGAAAATGATCTTAGCTGTAGCTCAATATGCTTCCACCGTCTCTCAGGACACAGCTCGATCACAAGCCCGCTCTGGTCACAACGGGTGATGCTCACATGCGTCTACGTTACAGGCCACACCTGTAAATCGTGACGAAATGCGTTGGGCGTGGCCTGTAACATAGACACATGTGAGCGTCACCCGTTGTGACCAGAGTGGGCTTGTGATCGAGCTGTGTCCTGAGAGACAGTGGAAGCATATTGAGCCACAGCTAAGATCATTTTCTTCAACTTCAATGTATGTGAGCATATTGTGTGCAGTAAAGTATTTGCTATCCATTACTCACGAGTGCGCTCTCTCTTTGTTTGCATGTTTCTGGAATTCTCTGCTCCATGGCTGGAGACCGGGATGTAGCTGCATTTGAACTTATACAAACTGATTTAATCTGGACACATTTCCAAAGAGACCGTTGCACTTATTGGATTTCTGTTTTATTTATATATATATATATATATATGTAGTGGACTTGGGGCCTGATTCAGAGCTGGACGCTCTGACCAGAGCGCTCGCTCTGAATCAGGGCCCTCCTCCATTAAAATGGAGCATCCTGCTGGATGCTCGTATAGCTGTGGGTCACCACCCACAGCATATACGAGCGTCCAAAAAGATGGTCGCGATGGTCTTGACCATCGCGACCATCGGACTTGCGAGGGAAACCCTGTGGTCGGGTTTTCCAGCCACAAGCCCTGGAGTGATTTTGGCTCTATCAGAGCCAAAATCACTCCCACTGACATCACTAGTGATGTCAGTGGGGCCTGCTTCAGATGGTAGGCGTTCCCATGGGAACGCCTCCGTCTGGCAGGCACGCCCCCGGCACGCCCACCAAAGGGGGCGTGCTGTCAATCAACATCGACAGCACGCCCCCTTTGGTGTGAGACCCGGAGCGATGGGAAGCCCATCGCTCGCCGGGTCTCGCGCATGCGCATGACGTAGCTCCCTCCGTGGTGCGCATGCGCAGTGGGGAACATCGACCCACTTGCGAGCGTACTGCTGCTCGCGAGTGGGTCTGAATGACCCCCTTGATGTGCAGTGACTTTAGTGCTAAAATATTAGGAGTGGAATGTACTCATTATTTAACAATAAACATGTAAAATATAAAAATGTGAAATGTCTACAATGAGTACACATCACTCCTAATATACAGTGACCAAGTACCTGGATAGTTGCATACTGTAATTGATTATAATACCATAATGATTGTATACCCAGAAAGTTAACTGGTGACTACACCGTTATTACACTTTGGGAAATACACTGCAATATTTCACTAACTTTCTTATTTGTGAAATTATTTTTAAACCTTTCTAATTTTGTCGTTTGTCTATTTTGTTGATGTTCTATGTAATGATCTACATTTGATGTGTGAACTCTGGCCATTATAATTTTTTAACACATATCTAAATAAAAGTTTTATTTTAAATTCATCAATATTTGTAATTGAGTGCCCCCAAAAAAGAGAGTTCTTCTTTTTCTCTTCAAAACCATTTTTTCCACTCATAGAGATTGCAACAGTTGAGAAGGACATCTGTCATGGTTTCAATTAATATTAGCAAATTCTCTTATGCCTATCTGGATTTACGCATAAGTGCATAGTTCATCAAACTGCTGAATTTCACAGGGATGCCCAGTAGGGTAAACTAACTTTTCTGTTAGAAGATCCACAGGTTGTGGTCCTCTGTCATGCTCCCAGATGTGATGTGCTGGTGACAGGTGCAAATATGGTCAATAAGCCAAGGCGGCAAGGCGGGTCACAAAGTTTGCCAATCTATCAGACAGAGGGTCATTTTCAATATGGGGCAAATAGTCAGAGGTCGGAATTTTTGCCCTCATTGCCATTTTTTGCAGGGATAAAGTATCAGACGCGTGCCCGCTTATCCCCGCATTCAATCAGGATCCGGCAAAAACGGAACCCGGAGGAAAGGTAAGTATCGAAAAGTCCTATCAGTTTTTGGGTAAATCATACTGTCACCCCCCAAAATATGTCCTGACATGGGGGATCACTATGGCTACCCCCGATTTGGGCTGCTGAAGGTAGTCAGGGTTTTTAATAGCCGTGGCAGGTGCATAAATGCGGCTTTAGAAGAAGTGGTGAAGAATAGCACTTAGGACAAGTTATTTCCCCCCACAAAAAACTATCAAATTTGGGGTACATGAAAATGGTTGCAAGCATATTTTTAAGTCCCTAAAGTAATTTTTTTTACTTCTTCAAAAATGCACTTGGCACTACCACCCGCATTCTAGAAAACACCTGCCACATACTTGGGAACCCCTCAGGAGTCAATTTCACTACTTTAGAAGTTTGTCCTCCATTTTTTTTAAGCACCCCCAAAATAAAAATACATATTTTGGGGTGACCACAGGACACTTTTATATTTTTTTTACATAGAAAACCTTTGGGGGACATTCCAAGGGGTGCAGGCTACTTTTTATTACTTTACACCCCAAAACCCCAATTCTGCAATTTTTTCACCATGTATTGAAAACTTATCCCCGTTTTTAACAAAGACTTTTTGCACCTGCAAAAAGTCTTTGAAATTGAATATGGGAATAATTGGAACAGGCGAAAATGACATCAGCAATAAATTATTGCCGATAACTGACTTTTTGCCCCATATTGAATATGGCCCAGAGTTGCGAAACTGTTAGAAATAGCAGAAAGACTATCAGAGAGGAGTGCCAATCCAGAGGGGAGTCTGGGGAATTAAATGCCATGGGTCTTATGCAAGCTGCCGGAGAAACAAGAGGATTCTAGGTCAAGCCCAGAGGAAATAAGAAAGCAAAATACTAGCCTAAAGGAATAGTTACAGTGCAGACACACATCAAAATCCAGGGATAGTTTAGGAGTATTCCAGTTCTCTGTTGCTTGTCCTGTCATTAATACAGATTTCACACTAAGGGGTCTATTCATGATGTTAATTATCTGGGTCCATACGGACCCCGATATTTACCATTCTAACTCTCTGCAGAATCCGGAGCAATTCAGCATTGCTTCGGCACGGTGACAGCTGATCCGAAAATCAGCTGTCTCGTGAGCAACTTCACTGCTCTTTTCAGAGCAGTGAATCTTTACACTGCTCCTTTCAGAGCAGTAACACTAGTGTGCATGCATGACCTACAGGTCACACATGTGCACAAGAGCCCCGATGTCCGGCGGAAGAAACCGGACAGGGGCGGAGGGATCCAAAAGAGAAGGAGCGGGTTGTGAAGCCCAGAGCAGGAGCACTCACCATCAGAAGATGGCAAATGCTCCCATACTCAAGCTCCAAATATATTGTATTTTCGGAGGTTGATGAACTAGTGTATGGGGACAGTGGGTCATTCCACCAGAGGAAAGTAAGCAGGAGATATCTGACCTGCTTTTGTAAAACTTAAGTGATGATGAATAGGCCACTATGTGGTACAGCATATATACTATTTATCACATTTTAGACTTGATAAGTATGGATAATTATAATTTGTTATCACCGCTTATTGCAGCAATAATAAGAGTTATGGTAGACTTACCTTTGATAATTTTTTTTCTTTGAGGTCCATAGGGTCCACAGGAAGTACATTCGGGAATATGTGGTTTGGAGGAAACCAGGCACCAAGCACTCAATGCTTTCTGGTCCCAGGATGCACTGGGTTCTCCCCCATATATACCCCGCCTCCGGCCACAGGTCCTCAGTTTGTAAACAAGCCCATTGGCAGGAGAAAGGAAAGTGGAGAAGGAAGTACACATTACACTAGAAACACTCGTACAAAATAGAGGGAATCAGTGATAGGAAGCTACAAATCCCACTGAAGCCAGGTTCATCAGGGAGGGTGCCCAGTGGACCCTATGGACCTCAAAGAAAAGTAGTTATCAAAGGTAAGTCTATCATAACTCTTATTTTCTTCTTCAAGATCCATAGGGTCCACAGGAATTACCTTGGGAATATCCTAAAGCAGTTCCCTTAAGGGTTGGGATGCTCCTAAGCAGAAAGGAGAACCTGCCACCCAAAGGAAGAATCCTGGGAGGCAAAAGTATCAAATGCATAGAATTTGAGAAAGGTATGGATGGAAGACCAAGTGGCTGCCTTGCACAGCTGTTCAGCCGAGAAGCCATGCCTAACCACCCAAGAAGTTACTTAGTTGATTGTGCTGTAACCCTGCTGGGAAGAGGAAGATTAGCCTGCACATAAACTTGAGATATAGTCATATGCAGTGTCACATTTAGAGTCCTGGAATCCCCTACTGGGGGGCTGGAAGTTGTGGTCCCGGGTCAATGAAGGAGTCAGGAGTGAGGAGCCTGGATGTCCAGTCTCCTTGTTCACAAGAATTGGATGTTGGCGAGACCTGACCTAGGGTGTGGAGTCTAACCTGCTGGGAGGTGTTCACCAGTGCCCCCTCCAAGCGAGTTATGGGTTTCAGCTGCACCCGGCTAGCAGGTCATGGTCCCCAGATCAGGGATCCAAAGCAAGTGGGGATAGAGAAAGACACACTGCTTTGGCCCACTGGAAATATAATCTCTGTACCACTAGTAAAGAGAAGCACAATAGAGATGTTTCCTGAAGAAGTGCTGTGGCAGATCAGAGGGAGAGAATCCACTGAGGAGTAGGTTGTACAGCTAGTACTGGAAGGAAGTGAGGATATGCTGCAGTCACTGAAGGAGAGTGGTGATTGCACCAGTTTGGATGACATGATGTCTGTACATTGATGCCCGAGGATATGACATTGATAAATAGCAACAGGCAAGGATGTACTGTTTTTACCTCCAGGCAGCTGTCCATTGGATAAGCAAGTCAGCTGAGTACTGACACAGATACTACTGGATAAGGATCCATCAGGTGATTCAGCCCATGACCATCGCCGCAGGAACTCCGATATGGAGGATTGTGTGACAGTCACCTGGGCCCTGGGGAGAATACTCAGCAAGTCACCTACCGCTGCACCTGACATCTCACTGCTCTTGCTAATGAGGGAAAGCCAGTGCTGTGTTAAGTAACAGCCAATCCCAGGTAGAATCCTGACATGCAGCCACCGAGCCAGAGTCTGATTGTTAGCTGGTCAACCACGTTTGTGAAAGCCATACAATACAAAAAGTGCATTTGATTTCCTGATGGAGTTAATATGATCCACGTAGATATGAAGGGCTTGAACCACATCAAAAGAAGTTTCACCAGCAGAAAGGCCTGAAGACTTGGAAGCCAGAACAATAATTTCTTCATTTATATGAAAACGGGATACCACTTTTGGAATATAGCCTGCCCGCGTACGAAGGACAGCTCTATCCTGGTGGAAGATCAAATATGGAGGGTGACATGATAGTGCTGCCAAATCAAAGACTGTGAGTTGAGGAGATAGCGAGGAGAAAAAGTGTCTTCGCTGTCAACCACTTGAGGTCCAATTTATTCAAAGGTTCAAAGGGGGGAGCCTGTAGTGCCCTAAGAACCAAAGACAAATCCCATGGTGCCACCAGAGGAACAAAGGTGGTTGCAGATGGAGTACACCTTGCAAAATCGTTCTAACATCCAGCAAATGAGCAATTCTATGCTGAAACCAAACTGACAGGTCAGAAACCTGTACTCTCAATGTGGCCAGGTGGAGACCAAGGTCTAATCCAGCCTGGAGAAAAGCCAGAACTTGAGAGACCCTAAAAAACCTTAGGATCAACTTTTCTATGGGAACACCATAGAAAAAAGGAATGCCAAATTTGTAATATGAAGGCTTGTTTGCCACAAGCATTGTATGAATCACAGAGTTGGTAAACCCTTTGGCTCTTAAGATGGTAGATTTTAGAGCCAAGCCGTCAAAGACAGACGAGGTAGGTCTGGATGTAGGCAGGGGCCCTGCACTATCAGATCCATCCGTAGAGGAAGTGTGAGCAGAGTATCTATCGAGAGACACATCAGGTTGGTGAACCAATGGGGCCTGGGCCAAGCCAGAGCTATTAGTATCACCCTGCCGACCTCTTGTTTGAATTTCCTGAGAATTCTTGGTAGAAGAGAGAATGGAGGAAACAGGTAAGCCAACCTGAAACTCCACTCCACTGCCAGCGCATCCATGAAGGTGGCTAAGGGGTCTCTTGTTCTGGACCCATACCTGGGGACCTTGTTATTGTGCCATGAGGCCATGTAATCCACATCTGGTAGTCCCCACTTTTCCACTAGGAGCTGCTCTGGGTGGAGAGCCCATTCTCCGGCATGTATATCCTGATGACTCAGGAAGTCTGCTTCTCAGTTGTGGACTCCTGGGATGAATATTAATATTAATTGAAGTAGATCTTGTTCACAAGGCCGCTCCTGGGTTGCACTTCTCACTTTTATCAGCAAAGCTTGCCATCAGCCAAAGTCTTCAATTGGGAAGTATGAAAATCATCACCAGAGTGACCAAAATGCATTGTTGTTTCTGATATCACAATCTGAAATACCGCAATTTTCTTACCTCCCAATTGAAGACTTTAGCTGACGGCAAGCTGTGCCGACAAAAGTGAGAAGCGCAACCCAGGAGCAGCCTTGTAAACAAGATCTACTGCCATTAATAGAGGTCCAGCACTTCTCACCAAGCCAGACACAGAGGTACAAGTGACCCATGAGGGGGACGCCCCTTAATCCAATTGAGACCTTGGAAATGGTATTGGGACTCTCGGTTCCTGTGATCTGGGGGACTTACATTTATCAGGTAGTATTGTGGTGATTTTAAATTGACCAGTGTTTAAAATATATGCACTCAAGAAATATTACAAATCACGAGTGAGATCAAAAAATCCACATACCCTGGCCGTTTGAACTTTCTTTGAACTTTTCAAGCTTTTGAATCAGATAATTATATAGTTATGCTCTCAGATAGTTATGCTCTTTTGATAAATTTGTATCTATGTAGCTTCTTGCTATGCTAATTCAGCCTCAGTATTTATATACACAGTGTTAGGATTTGTTTCAGCAATTATAATTGCCATATTTTTTTTATACAACTGCATTCTTATTTTTATTTTGTATTCTTTTTAATATATGTATAGGCTAGCATGTGTTTGTACTAATAAATTAATGTGTTAAGTATACTCTCCAGCACATCAGGTGCTGAGAGTTATTAATTAACCAAGACAGAATGTTTGCCACTTCCCGCATGGCTGCCCGACTTTGCGTGCCTCCCTCATGGTTGAGGTAGGCTGCCGCGGTCGCATTGTCAGACTGGATCTGGACAGGCCTGCTCTGAAGGGGGTCTTGTGCTAGAGCCAGCACCCTGTATACTGCACAGAGTTCCAAGACATTTATGGGCAGGTGGCTTTCCTGAGATGTCCAAGTTCCCTGGAAAGTGCAAAAACTTGTCACCGCACCCCATCCTCAAAGACTGGTGTCCATGGTGAGGAGTACCCAACATGGGATCCACAGAGGGTGACCTATATTTAGATGAGCAGTCTGAAGTCACCAGGCCAGGGAGAGCCAAACCTCTGGGGAGAGAGGGATCTTCTCAGACTTTATCCACTGAGACTGACTGCTCCAACGAGATAGAATCAATAGCTGTTCCTGGAGTGGAACTGAGTGTATTCCACCATGTCTAAGGTGGAAACCATGTACCCCAGGACCTGCATTGCTGAGTGGACTGATACTCTTCAATTGTGGAGCAATTTGCGCACCCGCAAATGTAGAGCTGAAATCTTTTCTACTGGCAAAAAGATCCTCTGCGTCTGAAAATCCAGGAGCACTCCCAGATGTATCATCCGCTGAGTTGGAAAAAGTGATGACTTTTTCCAATTGCCAATCCAGCCATGCTCTACTAGGCAGGCCACTGTCAGCTGGAGATGATGATGTAAAACATCCTGAGATTGTGCTAATATCAGGAGGTCGTCCAAGTATGGCAGTATCCTAACTACTTTTCGTCTGAGATGAGTAGTCATGACTGCCATTATCTTGTTAAATACCTGAGGGCTGTGGACAGACCAAAGGGCAATGGTAATGTTGCTGATGAACAGCAAAACTCAGAAACCCTTGGGCAATAGGTACATACAGATATGCATCCTGTATGTCCAGGGAACTATGAAATCCCCAGGTTCCATTGCTAGCATAATTGACCATAGGGTCTCCATACGGAACTTGGGCACATGGATGAACCTGTTGAGAGATTTCCAATTCAGAATAGAGCGATGAGGCTCATTTAGCTTCTGAATCAAAAACAATTCTGAGTACAGGTTGAGTCTCCTATATCCAAATATTCCGAAATACAGAATATTTTTAGCATGACTGATGGTTCAATGTACACAAACTATGTTTAAGGAGCAAAATTATTAAAAATATAGTATAAAATAACCTTCAGGCTGTGTGTATAAGGTGTATATGAAACATAAATGAATTTCAAGTTTGTATACACAAACTTATTTTGATGCACAGAATTATTAAAAATATTGTATAAAATTATCTGCAAGCTGTATGTATAAGGTGTATATAATACATAAATGCATTCTGTGTTTAGTTTTGGATCCCATTCCCAAGATATTTAATTATGGTATGCAAATATTCCAAAATACGGAATATTCTGATATCCAAAATACCCCTGGTCCCAAGCATTTTGGATATGGGAGACTCAACCAGTAATAATTCCTTCCTTGTTAGTGGAACCGGGGTTATCACCACTGAATTTAGCAGGACATGAATGGTCTACTAGAGGGCAAGGCCTAGATTGAATCTGATGGCGGAGTTGTGCAAACAACATTCTGGGCAGTAAACCTTTAGGAAGGTGTCACGTAAAAAATCCCAGTAGGGAGGGGGATTTCCCACCTAATGCACTCTCCCTGTGGGAGACGGTAAAAAGACACTAGTCTTTTGGAATTTGGAACAGTTTATCTGGAGTGTTCCATGCCCCATAAAATCAGTGAGCTGTTCAGATTGAGGTTATCCAGCCTAAATCACCTTCTGGTGTCTCAACACCAGGTTTATTATGCTTTAGGAGCCAGTACCTCATCTATAATGAGGATTGAATTAACTGCCCCTGCTAGAGAGGAACATTCACTGATGAATGATGCTCCTCCTCTCCGAGATAGGCCCAGAGGGAGAAACGTGTATCCTCTGCCTCCTCAGATGATATATCAGAACCTGAAAGCAGGGTGGACTGAGAGGGTGGTCCAGTCCATTTATATGCTTAGACGGATGATGCCTTATTTGCCTGTAACATCTGCAGATAGGTAGATGCTAAAAGCCAGATTCTGAACTGATTGGACATAACCCTCCATCCAGGAAAGATGTATGGGAAGAAGAAACATAGCAGGTTGTAATCATTGTGGGAAATCCAAAGTGGGAGGCAATGTTGGGACTGCCCACTTACTGTGTCATAACTTGAGACCAGGAGGACATTCAAGATGACCCCTGAACAGGTGCTGGTGAGGTGGACAGTTGTGGTCAACACACAGTCCATCATGTATGACATCCTGAGAGGCCTACAGCACAGGCCTTACATGAAACCAGCACAGGGAGAACAGTCTCCTGTTTACCTTTATCCTGAGACATGGAAAATATTTGCAAGTAACCTACAACAAGTATAGGGTTAACAATGCAATGTGACCCCCTTCATAGGTAAAAGTCAATCTGAAGCACTCTCTAACCCCCATCCACCAGGTAGTTGGGGGTTAGGAGAAAAGTAAAACAAAAACTCCTCTTTGTTTTCCCAAAAGCAGTGTTAGCATACAGATGGGTCCACATACATCTAGCCTCCTGGGGGTAAATTTACTAAGATTTGAGTTTGGTCAAGATTGCAATCTTGGGTAAGTTTAGGCATTTTTTTCAACTCACACATTTACAAAAGATAAACTCAAGTGAGTTTCAGAGAGATTTCTTTCTTTTCACTGTAAAACTCGGGTGAAATTTCAAACTCGAAAAAACTCACCATCAGCCAAACTCTGAAGTACTTTTCATGAAAAAGATACAAATCGGGAATTTACTAAAAAATGAGATTACAATCTCGGGTGAGATTGTAGCAAACTCGCTGATAAATTGAACTTTCAAACACTTCACCTCCTGAGCTGCGAGTTTGGCAGAAACATACACAGATCAGTGTGATTTGTGAATGTTTCTGCATGTAAATGCTACCTAAAGGGTTAAAATAAAAATAACTATGTAGGATCCCCCTCAAAAGACATAACCAGCCCCAGGCTGCTCAGCCAGTCCTGGTTCCTCAAATTATGGAGAAAAAAATGTGTATGGTTCCCCTGTAAGTTAGGAACCAGCACCTGGCTGCAGGGCCAGTCCTGGTTTTAAATATAGGGGGAAAAATGCATAGGGATCCCCTTATATTTAAAAACCAGCACTGGTCCCAAACCGACTGGGCTGTAATGCCACAACCAGGAGACCCTATCACCAGGTCTCCACAGCCAAAGCATTAGCACCCCAAGCCAGTCAGCCCAAGCCGGGGATCTCAGGGAAGATGAGGACCCCCCCAAGAAGGGGTTCCCCTCTCCCAAAACTCCAGGCTTAGGCTGAAGATTGGGTCACTTCCCCGCACCCCTGGGCTGTGGGTATGAGGGTAATAATGGAGAAAATAGTTCAAAACTATTGTATTTTACAGTGGAACTACAGGTGCCAGCATGCCTGCCCTTTTGCACTTGTGGAACTACAAGTGCCAGCAGGTGGCCAGCACTCATAATATATAGTTAACTAACCACAGTACACACACCATATATAGTATAACTTTAATACATACACCTATCCCACTCACACATACAGTACTTACCTGCTGCCTGCTGTTCACATCCACTTCTCCATGTAGAATCCAGTGGGAGTACCTGGAATAAAGATCCCATACTCTCCTACATCCTGGCGCTGGTCTCCATAGCATCTCCGGGTCTTGGAAAAAAAAAACATGTTCTCTGTGCGTCTGCAGGTGTATCTGCATGCTAAACACTATGTTAGTGTTACAGCCGCTGACACTGTAACGTAGCATTTCGCATGCAGATACACCCGCACTAGCTCAGAGAACATAGGCATGCTGCATATCATTTTAATCAGCAGAAGATGCATGTGCTATCTAATTGTTGTGCTAAAAAGACGTATTTGAAGGTAAAAGATGCACGAAAAGAAGCTTGGTGCTACTGGGTCACACTGTGCTCCCATGCATTATGTTTGGTGCAACTTGTAGCGCACAGAGGATAGATATATGTGGACACATCTGTAAGTCACATAAAAATGCATATAATATACTTGCAAAAGGGCATTAAAATCAACCAGCTAAACACATAAGTTTGGTAGGATCTACATGCATATAAATATATTTGCAAATGGGCACTAAATCACAGTCACATTGGTAGGATATAAGTGCAATGCATACAAATATACTTACAAATTGGCACTGAATCAATTTATACAAGCAAAAAAGCTGGTAGGGTTCCAGTGCTATATACCTTGGTCCTAGGAGAAAGATATACTTAGAGAGAGTGAGAGCCCAAATCTCCCCTCAGCAACACTCAATTGCAGCTGAGCATCTCCAATTAATTAGGAGAGAGGGGAATGGGCATCTCAGTCTTCAAAAGAAAATGTGAAGTGCAATTTAACCCCGGCACACCTGGTAGTTGAGGGTTAAATGGAGCAATAGCAGTGATAGTTATAACTGACAGTCATAAATAAAACCTGCATGAGCTCCTGTTTCCCTTAGCTTATATAGGTATAAAGGTAACAATGCAATGTGACCACCATCACAAATATCTAGTAAATGTGAAGTATAAAGAAAACCCCCATACCCTATCAGAGGGATGAGGAGAAATAGCAGTGATAGTTATAACTGACAGTTTAGAAAAAAAAGACAGAACAGTATATAAACCCAGCAGCACTAGCACAAAGTCACATACAATGCAGATACAACTTTTAGTTGCAAATAGGCTCTTAATCAACTACTCAAAACCCTAAAAGAGTTGATTGAGAGAATATAGAACATTATATACCTAGCCCCTGGGGGAGAGGTATACAGGTAAAACCCAACACCTCCTAAGACCAAACTGCTTTCACAGAGCACTGAACGTGGTCAGTGAGCATCTCATATACAGAGGTGGGCAAAGTGTCCCAGGCACGCAAAACTTCCTTAAGATTGGTGTCTGAGTAGGGGGAGGGGCTGCCGGGGTTAGAGCTTACCTCCCCTATGCTGCACAACCAATCGGGAATCCTGGCCTCCCAGCAACAGAATGCATCTGAAGCTCATCCCCGGCACCAGGCGATATGGCCCCGGTGGTCTAGTTTGGAAGTGGGTAGAACCGGGCCCCTCACTGCAGCAGCTTCCAAATCATCTCCTACGCTGGAAGCAAGGACTGCCTTGCTCTTACCTGACTTCCCCGTGTCCTCCGGTTGTAGTCCAGGTTGCGGCATTGCAGCTAGCAAGCTCCGCCACAACCCTGCACCAGATCACACAGGTTACTGGTGCCTGTGGGGGTAGATGGAGTCACAGTACATGCATCTTATAGGATGCCCTGCTGATAAACTCATGGGAAAAAAAACTATTTGGGACTGCCTCAGTCCCGTCTGTTATAATGGTGCATCTCCTGCCACATCAAATGACAAAACGGAGGATCTGTGGCTGTATATATGGGGTATACATGGGGGAGGTCCCAGAGCATCCTGGGACCGGAAAGCGTTGACTGTTTGGTGCCTGGTTTCCTCCAAGCCACATATTCCCCAAAGTAGTTCATGTGGACTCTATGGATCCTGAAGAAGAAGAAAAGAAATTAAGGTTAGCTGGAATGTATTAAATATGATGTGCAAGGACAAGGGCTCCTATCATCCATGTGATGTGTAAAATTAAAGTGATCTCTAATGGAATTACTTTACTTCTTGGTCTGCCAGCGACACTACTGTGCATACAAAGTCTGCTGACTGCGCATAAGCGAGCAGCTATTGCCAAAGAGGGATCTCTCTTCTGAAATGTTTTGCAAACTGTAGCCCATAGACTACAAAGGCTAAAGACGTCATTACCTATTGGAGCCAAGCCCAGCTTGGTAAATTTGGCATTTTAGCAACCCGAATTGAAATCACCTATATCGGCTGCGGTCCCCCATACATACATTAAGGAAATCCTTAATATTTTACCCCCATAAAAATATTTTTTGATCCATATGCTTTTACATTTTGTTTAAAGTCCACCACCGAAAAATCACACTTTGTAAAAGTACCATTTTGTACGGTATATATAGCTCTTGGCGGTATATTTACTAAAGTGCAGGTTTATAAAAGTGGAAATATTACCCATAGCACTTTAGTAAATATGCCCCTTGGACTTTTGCTGCCTGCACAATTAAAAACCTTCCGTGAACCAGGTGGAAAAAATCAACATGGCAAACCATGTGTGGGTGTCTCCTATCCCATGCTATGCTTCACCATAAGTGTACTAATTTAGTACAACAGATATTCCGACTGTCATAACATCGATTCTTGTCCCTTAAGGTATACAAATAAAACAAAATAATTAAAAGGGAATAAACCTTCTTCTGCATTTGTGATCCCAGCCCTGCACAGGCTGGGATAACCATCATGACCACCAGTCGCAATGGTGGATGGTGCCGGCCAGCTGAGTAAGCCTCAGCTTTTGCATGCTGGCTGGCTTGTGAGGCCAGGTAATTGCTTTCATGGACTGTTTCTGGGAGCGCCAGACATCCCTGCTCCCACACTGTCCCAAAAATACCTCTGCTTGTCAATCAATTACATGTAATGCCCTCCCACTGATATGTGGAAACATCTATTTTCCATAGCGTATGGTAATATCTGGCGATCAGACAATAAATACTAGAGAACCATATTATTTGAAAGAGAGGACTCACTGCTTTTTAATATGGGTGCCTACAAAGTTGTCATTATGAAACATTATGAGTGCCCCCATATATGGAAAACATATGTTTTCTGTAGCACAGAGCAACATTGTATGGTGATCATACTGTAGGTGATCACCAGACAATAGGTACTAAGGGTACCCACCATTTGATAGAGAGGATCCTTGTTTCTAAATGGGTACCCTTGATTTCATTGATATCAGGTTAGGAGGAGATGTTCTCCCCCATCCTCTGGACTCCATGATTTTTCTGTAGTGCAGGGGTTCTGCCTGGTAATTGCACTGATCACTAGGCAATAATCTCTTTGTGGACACATATTTTGAAAAAGGGGACTCCCCTATTTTAAACAAGTGTACTGTACCCCTAGTTCTGCTAGTGTTGGGGAGATAGAGGGTCTTAAAGTCCCTCCCTCCATCTCTGGCAATATGTTAAATTTAAAAGACTCAGCATCCACAGTTTTAAAGTATATGGGGATGACGAGCCCCACTCGTACTCTGCAGTAAAGGGGTTAAAATTGTCACACACAAAATAGTGATAAAAATATTTATAGACATCCCAGGGTTAATTCAGAGTTGCACACAAGTCCATTTTTCTAGCTGATCTTGCCATTTATTTGCACTGCACATGCCTTCTAGCTGAAAACACATATCTATGGGTGATATTGAGCTGTATGCATGTCAGTTGCTATTCCACTTGCACCTCAGTGACATAACTGGGCTTCAATGAGAAATTTGCATATATACTAAGTTTAGTGAAGCCATATAGTCAGAATTGTGGGCAATTTCTGAGCTGTGATGATTGCAGAGGGATCTCTTACACCCATGGGCGCAGAGAGGGGGGGGTACAGTTTACCCAGGCCCGGGCTTGCTAGAGGGGCCTGGCGGGGCCCGGGTCTGGCGTCGCCCCCCCCCTCCCTCACAGCAGCTCAGCACACAGCTTGTGCTGGGCTGCAGTGCGAGACTGCTCTTGGCTGCTGCCGGAGCAGTCTTCTATGGCTGTGGGGGGGAGCGATCACACTGATCGAGGCCCTCCCCACTTAACGACACTGGGCTGAGGGGCTTATAGTGCAAAAGTGATTTTTTTCGTGGCCTAATCACCTCCCGTGATTAGGCCACGTCACCTCATTTACCTGGGCCCGGCTGGGCTCGCTACGGCCCTGCTTACACCAGGTATAGGGTTTGTACAAGTTTGTTAATTATGATGGCTATTTGAAAAAACGCATGGATAGGGGTGGTGCAATCACACAGAAGTGTACAGCTTGGCATACAGGTGAATATCCATATTTAGTATCATACACAATGGGCCTGACTCACTATGGATCACTATTGCAATCGCAGCTGTGATTGCGTTCACAGGTCTGCTGCGAAAATATGCTAATGAATGCAATCGCAATGACGTCGCACAGCCAGCATAGAGACCCAAACTACCGCCCACTACCACTATCTGACATCTGTAATACCCTGCATTCCTGCGTATACATCTGGAACATCGAGTAACATTGGCCCATTACGCACAATTACAACAGGCCTGACCTTACTCAGAAATTGCTAACCTCATTGCACGCAGTGAGTACACAAGCTGCATATGCCGTCACAGTGGCTAATTTATGCATGCCCCCAAGTTTACATTTCGAATCCAAAGTTTTGGGTTTAAACATAGCATGGAACATGTTCAAATTAATTTAGGTGATGTAAACACAAAAAGCGAATGCAAGAATTATAACCTCACTTAAAATGTAACAAAATAAAATTAAATTTGAATTGTTGAAAGATTCATTAGCTGTTTATTCAGCTAATAGACAGGATGATCAGAGCTGGACTGAGCTAAATCTGGACTTTCTCTGGTAGCAACAACTACAACAACGTAGCTAATCCAGATGTTGTAAGAGCAGTACAAGCCAGTCCCCAGTTAACTAGTAAACTTAATATCCTTAAGCCAAAGTGTCAATCACAGTTTTTCAATATCCTTACTTTTATTAAAATTTTACTAAACTAAACAAACTGTCAACTTTCAATTAATCTCACTCCAAATGTAAACACAATAATTTCTCAAAAATAAATGGTAGAATATAAATCCCTAGCTAAATACATAGTGATCCATGCAGCCAATGAAAGTAGAGCTTCATTTTGACATGACATGCCATAGAATGAGTTTATTTAGCCAACTAGCAGATTCAAAAACATATTACAATGGGTTGGATATGGGATGCCGGCAGTTGGACACCGGCATCCCAACGGTGCTAGCATACCGACACTTTTTGGTCGGTATGCTAACCCTCCTTCTCTCCCTACCCTATACCTCCCTCTTTGGTGTCTAACCCTAACCTCCCCTCCTAGTGCCTGAACCTAACCCTCCCCTCCCAGAACCCTAAACCTTACCCTCCCCCCTTAGTACCTAACCCTAAAACTTCCCCTAGTGCCTAACCCCGAAACCTAACCCTAACCCTCCCCCCTTAATGCCTAACCCTAACACTCTCCCTAGTGCCTAACCCTACCCCTAAACCTAACCCACTACAGCATCCCGGCGGTCAGGATGCCAGCATTGGGATTGTGAGAGGTGTCGGGATTCCGGCACCACCTAAATCAGTGCCAGCATCGCTGCCCCGGGATATTTACTGTATCCCATTACAACACATAGTAATGCAACATTGATGGTTTTGATGTTTAGTTACCCTAAATGTCCTACAGTATTAAATACACACTAGTAACAAATATCTCAGCTGTTCCATAATTGCATAATTGAAATCCTTATTGCAACCTTTGTCACTTTATATACTTTTTCTCTGAAAGACCATGGAGTCTTTCCTTAACCCTTTACCTCCTGAGACTTTTCACACCACTGTGCTGAGCCAATTTTGGAACTTTCCAGACTGGTCACATTTCAACATCAATATGAGTAATTTGTTTATACCATATCCAAGCAAATTATAATTTTTTTTTTCTCAGAATTCTTTGTATTGTCAGAAAATACTATTATGTTGCAATTTGCAGCCCCCTTGTCTCACAGCACAGAAAATTTACTCAAATTGAACAATAACAGATTCTTGTTTTTACTTAATTGAAATTGTAAGAAAATGAACTAAACAGAATACATATATATATATATATAGTTCTTGCTTTGGCATCAATCTTCCTTTCCAAAACAGCAAACAGCAGGATTCAACACATGGGCTTTCATTATAGCAGAACTAATGCTGAGTTGAACACAAATTATCCGTAGGTGCTCCCTCATTGTGTGCACAGAAATAAATGTGTATATTCGCTCATATGTGGAGTTATACAAATCTTTTCAGTGTACCCACTCTCTATCTGTACTCTTGATGTGCTTTAAATATTGGATTCCCTGTGGTCAGACTTTTATGCAGTAGCCTTTGTGCACAGCATGTGTCTTCTCTTATACCAGAGATTCCCAAACGTGGTCCTCAAGGCTCTCCAACAGTTCAGAAATATCCATGGTTGAGCACAGCTGACTTAATACCTCAGTCCAGGGCCATAACTTGGGTAGTACGACCTGTGCCATGGCAGGGGGCGCTGTTTGGGCCTGTCAATTTTCTGTTTATTATCATGCTCACTTGTAGCTTCCTCTTATTTTATCCCCAGCATCTCCTGGCCTCTCCTATCTCTTCCCTGGCCCTTGGTCATGAGGCCATGGCCCTTTTCAGGTGTGTTATCTCCCTATTTAAAATATAGAGGGGGCGCCAATGCTCTTTCTGGCACAGGGCACCAAAAAGTCTAATTATGGCTCTGCCTCAGTCAATTTGATTTAACAACCTGTGCTCAACCATGGATATCAGTAAAACCTGAATTGTTGGGGTGCCTTGGGAACTTCTATCTTATACCATTCATAAGTGCCTCTTTAGTATGTTGCTTGCTGCTAATCTTATCCCTGATTTAACTTGCCTTCAATTACAGTTAGTTATAGCATCATCCTCTCTATAGCTTTTATCACATATTAATCATTCACTAGTTCAGTACTTCATTCAGTTTTGTTTAATGAGGTTACTGGCATACTGTTCACTGAGGATGGTTATTTAAATGCAGTGGTTACAGTCACAACTGTGCTCATTATGTGCTTGAGAATAATTTAATTAATTGAAGTCATGTGACAGGTTTCTAAGAGCAGCTGGTTGTTAAAACTCAAATTGGGGATGACTGTAGATTGTGTGGTCAATGTTCTGTATTCTCTAACCATGATAAATGCATTTACATAATACAGCTTGAGTCTCCCATATCCAAAATTCTTGGGACCAGGGGTATTTTGGATAATGGAATATTCCGTATTTTGGAATAATTGCATACAATAATGAAATATCTTGGGAATGGGACCCCAATATACACACAGAATGCATTTATATGTTATATACACCTTATACACACAGCCTGCAGGTACTTTTATAATTTTGTGGCTCAAACAAAGTTTGTGTACAGAAATGAATTTGATTTATGTTTCATATACACCTTATACACACAGCCTGAAGGTAATTTTATACAATATTTTTAATAATTTGTGCCTTAGACAAAGTTTGTGTACATTGAACCAGCAAAAATCAAAGGTTTAATTATCTAAGTCATGCCAAAAAAAATCCGTATTTCGGAATATTACGTATTTCGGAATATTTGGATATTTGGATATGGGAGACTCAATCTGTATTATGCACTCACAGAACTTTTATTCACATACTTCAAGTCCTATTAGCTGCTTTCATTATATTCCTTCTCAGTATGGAGTGACCTCAGGCAACTATGTGCAGTGCAGTGCAGTGCTGGAATTCAGCTAAAATTAGAGCTATCTGTATACAAAAACACAAAGGAAAAGGAAAAAGAAAAAAAGATGACAGCACCAAAGCTACTAAAAAAACCAAGTGAAATTGTAAACTCCAGTCTGCAGTCATAAAAAGTAATACAGTTTATTAAGCAACAAACGGTATATAACATGTAACAAGATTTAAAAATGTACAAACCTGTAGTGTAAAGGTGCGTACACACGGAACGATATATCTTGACGATATGAACGATAACGATATCGTTCAACATTATATCGTTCATATCGTTCCGTGTGTATGCAACGAACGACCAACGATGCGCACTTCCGCTGGATGATAACGATATCGACCATCGTCCATGCAGGCAGGCCAACCTGGACGATATCGTTATGTCTCCATAGGGATCCGCGATCATTGATCATTGGTCGTTGGTGGTTTTTAGGTGTGTTAATGAACAATATCGTTCATCCAGCACACCAGAATTTTTAAAGGAAGATCGTTCAGCGATATCGTTATTGCTGATGATCGTTCCATGTGTACCCAGCATTACATTGTATCAGAAAAATGCTAAAATGCTAGTAAATCCTGAATCAATCCAAAGAGGTTCCATAAAGCACTATAATGGTAAAACTACTGCAGAGTTCAGTAATTATTATTACAAGGATTACCTCTCAAACGTCTATCCAAAAATAAAAACTTTTTAAGAGGCATATTCACTCAGATATAGAGACAGCTGTGCCATAAGAGTAGGAATGTTCATCAAATGTAATTGTTTATATAGTAAACACTGTTTCCAAGAAGGCAGAACAAGGGTCAGAGCACTGTTAGAACAGATAACATAGGTGACCATAAGATACAGTATTATGGGGGACATTTATCAAAAATCCCATTTCCATGGTGATCTGGGCGCAAGGTTATTGCCCAAGATCGTATTGTAGAACGCGATTTTACCTGTGACATATGTTAACTGGCACCGATAGGGACAGGGGCTCAGAAAGGAGCTCGTCCCTGTGATGTGCTCTGAGTCTTGTCAGGGCTACTGTGCATGTGCAGTCCCGCTGATCGCACATGCGCGGCCACTATTGACGAGGAGGGTTCCGGGGGAAAGCAAAGGCTGGTCACACCAAATATTGATTTGATTTAGATTCCTCTTCTGTTCATTCACTCTGCAATTTGGTAACTGATTATAATAAACTGTTAACACTCCTATTATTTACTGCATTCTTACTTTGCAGCATTTTTTCCACACCTGCCCAAAAACTTTTGCAGAGTAGTGTGTGTGTATATATATATATATATATATATATATATATATATATATATATTCTGCATTCCTGGGAGTTCCACCTTTAGCACAGTCCTGCACCTTTTGATCTTCAAGCTTCCCCTGTGTGATTGCAACTAAGCATAGTGCTATTGGCATTAAGATGACCATTGACCATCAGCGAGTTGCTGTCTGGGGAACCTCCACATAATCTTATTCTGGGTCTCAGTAGTGCACTGTATATATCCATCCAGTAGAGAAAGAGGTGGGAGCGGGAGGAGGAACTAAGGGAAACTTGGCGACACACATACAGTAGCAAGAGGTTTTGTCTGAATCAGACTGTAAATGCTTATGCAATATGATAGGCAACTTGTGCCCCTGCTTGGCCCCCACAGCCTACAGGTGCCGGCTGATCTCATTGGATATGGGACCAGCCCAGGAGACTTATGTACCACGGCTCTTCCCTGGACACTGCGGCGCTGCTTAAAATGAAAAACAGTGTCTGCGATGTTGTCTCACTGGTAGGCTCCTTATCCTAGTGGGTGGTCCTATGCAAACCCAGACCACACCATAGTTTTTCACCAGTGTAGAGAGGTAATAGGTAGGTAGTAGGTAAGTAGTAGGCAGGTAGGTAGTAGGCAGGTATGTAGGTGGGTTAGGTAGGTAGTTGGTAAGTAGCAGGTAACTAGAAGGCAGGTAGGTAATAGATAAGTAGAAGGCAGGTAGGTAGTTTAAGAAGCAGACAGGTATGAAGGTTAGGTAGGCAGTAGACAGGTAGTAGAAAGGTATGTAGGTAGGTTTGGTAGATAAGCAGTGGCAAGGTCGGGTCTCCCCTGCACAGTGCATGCAGTATGAGCACTGCATCAGACTTTGATAGATCCCTGTTCTTTTAAAAAGACAAGTTGTCCACTCACACCTGATTGTCATACCATAGATTGAAAATATCTGACTCTAATTTCACCTTCAAAATATCTGCTAAGCCTAAAGGTTCACATACTTTTGCCACTCACATACTCAAGCACACACTCACTCTCACACACTGACATACTCGCCGCTGCTGCAGGAGACCAGGTCCCAATGCTGGAGGAAGAAGACAGCGCTGTGGAAGGTAAGTAATTAAGGACTAATTAAGCTAATTGGAAATGTCCAATTGTTTAATTAGCCCTCAAGGGGGTGCTGCCGAGGTCCCAAAGCAAGTCCAGCAGATTTTTTCCTAAAGTTAACGATTTTAGGAAAAATCAGACTGCTCTGGAGACGCTCAAAAAAATCATCTATCTAAAAAACCCTGCACCTGAATTAATAGCAAAAATCCCACACCTGCAGGAATAACCTCGCAGGTGCAGGATTTTTTCTATTCTCACCTCCAACTGAATATGCCCCTATGAATTAACATCCACTAACGGAACTTAACGCCCATTTTTAACACTAGTTAAAAAAGGGTTTGGGTGAAAAAGGGTTGGTAATTGATTACCAAACTCAGCAGTGATAACACTGAGTAAACCTCGCGCTTAATTAAACTTGGATTAATTAACCGTTGCCTGCTGCAAGTAATATGGGTTTAGTTAAAACCCTAGAGACCACAATCTCTATAGAAAAATACAAGTATGAAAATAATTACTGCGCTAGGCACTGTAAATATAAGGAAATAATTGTATGATATTAAATAAGGTTTGCTGTCTGTTAAGGTGGCCATACACGTTACAATTATCGGGGCGATCCGCCTGATATCGGCGGATCGTCCCGATAAATTTTAGCGTGTGGGGGGGCGACCAAGGGTTAAATATTGCTCGGTCGGGCATGCCGAATTGTCCAGCATGCCCATCCGATGCGATATTTACCGGTAAACTGTCGGCCACATCGGGCAGTGTATGCCCAGCCGCGGCCGACAGACAGACATTTCCTGGAATAGGGAAATGTCTCCTCCCCCGAGTGCGGATGTCGGGCTGATACACTGTGAGAGAAATCTCACAGTGTATGCCGGCGACATCTGCGGCTGGCAGGCTGCCAGATAAATTGTCTGTCGGTCTGACAGACATTTTATCTGGCCGTGTATGCCCAGCATTAGTAAACAGGAGGCTTCATAAAATACAATATTTATTACATGTATCACATGGCAATTATAAAACACAATTAAAAACAAAAGAAAAGTAAAATGTTAAAGCAAGAAAATCACAAGTGGCTCTTGTCAAATAGAATTAGCTATCTGAAAGACAATAGTAATGTGTATTAATGATACACATGTAACTTTAACTGACTGAGGTCCCAACACTGAATAGTTAATTTGTACTGTAGTCACTGTTTGGCAACAATATTGATCTGTGCATGTAACAAAGTCCCACAGACAGGTAATCACAGCAACAAAACTCCGCTGAATGGTATATTGCTTTCATTACTGGCGTCCCAGTGTGAGAGTGGTGTCCGCACTAAAAGTTGATAATTCAAATAAACAAATTCAATTTAGATATAGAATATATGAACCTTTGTGCATCATGTCCACGCTCTATGCCCGTCCTGGCTCTGCCTGTCTCCGGCTATGTAGGGCCGCTGTTAAAGATAAACAGACTGCCGTGTACAGGGATGCGGTATGCAGCAGCGGGTAAGCGGTCCATCAGTCGGAGAGCTGGTAAAAATGTAGCAGTTCACACACAGTGTAGGAAGTGAAGGTACCTCGTCTGCCTGGATGACATCAACGCGTTTCGTCCCTTAAACCACTGGGACTTTCTCAAGACTGCTAATTGAATAGCCTCAGGCGATTAAGCCTGAGGCTACTACCATTTTTCACCCATGAAAAGTAAACACCCCTAATTGAATTACCCCAATAGTAGGGTATAGCAGGACTGTAGGGAGGGTGGTGCGGCCAGTGCTTCTGCACAGGGCAGAATCCTCCAGCGTTGCCAGCCACACACTTTCTGGCTCTGGAGGTCTGCAGGAAGAGACCTCCTGCAGTGCTGTGAAGCTTCCCTGCAACGTCGATGAAGATCCCCGCCCTCCACCCAACCCCTATAGGAAAAGGTATGCGCTCAGGGGGAGGAGGGGGCGGGGGAGAGCGAGATGGGCAGCAGTGCAGCACAGGGTGCACTGCCATCCTGATACGGCGCTGGGGTACAGGCAGGGGTGCCGGGGGGGTGGAGCAGGTACTAATTTTTTACTCTGGCCCAGGCTTGTTGGTGGGGCCCAGTGGGGGCCTAGGTATGGAGACTCCTGCCCTCAATCTTATCTGTCAGCAGCAGTCTCCTCTGCCTGTGTGGGGCTGGGGGAGGAGAGATCACACTGAACACCCCCCCCCCCCCCATGGATTTGCCCCTGGCATAGGGGCTCACAGCACCCCCCTGTTCAGCGGGGGTAAATAATTTTTTTTTTTCCCAAGGGGGTGGGGGTATCTCCGCCCATATTTAGGTCATGCCCCCTGAAAAGTACTGGTATAGATGAGCACAATGGAAAAGGATTAGCATGTGAGCTTATGGGATCATAGAAGAATTGGCATCTTTATATGAGACATATGCACTCTTTCACTGAATGTATTGCATAGGGATGGCAAATAAAACAGCTGTCATTTCATAGAAAACAGGCGTCATTCCATGTTGTGCCGCATGTAAAATATGTGAAATCATCTTAGCAGAAAGTCTGCTGAAGAGATATTGCATAGGTTTAATATTTAAAAAACAATACATATAAAAGTTTAGCCAGCTCCCATTATAGACAATTGGTATTTCATTTCTGCAGACCAGGGCTGTGATTCCTCTTAGTACGTCCCTGACATGCAGTCTCCCTGCTGCTAGTACGGAGGAGGGAAGGAGGTGTGCCAGGAGGTGGGAGAGCACAGACAAGGGGTGCTCCTGAGACTGCTCCATGCTGAGATGCTAGTACGGAGGAGGGAAGGAGGTGTGCCAGGAGGTGGGAGAGCACAGACAAGGGGTGCTCCTGAGACTGCTCCATGCTGAGATGCTAGTACGGAGGAGGGAAGGAGGTGTGCCAGGAGGTGGGAGAGCACAGACAAGGGGTGCTCCTGAGACTGCTCCATGCTGAGATGCTAGTACGGAGGAGGGAAGGAGGTGTGCCAGGAGGTGGGAGAGCACAGACAAGGGGTGCTCCTGAGACTGCTCCATGCTGAGAATGTTCATTGTAATAACAGCCACAGACAAAAAGCAGCAACTTCTCGTCGTATCTATCCCCCGCTGCTGCCAGCATCTCTAGTTCTACAAACAGAAAGAAGCTGTGATGAAGGGGACAGCAGCTCCTAGTCGGAGACCACTCATCATGGTTCTGTAGGCGATCTATACAGAGCTGTTATGAAATAATAAGCAACGGAAATAAAGTACAAGTACTCGCCTCCTTTATTATGCTAAACCAAATGCCCGAAATCTGATGTACTGTAGTTGCGGTCTTTTGCTATTTTCCTATTTCCAATCAGTATCTTCAGCAGCAATTCCATGTTGATTGGGGTTTGGCTAGAAGGAAATGAGTAACAGAGCCGGCTGTATGCACCATTAGTTGCTCCTGGATTTCCCGAGGAAGAAGTTCATGCTCATGGTGTGAGTGGCACTTCCCCACGCAGACTCCTGCCATCCCCTCATCTCACTCGCACTTGTCTCCAATGCTCTTGCTTCGCTGTATGGGCGCAGATTACATTGGATCAGGATGGATAGACATGTCCTGTCTCTCTTACAGTTGTTCCTGTCAGTGGTCTGTGGTAAGTAGTGTGATGATAGCATGCTCATAGTCATAGTTCACACAGTATGTCAGACTCCTGCAAAAATTAAGTTAAGTTTCTGATTAATGAGTTCTTAATATTTCCTCCACATCTTTTCTGTATAATGTAACTAGAAGCAGTGATTGCTGTGACCGGCGTTATGCCACCTGAGTCTGTGGGAGAGGATGTGTTAGTGTAGGATACACAATGCCAGTATATAAATACACACAACGTGTTCTTTACAGATAGCATTGTTAGATGAAACAGGAAATGGCAGAGACATCAGCTCTGTATAATGTCAGTGTTATTGTGGTTCAGCATCTTGGAGTTTGTTAGACAGTACTTAGCAGTATTAGTAGCAGTATTAGTAGTAGTATTCGTTTATAAAATGCCACATGTTAAAAGTACTTTCCACTTATCTAAAAAGAAAGTATAATTCCCTTATTTGCTTATTATTAAGGAAATCTGTTTTTCCTAGCAAAATATATTGTGATTAAAATTGTTTAAGTACCCATCTGCCAATTGGCTCATATATAAGAGCTTGTGAAGTATTAGTAGTAGTAGTAGTAGTAGTAGTAGTAGTAGTAGTATTTTTATTATTATAATTGTTATTATTATTTCACTGAGTTCTAATAATGGATGTCTTTTATTCATCCTCGCTAACTAGCTAATGAAGTAATATTATATTGTACCTGATCAGTACTCATTTTCTCAGTCCTGTGCTAATTAAAATCCAATTTGCAGAAAATAAAATCCAGTCTGTGTCTGATGGGAAAACTCACTGAAATGTTGTAATAAAATGCATCTGAATAATTTAGATAGTGATCTCATATCTCATGTACTGCTGAGCCCTTTTAACCCAGTGACCAGTCCATTATCACTGCCTCTGAGATACATTTTATCAGTGTCTCTGATGTTTCTGTTGTTCTAATTATAGCTGTGTAAAATTGAGAGTAGTGAGCATATTAACATGACAGAAAAGGACCTGGATACATTATATTAATGATTTGTTATGTTGTATGGGCGGCTAATATAAACCTACATGTGTCTGCACTAAAGTTGGCATTTTGTTTTATATTTTTATATTTTAACCGTAAAGTAATATGATTTTGGTTTCAAGCTGGAGAGTTGTTATTTTCATTTGGTTCATTCTAAAGCTAGGTACACACCTATACAATTTTCCTGCCGATCATCCGTTATTGACCTGATAATTGTATAGGTGTGTATGCAGGAGCACCAGCTGATAATCAGCTTAAAACGCTTCTGCAAACGTTCGTTTGGGAGGCTGCATCTTATGAGCAGTTAAATATTTAAGATGCCCAACCTCCCAATCCATCAGCATGGTGTGTACAGTACCTAGCTTACACCTATATACACACAATGCGATCCATCGGCATGGTGTGTACTGTACCTAGCTTACACCTATATACACACAATGTGATCACTCAGCATGGTGTGTACAGTCAGGGCCGGTTCTAGACATTGTTGGGACGAAAGTTCCCAGTTGCACCCCCCCCAAAAAAACACCCTTGCTGGAAGCGCGTGCTGCAAGCGCTTCCAGAAAGGGGGAATGTTCTTGAGGAACACCCCCAATTCATCACACTGTGGGGCGTGCCCAGCTGTTACGAAGGTGCTGGGCTTCCCCCAAGCTCTCCCCTCGTGGCAAATAGTTGCCATGTGCAGTAATGCACCTTACACAGTATGTCTTACACAGTAATGCCCTTTATAGCATATTATGCCACATGAAGTAATGCCCTGTATAACACATTATGCCACACACAGTAATGCCCTGTATAACACATTACGCCACACGCAGTAATGCTCTGTATAAAACATAATGTGCCATACGCAGTAATGCCCTGTATAATACTTTGTGCCACATGCAGTAATGCCCTGTATAATACATTGTGCCACACACAGTAATTCCCTTTATAATACATTATCCCCAATTTAAATTATGCCTCACAGTAGTCCCTTATTCATGTTATGACCCACAGTGGTGTTCCTTTTACACAATGCCCAAATTAGTGCCCCTTATGCACAAGGCCCACAGTAGTAGTGCCCCTAATACAATGCCCACAGTAATAGTGCCCCTAATACATTGCCCACAGCAGTAGTGCCCCTTATACAATGCCCACAGCCATGGTGCCCCTTACACAATGGCCCCGTTAGTGATGCCCCCCATGCAGTGCCCTCATTAGTAGTGCCAGCAGTGGTAATGCCCCCATTGGTAATGCCCACATTGGTAATGTCACCTATAGTAGTGCCCACAGTAGCAATGCCCCCTATAGTAGTGCTCACAGTTGTAATGCCCACATTAGTAGTACCCCCAGTAGTAATGCCCCCTATAGTAGTGCCCACAGTAGGAATGCTCCCTTTAGTAGTGACCAAAGTAGTAATGCCCCCTATAGTAGTGACCCCTATAGTAGTGCCTCCAATAGTAATGCCCACTATAGTAATGCACCATTAGTAGTGCCCCCAGTAGTAATGCCTCCATTAGTAGTACTTCCAGTAGTAATGCCCACTATAGTAATGCCCCATTAGTAGTGCCCCCAGTAGTAATACCCCCCTATAGAAGTGCATCCAGTAGTAATGCTCCCATTAGTAATGCCCCATATTGTAATGCCCCCAGTAGTAATGACCCCTATAGCCATGCCCCCAGTGCTGGTGCTTCTGAAAGAAAAAAAGACAATTAAAATACAAACACAATACTTACCTCCCCCGCTCCTGTGTCCGCTGCCGTCCAGTCCGACCGCGGCTCCACCACAGATCTACGGGAGAGACGTCATGATGTCCCTCCCATAGTGCTCTCTGCGGGAGCTGGAGCTCAGGAGTGAGCTCCGGCTTTCAACTGCTTCTGCAGGGAGGGAGCCGGGTGCCCACTGATAACAAATATCAGCGGGTGCTCGGCAAATGGAGCCTCCCTGCAGCGGCTAGTGGGTGGGGTTCAGGGACCGGCTCTGTTTTGTTTTCTTTTTTCTTGTGGGATTTTTTTTTTTTTGTCTTCTCGGGACTCTGTAGCGCCCTCTAGGGGCCGGTGCTCCTGGTGACGGCTCTGTTAGCCCACCCCTAGACCCGCCACTGTGTACAGTACCTAGCTTACACCTATATACACACAATGCGATCACTCGGCAGACCAGATAAACACTCTTACACACTGATTATGTGATCAGTGTGTACCTCGTACACACTGAGCTATTTCTATCTCAGTGTGTACAGTTTTCAATGGATCGGGAGGTCAGGTATCTTAAATATTAAACTGCTCATAAGATGCAACCACTCGATCTGACCGTTTGCAGAAGCGTTCTAACCCGTTTATCGGCTGACACCACTGCATTCACACCTATACAATTATCTGGCTAAACAGCCAATATCGGTTGATCGGCATGATAATTGTATGGGCATGTAAATAGCTTTGGAAGTGATGTCTGTAGTGAGGATGATGTTGGGCACACTATTAGGGAATGATCAGATTATCTGGAGTACAGCAATGTGTATGAATGCCAATGGCTACATTTCTCCTCAAAGCATGTTGGAAATTGCAGTGTAAGCAGTTAGTAGTCTATATAATTGGGCTCAATATATGAGATGTTAATAAAATATGTACATTCTATTTGTACAGGAAATCTATTTTTTCGTGTGAAACCTTAGCCAAGTACTTCACAATATCTATTCTGTCATTATTCAATATTTATATTATTCTGATCACCATTAAGTCTGCAATTAATTACATGTTTGTGCAGTTTTTTTTTTATATGATTCTTTTTTTAAACTGGGAATTTTTCTCATTTTTGAGGAAGCTCAGAGAACAATAGTTGGTCTCTTTCCCATTTTTCTCTAAGATCTTGTGTGCCTCCTCCAAGACGTTATGACAATGTGAGTTTTAAGAGGTTTAACCAAGGCCAAGGGCCAGATTTACTAAGCAGCATATTTTGAAAAAGCCAATGCTTAGTGATCCAGCCCTCAGGAACTGTTGAATCAAAAATGACATTGCCCCCCAGTGCAGAAAGAAAGGTTTACTAGATAGGAGGGATGTAGTCATTAGGTCAACAATAACACTGTGTTTTATTCATAATGTCGTTAGTTATGATGACAACATTGTAAAATGTCGACAGGCAACATGTCAACATTCCCAAAATGTCAACATGTGAAATGCCGACATTGTCAGAATGTCAAAAGTTAGGGGTTAGGGTTATGCACTAGATGAAGGATAGTTGGATTTCAGCCTGATGAAGGACAATGTAGCCCCACTTCGAGAAGAGCTGCAGGTACCGCCAACCTCCCAGTAACTCTGCTGTCATCCTGTGTGTCCCTACTACTTATACTACCCCCTGTATCTCTATTACTGCCCCCAACCAATCTCTACTACATGTAATATTGCCCCAAATGTGATGTTTGTCACCACTACAACTATTACATCTAAGCTATTATCTGTGTCTATGCTACTACCCACCAACTGCCATCTGTATCGCTGCTGCTACAGTCTGGTACCATCCCCCAGCTGTAATGTGTGTCCCTGCTAATACTACTAATCTCAATATCCTCTGCGTCCATGCTACTAATACTAGCCCCAAGCTGGCTTCCAGTTTCCCTACTACCTCCACCCACTTGACATGCGTTCTTACTACTACCACCGACGCACCTATCACATGTCTCTACTACTGCTAACCCCACCAACCTGTCATGTTTTCTGGATGGTGATACTACTTAAAGTATTTATTGTTTGAATAAAGCATTCCTTTAATATTTACATTTCCTAAAAAAAAAAAAATGAATCCAATTTGTACCTTTTTAATGGAACCAAAAGCACAAATCTGGCCTTTTAGTTCTGCTTCACATACATAGTCTGGCTAGCTTAGTCACCCATGCACTTATCTTCAGATACTGGCAAAGTGAAGCAGTTATGTGATTACCTCTCTAAGCCAACATCGTACAGCTGCCCTGGAATATTTTATTGATGACTTGTGGATGAAAGGGATTTTTTTTTATATTGCTGCAATACTGTACATCTTTATCACCGAAGACAACACGTGTTCTATACATTAAACCACTTTTTAAGGATGGACTTTGCATGCCAACCTCTGAATTTGCATCAAGACATTTTCAGTAGTAATGTAAGGTTTTCTTTTATCATATCATCTTTAGGTTTTCTTATATGCAATTTCTCTTTTTTGGTATATACTATTTTTTTTTCCACTTTTAAGTCAGTTTTATGTCATAGTTACAAAACAATGTCGTTTCTCACCTAGAATTTTCTCCAAAATGGAACCTAGTAAGATTTGACTCCATCTTTAAAATGTGAAAATTAATATATAACCTAAATTTACATTTTCTAGTGTCAATTTTTATTTTTCAGTTTAGTAAAACATATACCTGGTAGTCTATTATACAGGGAGCAGCAATTTAGGTTAAAGCAAATTTTTCAAGGTCATAAGAGGCTTTCAATGGGATTCTCACACTAGGGGGGTCTATTCAGCATTGATTTTTTTTACATAAAAAATACGGAAACTATGATTTCTGTATTTTTTTATGTAACTCCCCTATTCAGCAATGGGATAATGGAGAAGATAACGCAATTATCTTCTCCATTGATTCCCATCTCGCTGAGTACCGCACTGTAGGGATCAGCCATTGAACTCTACAGTGCTTTAACACTTCTTGCTATTCAGCAGAGCAAAACGTGTTAAATCACTTGATAAATATCTACTTTATCTAACGTTATTTCAGAATGGCGTTATACAAAGAAAATACTTAAATATCCCGAAAACTGCAGGACAGAGGGAAATATTCCCATAAGTCCCTGCAGTATCAAGTAAGCCCGCCCAGTCTCTATCCTTGCTTCACGGTGATCGCCGGCAGGTAAGTCACTCTAGAGCCTTTTAAAACTCCCGAAATTGATTGATATGTGTATACAGGCTTTATACTAGCCTGTATACATGTACATTTATGTGCAAATATATTTAACATTTATATATAAACGTTAAATATAAAAGCACATACATATACATGTATACAGGCTAGTAAAGCTGGAGCTGTACTTACCCCTCCATGGTCACCAGGAAGCCAGGACAGAGACTGTTCCCGAGCGCATGACTGAGCATGCACAGAGGAACAAATAGAAGGGATTGTTTTTGGAATCCTGGAAGCAATACCTTCTGTGACATCGCAGGGACAGCGTGTTACCGCAACCGCTGTCCCTGCTAAAAAATATTTCTGCATAGCTTACATATTTTATCATAATTGATAAAATCTGATGTTGCCCGATAATATTCTGGGCAACCTCGTCACTGTTGCTGAATAGACTCCTAGGTCTAACACACATTTCTTCATAACAGCAGCTTTTAGACAGCTGAGCTACTCTTTTATGCTGCATGTCTGTAGTCTAGGACCCACCAATATTACATATATTGATTTAAAATAATGTCCCACCATTGTGTCAGATAAACTATTATTCATGTGCCTGTCAATCGTTGTAGTAGTAGAACAGTCTTAACTACACAAACATTTTTGGCTACAGTTGTAGTTCCAAGGATGAGTCCTTGGCAACTACAAATTGCTTCTTTTAAAGTCTCCAAATCTATCTAAGACAGTCATTAATCATTACTGACTTGTTTATGTTTAAAAATACAAAGCCATTTATACAAACATATAAGCTCAAGGTAAAGCCTGAAGTCAGCAATATAACAACAACAAAATATACAGCAATTCACTCTTCACTCATGTGCATAAGAATAGTAATTTTTCTTTCTAACTATGAAGCTTTCTACATTTTTAATAAATACTTGGAGATATTCTGATAGTAGCCTTGTAAGAAGTGTAATTAAAGATCATTAAAAAGAACAACTGATGTATCAAATGAAACATTGTATTGAAGTCTTATAGAAAAAGGGCAGACTTGTGAGATAGTGTTTGCCATAAAATTCCTGCTCCTGTCTGACTGTGTGTGGCTTTCTTATATTTCCAAGTCAACTCATCAAATGTTGATTCAAGCCTTAAAGTACATATCAAACTAATCATGGTTTGGTCCAATATAGAAACATTTTATTATAGTTACTTTTGTTTAAACAAAAGTACAGATGATATTCATTATTTTTTGGAAGAAGCAATTGTTGAGAAAAAAAATCTCAGGACCCAAATATATGAAGGGATCTGAGATCCACTGAGATGTAAACATCTTTGCCTGTTAAAGGAAATGAAAATCAATATCAGGATGTTTTCGGTAAATTTTAATATGTTGCAACTAGCCACAAATTAAACTGCAAAAAAAAAAAAATCACAAGATAGAGTGAGACAAAAATGTGGTGCAGAAATAAAGTGGGATAAACATTTTGAACAAAGTTACAAGTACAAAAATTAGCAATTTCAGCATGACAACAGTGGACACTAAAAAGACACATCAGTGAAATGTATAAAAGCAAATTAAATTAATTGAAAAACATAATAAATGATAAAAACAAATTTATAAAGGTGGCAAAAAAGAAGAACTCACAGGCTGATATTTCATGCTATAAATTAGGTGCACTTAGGGCACCCCACATGCATTGAATTTTCAGTTGTTATAATATGCAAATTTCTTAAAGTACATTTTGCTGGCAATTGCTAGGCGACATCGATATAATAAATGCCAATGGGAAGCATGTACAAGCTATAAAAAAAAAATTTGGGTGCTCCGAACATTTTTTGCAAATGCAATGAGATCTCTTAACTACACAGAACATGGATAGGCTAAGCAACATTTTGTTTATTTTTAGTCTGTGACATTTTGCTTATTTTTAGTTTGCGGTAATTTACTGTGGCTAATTACTTCACCCGGGATTATTCAATTAGCCCTGAAGTTGGCCTCATACCAGCACTTATCGTGTTTTTTTGGGGGGGACCTGATGTGTCCCAAAAAAATAATCCATGATAACTGCCGTTTCTTCACCTGAAAAAAGGCGAAAACACATAGGTCCGTGAGCTTATCACAGCACCTATGTGTTTTTGGGAGAACTATCCTATTATTTAGACCGAAATAATAGGATAGGGTGAAAATAAAACTGCAAAAATTGGGGATAATCATTGAAAAATCCCCGTTTTTCGCCGATCGCAGAGGTCAATTTGCACCCGAACAATATTCAGGGCTAATTGGGTACCGCTCTTAGTTGGTATAAAAACTTGATACCAACAGATTTTGGATACTTTCCAATACTTACTGAAGTCAAAGTACCACCTCCTACCACATTAGGGAATTCTACACAGTGCTTGTTTTACCCTTGGTTACATATTATGTACATTAATGTATAACTATGGGTAGTGCCTTCATTTTAACTGTAACAGTTTAAAATTATGAGATTTTGTTTACATGGTACATATGTGCCTGCTAATATGATCCCTGTATAACACAATCCCTAACCCCTTCACAGTGGAAAGGCTATTCCATGGAAAATAATAATGGTCAAGTTTTACAGCAGCATCTTCTGAAGCGATAAAAACAAAATGACAATTTCATGTGAATAGACAGTCTCTAAGTGCTCCCAGTACATAGGGACCACCTCTACAGTTACACAATCTCTAACCTTTCATTACAATACCTTATGCCAGGACACAAATCCTCATGCATTTATGTGTCTGATTATTGTGATTGTCTCACATTTCATATGGAAGGCCATGATCCATATAGAATAAAAATGTGTTCATCAATACCATTTTTGTGCTAATCAGTGCACTTACCCATACAGACATGTACAATCACTGAAACAAAGGAAGGATATTCCTTCACATTTTCTCATATTTGGAAGTGAAGCAACTGTTACGTCTATTGTCTCAGCCA
Source organism: Taudactylus pleione (assembly GCA_031769625.1). NCBI lineage: Eukaryota > Metazoa > Chordata > Amphibia > Anura > Myobatrachidae > Taudactylus > Taudactylus pleione. The sequence goes on from JAUIMM010000384.1 coordinate 5,256,864, forward strand.
AAACCTATATACTGTAACTTAATTATTAATCTATATTTAAGTATAAAATTAAATTTAAATATTTTAATAAGTGGGGTAAATATTGCCTTTCATTCTATTGTATAGGACAGAGATGGTCAGAACATTATTTTTGTTATAGATGATACCAAACACAAAATCTTTCCGTTCTGTGCCAACATTGTTATAATGAAAGTGAATGTTACTGAAGATGTGCTCTGCTCACGGCTTTCTGGTTATTCAGAGCAAGACTGTGCATAGGAAATGACTGAGTTTGAATGCTGTTTGAGGGAACCTACACTATCAACAGTCAGGGCTGGTGAAAGAGTACTGGGCAATCTTCCACATGACTTTCTACCCCTTGTAAAAATCAGTTGGGTGCTGCCCCCCACCCAATAAAATATTCTAATATGTGTGGAGCAAGTGGGGGTCATCAGACAGAGGAGGGGGTGACAGTATTGCTGCCATCTGCTGCTCCTCCATGTCAGTGATGACATCATAGTCCAGCACCACACTCCCAGCCAATCACTGATACGGAAAAGCAGCAGCTGGCAGCATCACTACAAATGAGAAGCACTCTATTTCATGTAATTTAATTTATTTAACACACCTCCTCTATCACATTGTCAGCCAATTAAGAAATGATGTGTTAAATACATTGGGACAAATGTAATAGGTAGTCTGTTTTGGTAAATTGCGAGTTTGGTGCTAAACTCGCAATTTTTCACAACTCTCCAATGTAATAGGGTGTCTGTTCACTAAAACTCGCATTTTTTAGCGTTACTAAAACTCGCCATTCTCAAAATCGCATCCAGATGTTTTCCCATTAGAAACATGCAACTCTCCAAATGTAATAGGTCGCGATTTTGCAACTCGCAAGAAAAAGTTTACACAAACTCTCCACATTTTAGACCACATTCAGATAGGTCTGTTCAATCTCTCAATAAGTGAAATTTCACATCTGAGACATATTTCCACATAGGAATCCCATTACCATTAATTTTCAGCCTATATAAACCACACCTACATCAATTTCACATGTGTGGGTGTAGCAATGGCGTTTTTGATTAATTCATATGAGCTGTATGTGTCTGGCATTATTACTGTGGAGGAGATACGCAGGAGGAATGCGCAGGAGCATGACCAGATCCAGGTCCCTATTAGGCTGCGTGCCACACGTACCTACAGTACAAGGATGGACCTGGACTCCCTCTCAGATCAAGAGGTATTTCAGCTTTTTAGGCTGAGCCATACCAACCTCCTGAACTTATATGAGCAGGTGAGAGCTGATTTGGAGCCTTTGGCAGGCAGTAACTATGCAGTGTCTGGGCTGCATAAATTAATGTGTCCCCTGCATTTTTTTGCCACAAGCTCTTTTCAGTCTGTGAGCTCTAGGGTGTTGGGGATTTCACAGGCCACTTTCTCAAGGCATTTATCTCAAGTGTTAAGTGCCATGAGGAATTTGTGGCAAACATATATCTCATTCCCAAGTTGTGAGTCTGACTGGCAGGACCTAAAGGTAGCTTTCTATAGGCTCTCAGCATTCCCTAATATGCTTGGAGCCATAGATTGTACCCACATTGGGATCCGAGCACCACACTTGAGGAGTTATGTTTATGTAAATAGGCATAACTATCACTCCCTCAATGTGCAGGTGGTCTGCGATGCCCATCTTCGTATTCTCAGTGTGGTTACAGGTTACCCAGGGTCTTGCCATGATGCCTATATCCTGCGCCAGTCCGGCCTGTGGGAGAAGTTTGATGGAGCACACATGCCAGAGGGCTGGCTCTTAAGTATTTTGATTTTCTTCTTTTTTTTTTTGTTTCATGTTTCCAAATGATATCTGTCCCTTTAGGCAAAAGTCCGTGCTGGACTTTTCCCTCCACATCGGAGCTTTACCTTGGATAAAGTATTGGGTGCTTGCCCGCGTTATCCCAGTATTCAAATTTTTAGTTACAAAAATGGTACCTTGCAAATTATTATCTGCAATTAAAAAAGGGATTTATCTTGATAAATTAGTATGACCCCCTAAAGATGTACAGACATGGTGGATCACTATGGGTACCCCAATTTTAGCCTGCAAATGAAAGTCAGGGTTTTAAATAGCCACGGAAGGTGTTTTTTCCCGACATTGATGAAGTGATGCAGAAGAGCATTTTTTTTTTTTTGTTTTGTTTTGGGTTGTCAAACCACAAAATTATTTTGGTTTTATTTTTAGGGTGTCCCTATTTTTTGGGCACCCCAAAACCAAATTTTTTCCTTTTTTTTGGACATGTAAAACATGGTGATAAGTTATCCCCGTTTTTTAACTCCAAAATTTTTAAACTGCAAAATGTCTTTGATTTAGAATACGGGGCTAATTTAAATATGCAAAAATGCCGACATTGTCCAAAAAATATCACCAATACCGACTTTTAAAGAAATAAACAAAGAACCCACCCAGTTTTGACGTATTCAAGTTATGCGGAGCAGCGATACTTTTCCGCCTATTACACTGCCTTGACTTTCCTTTTAGGGGGAAAGTCTTTCAATACAATAGGGGAACGCTTTTCTGTCTTGCAAAATGACGTCATGGGCGAAACCTTTACTCCCATTTCCACATTTCACTTAAATTTGCATACGGAACTGTACTTGATAGTATTTTTTTTTGGTATTTGGAATAAGGACATATTTGATTGTGTTACTAAATATACTTTCTTATCCATGATCAGGCGATTCAGGATATGGGTGTCAAAGTTGGCTCATGACACCTCTGGGTAGACCACGAGGCACTCCACAGAACAGCTTCAACCATGCACACAAGGTCACCCGCAGTGTGATTGAGCGGACGTTTGGGGTTTTAAAGAGTCGTTTCCGCTGTTTGGACCATTCTGCTGGGATCCTGCTTTATGATGCAGCTAAAGTAGGTGACATAGTTATCACCTGCTGCATGTTACATAATATTGTCCTCGGACAAGGGCATGCTGACATAGAAGACATTGCAGCCGAGGTTTTGTTTAGTTTTGTTTAAAAGTGCATTTTGTGTATAGTTATTACTAATAATTAAAAATCCAAACACAAAATACATTCCCTTGTTTTTTTCTGTGAACATGCATATAGCGAAAATTATCAATTTGTATAATTGTGGGTAACACTAATTTTGGTATGAGCTTAACTACTACTGTCACACCAATTGGAGCCACATTTGTATGTGTTTACCTAATTTGTTCCAATTTATCATCCAAAAATAACCTGGCTTTGTTAAAATGGCTTTGTTACTTCAGCAGGCATAGGTGTCTACACTGATGTAGTTTAGCAAAGCCAAATATGTAGGTTCGACTGTTCCTGTTGCTCTTCTTTGTTGTAATTTTTTTGACATTTTTGAAATGTAATGTTGTTGTCCAAGCACTTAGATGAACTGTCCTTAATCATGTTTTTTTAATAATCAGGCATGCATGTGTTACACATAAACATGGTTCAGCACTTGTTTTTTCTTGTTTGTTGGCTCTTAATGTGAGCCCACCCCTTCCATTTTTTTACAAATATAAAAATATACATTAAATTTGTCCATTTCATATTGTATTGATAAAAACCCTCAATGGAAGTTGTTTTTCTCACAGATCAAGTTCCAGTTTGATGCATGGACGTGTTTGATTTTTCATGGATCCTGCTTACGGAAGCTTATTGACTTCACATTGTTTTGTTGAAAATATGTTAACATTACACTTTTGACAGACTAAACTCAAAACAAGATTTTTCTAACGGATCTAGGAAATATCTTTAAAATAAAATGTAAACCTGTTTTTATTTAAGGTGCTAGTGTTTGTTTTCTTTGACTCCAAATAAATGTGTTTTAAATTGTTGTGTACCATTGTGAGATGTACAAGTATGCCTGGGCATATGTAAAGGTATACAATGTTTGTGCGTCTTCAAATGTGTCCTAACCCTGTTTTTTGGAAGGACACTACTGTATATCTAATTTATAGTCCCTTCTGTAGAGGCCTACACCAATTGAAATGGAAAATCAACTTGCTAACTATCAACTTGACTATCCCTCAACCTTTGTGTTTAGTGATTCTGTAGATCAAAAATACACACTTGAGATTACACTATAATTTTTTATATTAAGAACATATTGGAAATGTCCAAAATCTTAACATGGCTTTTTGACAGCCATACCAAATATTGTTTAACACCAAAAAAAAACAGTTATGTGCACTTTGCTTATGAAATGTAGAACGTTACAAAATGTAAATTCAAAATTACATTCAATGTTTAAATGGAATCAACAAAATAAAAACATACAATCCCAAAACCAAATCCAGGAAATGCTCAATCTTTAAAAAAAAAACAAAAAAAAAAAACTGAAGCTAAACACCCTTGCCCCTCCCTGCCCCTTTGGAGGCACCTCCACGTACACATGCGCTACGTCGAGATGGAGAGGGTGGTGATGCAGTTTGGCGGCTGGTGGGTTGGGAACTCAGGCTTGAAATTGTTGAAGCCTCAACATCCTGCCTTGGAATTGGCAAGTCCCTTTGTTGGGAAAGGAAGGCCTGTGCCAACTCTCGTAATGCCATGGTTTGATCACGTATGGCTTGGGTGAGTTCAAACATGCGGACGTTATTGTCACTCGCCATACGGGTGCGTGTTCCCTGGGCCACTGCAGCAGTTCTATTTAATTTGCGGAGTTGGTTGGAAATGACATTTAATTGTTGGGTTTGGGTCCCCATGAAATCCATTTGTGCTTGACGGAAGAAGTGTAGGGAACGGCTCATTTCCTCTGCGTTTGGGCTTGTCGTATCAGTTGTTGCCTGTGTGCTTTGTGGTGGTTGTGCTACAGGGCTGGGGGGTGTGGTCTCAATCGGAGTGAGAATAATGGTGGGCTCCTCAGCGTCCTCCACATCTGAATAATCCACCAGGCCCAAATGTCTGGCTGGGACAACTGGTGCTGCTCTGACTCCAATTGGTGGTCTATATTGTCTTGTAGAAGGACCTAAAAATAATAAAAAAAACAGGTTTGTAAGTATTTAACATCTTCAAAATTTATGATCTCAAAAACATCCTGACTACAACTATGTTTTTTTTTTAAATTAAAAAAATTAAAGACAGGGCATATTGATTTTTATTTAAAACAAAAATGGAATCCATTACACCTGAGTCTAAGATGCATTGTGTGTGTGTGAAAATTGCACTGGTTTAACTCACACAAAAATGACAATAACACAGGGTGAGTGACATGTTAGCAGAATTGAGTGACCTTGCAGAGTAGGCTTCATGGAAACAGGTGTGTCAGTGTTGTTTGTAGTCATTACATGGCCCTTAATTAGTGAGACACATTACAAACATACACAGGTGTGCATGTTTAAATAGGGTCCAAGGCTGAAACATGTCACAGATGATGTTATGTCAAGATGACTGCTGTTGTAGGTCAATGTTTGTTTGCTTTTAGCCAGTATGCATTGATATACATAGGTGAGAAAGAAGCAGTGGCTGTTTTATGCTTTGCTGGATGTTTGAGTTTAAAACAGATGCTTCTAGTAGGTTAACAAGAAAACTCACCCGCCTCTTTATCGGTCATTTGAGAGCGTGGCCGTTTATTTAGTTTTTTCCCCCTCAAATTTTCAGGTAGTTAAAGTAACAGAGATTGTTTGAAATGACACAATATGTAATCTAATACTGTGTATACCTAATCAATTGCTGCCGCTGATTGGCTCTCTGGACTGCAATGGCCCATGAAGTGCCGATAGCAGGCATTCGGGCACTATCTGTATGTGTGACAACACACATACAGATAGCTGTGTTCCATGGATCGGGTAAGGACGTTTTTTTGTTTTCAAACACCCATGGATTACTGCGGAGACCAGCGCTGGATGTGGGTGAGTATGAAATCTTCCTTGCAGGGCCATGTTTTAAGGATAAAAGATAGATAATTACAGTGCTATGAGAACTGGTAATTAACCAGATGCAGTGCAATCAAGGTTAAAATACAATGATTTAATAGTAATAAAATTGATAATAATGGAATATATGTATATGCCAATAATAAACGCTACCCCTGCACATGCGGTATACAAATGGAAAAATGTATAAATATAATCTCTGGAACTCCTTAGGATGACAGTGGTAAGATATTCAATGTTCCAAATGGGTAAGTCTCTAACCAAGCTCACGATAGTAGGGATCCGCAGTGAACTAGAGCGACATCATGCTCTGATGGTGTCCCTTGGAGTGGTGAAACTTAACAATCCAAATGGTGTTTCAAATGTGATGATATACGTCCATCTGTCCCTTGGAGATTGCCCAAACAGGTAAGTATGGTCCACGGAGTCCGTTCCAGGTAGATTTTCAGCAATAAAAACAGAAGATCCAGATGTATCCTTTTGGAATGTTAATGATTGCACTTCATCATTATAGGCATATTAAAAAACAACAAGTGTCCTATTAACACTAATAAAACCTGCTATTAAGGCAAACCTTCCAGTAGGAAAAATGTGAAATGAAGTAAATTAAAAGATTAATTACCTCAGGCTCATCCGTCCGTGTATTACCATGTCGATCACGTGACATCGGCAGGAGATCATGTGATACTGGCAAATCACATGACCTCCTGTTTCCACGGATACGGATAAAGTTATTATAGGACTGATAATTGGATACAATTAAATATATAGGAGATATTTAATACACAAAACACTGTTTCTAAAAGGGTATCAGTAAATCTCCTATTCATTTACCTCTCTATATCTCTTTTTTTATATATAATATATCTCTGTACATATGACTAATATCTTTGAATCCGCCATTTTTGTAAAGGGCACTGACCATACTAATAAGACGGTCATAAGAAACGAAGTGATCACGTAAAGTGACGCGCTCACAGATCGCGATGCTGGATCTGGGACTTGAGGGCGCCGCAATGTGACGTTGCTAAGTGCAGCCTGCTTGTTGAATGGTGCTTGCGTTTGACCTGTTTGGGCAATCTCCAAGAGACAGATGGACATATATCATCACATTTGAAACACCATTTGGATTGTTAAGTTTCACCACTCCAAGGGACACCATCAGAGCATGATGTCGCTCTAGTTCACTGCGGATCCCTACTATCGTGAGCTTGGTTAGAGACTTACCCATTTGGAACATTGAATATCTTACCACTGTCATCCTAAGGAGTTCCAGAGATTATATTTATAAATCTTTCCATTTGTATACCGCATGTGCAGGGGTAGCGTTTATTATTGGCATTTACATATATTCCATTATTATCAATTTTATTACTATTAAATCATTGTATTTTAACCTTGATTGCACTTCATCTGGTTAATTACCAGTTCTCATAGCGCTGTAATTATCTATCTTTTGCATATTATTGAGTGTGGCTAAACTCATTTACTACAGCTGCTGTGGAAAAATTACCCAGGTTAAGCGCCTGTTGTGAAGTTTATCTTCACTTCTTTTCTGGTTTCTCCATGTTTTAAGGATCTCTACTGGAGAAGGGGACAGAAACTTCTAGTATAGGTAAGTATGTGTGAATGGGTAGGTGTATGTAATAAACTTATACTGGGCACGGTGTGTGTGTTTTGTCTTTTTTTAACTATTTATTTTACATTGAAATTACAGGTGCCGCATGTCTGCTGGCACTTGTAGTTCCACAAGTGCAAAATGGCAGGTATGCTGGCACTTGTAGTTCCACTGTAAAGTACAATAGTCTTACATTATTTGGCCCCCCTATTACCCCCATACCCACCGCTCCAGGGGTGTGGGGATGTGCGTAAGCCTGTGGTGCTCGGGGGAGAGGGGGGACCCTTTTATCGCCGGGTCCCGTTTTCGATGATTTCAAATTGAATACGGGGATAAGCGGGAGCGCACGCGATACTTTTTCACTGGCAAAACCTCCGATGTGCAACGAAAACCTCGCTGGCGAGGTTAACGTTTCATATTGAATACCCCTCATAGGCGCTACTTTTCCGCCTATTACATTGCGTTAACTTTCCGCCTAGGCGTAAAATCTTTAAAATTTAATATGGGGGAAAATGAAACCAGGGGAAAATGACATCATCGGCGGGAAACTAACGCCAATCCGTACTTAACGCCACAAATTTAATACGGACCGACCAGCAAAAAAATTAATTAAAACAGGACTCACCAGGACGCCTTGGAGCAGGAGGTCGATCCACGTCCTCTATATGATTGCCAGGCAGGACTTCAGGAGGCAAAACCTGCCTCAACTCCTCCTCAAAGCTTGAAAACAATATCCGTACACAACGTCCTCCACCAGTTTTGCGTGTTTCTCGCATCTCATCTGCCATTTTGGCCTTTAAACCCCGCTTAACATCGTTGTATCTTTTTTTAAAAATTTTACATCACGGGGGCAGGAACCAACAGCAGTAACAGCCTCCAAAACCGTTTGCCACATAGCTTTTATCCTCGACAATGGGGTCTTGTGTGCATCCTCGCCAAGGAGGCGACTATAGACCGGGACAATTGCATGCACTAGGGCACAATTCTCGGCATGTGTAAACCAAACATTGCGTCCTGTTCGTGTTTTCCCAGGGCGTGCGGCTACTTCCACCTCCACATCCTCCTCCTCACCCTCTTCCTCCTCACTACCCTCCTCCTGTGTAGAATCACTGCTCGCCTCCTCCTCGTCAGTAATTGCCTGTCTGACTAGGCAAACAACATCCTCCTCCTGACTCTCCTCACCCCTTCTGTGTCTGTAAGACATTTTAGTGTAATCAGTTTTCTGCAGCCAAAAAAAACACCTCTAACATTCACAAACTCCTTCCCAAACCTATCAAAGGTCAAAATGGAGGAACAGGGGTTTATATAGTGTAGGTCTGTATTGATCAACAGTTATAGTTGTGCCAATTTAGTAAGCTTTTGAAACTCGCGATTTGGTTGGTCAGAAAATCGCAAGTTTTTTGGAGAGAAATCTCGCGGGAACTCGCAGGTCACAATCACCAGTGCTTGAAAACTGACACCCTATTGAATTTGCGAGTTTCAGTACAAACTCGCACTTTTTAAAAGTGCGAGAAAGTGCGAGTTTGTACTGTTACCAAAACAGACTACCTATTACATTTGGCCCATTGTGTGCTTGGGTCATCAGGAAAAATGAAAACACTGATGAGTGATATGATGTCACTTTTGCAGTGTTTTAGGTGTCCGAAAATAATGATGCTCTAGGAGACCACTTTAGTATTTAATGGCTCCACCAGCTGCCATGATCATAAAGCAATGCACAGTACTAAAATGGGTACACCTCACAGCACTGAGCTGTTTTATTTCTTACACAGATGTCACAATACAGTAGCATTAGAATAGGCACAGCCATTACTTAGGTGGAAAAATGTTAAAATATGTGAGTTAGTAGTAGCCAAAATAAATTAGTTGATAAAATTGCCCTTATAGTATTCTTCACCTTCAATACAATTTTGCTTATACAGTATGTAGAATGTTTCTCCTTCAATGTGCAAGTCAATGCTTAGTAGAGGTTTCATTTATCATTGGATCATACAGTAAGAACATCACAAACAAGTAGAATCAACAGAAATTCACATTAACAGCTAAAATCATCAACCTCATGTCTAGAAATGGTCATTTACAGCACACATGACACTGTGACCCCTCAGAGCACTCCGTGCACTTTCAGTTAATAGGTCAACCATTTTCAATGTAATCTTGCAAAACCAAGCATGTTGTTCCTATGCTTCCTCACATAATCACACATAGACCAAACTACAGTAACTAACAAACACTCCTACCAAAAGTATAAGACAGCCATGCACCTATCCTACTCACTGGTACATAACTTTTATGTTATTATGAACCTTTGTTACCAGGTACAATGTCAGGGTTAGTTATTTGTTCTGGTTTGGTGGTGAACACTAACAGCAGGAATACAGCACCTGCCAGGAAATTAGTAACTATAATGTAACTATTATGTGTCCTGTTGCCACCAACCAACTCCTTTCCAGAACATTTTATATTCTTATTGACTAATGTTATTTTTCAGGATTTAATAACAAACCTTTTTTCTGTTGGCTATTTGTCCATTTATTCCCAATGCAACAATCAAGTATCTGAAGAGTATTGAAGATGGATGTGAATTAAATATATATATAGAGTGGGGAGGAGAGAGAGACAGGTAAAAAAAGGGGGAGGGAGATAGAGAGATGGAATAAGAGAGGAGGATATGAGAGACAAGTGGGTGAAGATTGGGAAACAGATGGAAAGGGAGAATGACACAAGAAAAATAAAGCCCAGCAAAGCTGGTCTACAGCTATCCATGTAGTTCTCATTTTGTAAGCACTTTACAGGACCAAAGTACTAGTAAAACTTAAGGCAAAAGTGTTACTCTGTCAGTAGATGCTGATAGAGGAAAGGACCTGAGGGTGAATTATTGACTGTTAAAAAGAGTTATTATGTATAGGAGAGAATAAGTGTCAATTGTAAATATTGTAGGTGATACAGGATAGAGATATCAATCAAACTAAGGGCCTGATACAGAGATGTATGCTATTACCACAGATGCTGCGTCTTTGTACATAGTAGCTGTGGAAAATTTAGCAAATGTCAACTTCAATGTTCTGCTGCTGCATCCAAGGACGCAGCATCGGATCATTTGCTTGACCATCGAACATCTGAGTAACCCTCAGGTTACTCAGGATTTCCAGTGTAATCACACCGCAGAAGCCAATAATGTAGGTGATACAGAGTAGGGATATCTACCAAACTAAGGGCCTGATACAGAGATGTATGTGCTATCCACAGATGCTGCATCTTCGTATGAAGCAAAATGATACAAATATCAACTTCTGTCTTTTGCTGATGTCTCCTATGACGCAGCATTGGATCACTTGCTTGACCATCAAACATCTGAGTAACCCTCAGGTTTCTCAGGGTGCCCGGTGTAATCACACCACAGAGGCCAGTAATTCTGCATTGGAAGATGCAGTGCCTGGTCTTTCAATCAGGATGCGGCGTGGAGGGCACTGTTAGCAATGTCACAGAACAGGAACTGCACATGCTGCAGATCTCAAAACATTGTTAACTTAGAGTTAATGTACATCTTTGAATTAGGCCCTAAGATATCTAATGCCATGGTTTTTAGAGGATTTGATAAGTAAATAACACACAGCTATTAGCAGAGTATATCGGTAGGTGTACGGGGGATCCAGAGCCAGGGCGTATCTATAATGGGTTCTAATACTTACCTCTTTGAGGTCCCACGTCGGGTGTCTCAGCCCTGCACCAAACGCCGGAAAATGGCCGCAGTGGCCATTTTTCTGGCGTTTTGCGCATGCACAGTGAGGAAATCACAGGGAAAATGGCTGCTGTACCATTTCCTTGGTGACCTGCGCATTCACAGTAGACTCTGTGCACACTCTAGTGCCCAGAGTCTACTGATGCTGCGGTCGGCGGTCAGATGCGTCAGTCTGCTGCCGGCTGCCGGGGAGAGAAGAGGGGGCCCAGGACAGGGAATGAACACGGGCTCCCTCCTCTCTTAATACGCCCCTGATCCAGAGCCTATTAACTTGAGACTGCTGGGCCCATAACATATTAGCAGAATTGTGTGACAGTACGCAGCAGTGGTGCTGGATGTAGTAGTCCCCCAGAAAATCTACCCACCAGGAAGGAATACACTTGGCCAGAGTCTATATGATGATGAGTGTTATTTGGTGTGCAGTTATTTGGTGCTGGTTGGTGGTCTATCCATACATAGTTCAGCTTAACCAGTTCTTAGGTTTATTGAACCTGGAGCTTTAGGGTATCGCTGGGCATTTTGTGCACCTGCGTCTGAGCAGTAAATGCATCGGCTTATATAGTATTAGTAATATGCCCACACACTATAGCGGTCAGGATATAGTGCACTTGAATGTTTGTATAAGCTCTGCACATCTAGTATGTTGGAGAGTCTTGGGGGTATATTTAGTAAAGTGAACATTTTTAGAAGTGGAGATGTTGCCCATAGCAACCAATCAGATTCTACTTAACATGTAACTAGCACCTTCTAGAAGATAATAGGTAGATTTGATTGGTTGCTATGGGCAACATCTCCACTTCTATAAACTCACTTTAGTATATTTACCCCTTTGAGTCACATTTACATGAATACCAGGAAGAAAGATGCACAGAGACGCTGCACATGCATAGTAATGCATGTCAAAGTTTAGATCTGTCACTAAGCTCTGGTAGGTTGTAAAGATCATCTGATCAGCTTACATGTCTGCACTCAGTATAGAGGCAGCGACATAGCAATCATCTCCAAACACAGACACTGAGAGGAGTGCTTTCTGTCTTTACTCGCTATGATGGATGCATAGTAATATACTGTACTACTAGACTTCATCTGCGCTTCCAATCTGTGTCTTGCAGTATATTGCACTGTACCTTTTGTATTATGCTAACCCCTGAACATGAGGCATAAAGTAATATAAACATACTTTCTCCTTTCTTGGTTGCACCTTCACCCTGAACCATTCCGGATTTTTTTTCCATTGTCCTACAGTATATGTTTATGGTATTTTTTGCCTCTGGAAAGTTAGGGATGAGGATGCTACTATTATTTCAAGTGTCACATTGTTGTAGTTTGTAATATTGAATATATTGAAGCAAGATTAACAACATCTCCAAGTTTTCACATAGTGAAAAAGTCACCATGTTAAGTAGGGGATGCTTTCGAATTTCACCTCTCTCTACCCCTAGTAACTTATAAATATCTTTCTTGTAAAAACAAAATCTAGGTTAAGTGCTGTTCGCATTGAACAATGTTCATATGTAAAGCCCAAATATAGCCGATCCACCCATATTCCAGAGAAAACATTTGTTGCTTGGCAAAATTACATCTTTCAGCATAACCGCAATATGCAATGATGTTAAACCCAGTGGAACAATGAATGAGCTGTCAATGGTGCCACAATAGAAAAAGAACGGCTTGTTTTCTCCTATGCTTTGCACAGTTCATTAGTAGCAGACAAGCCTGAGAAGGTGCTTACTTTTTCCATCTGTGATGAATAAATTAATAATATTCTTACAGCTTTTAAACAGAAATTAAATCTCACAGTGCACTTTTTTTTCTGGAGACAGCCTGGTGCACCATTGAAATTAGAGCCCTTTACAAAAGGAAGACGTTTATCCCATGGAAGGTCAAGTACAGTGATGAAAATTACATAAGGCGAACATCCACTAGGCGACTAGGGAAAGACAGTACGATTACGATATCGTAATCGTACCATCGTTCCCCATCCCCTGCAGTGCCTACACTGAACGATTAGTCATTCAGTGTAGGCACCCTCCTTCATCCCCAAACATGGCCAATCTGTCGTTTTCGGCAGATTGACTGGCATGTTCAGGCGATGATTGATGTCGGAAACGACCAGCGGGAGCACGCATCGCTGGTAGTTTCCAACATTATAGTGCACGATTTGTGCATGATTAATGAGCGATTATATGATTAGGATATCGTAATCGTGCAATCGCTCATTAATATCACCTAGTGAATGTGCACATTTAGACTGACTTATGAATTATACTGATATCAAAAAAGGTAATATTATAACTTTTGCTCTAAATTGCAGTACACCATTATCATAATTACAATGTTTTAAATATCACCTATCAAATAAAAAGCATGCCAATGGAAGCAGGTGCATTGATAACAGGCAACTAGCGTCAATGGTAATATAATGCTTATTTACAATTGGTTGCAGCGGGGCCTTGTAAATTATAATTTCTTATATATTGTAATGATAAGAAAGTATTTTGTGCGCTTGATCAAAATTTTCTTGCAGGGATAGTGAGTCAAGGTGTGTACACAAGATGATATTTTACACAATTTGCCCAATTCCGATGCATCGGAACGACAGTGTGTGTAAAATATGTCCAATTTGTGAGTGTCCAGTCACGATCACGATGCCGATGTGCATCCCCGCGGGTCATGCATTGCATTTTCAGATCTTGCTTACAGCAGGCAAGATCTGCCAAACTCATACATGATCCGGCGGCAAATAGTAGTGTTTATGCCTGTACAATATGTTGTTCGGATCCGCATGCGATGCTTGCAGGCATGGATTATGGAGATCCGTGCTGCAACATGAAGACACAGATGCATGGAAAAAATGCACATAATTGAGTCACCGGACACAGGGCCTGATTCAGAGCCGAACGCTCTGACCAGAGCGCTCGCTCTGAATCAGGGCCCTCCTCCATGAAAATGGAGCATCCTCCTGGACGCTCGCATAGCTGTGTGCTCCCTCCGTCGTGCGCATGCGCAGTGGGGCAACATCGACCCGCTTGCGAGCATCCTGTGCTCGCGAGTGGGTCTGAATGACCCCCACAGGCCCTGATTCAGAGCCGGACGCTCTGACAGAGCGCTCGCTCTGAATCAGGGCCGTCCCTCTTAGTTTTTAGAGCGGCCTCCTGGCCGCTCGTATAGCTGTGGGTGACCACCCACAGCTGTAGCGAGCGGCCAAAAAGATGGTCGCGATGGTCAAGACCATCGCAACCATCGGTGATAGGGTCTCATTGGTGCAAGCCCTGGAGTGCTTTCGGCTCTATCAGAGCCAAAAGCACTCCTACTGACATCACTTGTGATGTCAGTGGGGCCGGCCCCAGACGGTAGGCGTTCCTATAGGAACGCCTCCATCTGGGAAGCCATGCCCTCGGCACGCCCACCACAGGGGGCGTGCTGTCACTCACCTTCGCTATCCAGGTCTCGCGCATGCGCATGATGGAGCCGGCTCCCTTGTACGCATGCGCACTTGGCCAACATCGACCCACTTGCGAGCGGGTCTGAATTAGGCCCATTGTATTTGTGCAGTCGTTTCACAGTCTGTGCTGTGCCTACACTGAATGATCAGTCGTTCAGTGTAGACAACCTCCCTTATCTCTGAACATGGGCAATCTATCGTTATCGGCAGATTGACCAGCATGTTCAGGCAATGACAGATGTCAAAAACGACCAGCGGGAGCGTGCATCGTTTTCAACATTTTCATGGCTGATTTGTGAACGATTAATGAACGATTGAACGATATCGATATCATTATCATTCAATCGCTCATTTTAATCGTGTAGTGGATACCCGCTTTAATAGTTAAGTGTAATATCTATTAAAGGCATAGGAAATAGCAAGATGAAATGTTTCAAGCAATGTAACATAAATGTTACCACAGCTTGCTTCAAGTAAGAAATGTCTTTGCTCTCAACACACAGGCCCTCATTCAGAGGCGGTCGCAAGAAGCGATCGCTCTCTCTGAATGAGGGCGGCTGCTTCTTTTTTTTAGTGCGGCATCCTGGTCGCTAGCTAAGCTGTGGGTTACCACCCACAGCTTAGCGACCGACCGGGGTGATGGTCGCGATGGTCAAGACCATCGCGACCATTGGGGCTTGCGACGAGACCCTAAGGTTGGGTCTCGGCAACTGCAAGCCCCAGGGAGCTTCCTGCTCTGATTGAGCAGGAAGCTCCCCACTGACATCACTGCTGATATCAGTGCGGCCGCCCACAAAACGGCAAGCGTTCTGTCAGGAACGCCTCCGTTTGTGAAGCCACCCCCCACCCCGCCTACAAAACGGGCCGAGCTGTTGATCAACTTCGACAGCCGCCCCTTTTGCAGTGAGCTCCGGAGCGAGAGAGTTTATCTCTCACTCCGGGGCTTGCGCATGCGCAGTGCGGCCACTGCGCTTGCGTAGGACCAAAACATCGACCCGGTTGCGAGCGCCCAGTGCTTGCGACCGGTTCTGAATGAGGTCCACAGTCTCATGTACCTGGTTATGGTACAGTGGGGGAGATGTATTATAGCAGCACTTATCGTGCTGCTATAATGGTTCCTGCTTTGCCTCTTTACCAAGGCGAAACAGGAAGCTTTAAAGATGAGATGTATTAACATCTCATCGGCCAGAGCAGGGGGAACAACGTGAGGGTTACTCAGATGGCCGATGTTCACATAAGTGATCTGATGGCTGCGTCCTCGGATGTTGCAGCTGATCACAGAAGCTGGGAGGAGGCATCTATTTACACAAGATGCCTCCTGCAGCATTAGCATAATTTCGCAGTCACAGCTGCTACTGCAGAGCATACAACTCTGAATCAGGTCCATAGTCAAGATTCTATAATATAGAGGCAATCACACATCTATATAAACCAGTAGCTCTGCAGCACAAGTAATCTGGTTTGGTAGTGAGACCCCGTAAGGTAACATCAGGCACTGTTTGCCACCCCTCTGTTGATGTGGCAGTCTTCCCCAATCAGGCTACAGAAGGGGAAATCCCTTCTCTCCCCAAGTTACAGGTACTGCTGGGTGGCAGCTGTGATAGGCGATCCTAGTAGGACCGCCCACAAACCGGGGCTAACTGCACTGTAGCAGCCCCACCTCTTCCTCTTGGCCAGCAGTGAGTCATCATGGGAAATCTTAAGGATCAGCCTCTGCTGCTGGCTGCTCTTCTGTAAAGTGCTGCAAGAAGTGTAACTAAAATTGTGAGGAAGTGGATATCAACACATATGGCATTGTAAGGCCTATTGGATTTTTAGGCTGACTTCTCCTGCTGGCCTAATGGATAGATTGAAGTTAATTATGTTCAAAGTGTGATCCAGTAGAGTACTTTATCTCAGCCATCCTTTTTTTTAATAATTTTTTTATATTCTTTAACTTTTCGGGGATTATACACAGTCGAGTCCCATTATTACGACCACCTCCTACATTTGACGTCGGCAGCGTGTAGCCTATGAAGTATGTCACATGCCGTGCGCTGGCTTGGTGGGTATAAAAGGTGTTCGATAAGCCGTCTGCACACATATCACTCATTGCTGTCATGGGTAAAAGTGGCGATTTATCTGAGTTGCAAAAAGGGATGATTAATGGCTTTTGGGCCAAGGGTGGCAGTATTTCTGAAACAACGCAGTTTGTGAACTGTTCGCATGCTGCTGTGGTGAAGGTGTATCCTGACTGGACAAAGGATAGCATTGCGAATAACTGACGTGGAAACTGCGGAGCACCATGTGCCATTGATGTGAGAGGTGAACATCAGCTACAAATGTGTGTGAGGGCCGATCGACACGCTACAGTGGAGCAGCTCACCATCAAAATGAACCTGGGGGCCACCAGGCATGTGTCTAAAATGACAGTTCAGCAAACCCTGTTGCAAATGGGGTTCCCGAAGCAAACGGATGGTCACTGCAGCTGGTGGTCATAATAATATGACTTGACTGTGTAGGTACTGTATGATCATTATACAGTACAGTAGTTGTTTACAATGGTTATATACTCACATATTGTCTACTAGTTACTGTATTCACTGTATTACATTTAATTCATATATATTCTCAAGTCTGTAGCAAATTTTACTGATTGTAGTTTATTTAGTTTTATGTTTGTTAATGCATAAAATGTGTGTGCCATTACCTTGGTAAAAAAATGAAGCGTACTACTGTATTTAGCAATATTTATCTATTTAGCTGAAACAAACTTTTATTCTGCTGTTTATTTTAATCATTGATTAGATTAAAGCAAGTTCGAAAAATATTTAAATGATATTTAACTATTATTTCTGTGTATGTACATAAATCTTGTCATTCATGTTGTTAAACATATATTGTATACATAGCAATTAATAAAATAACGACGACATGTTGAATTTTCCTTTTTTTTAACCTGTGACTCATAAGACTTTAATGAGCATTTATTAAGCAATCAAGTTCTATGTCAAGCGCTAACCTCTGAGGGTCAGTATTCGTGCATGCAGTGAATTGACAACCAATTACCAAAAAATGGTGCTGGATAAATCCATTCGTTGTGAGGGTTTGTAATGGAATGCATGAATGGGATGAAGGTGTATGCCTGCTGATATGAAGTGATGGTATTCTAGCAATCCTATTGATCCTAAGGACTTGAAAAGACGTATTATAGTTTCAATATATTTATTAATAAAATGTCACAGGGTATGTGTGCACATCTGTGAAATCAACTGTACGTGGTGGCCGGATGTAAGGATCAAGTTATAAGTTATGTCCAAATGAGTCACTTTAAGCACACTTGGTATGCCTTGTATGGTGGTGAGGTATTGTCTATAGAGATGCGGCGTCCCGCGATCTCTATGGGCTGATTGCCTGTTATCAAATGAGAGAATAGAGTGAGGATGGTCGGTGGTGTAACGTTGCCCGGGATGTCTTCGGGCTAGGGGGGGATGCACACGGGTCTGACCGGTGTGTCCCGAGTCGTACTGACACAGCGTGGATCTGTTCGGTCGTGCACTATGAACACTATTAACTCTCTTTTGTACCACTTATGAGCATTTATTAAGGTAAGAGGCCTATCCATTAGCAGATCTTTTTCAAAAGATGAAAGACAAATTTTTGCAAACGACGAACGACGAACGATATTGCATGACATCATTCAGGGAGTGGATTTTTTTTATGTTTCTATTCATTTTCATTAAAAATATCGTTCGTCATTCGTCGTTTACCGCGACAGATATTTCTAATATCTGTCAGCGATAAGCGATAATTGACCAAATTGTTGGAGAGACAAAAGACAATATTTGTCGGCCGTGGGAGTGCGCATTTTCATCGTTCAGAGCCTATCCATTAGCAGATAAATTGAACGACTGAACGATAAATCGTTTATCGTTCAAATATATCTGCTAATGGATAGGTCCTTTAAGTGTGATTCTCAATCCTTGATTAGTGATTAGAGCTAAACTGGGATAAAATGGCTTAACTCACCTAGTACTGTTTATGCATCTAGAGCTGCGAAGAAACATGTCAGGCAGATAAGATTGGGACAGACCCTAAGACACTCACTGGTCATCTCCAGATTGGACTACTGTAACCTCCTCCTATCTGACCTTCCCAACTCCCATATCTCTCCTCTCCAGTCTGTCCTCAATGTTGCCACTCGACTCATTTTTCTCTCCAAACACTCTACATCTGCCTCCCCTCTCCTGCAAGCCCTCCACTGGCTCCCCTTCCCCTTCAGAACCCAATTTAAGGTTTGTACACTCGTTTACAAAGCCCTCACCCATTCCTCTCCCATTTACATCTCTGACCTCATCTCCATTCACTGTCCTGCCTGCCCTCTTTGTTCAGCAAATGCACGCCGCCTCTCATGCCAACTGATTACTTCCTCCCACTCCTGCCTCCAATATATTGCTCCCCACCTTTGGATCTCTCTACCTCTCACCATCAGACTCTCCACATCTCTACAATCCTTCAAACGGGCTCTTAAAACCCACTACTTCATCAAAGCCTTCCAGTTCTCATCCTGACTTGCTACTACATGCTCCTTCCTCCCTGTCTACCCCATCTGTGTCACACCTTTTTTTCTGCCCTTCCCTTTAGAATGTAAGTTCTTGCGAGCAGGGCCCTCTTACTTCTTGTTCTTCTCCTTACTTTATTTTCATCTACTTCTTACTCTCCACTAGGGCACCTAACACTTGGTTGCTTATGCTCTGTTGCTTATTTGGGTGTTATGGTCACCAATGTAGCTATTTATATTATTCATGTCCTTGCCCTGCATTGTATTGTACTGTAAGTCACTTATTTTACTTATTTACTTTGAAGGCGTTGTGGAACACTTTTAGTGCCATATAAATAAGCGATAATAATAATAATAATACTGACATTTTTATTGTTGAAACCCTGTCTATAATTATCTCTGTTTGATTGGTGACTTCAGTTTGTCTAAGGACCTGTCTGTTGTACTGACTGTTTTTATACAGTGCAGTGGCATTTGGTCACAGCCAAATACTTTATGCCTTTTATTGTGAGCAAGACCACAATGGGAGTGTATACAATCTCTAGAAAACGTTTCAGAATTACACAATAGCGGTTTGTGCATCAGCACTAAAACCACAGTGATAATTGATACACTATCTTACAGTTACAGTTGAAATCTACATTTTATTCACTATAAAGATAGACAATGCCATCTGGTAGACCTAGGGTAGACAGCATTTTTCTCTTTGGGTGCCAGATGTTCTCCATTACTAGCCCAAAAAAATTCTGGAATGCCACCACCATTACAACATGCATAGACATTTACAAAGTGTTAGTAGCTTCCCTGTCCTTTCTTTTCTGAAGCTAATTTACTCAGGTTAAGGTGATAATTTGTAGTCTGGAGATTAAGACATGCTTCATAATTTTGTACTGTTATCTACTGTGAGCAGGACTAACTGTGGCAGGGCTCAGTCACCAGAAGCCCAGGCTTTGCTGCATATGCAGGCCACACTTGGCTTATCCAATTTGGAGAGGTATTTAGCATGTCGAAGAGGTCTTCTCTGTGAGAGAAGGCGGTAGAGCAGGAGTGGAGAAACTGCATACACTGTGTATTATAAGCAGGATAGACCCCACGGGTTTGGTATAAAAGAGCTACAAGAAAAAGATAGACGATGTCTAGATAGACAACAGATGTTAGGCTGGCAATAGGTCGACAAGGACAAAAGGTTGACAAAATGTTAACATGAATGAAGGTTGACAGGGTCAAAAGGTCAACACAAAAATGGTCAATGCATGTGTTTTTTTTCCTAACACTAATCTTCACCCTAACTCTCCCCTTGGTGCCTAACCCTAACCCTCCCTCCTAGTGCCAAACCCCAACCGTCGAGGTAATTGCTTAACCCCAACCATCCCTGCAAGTGTCTAACCCTAACCCTCCAGTACGTGCCTAACCCTAACTATTGGGGAATGTGCCTAACCCTAACCTTCCCTCCTAGAGGCTAGCCCTATCTCTCTGGTAAGTGCCTAACCCTAAACCTATAAAAAAAATAAAAAGTGTCAACCATTTTTGTGTTAAGATTTTGACCCTGTCAACCTTTTGTAACTGTCAACTTTCGTCCATGACAACTTTTTGTGTGTTAACCTTTTGTCCCTGTTGACCTATTACCTGTCTAACATCTAGGGCCAAATGTAATACAGTCAGACAATAGATAAAAATTATTAGGGTTGAAAAAAACCTCTAGTGCTAAGGGGATGTTTTGAATGAAATGTGCAATATAAATAAATACTTTCCTTATGTCCCGAGTTGTCTCATAACCAGCCAATATTCAAAATGTGGACATCTGAAAGAAAACAGAAATGAAAAGAACATAGCGTAATCCTGTTTGTCAATAAAACCTACTGTAGTTTAATAATATAACATAAAATGATAATGGTATAAAATTAGCTCATGAATGAGCAAATGTTCATCACATAGACTTTCAAATAGTTATAGGACATACAAAAAATAAAACTTAGCTCATGAACGAGCAAACATAAAGTGCATAAGCCCTGAGGAAGAGTTTCTACTCGAAATGTGTTGGTGCTGCTGCATGCTCACTACACCATGGAGGACATTTCCTTGTCAGACACAAGGGGTGATATTCAGACTCACCCCGAGTGCATCCAACGCCCATTATTTTTGGACATCTGGTACAGAGGCTATTATTGCCTGTATTTATCTTATGCACTTTTTGTTTGCTCGTTCATGAGCTAAGTTTGCCAGCGGTCAGAATACTGACAGTGGCATCCTGACAGTCAGAATCCCAATGCCCAAAGGTAAGTACCCTAACTAACCCCTAATCAGCAGCCTAACCCTATCCCCCGCACGCAGCCTAACCCTAACCTGCCCCCCCGTAGCCTAACCCTAACCTTCCCCCCCACGGCCTAACCCTAAACCTCCCCCTAGTGCCTAGCCCTAACCCCTAGCCTAACCCTAATACTTACCATTGGGATGCCAACTACTACTGGTGCCAGGATACCGACTGCCACCGGGATGTCAACTACATCCCGATATAACTTAGTAAGTGCTTTGTAACATGAAATGCATCAGTCTGCCTCTAACCACAAGTCTGATTTTTGGGATATTTTTTTATCAATAAGACTGCAAAATAATTCCAACATAACAGCTGAGAGTGCAATGGATCTCTTCTTCAGTATACACAAGCTGGGAAAAGGCTGTTTCTCTCAAGCACATGGGAAGTATTTGCTTTGTGGAATATGGACATTCTCCAATTGGAGTTCTTTTTTATATACTGTAGTATAGCTGTGGATATATTCTCTAATAGCTTTATCATTTAGATATTAGCTATTTTTTAAAA
Organism: Taudactylus pleione; assembly: GCA_031769625.1. Lineage (NCBI taxonomy): Eukaryota > Metazoa > Chordata > Amphibia > Anura > Myobatrachidae > Taudactylus > Taudactylus pleione. The sequence goes on from JAUIMM010000384.1 coordinate 5,278,903, forward strand.
ATTGTTCCATGTAATGTTTCAGTTCAGCTCATCTCTGGCGAAATTTGGTGTTTAATACCTAACGTTGAATTCCCTACTCCTATTCCAACTGCACCACATAGAAAAATGAATTGACCCTGTCATCATGCCAGAAAGCAAAATGTGTAAATACTGTGCAGAATGCCATCCAGCAGAATGGAGTAACAAAAGTTGTACTGGACATTTGTATTGAATGGAAGTTCGCATATCCGGAAAACATCCTGTTTTATCAAAATACTTTAATCAGATGTGACTTTGCTCATTTCTAGAAGCAGCACACAATCAGCAGTCTTCTGTTTGCTTCCCCATCACCATGATTGCGCTCTAGACTCATTAACTATTTGCATTATTTGTTTTAGAAATGGGAAATTCACACTTTTTTATATCCTCCAATAAATAGTATAATGGGTAACAGTACATTATTTATTTTTCTGGCTTATGGCGAAAAAATAAGTATACATTTAACTTTATTTATAAGCCGATTATGGCTGACATACCCATAGCTACCAATAAGCTAATATCTATCATTTATCTAGCACAGTCTATAAAATGACAGTTAGAAGCTGATTGGTTGCTATGTACAGCTTCTCCAGTTTATTATTCTCAAAGCTTTGATAGGTCTCCTCCTTAGAACATTAAGTATAAGTATGTTTCAATGACAGTTTCTAACCTCAGTATTGCAAATACTATTTATCTGAGCAAGCTGAGCAAAATTATATAAAATTATATTATTCACTATTCTCGCAAATACAATGTGTTAAATTTGTATTAAGATTGGCTGTGAAGGTGAAATGGTTATATAATATGGGGGGGAATTCAATTCAACGCGATGTTGAATAGCCGTGGGAGGGAGCTCCCACAGCTATTCAATACACCCCCCTGGGGATGCGAGTTGAAATCCGACCAAAGTGCCGGGCGCGCAGCTATTTTTCTGCTTAGTGCGGCACTAACAGCCACGCGCCCAGCACTTTAGTCAGAGAATGCCAGTTAACGCGCCTTAACACCCTTGTTAAGGCGCGATAGGAGTGATAACCGGCATTCCCCGACCACACAGCGCACTGAATTGAATAGCTCCTGGCGCTCACTCCCGGCGCTATTCAATTCGAGTTGAATTGAATCGCCCCCCATGGAGTGCTTCAGAAGATGTGTCACATGCAAACCATAGTTACATTTTAAATGTGTAAAATTCTTAATTATTTGCTGAATTGGAAACAAAATAACCCTTTTGTAGAGATCAGGAAAATTGTGACAAAATTTGTGAGAATAAAAAATTCCAGCTATACAAGGTCTTAATCAGAGTCAATCTGAAACATAATCACAATTTAAAAAAAAACGCAGTTCTACGACCTATGCATAGTAGGTGCAAATATTGAGCTGTGACTCCCTCCATTGTCGTACCTGGCTAGGATAACACTGGATTGTAACTGGAGGCATTATTTCACTGACATTACTGAAAATTGCAGCACTCAATAGAAATACATTAAATTTAATGGCTGAAATGTGCAACTAAAAGTACCTAAGTGGCTTAGAGCATTTGAATTGCTCTGCAAAGCATGCACAAATAAATTTTTTTTTTTATTTCATCACTTATAAAGAAATTGCAGAATCTCACTTCTCAAATTGTGCATGAATCAATCTTTACCTCTGTAAAACAAGGGTTTTGTGTAGTTAAAGTGAGTTTTTAAGCACTCCTGCTGTTTTCATGTATTTGAATAAATGTTTTTTTCACACTTATGACCAGTTAAGTGCAGTCACTTTAGGAGCTTCGCAGTTATCACTTTTGACTTTGTGCCCATTTCAGAGATGATGGAAATCAGACCACTATGGCTATGTTTGTGTTAACTTGAGTCTACATGCCCAACACACGCCCTTACTGTATTTTTATTGCAACTGCATGCCCACTGCATTCACATTCATGCCTAATTTCCAGAATTACATGCCAAATCTAGCCCTGGACTCCGCCCCCTAGCCACAGAGAGTCATAAGTCAGACTTGAGACAGGAAAAACACACTGAAAGTGAAGAGACACACATACGTACTGTGAAAAATCAAAAAAATTGAGACAGAAAAATGTCTCAGCTTATGCTTGGGACTTACTGTGAATAAAGCCAATAGTATTCCATTCTCGACTGCTATTATAAACTCACATTTCATAGAATTCACCATCTATGAATAGGGTTGGGATCGTAACTGTCAATTCATTCTTCTGTGTGGTATTGTTTTTGACACGACTATGCAGCACACTTGCCAACTCTCCCTGAATGTCATGGAGACCCCCTGAAATAGTAGCAATCTTCCTGACTCGCTGAAGAGTCTAGCAATCTCCCAGATTGCCCTTTACCCCCATTATGAAGCTGTTTTTATTAAAAATAAAACATATATACATTCAAATGGAATCATTACTATAATTTCCCTGCATTAGTTATAAGGCAAAATGGAACCACTTGTAAAACACAATACATGAGCAATCCGGAAAAGTATCAGTTTGTTTTCATGAACAAGTAAATCTTACTAACTGCTTTGTCACTCATTTACATTTGGATGTAAGCAGGCCTATCTCTGGAAAAATAGATTCAGGAACTGTAGGTGGAGCTACTGGGGGTGGAGCTATAGAAAAACAATTATACATATTATATATACATATATATAGTATTTAGAAAATAAGGCACTCAAAGGGGCCTTTAAAATAAAACTTATCTCATGGAAAATACATTTTGGTCCAGGACATTACATCATAGTTAATGAGAGGTCCAGGAACTGAGTTCCTGCTTGTTCCTGCTGAAAAATAGCACTGGATATAAATCAATTTTATGACATGCCTCTCAGATGTACACGTTCACTTTTAAGTATGCTCATAGGTGTTGCTTTCCCAATCTCCCTGAAGTGCTTTTTCAAAAGTATGATTACGGAAGCATGCTATGCAGTGATATCATTAGGTGATCCAAGATGGTTGCTTAAGATGCAAAAGTAATAATATCACTCATCCTCTGTTTTAATACACCTGCAGCGCTTACACATGGAGTACTGGATGCTGATATGAAGTACACACAGCCAGAAGCTTCTTAAATGTGAAACTACTGGCAGCTGCTCCTCCATGACACTGTTATATTGGTACAGTAGTGCTGCCCTAGCTATGATGTCATAACCACATGGTATACTTCATCAGAGAGACCAGGGCTAGAGCTGGCCCTGGGAAAGGCAAACTACATGCTCATTTTTGCATCTACTTTAGGCAAACATTTAGTGGAACAGTTTTGAAAGCTTCACCTAACCTTACTGTTAGGTATTTTCAAATTCAAATTCTGTGACTTGTATACTTTTAAATTGAGTACAGTAAGAATGTTTGCAGAACCATCCATGGACTTATATCTTATTGCTTCTTTGTGACATAATCTATACTTCTGTGCAAAAATGAAATTTAAGAAATTATAGTGTAATCAATGATAATAACAACATTATACAACAATATGCTATGGAATAACTGGCATGGTTTCAGTTTTCTAATAAAGGTTATGGGATTATTAGTTTCTTTGTACTTTTTATGAGGATCCATAAATGGAGCTCCAACCCATGTTTTTGTTATTATCCACTTGCATTTTCTAATTTACTTATTAAAAGTTGAATGTATAATAATATTTTGGGAAAAATGTTGTTATTGCTGGCGCAAATAGAAAGAAAGTGTACTCCTATGTATATGTGGATATTAAACCGCTAATGGTGTGACTAGCGGATGTGCTATAGGGTATTTGGAAAGAGAGTAATGAATGGGGTATTATGATGGTATTTATTCAAATGTATTTAAAACATGTAAATGAAAGAAATTAAGCTGTATCTGTATAAAGTGTACTTAAAGACACTTAAAATGAGTACATATAAAATGCTGATTAAATCACAAATAAATATACATAGAAAAATAGGCATGACATTAATCAAGGTAAATAAAAGCAAAATAAAGATTATTGCAGGTGGTCATTAGTTCATAAAGATCTACTCACTTGGTTCCTGTGACATAAAATGCAATGTTTTTAAAATTGTCCCCCAAATTTGGACTCTTATTGTTAATGATATGGCGTTCATGCGGTTGTAGATTTCATAGGTGTGAGCCTGCGCTGTATCAAAGAGATACACTGATGCTGCAGCTCTAACCTGAGTCTAGTGAGGTGGCCAGCTGTTGTAATAGACGTCTCCAGCGTGTAGGAGAGTGTGTTGTGAGCAGGGGCTAGAAAGACGTGGCTGTTCAAGTAAGCTTCTCCGAGAGGTGAATTCAGTCTGTGTGATGCCCGGCGTCTCCATAACTTGGCTGAGCTCAAAGCCAGATGGGTCTCCTGGGGCAAGTTGGTAAAGCACTGTGTAAAATGTAAGTCCTGGTCCAATGCGTTTCGATCTCCAATGGGCGGTGATCTTCGTCAGGGCAAGTGTGATTGGCTGTCTGCCACTCTGTCTTTTATAGAAATCTTAATTTCCTTATTGGCTGAGATTGATGTCAATCATTTGTTCGGTATTGGTGTCAATTTCTAACACTGCAGAGTTTCCAGCATGTATTTGATACAATGAAATGTTGCCAGTTTATGAAAAAAAAGATGCAGTTTGTAATATTACAAATGTAGTATGATCTGAGATACTAAATATGTGTTTAATAGTATAAACGAAAACATTAATTTCCTAAATGTATCTAATTTGTCAGGAGTGTGGTGATTGCTTGTTAGACTTGTTAAACAATGCAATGCAGTAATATTTCATGGCTACCTTCAAATTGAGAATGGGATATTAGTAGTTATTTTGTATAAAGTGTATTTGTAATTTATTTAAGTGAAGAAAATTTCAGTATGATCAACAATTAGGTTTACATTATTTTTAATCAGTTGGTAAAAACTATTTTTTTCAGAATTCACTCTTTTCCAAACAACCTACCACAGCATATCACATGCACACCTCAAAAAAAAAGGATGGATAGATTAGATCATATATTTAATCTAGACAACATAGAAGAAAGATATGAGATCACACCTAAAGAAGACAATTTCTGCTCATACTATTTACATTTAGAGAAACTACTAACGCTGGAAATAAAACAGTGATGGGACAGAAAAACCTTACAAAAGTATATTGAAAGCAAGATCATACCAAGAGGACTTAGACTTTATAAATACCCCACTTTTCTACCATGTGACAAAAAACTTCAGGAAAAATGGGATTGAATACTCCTTCAATCTAATGAGGATGATTATAGAAGATAGGAACAAAACAATTGAATCAATACAAAGTGAATTCAATATTATGAAAGAAATTAGAAATTAGAACCATAAAAAGAAATGGAAGACTACAAAAAATTTGAAAAAATCACTGTAGAAAAATTAGAGAAGCTAGAAAATGAGGTCACATTTACTAAAAGAAGAAAATTCATAAGGGACAAAACAGATTACAGTAACAATCAAAGTAACTGGAACAAGTCCAAACAAAAGACATTCATTACTGAAAAAGACCAATACGAAAATACATCATTCATATAACACAACATCAACAACAGATTAAATGTAGAAAGAACTGGAAACCAAAAATATGGAAAAAAGTGGAATAATAGAAAAAAAATTTCAATCAATCAAACACAGAGACCAAGATCACCACTCATTAAGACCTTACCCAGATACACAGCAGAAGGAAGAATTTACCAACCCTACAACAGAACACAATTTGAATTTAAAAATTATCAAGGAAATTATGGAGTTAATACTGATACAGTGAAGGATAACTTTAGAAAAGGGATAGAAGCAGCGCAAGACCAAGAAACTATACAAACAAAACAACTCATTAAAACAATAGCATTACAACACAATCGTCAAAACACGATTCAAGAAGAAGATAACCCGGAAGACAATCTGAATACTTTTTTAGAGTTTCTAGAGGGAGAATTAGCTCTGGACAAAAAAACAAGACAGCCTACAAAAAAGGAAATTAGAATTAACAGATACAGAAACTCAGAAGAGGAACAAGAGGAGAAATGCAAAGGAACAAAGAGCAAAAAGATAAATCAACAAAAGATGATAAAGAGCTAGAAGGGATCTTTAACTTAAGTAAACACATACTTACCAAACCACAAATAAGTGTCCTTAAAAAAAGTCTAAAATTTGCACCATCAAACCAAATGAATAAATTCCAAGTATACATTGACATACAAAAATTTGTAAGGAAATGAACCTTAAAAAAATTCTTTAAGAAAACACAGAAGATCCCACGTGAACCCAGAAGCTCAAACAGATAACTTTAAACACACCTCACTCAAAACCAAATCCACATTCTTTCCAAAACACATGGAGGGACCCTTTATTGTACCTTTCCAGAAATCGGTAGAAAAAGATCTGAGAAATCTAGACCTCAAGCAGACAAGAACTCCAAAACAACAAAAAACTAAATGGAATCTAACAAAGAAAGAAAAAGAGGGACTCGAACAGCTTAAAGATCATAGAGGCATAGTTATCAAACCTGCCAATAAGGGAGGCTGTATTATTATTTTGGACAGAGAAAAATATGATATGGAAGCCAAGAAAATATTGAGAGATGAAGAAACATACAGTATACTTCAAAAAGACCCTACAGTGAAATATCAGAAATAATACAACTCTCTAATAAAAGAAAGACATAGGAAGAGAATACTCAACAAAATGGAATATGAAAACCTACAACAGCCAAATCCAAGAACACTGTTCTACTATCTGCCCAATCTTCATAAAACCAACAAAACCCCTCAGGGAGACCCATAATCTCAGGGGTAGGATCTTTAACTACACACCTTTCGGAATATATTGACAATATACTACAGCCAATAGTAACATCACAACTAAGCTACTTAAAAGACACCACTCAAGTACTCAAAATATAATAGATTGGAGCCCAGACCTTATCCTAGCGACATATGATGTGAAAGCCCTCTACACTTGCATAGACCACCAAGATGGATTCAAAGCAAATAAAACAATATTACAAACTCAATTGGAATTACCAGAAGACCAAACAGATTTCGTTATAGAAGGCATTAAATTTATCCTCACCCATAACACCTATTGGTATGACCACTCCCACTATAGACAGATTCGCGGAACAGCTATGGGGACAAAATTTGCCCCTAGATACGCAAACCTGTTTATGGCAAAGTGGGAGGAGGATCACATATGGAACAATAAGCCCTATCAAGACAGAATCGCAGTATGGAGAAAATACATAGATGATGTGATAGTCCTATGGAAAGGAAATAAGGAAGACCTAGAAGATTTTTCCAAGTACATCATTTCTAACCAACTCAATTTAGAATTCACAGGATTCAACAGTAAAACTGATGTGAATTTTCTAGACCTCACTATTTTCATAGAAGGAGAAACAATCTCAACCAAAACATGCACTAAGCCCGTAGATTGCAATAATTTCATCCCAGCCAATAGAAACTACCACAAAAATGGATGTACGGAATACCAGGTGGTCAATTCATACATCTAAGAAGGATTTGTTCAAATATAAAATACTTTAAAGATCAAACATCCACTTTAAAATAATATTTTTTAGAAAGTACAATAATAAAGTAATAGACAAAACACTAGGAAAAACAGAAAAATTAGAAAGAAGAGAGCTTCTAACCTATAAAACAAAAAAGAAGAGAAAAATGATGAAGTACTCTTCATAACACAGTTCAACAGCCAACATAAGGAAATGGAGAAAATCATCAGAAAAAACTGGACCATTTAAGAAAAAGAAGATTTGAGAGACATCATTAGAGACTGCCCAAGAATTGTCTACAAAAGGGCACCAAACATCAAGAATGAACTAGTATCAAGTTTCTTGAAAGAAGACACCAAACAAAATGAATCTTGGCTGAAAGAAAATAAGAAAGGCTTTTTCTATTGCAACAGATGCATACCATGTCGAACTACCAAGAAACAAGGAACAAAACCCATCACCAAATTTATTGCAGGAACAACGAAGGAAGAATTCACAAAAAAAGACAAGCTAAGATACAAAATAACTACTAATATCCCATTCTCAATTTGAAGGTAGCCACGAAATATTACAGCATTGCATTGTTTAACAAGTCTAACAAGCAGTCACCACACTCCTGACAAATTAGATACATTTAGGAAAGTAATGTTTTCGTTTATACTATTAAACACACATTTAGTATCTCAGATTATACTACATTTGTAACATTACAAACTGCATCTTTTTTTCATAAACTGTCAACATTACATTGTATCAAATACATCTTGGAACTCTGCAGTGTTAGAAATTGACACCAATACCGAACAAATGATTGACATCAATCTCAGCCAAAAAGGAAATTAAGATTTCTATAAAAGACAGAATGGCAGACAGCCAATCACTCTGCCCTGACGAAGATCACCGCCCATTGGAGATCAAAATGCGTTGGTCCCGGTTTTACATTCCACACAGTGCTTTACCAACTTGCCCCAGGAGACCCATCCGGCTTTGAGCTCAGCTGAGTTACGGAGACGTCGGGCATCACACAGGCTGAATTCACCTCTCGGAGAAGCATACCTGAGCAGCCGCGGCTTTCTAGCCCCTGCTCACAACACACTCACCTACACGTCGGAGACGTCTATTACAACAGCTGGCCGCCTCACTAGACTCAGGTAAGAGCAGGAGCGTCAGTGTATCTCTTCGATACAGCACAGGCTCACACCTATGAAATCCACAACCGCATGAATGCCATATCATTAACGACAAGAGTCCAAATTTGGGGGAAAATTTTGAAAAACATTGCATTTTATCTCACAGGAACCATGTGAACCCCCTATCTTTATGAACTAATGACCACCTGCAATAATCTTTATTTTGCTTTTATTTAACTTGATTAATGTCATGCCTATTTTTCTATGTATATTTATTTGTGATTTAATCAGCATTTTATATGTATCCATTTTAAGTGTCTTTAAGTACACTTTATACAGATACAGCTTAATTTCTTTCATTTACATGTTTTAAATACATTTGAATAAATACCATCATAATACCCCATTCATTACTCTCTTTCCAAATACCCTATAGCACATCCGCTAGTCGCACCATTAGCGTTTTTAATATCCACATATACATATGAGTACACTTTCTTTATATTTGTGCCAGCAATAACAAAAGTTTTTCCCATAATAAAGTCCTGTGTCTTTGGAAAAAGACATAACTTCTTGCCGGCAGCACTATACAGGAAAAGACCACTTTTCATCACACACAATACAAAGGGAGAGCGCTGTAAAAATTTGCTTTTTTATAATAATATTTGATAGGACTTTCCCTATTTTCTGTAATGGTACTAGAAAATTGACTTACATAGCTTAGTGTTAATTGCAGTTTACATTGCTTGCCTTGCCATCATCATAGTCCCCTTATCTTCTACTCAAGCTATCCTATCAATCTTAATGAAAATTATGGTTTTATCACAGTTCGACACCATGGTAATTGGGGGTAGCTGCATAGAGTTTAGGGTTGGGTTATGACTTTATTGGTAGTGTGGCGAGAGCTGTTGAGAGAACAGCAGGGCTCAGGTACTGAAGGGGGTGTGACCAAATCTAGGAAGCATAGCCACACCCCCTGTTAAAAAAATATATGCAAAATACAGCACAGCATGCTGCAAAGGGAGACAGCTTGATTGGCCCCCCTAATAGACCAGGGAAATTAGTATCCCACCCACTCTCCTTCGGCACCCGTGGGTGTGGCCAGGTCCTGAAATTAGTGAATATGTGACATGTAGCAGGCAAAGTTTGCTCATAACCTACAGAGGGGATTACAGAATGTTTAGCATATAAACAACATTCTTCAGTTCTAGACAAGGTTAAGCACAGGACATATTCAAGATATTATCATCCTATGTGAAACTACAGACTGGTATGGGTGTGCACAGGACATTTCCATTTCCAAAAGAAAGAGGAGATAGTTGACGTCACAAATGCTTCTTTCCATATTGAGAAGTATCATTATGTTGCAGATTGGATCAGGATTCTCTTAAACATTGTGTCATGTCTGCTTTACTTAAGGGTATCAAGAGCTGCACTGTCTGCATGCAGTGCAGCCAAGTATGGAGGTGTGTGAAGTTAAGTTGAGCCCACCACTGTTATACACAGGGAGGTGAGTATCAGTAGGGATAGATAATATAAACTGGGGGTGTTGCATAATGTGAACTGGAGGCACAGTGTAGCATAACATAAACTAGGGGCACTGCAGTGTGACATAATGTGAACTGGTTGCACTATGTGGCATTATGAGAACTGGGGGCACCACATTGTGAGCTGTAGCATGATGTAAAGTGGGAGCACTACAGTGTGGCATAATATGAACTACAGTGTGCCATAAAGTGAAGTGGAAAACAAAAAAAAAAAAAAAATATTGTGGGCACTAATTATCAAAAAATAATACAAAAAAATTTACTGACTAAACATATATAACAGAATCAAAAATACCTGTAGGATCAAAACTGTAATTTGTGTATAACCCAAATCACAAAACATATTATGCACAAAAATAATTACAAAGGACCTGCGCTAAATAATAAATGGTAATAGTATATAGTATAGCAGAAATAAAATACTCATGACACACTCAATAATAATACAGAATTTATATATAGGAATACACATTTGGACCATAAAAGATACATATTAAAATAACAACTATAAAGATAAATACAATTGACTGTTGAACCATGCTCTCTAAATAAGGTGCTGCTGGTTATATATATGGAGCTTGATAAATACAATGTGTTGTGAAAATCCAAATGAGGAACAAATAAATACAGTAACAGCTCTAAAATTCTGACTTACATAATGTGGAACAGATTAGCTCAGTACACCCAGCATGATGAAATGAACAACCCTGGAGTCTGGATGGCCTCCCTTAGAACAAACCTGTGGAGCTACGTATTCCACTCAACAGTTTTGAATATTTTATTTATTTGTCCTGTTTGTTAAAATCAGGTAGTAGCAAACAGATAAATTGAAAAAAAAAAACCTAAAGGCAAAGCATGAGAAATCATTAAAGTTACAGAAACAAAATGCCACATGCAAGTAAAGGGTGATATAAACATTCACCGTTAGGAAGGAAATACATGAATAGTTCTCTTTCTTGTAGGGTACAGATAAAATAACACATGACATTGACATACTTGAAATAATAGAAAGAGGAAGTTAAAGAAAGGCAAAACGGAACTAGTAGTATACAATGTGAATTTTCCCCTCAGTCTATTATAGCTGCAGTGTTGATGGCATATGCTGTTCTTAGTTTTTTAATTTTTACTATTTTCATCTACAAATATATGTACATGATGGGATCATTTAGAGTTGGCAGTAAATCTAGCTAAAATGTGCAATTGTGCACCTCAGAATAACTATGTTGCACTGCAGGAGGAGCCACATTTAAAATGTTGGTAGAGGGATGCATCGTAGCTCAATCCTGGATAGTAGACTTGCAGTATTTTAGTGTAAAACAGGAACTACTGTATTTTACTGCATGCAACAAAAAATTACCTGTGCATCCCTTGCTTCATAACATAGTTGCTCACATGCAAATGTGTAACTTTTTCTCTGGATTTGCTCTTAATCACAAATGAGGCTATACATTTAACATCTAAATTATAGTTATATATAGAAAACTGGCAAAGGTAGATGAAAATTAGAAGAGAAGGTAAGTGATGTCTATAAACTAAAGTGGTAACAATAAAGACAATTATTAAATATTTAACAATATTACTTCAATTTAAGCTTTTAATTATTATTGAACATTTTCTTCCACCTGTCAGATTTTTTTTTCATCTTTGTTCGGATGCCCCTAATTTTACATAACAATCAATATTACTTTACTATTATCTATCATTGTTCCTGCTACGGACATGTTGCTTCTGTGTCAGATAAAGAAGACAAAATAAATGGTTAGATAAACTGGAAAAATATTCCAGATCGTAGACATCAGATCTCTGTAATATAAAGAACATAGAAATAGGAGTCTGAGGCAAAAAGTAAAATAGAAACTTCTGAAGGAAAGCAATTTGCTTTAAAAAGCACATTGGTCCTTCTCAATGGCAGACTGAACTAAAATGTCATACAAGTTACATATGACCTGCAACTTGCAAGAGGGTATTAGCATAAGAGATAGAATTCATTAATGCAGATTGTAATGTAAAGGCTGGCGTTTGGGCATGGTACATATTGCAACTGACCTGGGATTTATAGTTTCTGAGTTAACCCACCAATTTATTTTCAAACACACTGCCGAGCTGGCCATTTGTGGCTTAACCCATGAAATTTAATGATTCTACTTGGGCCCAGTTGCTTTACCAAACCTGGGTGTCTTTTAATAAATTAGGATTATTTCATTGCATGCTTATCAAAGTTTTTCTAAGATGCAGCATACTATTGCAGGAAAGACCTGATTTCAACATGTGTGTGTTCTTTGGAAAGCAGATAGTGTAATTGTAGGATGAGTAAATAACACACTAGTTCTTGCCTATCATTATTTTTTACATTTACTTATATATCACTAGCATATTTTGATGCACTTTACAGTTGAGAATTGGGAACTAATTAAATAGGTAAAGGTAAATTTGTGGAAAGTTTTTTGCCAGTCAGCGATATTAAGGCCAGTGGTAACCCCTTTCTTGAATTGTGACCAAAGTGAAAAAGAACCATATTGCAGGTGTTTTTGTATGCACTCCTTTCTCATTAGTCCTCTATATAATTATCTCCCATAAATTTTCCTTCTTCGGTGTCTCAATCGACACTCTAACAGAAATCTTCACACAAAACATAGGATGATAAATTGCTCCTCAAAGACATGCATAATAATCTTTATTGAAATGTGGAAGGGGGGGAGTGGGGTAATTTGTTATTTACAACTGAGGACAAACCCAGTAATAAAACAAGAATGGGTATTAACAGGTAGACCACAGCACTCCAGCACCAGATAACAGTCTAAAGGAAAATGGGAGTTTCATACACGATGTTAAGTGACCCTTATTGCATTTTAGTGCCACCAGACAACAATGGGAAAAGTGATTATTGGGCCAATGTGATCCAGAGGGTTTTTGACTTTTGAAGGAGAAAAAATGTTCTGTAGGTCTGTGTGAACTGTGTAATGTAGTGGCAATCAGGTAGCATAAGCTAGGGAGGTTTAAAATGTTGGCTCAGAAATTTGGTAAACTTACCTAAAGAGATAAGTTTCCAAGGAATTCTTGATGATTTTGAGGCCGGGGTATATTAAGTGAGGAGGGCCCCATGTGTAGTCTCTTCTCTAGCCAGCAGCATAAGCGAATAGACTCTTAATGCTGTGTCAGAGTCTACTGCGCATGCACAGGTGTCTGGGAAAATGGAGCAGCTGCCATTTTCCTGGTGATTTTTTTTACTGCCCATGTGCAGATCAATGGGAAAATAGCCATCACACCATTTTCCCAGTGATTTGTGCAGTGCTCCCACTGCGGGATTTGGAGAGGTAAGTATTACAGAACATGGGTTCAGAGCATGTGGTATGGGCCCCCCTGGGGTCCCGTTCGGACTACACAGCCTGTATTCATTATTTACAGTATATGCCACTGTTTGGAGGCTAGAGGAAAGTCTTGAATAAGGAACTTTATTCCACAGAGTGAATGCAGCCCAAAAAACTACAATGGTAGCAGGCAATGATTGTGAATGAGAGGCACAGATATTTGACAGAACAGAAGGGTCAAGTTGGGAGATATTTTGAGACAAGGGAAGTGATGTACGTAGGTGCAATTTACCATCAAGAGAGGTATTTTCAGTTTGAGTTAGTATATATTAGTTTAATGTACTTTTCATAATTCTAATACTAACCATTGCCCCATACAGCTGATAAGCTATTGTAACTGCTTATCACAGGGATTGAAAATAATATATTGTTATAATTTATCATTCATTTTTTGCAGGCAACATGTAAATGATAATTTGCTGCAAAATGGTAACTGTAGCAAAATTATATTTTCCTGGTTTGCCAAGGAAAATAAAATATATTATTGAAAGTGAGGAAGCAGGTCCATAACTAGGGGTGGGTTAGCAGTGCTGTGTGGCAGGGCACAGGGCCCTGGGGAAGGCACCTTTGCTGACCCATGGCACCTGCATTTTGGCTTGCAGGGTGCCTGGAGTGGCACCATGCAGCTAGTAGCACTGCAGCCTGTAGAGCCTGTAGCCTGTACAGCCACCCACAACATCATAATGTAGCCCCAAGCAGTGCTCTACTGTTTACTGTCAATGGCCCGTTCCTTTCAGTGTGATGTCACATGTTCAGGGGGCGGGACCAGCCCAGAGTCACACAAAGCCCTGCTCTGGCACTGTGAGCAAGAGCAGTTAAAAGTCTGCTCATGCTCAGAATCTTTTTTTCTCTGTACTTGTCTCCTCATTAATGTAAACAGCACAAAACACATTGAATGTGATAGATAAGGTAAGGAAATGGCTAACATGTTGAAAAAACTCTAAATGGTAGACTACAGTTTTTGACAAAATATTTCAAATAACATGGAAGTCGGAAAGTGGTGGGCACAAGATATTAATGACATTATGCAAACAATGAAAGCAAATGTTTCTATATGATGGGTAGAACTTGAGAAAATGCTTCTTGTGGTGGGCACAAGATATTAATGACATTATGCAAACAATGAAAGCAAATGTTTCTATATGATGGGTAGAACTTGAGAAAATGCTTCTGTAAACTTTAAACACTATTCAAAGTTAATAGTGGAGTTACAATTGTGACATTTCCTGTGGTGACATGGAGTTACAGTAATATAAAACAGAAATAGAAACTATTAGAATAATAAGAGGGTGTACTGTGGGAAAGGAAGAAAGTAATTTTTCAGGGAATATTATAAAATATTTGTAATTGTTTGATGATCAAGTAAGAAGTAGAGTAGATGTCTAGGACATTTATGGCAAAAGTGCAGGTATAAAATGCATACCATAAAAAAAACACATTTATATGAGTTGCACATAGCTTGTGATATGTGCAATTGAGAATAAGCTTGCAAATGCTTCTGCAAGCAGATACGTTTAGAGCGCATGAATATGCCTTAAGTAGAGAAACATGGGAGAATCAATTAAACCACTTAATGATGAATGACAGAGCGAAGTTGTTGTGTATTGATCAGTAGCTGACAGGGTGATCTGCCTCTCATTCACGTTGTGGCTCTGCAACTAGAAATTCTTTGGCATGTATAGGTTTTTTTACTTTGTTCCCAAAGGATTAAAAGCAAGAAGAAAGAAGAGGATCCTCTCTGCATTTAGATGACTAATACATTAGTGAAATAATTTTCTTTTTTTTTTTTTCAATAAAACCAAATAATTAAGACAATTTTTTTGCTGGTGCACTACCGGTTCCACCAGGCCATGGATGCAAGAGAATGCTGATTCTTGTAATTCAACAAGAGACAACATGATCTGGCAGCTATAGGAATTGCTTCTACAAGCCCCAGCATGCCTATGTTGCGGACAGCAATGAAACAACAAAAAAAAAAGCTGAAAGCTATCTTTCATATATTTTTCACCGTAACACTTTCTGTGCCCTATTCCATCTAACTGTTCCAATTTAAGGGCTCTATCCCACTTTCTTAATTGGGGTACATACATTGTTATCTGGCCAGTTTGTGAGGTAATCCCCATTCACCACTGCTTTTCTATGCAGAGCAGTGTTGTTTGAGATTTCAAAATGGATCATATGACACTTGAATGCCCACCCTGCTAAAGAGCAGAAGTAGCAGCATGTTGTCCCACACTAGCTGCTGCAAATGTAGGAGAAATTCAGAACAGGAGTTGGGAAGAACTCTATTGCACAGGTTGTTTTTCAAAGGGGAGTGGCCACATTTTATTGTTGATGGGCCGATTCCCATGGGGTTCTAAGTTCCAGCTTATTGACATTATAACTGCAGCCTACTCTAAATGAGCCTCAATGTGTATTGCTGTCCAGGGTCTACAGTTATTATCAGCATATTTTAGATTAGAAATTACTATGTAGTATGATAAATAAATAAAAAATAATAATAATATATGGTAAACAATAATGCCAAAGGCACATGCAAGGCAATGTTAATATAATAATGATCATGTGACAGTTTGAAAAAATCACCCTATATTTTTATGCGGTTCTTGAACTGTTGATGGAAAACTGCATCTCGGTACCCCAAAAGGGAAGTTCTATTGACACTCATACTCAGAGGGTCTCCACTCCTTGTGTCATGTCAGCCTTTAATGTTGAACAGCCAGTAACTGAATATATCATGGCTTCGAGTGGTCCTCATGTTCCAATTACCAAGACAGAGCAAACTTTTTGCAGCCATAATCAATTGTGTTTATATTGTGCCAGTCCTGAGCACGATTTGCTCTCCTGCCCTCGCCGCAGGCTCAAACTTGACCTAGGAAAATTTCAGTCTGAGTTGCTACACATAAAAAAATGGCATTTGAAAAGATTTGAAGTCTAGCCCAAGGAGTGGTCTCAAGTGCCATAGCCCCAGAAGGGGTCTCGAGTGCCATAGCCCCAGGAGGGGTCTCGAGTGCCATAGCCCCAGGAGGGGTCTCGAGTGCCATAGCCCAGGGGGGGTCTTGACAACCATAGCCCCAGGAGGGGTCTTGTGTGCCATAGCCCTAGGAGGGGTCTTGAGTGCCATACCCCCAGAGGAGGTCTCCAGGGTTTCAGTTCTGGAAAGGGCTTAAAGTATCCTGCCTCACAAAAGGGCTTCAAGTATCTGGCCAGCCGCAGTAGGGACTTCAAGTATCTGGCCAGTCCCAGTGGTGACTCCAGCCATGTCAGAAGTCCAAGAGGTTCGGTCTGTCCAGTCTGGTGTCCCAAGAATGTATGCCGTCAGTCTGGTGGTTCAAGGGTCTGCTGTGACAACCAGTTTCCCAGGAGTGACCACTGTCCATACTGAGGGGACTAGGGTCACCTATTCCCAAGCCAGTGAACCCTCCAGCTGCCACTCAATTCATTTTGATGGGGATAATTCCCTGTGTTTGGCTTTGATACATCAATATAATGAGTTGAATGATGTTTCCCAGCAGGGTATGATATCCTCTATGTTGATAAAGTTCAGAGGAGAGGCTCTGGAGTGGGTGCATTCTCTACATAACTCCAAAACCCTGATATTGTGTAATATATCTGCTTTCTATGAGGCAGTAGTGATGATATTTGCTCCACCCTCTTTTCTAGATAGCCTGAATGGCTTCTCTAATTCAGAGTCTATGAATACCTCTGTACATTTCTCCTATAAAGCGAAAATAAAAAAGAACAAGAGGAGATGAGCATTAAGGCATCTGGAATCCACCTTTTAAAAGGGTGCATAATGTTAGAACTCTGTCTGTTTTTTTGTGTTTCCTGGCAGTATGTTTTCCTGTCACCAGGGGGGATGTAGTTCATACCTACACTCAGAATGCCGGTGCCGGAATCCCGACACCAGTCAGAATCCCTATGCCAGCATCCTGACCACCGGCATCCCGATGGTAAGTATTGGGGTTAGGCACTAGGGGGAGGGTTAGGCTGCAGGGAGTGTTAGGCTTAGGGCTACCATGTGTCTGCATTTCCAAGTTTTGCCGTGTCCATTATAATTGTATTCTCAAGCTTATCTGCACTCCCCTGCCATCTGTTTTTACCCTCAATAAACATCATTCTGTATTCACTATTACAATCTGTGACTTGTGGTTCAACTGTACTCCAGGGGGTTCATATCAACTTAGAAAAAAGGTACCGGTACTCAGTATAGAAGGTAATGTTACTATTCTAAAGTTACAAGTTGATACAAAATTTATACTAGCTTCCATTCTTAATCCAAATCATCAGATGCTTATTGTAGAAGAAAAATTAAATAGGTGCCACTACTGCATGCCATTCAGTATCATCAGAACAAAAGCACCGCCTCTACCTTACTACTTTACTTATAAGTCATTTTGGGATATATTTATTAAAAATTGATAAAAAAATGAATGAGTTCTCCATACATAATAGGCCTCATGAATAGCAACAACTTTGCCATTATTTGCCTTTTGTACAAGTATAACCACAATCCTGTTGTATATTTTGCCATCTCAGTACAACTTTCTCTAATTTTTCTAAGTCAACCGGTGATTTTATTATTCCAGGAAACTAACTTAACAACTAACCATAAATAAAAACACAGACAACTGAAATGTCACAGCCAAATTTATTTATTGAGTTAGAATTTGTAATTAAAAGGACGCAGGGAAAGCAGTGCAAACCTTGGCAACAGCACAAATTGATATTTAAATAAAGGGTGGAGAAAAACCTGCCCAGCTCAAACTGACCCCACGGAAGACTCCTTTTCTGGGGTCCCACTAACTACTGCATCTGTGTCAGACACAGCTTGCCTAGTAGCCATTTGTCCAACTTAATAGAAATGTCATTGGTGGGCAGTGGTGATATGACAGGCTGCCTTACAGCTCCTTGCACTATGTGAGCAGTGGGGGAGCAATGGCCATCATGCACAGATCCCAAAGTGGACACCACATGTTTTGAGACAAGGCCTTCTGCTGACTCTGAATGTGTCCCAATCGCCCGGGGTGCCACCTCCCCTGAGCTATGATTCTAAGCCCAGTGGGGAAGCAGAGGATCCGAGGATCGCAATAGGATCTTGGTAACTATGACAGTGACATGCGCAAGCGGCTTGGGGCCAAGTGCAGCAATGAAAGAGGTTGTGAAGCTTTACCTAGCCATCTTGGAGGGGGACATTCCTATATGGATGGGACAAAGTTACTGTGAGGTCAATGGGGAGAAGCCGACAGGGAGGTGACTGACAGGAATGGAACACCATAGGAGTGGCAGTAAAATTGGACAGAGAGACAACAGAAAGGAAACTAAGAAACAGAAAGCTGTATAGCTGAAAGTATATGAAAAGAAACAGAAAGAATTAGGAATGTACAACAATTACACTTGTTTTACACAATTGGATACTCAGTCAGCTGTTCCTGAGGGATCACAACTGGATAAGAGGAAGATGGCTGTTCTTCCTGCACTTTTATAACCTAACTGGTAGCCCCACCAATTGCCCCAATAGGCTGGTTACACTGTCAATAATACTCTCACATAAACTACAGTACCTTTCCCACCATTCCAATCCCATAACTAAAGGTGCCCACACACATAGCGATCTGCACACGATCCCACGATGTGTGCGATTTCCCCTGAACTCTCCCCAGGCAGCTCCCCGGCAGTCCTACTCACGATTTGGAGTAAAAATTGTCCAATCTGACTTAAGATCTATCGTGCATCCAGTGCATTGTGTCCCAGATTGGCAAATCTGCCCAATAGCACGGCAGATCTGAAGATGCGATGTACGACGAGCGGGGATGCACATTGGCATCGTGATCGTAAGTGGATACTCATGATTTGGCCATATTTTATACGATTTGTCATCACGATTCGTCGAAAACGGCCAAATTGGGTAAAATATCGCATTATGTGTAGGCAGCTTTAAACTCTATTGCATAAAAAAACTGGGTGCTTATATAGCCTCACACCTAATTAAGTATTTGGCTACTGACTCGGGAAGATTTTCAAAAAAACTTTATTATGTATCTCAAAATGGTAAATTGACCTCTAATATTTTTTTAACATAGGAATTTAGCAGTCTGGTTGCTGCCTACACATAGAAATAAGCTTCAGTGTCAAAGGTGTTAAACAGAAAATTCCCTTTGTTTTACAATTTGGTCTTATATATTGTCTTCCTGGAAACCATATTGCTTCAATGAATTACTGAGCCCAGCAAAGATGTGGAATATTTCCAAAGACAAAAAATATATATTTTGAATCTATACTTCACATATAATTATAATGAATGATAGAATAAAAAAGGAAAATCAGTTCAGGGAGAAAAAATATATAAAATAGCAACAACAAAACTCAAGGACATCTTAAAGTTTATTGCTCTTTTAACACTTCCTCAGCACTGACTCAAATGTGACCTTTGTCCATTGAACAATTTCCTTTTCCATGACCTCCCACTATTCACTATGTTTTTGTAAGTGATCAGCTTAATCTTTTGGAGAAAGCAAGCTGGTTTGCATTGTTTTAAGAACTGAAAAAAACATTTTACATTTGTTTGTCTTCAGTGTCCTTTGTGAAGATTTCTCTCGTCTGAGATAGTCTGTTGTACTGTGTGAAAAATCTAATTATCCTGCATACACAAACAGAAATTTAATAGAATAATTTAAGGTGTGGTAATTAGCAGTCCAATAAGTTTTTTTTCAGACTATACAGCAGATCTTGTAAGACTTAAAAATCAAACGGTATATTATTATCCTTTGTGAATTAAAATATTCATGTTTTCTATATTATTTGAATGCAGGTCTGATAGTAAACATGGGACGTAGTATTTCATAGCATAAAAGTAAGGTGTGGAGTAGCGCCCGTGAAATTGTATATTTTGCATCTAGTACCAAGGAGTCTGCTGCACCCTGCAGTACTTCAATTTGCACTGGTCACCAAGAAGGCTCTCTGCAGAAATTTCCCTCAGTTGGAACAGTGCAGCTCAACAGCTATCAACATTTTAAATAATGAATCAATCAAAAGTTTTTAATTCTAATGATTACTGATGTTATAAATGTCAGTTTTCAAGGGTAGCTGGTAAATCCTAAAGGACCACTTAACTTTAAAATGTAAATTTTCAGATATGAAACATTAAAGTAAATATCTTACACATCAATACAACAGTGACATTCAACTGCAGTAGCATAAAAAACTAAAGTTTAATTACCTTCACACTGTATTGAAGACTGCTTAAGCCACCTGCACTTCTTTAGGAAATCTGGTACAGGTCAAAAGGCTGTTATCATAAAGTCATAAAATACACAGCACTATACATCATTCTTTTTTTCAATTATGTTTCTACTTTTTAATTACCTCACTAAAATTCTGAGAATATTTTAGTAACATTTATACAGTTAAGAGTTCATTCTAGTGACCTTTATACAATGTACACTTTTTTTCTAATGACCAATATACAATAAAGAGAAGATCTAAATAAACAATTTACAATAAAGAGAACATACTAGTGTCCTCTATACAATACAACGAGCATTGTGATGACCAATAGTCAAAACGAAGTACTTTCCAACCCTTCCAGGATTTCCATCCCCTGCTACACATCATCAGGTCATCACACAGCATGTGAGTGGTCAGTGATTACATAAATCTCTCCATCAAGGCCCTACCCTCCCTCTTTACAAGGCAGTGAGAAACTGACACACCTTTTATCAGCCTCTCACTGGTGGTCTGTCAATCAAGGTTGCTAATTAATACCAGACAGAGGCCAGGAACCCTGAGCCATACATATCTCCCTTTGACAACTTTCCCAGCCCATTTTGTCTATTTGGCTTTCCTGGCTGCAGCTTTACACAAATTGAATAAACATTAGAAACACTTCCTATTTGATAATAGATAGTAGTAGCCATATTCAAAAACTTGATATTGCACCAGGTGTAGAAAATCTGAAAAAAAGTAAAAGATATTAAGTACAATTTAGCTTAAATTATGAAAAACATATGTGTACCATTTGCTTACCTCCCAGCCATTCTGTAACAGGATGGCAGTGTGTCCTGTGCTGGCCCCCTGAGCACTTGATGTTGTGCAGAGAGGGTGGCGTTGTAAGCACTGGAAAGTACAGCTCTGCCTGTCGTATCCTGAGGATGCTCTGAGTGGCTGCACAGATGGCATGGTACAAGGACCATGATGCAGCGACAGTTCCACCCACAGAGCCCTGTGCTCCGTGTTCGGTGGCACTGCTCGCTTGCTCTAAGTTATGGCCCTTGTCCCAGCACTTTTAATCCCAGAATTTGGAAATGAGTGTGTAGCTATGGCTCAAATTGTGATTTTCAATGTGATGTGCAATAAGCAATAAGAAAAAATGTATCTACAGTATATAAATATGTCTACAAATCTGTATGATTATCTCACTCAGTGGGGGTAATAAAATTGTTGCAAGGGTGGAGATAATTAATGACAGCCCAGTTTTGCAATTCAATTGTTCTGGGTCCTAATTAATTGTCCTCTTCACACCCTCTTAGACCGAGTTAAACCCATGTAAAGTCCTGGTTAGGGTGCCATAACCATGGGTTTCTCGCACATTTTTGCTTGCACCCTCCTGGGAGTGCAAGCAGAAATGCTGGCGCTGGTGGCTATCTCGCTCAGACAGAGCAACAATTTAAAGTGCTCCATCAGGCGCCTTAAAGAAATAGCAATCAGCTAAACAATTGAATTGCCCCCATAGAGCCCACATGACTTGAAACCTCAGAGAAAAGAAAAACAATATAGTGTAGTTTATAAATACATTATTTCATGAATTTTTCTAATAGGGTCATTCCATGTTAAGTGTACCAGGGGTCCTCACCTGACAATCTCTAATAGACTTAAAAGTTTACATGAAGGACGGCATAAGCCTAAATTTGGGAAAATGTATCCCAAAAGATGCAGCATAATTGACATGCTGCTGGTGTTTGGGGGTAACAACAGGGAGCGTTACAGAAAACAAAGAATGTCAGACCCATTTTTTGGGCGTGCCAACGCTAGTGGCTGCATCCTTGGACGCAGCTTCATTTTTCCCGGTAGCATGATTTTGTCAGACTATCTGAGTAGACTATGGGTTACTCAGATTTTTGATGTTCACGCAGTTGATTCAATGCTGCGTCTTTAGACAGCAGTGGATCAGAGAAGCGTGCAGTGGGCATCTCCTTATTTAAGATGTGTCGCAATTCTTGGGTAGATAATGGATGCAACCTGTATTTTGAGGATTGGCGAGACCTATTTCTGAGGCGCGGAGTCAAATGTGTCGGCGGTGTTCACCAGGGACCCTCGCAAGAAGGTATGGACTTGGCTGCGTCCAACACACAGATTGCGGCTCTCAGAATAGTTTCCCCTATACAGGTGCTGGTGAACTCAGGATGGAGCGGAGTCAACAGGCTGGGTCAGAACCAAACGGGCAAGACAGTACCAGGGAGCAGACGTATGCAGGTCACGGAGGATAGCCAAGGTCAGAACCAGATTCCAAACAAAGTACCAGGGACTAGACGGAGACAGATCAGGAACAAAGCCAAGGTCAGGAACAGATAGCAAGGATACACAGAAATGATGGAGTAAGGTAAATGGAGCCTATACCCTGGCACATATCTGTTGCCAGAGACTCCCTCTTATAGGGAGGAGTTCAACAGTTGCGTGTCTGTCCCTTTAATTCCCATGCAGGCCGGCACGCACACCCCTATGGGAGCCGCGGCCACCTGCACTACAATCGCGCAGTGAGGGAGCCCAGGAGCAGAGACTTCAGCAGCAGGCGCCAGGGATGCCCCACCTGCTGCCGGCCGAGATTCCAGTGCCGGCGGACCCGGTAAGCAATAGCCGGTGTCTGGCACACTGTGACAAGCCTCCTGAGGCTTTTGCATATTTTAGCACAGCCATTATGTACAAATATGCTGTGGCTGTGCCAGTACAGTAAATCTGTGGATCAGGCCCAAAGTCCAATACATTACTATGTTCTCAGGGAAATTCTGCTGCTATATATATTGAAAACATATAGGGGTTATGCAATAGAACTTTATTGGACTTTATGTGAACCACTTCTTGACCTCAATATATCACATACAGTTAGCTTTATGTTTGATTTGTTCTTTCCTGTTACTGTTTTTTCCCTAAGTATACAAGATCTTGGAACCAATTCAGAGTAACGTAAAGGACAACCAAACTCACACTTAAGGGGCGTATCCACTACCAGATCTGAAAACGACTGCACGATTACGACATTGTAATGGTGCAGTCGTTTGTCAGTTGTGTGATGAACCTGCACTGAACGAGCAGACGTTCAGTGCAGGGTCATCAATCATCTGGAAACATGCTGAACCTGACGATATCGTCAGGTTGACCAGCATGTTGGAGAGATCATAGATGTCTAAAAGACCAGTGGGCACGCGCATCGCTGGTCATTTTAGACACTTTTGCAAACGATTTGCAAATTATTTGCAAACGATTGAACGATCAAATGATCGTGAACGTTTAGTCGTTCCACTTAATCGTGTATTGGATACCCCCTTTACAGATATGTTTAAGATTATTTTTTATTTGGTACACAGTTCCACATATAAAATTTCAGGTTTTCTGAACTAGTTATAAGATTTCAAATTTATAACCAAACACAAAGAAAAAAGTGGTGCATCTGCCATATGTTACATGCTGTCAGTTTGGGCCACATTAACAATAAGTCTGGAAGTAAAAACTAACACTTCATACTCAATTGTACTTATGTAACTAGAAACTTTATTATTAGAGATGTGTGCAGACCCCTGTATTTTAATTTTGGTTTAGGTTCTAAAACATCATCGTGTTTTTGATTTGGCAAAACCAACCTCAAGTGTTTTGGTTAGCTTTGGTTTGGATTTCTTTAAAAATTTATAAAAACAGCTAAAATCGTGTAACTTGGACCTACCTTTGTTCCTATAGTATTATTAACATCAATAGCATTCATTTCCAGTCATTTCTAGCAAATTTTTACTACCTCACAGCCAGGGGCAGAAGTATGGGAAACAATGGAGGCGCCTTCCGCCGGGCGCCAGCACTGAAGGGGCACCTCCTCCATCACCCATAATATATTCACCCCACTTAGGGCTGTAAATATAGGGGATAGGGGGGCACTAAAGGATAAATTGCCTCCAGGCAGCTGGGATGAACTTACGCCACTGCTCACAGCATCTGAAATCACAAGGTAGGGACTTAAATTCAATCCAAAATACACAAGATCTGTCTTTTAGAACTTGTCGAAAAGACCTGAGTCGGGGAACGGTTCTACTTGTTACCCCAAAGTGATCCAAGCTGGGACTCGGGGCCTGATTCAGACCCGCTCGCCAGCGCTGAGCGCTCGCAAGTGAGTAAATGTTGCCCAAGTGCGCATGCGCACAACGGAGGCGGCTCTGTCGTGCGCATGCACGAGACCCGAATAATGACAGCCAAGCCGTCGTTATGGGTCTCGCACCAAGGGGGGCGTGCTGTCGATGGTAATTGACAGTACTCCCCTTTGGTGGGCGTGCCGGGGGCGTGGCTGCCCAGACGGAGGCGTTCCCATGGGAACGCCTACCGTCTGGGGCCGGCCCCACTGACATCACTAGTGATGTCAGTGGGAGTGCTTTTGGCTCTGATAGAGCCAAAAGCACTCCAGGGCTTGCGGCAGCGAGACCCTACCACAAGGGTCTCATCGCAAGCCCGATGGTCGCGATGGTCTTGACCATTGCGACCATCATTTTGGACGCTCGCTATAGCTGTGGGTGGTCACCCACAGCTATGCGAGCGGCTAGGAGGCCGCTCAAAAAAGTAAGAGGGCCGGCCCTGATTCAGAGCGAGCGCTCTGACAGAGCGTCAGGCTCTAAATCAGGGCCAGGGTTCGACTTTCCATATTCATCAATACCTGCAGAATTTAATGACCATCACCCACATTTATTATTTAAATAAACCATTTTTCCCACATAATACCATATTTAAAAAAAAAATCTAAATATTATTTACATTTTTGTTTATTTATATTTTTTGTCTGAATCTGCATCTGCAAGTCGAGACTCATCAGATATGCTCAGAACGGTCCCCGACTGGCTGACTATGTGGTAAAACTTTACTTCTATTGGCCAGGATCTCTGGGAAAGTGAGCATCGCAATTTGCTTTTTTAAAATAGCTCAGGGAAAAAAAAGAGTGTATTTAGTGCTATTTATAACTAACTCAACAGTTTTGTATATTGTGTTGGTTCAATAAATCATCAGCCATAACAGAATGTCCTCTTTGCAGAGATTATAAAGCTCTATACAATCATGTTTAATTTATAGACTTCAGGAAATTTCTTCTAATTTGACACATTTGATCCTATTGCTGCAGCCATGTGCCATGTTTCGAATTCAATGATGACCTGCGACTGAAACTTTAGGGATTCATTTGCAATATGAAAGGAAATGGCATATTACCATTTCAGTTATCAACAAAGCTTCTAAATGCTCCTTCCATATTGAGGACTTGTGTAAAATGCTTTATACAGTGGTACTGCTTCAATGAAATAGATAATTTAATATTGACATTCCTTCCACCCACCATTCCGTTCTCCACTAATTACTTATGTACTGTATTGTAACACGTAATGATTCCAGGTTTCATTTGGTTTTTTGCTATTTTATTGAAAAAACAAAAACAAAACCAAAAGCCTATGCTTTAGCGTTTTTTAATTCTAGTAGTTAGTGAAACTTGATAAGTTTTAGCCAATGGGCTTATCGGGGATGTATATTATGGAATGTTTTGTCTACATAAGTGTGGAGTAGTGAATTTACTTGATTTTTCCTATTTTCAATATCAGTGAGTTTAAATAAAGTTGTGTTTTGTGTTTAGTGCAGCTTTATAACTTATTTACAAATGTGCAAAAATAGATTTTTTTCTGCATCACAATGATTAGTGAATAATTGAATTTGGAGCTTATTAAGTAGCACCAATGAGTGTGAAACAAAACTAAGTTTTACTCTTCTATGATGTCAGTTCCACCTCAACCTTTTGCAATTAGTATCTAACAAACAAACCAAATAAAATAATATTGTTCAAATATTGTTCATATAATTTTGACAGAAAGCGAATCCTAGATTTTAATTCCAAACTCAGGAGTCCAAGAACATGCTCATACCTTCACTACATGTTTTGATTTTTAATGATACTAAATTTTAATGGTACTAAAACAAGAATTTAGTTGTATTGCTATTTTTAGCCTTATTTTACTCATCTTGTTCATCTAAGCTTTGTAAGTAAAGCTGGGCATCCACTATACAATTTTCTGTCAGATATCTGTCCAATCTGGCTGGTTGGAATGAAAACCTGGTAATGTAAGTGGATATAAATCCTTGGTGTAAGAATATTTATTTTAAGGGTCATTCATTTTCTTTTTAATATTTGAAATACATTGTTTTTGCTAAGACAGTAGTTGAAATGTATTGAAAATTGAAAGTTAGTATTAAAATCTGGTCACTCTGGGTCTGATTCAGTGGTGGTAGCACTGCCAATGTCACATCGGGCATGCGTCCCAATTGTATCCAGACAGAGTTGCAGTTGCGATTCCAAATGCATGAACGCACACACACAGAAATGTATACAAAATTTAGTGTGTGTTCCTGGAGGTGAGAGGGAGGTGAAGCACAGAGATGTTTAGGGGTGCACAGAGGTTGGGCAGGTACTGATTACCCGTGGCCAGGTTGTTAGAGGGGTCCAGATCAGTGGCTGACTGGGACTGACTGACTTCAACTCCGTACTAAACTACCCTTCTTTAAACAGGGCCGTAACAAGGGGTGTGAAAGTAGTGCTGCAGCCCTGGCTGAGGATTGTGAAACCTGTGCTGCTGCAAGTTTGTGGGAAGGGGTGGGCCTGTTCTTTACCTGACACCACCCCATCACACTGTTCTACCTTACACTGTGCCTAGAATTAAATACTTGGTGGCCTATTCATCAACACTAAATTAACGTTTTTAAGGACATTTTCCTTAAATAACGTTATTTTAGTATTCATGAAGCCACTTAGCACAGGAGATATCACTGATATCTCCTTGCTAAGTCCCCCTGCGTTAATTTCCACACTCCCCATACATTAGTATGGAGATGTAGAAATTATGGTATTCATCAAATTCTGAAAATTATGAATTTTTGGAATTTGATGTAGGGTCTCGTGGCCGCAAGCCCTGGAGTGATTTTGGCTCTATCAGAGCCAAAATCACTCCCACCTACATCACTAGTGATGTCAGTGGGGCCGGACCCAGACGGTAGGCGTTCCCATGGGAACGCCTCCGTCTGGCAGCCATGCCCCCGGCACGCCCACCAAAGGGGGTGTGCTGTCAGTCACCATCGACAGCACACCCCCTTTGGTGCGAGACCCGGAGCGACAGCTCCCTCCTTCGTGCACATGCGCATTGGGGTAACATCGACCCGCTTGTGAGCATCCTGCGCTCGGGAGCGTGTCTGAATGAGACCCACTGTGTTCTCCCAGCAGAACACAATAAAGATTAGAAAAAAAAAAAAACTTTTTTTTAATTTTTACTAATCTGTACTGTGGTCTGCTGGGAGACCATGTGACAGACCAGCAGGACGGAGCCAGAGGCTGCTGCACGGACAGGTAAGTGCTGAAGGGGGGGGAGGTGAGTGGGGGGGGGGCAGGTGAGCAGAGGGGGGGGCACAAACTTACCGCATGTGTAGGCAGTGCTGCGCATGCACTGGGTTAACAAATTTAACAGCGCATGTGCAGCACTGTTTCCAGCTGCGGTAAATTAGTGTAGACAGGGATAACTATCTATTTCCTGAAAAGCTGTCATCGCAAAAATGACAGCTTTACGGAATAGATAGTTATAGGGAGGAGGAATGATGAATTCCTCTGGTAATTAGGTAGAATTCCATGCGAGTTCTAAACCTAATTACCTCCAGGGAAAGTTTAGTAATGATGAACAGGCCCCATAGTTCATAAGGATGTGCCTGACCGTCACTTTCATGCTCCTAAGCAACTCCTTGTGCTTTGTATATTACCTCACATGCATCGGGGTAGGGGGCAGGGAGTCCTGAACCTGGGCACACAGTCACCCTGCTATGGCACTGGCCTTATTAGAGCACATTTACATATACTGTCCTCAATGTGAAATCTCAGTTTAGCAACTCACTATCCATAACACATATATCTTTGAACAGAACCACCCATTATTCTCAACAAAACATATTATCTCCCTATAACACACCTTATTGTTGTACAAATACTGGCTGTTAACATAAAAGTGTTTGTGTGTGTAACAAGCCACCACCGAAAAGAAACCGGGACACCGCATCTTACAGCCGCAGGGCTTAACGGGGACAACAGGCTGGGATGGAGCCTGTGGTTGCCAGGAGACCAGGATGCTGGACGGCCGTGGAGGGTTTAGGTTATGCCTAGTGTGTAAGACCCTGGTCCATACTTACCGACATTTCAACAGCCCCCTCCAGGAGGGTGCAGCAGGAAGGGTGGGGGCAGTTTCAGTAGGCAGAGCGGGGGTGCTCTATAGCCACTTTATAATGCCGATATTACCACAGGGGACGGGGCTACAATGACGCGATTCAGTGCGAGTCACGTCATCACACCCCCGGCCCGCCCACTACTGTGGCAGATGTGGGGTAACCACAGGGGGCTGGCCTGCATTCCAGGGGTTTACCTACTCTTATGGGGTGCCAGGAACTGCACCCGATTTTCAGGAGGCTCCCGGCAGTCCCAGGAGAGTAGGCAAGTATGCCCTGGTCCTGTTCGTGCTTGTGAAGAATCTCTGCCTGCCAGAATCTCTGCCTAGACCCTTTGAACCTTTTCTAGTCCTAATCACCATTGCAGTTGCTGCCTGCTACACAGTACCTTTGGAGCAGCATCAGCAGCCTGCAACCCCGCTGCTCATATCACCTCAGCTGCGGAGTCATACGCCTGTGGCCCTGCCACTCATATTTCCTCAGTGCAGCGACATCAGCCTGCGGCTCAGCCGCCCATACCACCTCAGTGCTGCAACATCTACCCGCGGCCTCACCACTTATTCCATCTCGGAGCAGCAATATCAGCCTGCGGCCCAGCTGCTCATACCACCTCAGTGCTCTGGCATCTACCCATGGCCCTGCCCAGGGCCGGACTGGTCATCGGGCACTTCTGGCAAATGCCAGAAGGGCCGATGGCCAAATGGGCCACTTTGGCTGAGCACAGGCTCACCCGGCAGCACAACCTCCCGGGCGGCGCCTTGCTCAGTAAACAGATTGCACGAATGCGCGGCCGCTTGATGACGCTGTGAGGTCATCACGCTGCGTCATGACGCGGCCGCGCGGCCCTGAAATCTTCTTACTGAGCAAGGCGAGTACCTTGCCTTGCCGCGACCAGCGCAGCCGCACTGAAGAGTCCGGACGCCGGCTGAGACTGGCCTCTGCATCTTGCTGTTGGCTGCACTTGTCAGTCTGTCCTCTCTCTGGACGGTGGTACATAATGGACAACAGGAAAAAGGATACACTGGAAGCGACTCAAACCTGCACGGTGAAGCATAGGCGCAACATATATACAAGCACATTTGTGAGGTGACCAAATTGCAGCAGTGGCAGTGCACTGTCACATCTAACCTGCATGGCGCGCACCCCAGCTCCCACTGTGTGCACCGTGCACGTTACTTGTGACATGCACATGTGAGAGGAGGACCAGGAATAGGGGTGATAAGTGTAACAGGGTTGGAAGGAAGCAGGTACAGGAGTACAATAGTCTAAGGGCCTCCTTAGACTATTTGAGGGGGCGGCTGAGGTGTCCCATTTATATACTAGTAGTGTATAAGACCCAATAAGGGGCGACATGGACCAAGCAGAAGGTAATGGATGAAGATGTACAGATGGACAGGATGGAGCGGTGGTCAGGAAAGCCAGAGGATGGAAGGCTCTGCTTGTGAGCACTTACAATCTAAAGGCCAGGTGCTCTCTCTTTCCCAGGCTCCCCTCTTTCTCCTATGTATGTCCCTCTCCCCCTCTCCTATCTCTGACTCCCTCTCTCCCTCCCCCTCTCCTGTCTCTGTACCCCTCTCCTATCTGTCTCCCCCTCCCCCTCACTCTCCCCCTCTAGTATCTCTGTCTCCCTCTCCCCTTTCATCTCCCCCTTCCTTCTCCATCTCCCTTTTCCCTCTCCGCCTCTCCAGCCTTCAGTCTCTGTCTCCCCCTCTCCCGTCTCCCCCTTCCTCCCCCCCTTCCTCTCCCCCCCTCTCCCATCTCTGTCTCCCCCTTTCCCTCTGTCCCTCTTCCCCTCTCCCGTCTGTCTCCCTCTCCATCTCTCCTGTCTCCCCCTCTCCCATCCCCCTCTCCCCCTCCATCTCTCCCATCTCCCCCTCTCCTATGTCTCCCCCTATTCCTCCTCTCCCCCAGCTTCCCCTTTCTTCTATGTCTCTCTCATCTCGCCCTATTCCTCTTCTCTCTCCCAGCTTCCCCTTTCTTCTATGTCTCTCTTATCTCCCCCTATTCCTCTTATCTATCTCGTCTTTCCCTATTCCTTCCTACTCTCACCCAACTCCCTTCTCCTATGTCTTTCCCGGCCTCCCCAATTCCTTCTCTCTCTCTCCCAGCTTCCCTTATTCCTTCTCTCTCCCAGCTCACCCTATTTCTCCTATGTCTCTCTAGTTTCCCCAGTTCCTCCTCCCTTTCTCTCGACTCAGCCTGTTCCTTCACTCTCTCGCGGCTCTCCATATTTCTTCTCTATCTTCCTACTCCCCATATTTCTCCTATGTCTCTCCTGGCTCCCCATATTCTCTCTCTCTACCCCAGTTCCTCCTATTCCTCCTCTCTCTTTCCTGGCTTTCCCTAATTCTCCTATGTTGGGTCCCCTATTTCCTTCTCTCTCCCCAGCTGCCCAAATTCCTCCTCTCTTTTCCTCCTGGCTCCCCCCTTTCCTCCTCTCTTTTTCTCCTGGCTCCCCCCTTTCCTCCTCTCTTTTTCTCCTAGCTCCCCCCTTTCCTCCTCTCTTTTTCTCCTGGCTCCCCCCTTTCCTCCTCTCTTTTTCTCCTGGCTCCCCCCTTTCCTCCTCTCTTTTTCCTGTCTCTCTATTCCTTTTAGTATGTTGCTATTTCAAACCTGCAGATCCATGTAGTATTAATATTGTATACAATATATTGTTTATTATTCTTCTATTTTATAATATGTGCAAATATTCATAAATGTGTATGTGAATAAGGGACACTATTGTGTGACATAACGTGAAAAAGGGACACTACTGTGTGATGTAACGTGACTATGGGGCACTACCGTGTGGCGTAATGTGAAAAAGGGACACTACTGTGTGACGTAAAGTGAAATATTAGGTGGCTACGCCCCTTCCCAGCAAAACTACGCTTGAAATTTTTTGGGGCGTGCCTTCGGCATGCGCTCTCCCTGCTTCCCCTATAGTTGGCGGCACAAATGCTCTTTTGTTAAAATGTGTACTTGTGGCTCTGCTTTGGTGTGCACAGAGGTGTCCTCTGCATTCAGCACCCCTGCCCTAAAAAAGTCCTAAAGTGAACACTATCTAATCTTCTACAACTGCTAAACTATCGCTTGGGAAAATGCTTTCCTCTTTACTTGTGTATGACCTACACCAGTGAAGTGCCAGCTTTATCTATAGACATCTGTCCAATCTGTCTGGTGGGAAAGAAAATCTGGTCCATTTTCCAGCATCTGGGAGCAAATTTCTATTGTTATTTGCTCCCACACATTCCCAGATTTTCTGTCCCACCACACGAATTGGACAGATATATCTATAGGTGTCTGTACAACTTAACAGAACCAACACAATACCAAATGTTTGACTCCCATGCAGGATGTGCTCTGTTGTATGTATTTTAATAGATAATGATGTGTACTTGTCTGTTGTTCTAATATTAATTACATTTGTAAGAGCATAGACTAAAGTGGGAGGGGTCAGGAATAGTTAGGGGAGGAGTCTATGCCAGGAGACAGATGCTGACGTGAGGTGGGCCTGTGTGCTCTTTAAATGCCAGGGCCTATTTTTAGTCCCAGTCCTGCCCTGGCCCTGCCATTCAGATTCCTTCAGCATAGCAATCCAGCCTGGTACCCAACCACTTTGCTCGCACCCAATTAGTGGCTTAGTCTTTCTTGTTTATATCTGAATTCACTATCCTGTCCATACCCTAGTTGCACACATCTCCAGCGATAAATTACTGTGTAAGCCTCTACTGTTCCGAGCATAAGTGCCTGGTGAGCGCATTCAGCTCTAAGTGAACAACGGAGGGCAGTTATTGGCATGAAGACTTCGCCAGTGTAACTCTAGAGGACTTATGCCATAGTAGTTCAGGTCATCATAACAGTGTGATGTAACAAATGGGTTTTGCAAGACTTTTACAACATGCCATTGATCAAAAAATAACTTGTAATCACTACTAAATTTGCATTTAGAAATGTTGCTGTTGTCCAAAGATCATAAAAGGTTGGAAAAGCTGCCAATTTTCTTATCAGGAATATGAAAAAATAGCTTTAGTACAAAGACAATTTTTAAGGTAAAACTCAGAATTTTGGGCCTGATTCATTACGGATCGCATTTGCAACAGCGTACGCAGATCAGCCGATGGTGCGTACTGTGCATGCATATGCATCGCAGTGCGCGTGCTGCGTGAGTTAGCATTGTGATCGCTCTGCGATTACACATGCAGAAAGAAAGCCACCGCAGAGTGAGTGACGGGACGTCAGCGTTCGGGGGTGTTGACATGGGAGTGGTTGGAGAAACGCAGGTGTACGAGTCCGTTTGAATGCTGTTACTTGGACGTGCATAAATTAGCCACTGCGACGGCAAATGCAGCTTGTGTACTCACTGCATGCGACAAGTGTTGTAATTTCTGGGACAGGTCAGGGCTGCTGTAATTATGCATAAGGGGCCGATATTACTCGATTATACCGATGTATACATAGCTCTGCGAAGTCTTACAGATGTGAGATAGCAGTAGTGGGCGTCTCTATGCTATCTTTGCGATTGCAATCATTAGCATATTTTCACAGCAGATCTGCGTGCGTTATTCGCAGCTGTGATCACAATAGTGACCCATAGTGAAATAAGCCCTTAGACAAGACAGATTTGCAGCCTTCTGCCCCATTGCCCCACACATGGACAGGTCTTTCCCACAGAAAGTTGGAAGGTATGCCCCCTTCACTGCTGCTCTCTGTGAATATGTTTAGAACGCTGCAATGAGGAAACACATGGGCATATCTATATTGGTGCAGCAAAAAACCTAACTCTCAGACACCACAGAAATCACTGGGAAAATGGCACCACTACCATTATCCCTTAGATCTGCACATGCGCAGTAGACTCTGGCATAATATGAGAGTCTGCTCATCATATGTTCCAGGCTAGGAGGGGGTGGGGGCTGCACCAAAACTGCATAATGGCCTCTTCTCGTTTCACCAGGCCGTAGTAAGCTTTGCTGGGCCCGTAGGGTAGATATGCTCCGGGCGCTATGGCTCCACGCTACACCTCTGATTACAAAGCATTATGATACAACTGGTATGCCCTTGATGAACATTTTGACAATTTAGGCACTCTTCCCTGACCTACTTTCTCCAACATGTGGATTCCAGGCTTGCAAATCATAGCCAACCACCATCGGGTTGGCAACTCGAAAGCAATGCCTCTTTCCTCTGCTTTCCATGACAACTGCCAGCAGCCGCTCATTGGCATTATCATTTGCATCTAAAGAGGCTCAGCTTGCAGTACCCCCTGAAAACGGGCCATTTTGCTTCAGAGTCCATGGGCAAATATATCACCACACTTACAAATTGCTGAAATGTTTCAATAAAAAAAATGCCAAAACCTTAAATGCCTCTGGCTTAGCTGGTGAGAGGGGATCATGTAACCTGTACATATGAAAGCAGAGAAAAGAGGCATTGCTTCCGAGGGGCCAACCCAGTGCTGATTGATTGTGATTTGCAATCCTGGAATCCACGTGTTGTGGAAAGTTTCCCCTACCCTGACAGTTTCTTACACAACTACTCCCAACAGTAATAATAAGGCCAGGTGACAGGGAGGTCAGCAATGTGTCACATGACATCAGTCAGCTCAGTGGCGCCCCCACCAGGCACAAGGCTGTTTAACACGTGTGCGCTCAGTACACACTACATTTTGCCTCACCATCTCCCAGCCTCCCGCGAATTAGCGGCCGGTAGTTTTCTTCATATTTTGAGGTTAGCTATACTAAAGCATTTATTATGGTTTTTGGGAATTATTTTTTAATCAAATTTTATACAGTTTTATTCCAAATTCTGTAATTTATTGATGATTGAAATTTGTCGCCAAAGAATCAAATGAATATCTTAATTAGTCTTTGAGATATTCAAATTCAAAGAGCGTTCCGGACAAAGGGACTGAGCAAATTATATACTATATGTAAAGGTATGTGAAAGAGAAATTGGGAGGAGAGACGTTGAGGGGGCAAGATAGAAAGACACTGAGGTTTGCAGGAGAGAAACATGGTGAGGGGATAGGAGAAAAAAAGGGCTGAGAAAGTGGCTTGTGTAGGAGAGAAAGAGACAGAATGGGCAGGTGAGATTGAGGGGGTAGTCAGATGTGCAGACACAGGGAAAGGGAGACACAGGAGACCCACTTACTTGCAGGTGCATACAGTGGCATAAGTTCATCCCAGACGCCCGGAGGCAAGTAATAATTTGGTGCCCCTCCCCCCATCACAGCCGCTGACACTGTACTGTAGCAATTTGCATGCAGACAGGCTATAGATAGACGAAGGCAGCATCTGATGGTGTGACATGGAGCTCTCCACTAGTATATGGTGGCTTCTCAGGTGCCGGGAAGGGGTGTCATATATTGTGCGGCCGTGACGGTACACTCTGGGTGCATAGTTACAGCCCTAAGTGCGGAGAATATGTTGTGGACAACGGAGGAGGTGCCCCTTCAGAGATGGAGCCCGGCGGCAGGTGTCTCCATTGTCTCCCATAGTTCTGCCGCTGGCTGCCTATGCTTCATTCAGATCTAATTCAGTCGCAGTGTAAATACTTGAATGCAGTTTTACTGTACACCTCCAATGCTCATCTGCACCTTCCACCTCTCCAATTATATAGAGTCACAACTGAAAGATGTGATCAGATCGGCATATTGACTTACGTGTATGTATTTTTGTGTTGTGCATGCACAGGTGGCTGAATCAGCATTGCACGTATGTGCAATGCTAAATGCAGATTCCCGATTATTAGGAATCTTCGCGTGTGAATGACCCATTCTGCAAAGACAGAATTGCAAAGCTGCTTGCATGCAGGTTTGCAATTCTGTCCTAAGCTGAATTACCACCACTATATGGAAATCCGTATTTTATGCAAATAAAACAGTTATACAGTACCTCCAACTCTGCATGAGGCTCTAAAACTCCCAAAAATGTTAAAATATGTAACTATTCATATATTTAGAATGTAAGCTCTCACGAGCAGGGACCTCTTACCTCATGTGCTTCTCTTTACATTTTCTTCTACTCTTTACCTCCCATAAGGACACCTAACACGTGACTGCCAACTCCCGGCTGCTTATTTTGAGTTCTTTATTCGCTATTGCAGCAATGTATATAAATCGTGTCCTTGTTCTGCACTGTAATGTACTGTAAGTTACTTGTTTCTTGTTCACCTATTAGTTTTATGTACTATGTAAGGCGCTGCGGAACACTTGTGGCGCCATATAAATAAAGGATAATAATAATAATATATATTAAAATATGAACTGGTAATTCATGCATTTAGGACAATTTTTTCTTAATTTATTAAGTGGAGACTGACATGATGCGCTCTTTAAAAAGTATGCTACAAATACTAAATGAACACTGAAGCACTTTTCACTTGCTATAGTTTATTTATGAAAATGTAAAATTTAAAAATTTAAAAAGCATAGATCTTTTTTCTTTGTGCCATGTGAATCTATGGCTGCTAAGCACATTCATAACTGCATACCCATATGCAAGTAAATGAGCCTTTCTTAAAAGGTTTTGAAAACTGGACATTTGTCAGGATAAGTGAAGCATTACCAAAAAATATATTCAGGTGCAAAATATGTATTTTTTTAATATATATATATATAGAGAGAGAGAGAGAGAGAGAGAGAGAGAGAGAGAGAGACAGAGAGAGAGAGAGATAGAGAGAAAGATAGAGAAATACAGTGTATGTATATATCTATATATGTGTATATATATATATATATATATATATATATATATATATATACTAGGGGTGTGCACCGGCCACTTTTCGTGTTTTGTGTTTTGGTTTTGGATCTGGATCTTTCTTCGTGTTTTGGATCTGGATTGGTTTTGCCAAAACCACCCTTCCGTGTTTTGGGTTCTGGGTTTTGTGTTTTGGATCTGTATTTTTTTTTTTAAAAAGCATAAAAACAGCTAAAATCACAGAATTTGTGTGTTTTTCTGCTTCTATGCTATTATTAACCTCAATAACCTTAATTTCCACCCATTTCCAGTCTATTCTGAACACCTCACACCTCACAATAGTGTTTTTATATCCAAAAGGTTGCACCGAGGTAGCTGGATGACTATGCTAAGAGATACGAGTGGGCGGCACAAACACGTGGTCCATCTAGGAGTGACACTGCAGTGGCAGACAGGATGGCAGTTTGAAAAACTAGGCCCCAAACAGTACATAATTCAAAGAAAAAAAAGAGGTGCAAGATGGAATTGTCCTTGGGCCCTCCCACCCACCCTTATGTTGTATAAACAGGACATGCACACTTTAACAAACCAAACATTTCAGTGCCAGGGTCTGCCACACGACTGTGGCTGAAATGATTGGTTCATTTGGGCCCCCACAAAACAAGCTGGCAATTAATCTGTCCCTGCACAAACTGGCTCTACGGAGGCAAGATGTCGTCCTCATCCTCCTCATCCACCGATTCCTCACCCTCTTCAGTGTTGTGTACATCCTCATCCTCACAGAGTATTAATTCGTCCCCGCTGGAATTCACAACCACAGGTCCCTCTGTACGTTCAGGAGGCTGGTCTCCCTGGAAGAGTTGATAATTCATTTTATGAACATCATCTCCACATTTTGTGGAAGTAACCTCCTATGCCTTTCGCTGACAAGGTTCCCGGCTACACTAAACACTCTTTCGGAGTACACACTGGAGGGGGGGCAACTCAGGTAAAATAGAGCCAGTTTGTACAGGGACCTCCAAATTGCTTCTTTTTCCTGCCAGTACAGGTACGGACTGTCTGACATGCCTACTTGGATGTTGTCACCGATGTAATCCTTTAACAGACAGACGCACGCTTGTCGCTGCTGCTTTAAGGATGCAGGTGTGGCTACAGCCCACACATTTCACAAAGACAGAAAAAAAAAGAAGAATATTTTTATTGTTTGTGGAGCGCACTTTGAGGGTTACACCACCCTTTAACAGACAGACGCACGCTTGTCGCTGCTGCTTTGAGGATGCAAGTGTCGCTACAGCCCACACAATTCACAAAGACAGAAAAAAAAAGAAGAATATTTTTATTGTTTGTGGAGCGCACTTTGAGGGTTACACCACCCTTTAACAGACAGACGCACGCTTGTCTCTGCTGCTTTAAGGATGCAGGTGCGGCTACAGCCCACACATTTCACAAAGACAGAAAAAAAAATAAGAATTTTTTTATTGTTTGTGGAGCGCACTATGAGGGTTACACCACCCTTTAACAGACAGACGCACGCTTGTCACTGCTGCTTTGAGGATGCAAGTGTGGCTACAGCCCACACAATTCACAAAGACAGAAAAAAAAAGAAGAATTTTTTTATTGTTTGTGGAGCGCACTTTGAGGGTTACACCACCCTTTAACAGACAGACGCACGCTTGTCGCTGCTGCTTTGAGGATGCAGGTGGAATCTAGATGGGATTTGGAACCGGGGACACACTACCTCCATCAATTGTCTAAATCCCACTGCACTAATGGCGGATACCGGACGCACGTCTAACACCAACATAGCAGTCAAGGCCTCAGTTATACGTTTTGCTTCAGGATGACTGCTGTCGTACTTCATCCTCATCGCTAGGGACTGTTGGAGGGTCAATTGTTTAGTAAAAGTAGTGGTGTTCCTACTTCCTCTCTGGGATGATGAACAACTCCCAGCAGCAGCAACAGCACTAGGAGGAAGTGGTTCTTGATCTTTCCCTATTTTATTTTTATCGGAGAAAGTTTGGTCCTCCATTTATGTTATATTGATATATACGTGCGGCTAAGGCGCACACAAACACAGAAAATATTTTTTTATTTTTGCTGGAGAGTAGTGCACTTTGTGGGTTACACCACCCTTTAAGAAATGAGCCAGCTGGCTCTTTACTTATGGGACACAGGCGCACGCTTGGCGCTGCTCCTTTGTTGATGCACGTGCAGCCACAGTGCACACAATTCACAAACACAGAAAATATTTTTTTATTTGGTTTTGAGTGTACTTTGGGGGTCACAGCACCCTTTAACGGTCAAGCCAGCCGGCCCTTTACTTATGACACAGGCGCACGCTTGGCACTACTTTGTTGATGCACGTGCGGCTACTGCGCACACAATTCACAAACACAGAAAATATTTTTTTATTTGGTTTGGAGTGTACTTTGGGGGTTACAGCACCCTTTAACAGTCAAGCCAGCTGGCCCTTTACTTATGACACAGGCGCACGCTTGGCACTACTTTGTTGATGCACATGCGGCTACTGCGCACACAATTCACAAACAGAAAATATTTTTTTATTTGGTTTGGAGTGTACTTTGGGGGTTACAGCACCCTTTAATGGTCAAGCCAGCCGGCTCTTTACTTATGACACAGGCGCACGCTTGGCACTACTTTGTTGATGCACGTGCGGCTACTGCGCACACAATTCACAAACACAGAAAATATTTTTTTATTTGGTTTGGAGTGTACTTTGGGGGTTACAGCACCCTTTAACGGTCAAGCCAGCCGGCCCTTTACTTATGACACAAGCGCACGCTTGGCACTACTTTGTTGATGCACGTGCGGCTACTGCGCACACAATTCACAAACACAGAAAATATTTTTTTATTTGGTTTGGAGTGTACTTTGGGGGTTACAGCACCCTTTAACGGTCAAGCCAGCCGGCCCTTTACTTATGACACAAGCGCACGCTTGGCACTACTTTGTTGATGCACGTGCGGCTACTGCGCACACAATTCACAAACACAGAAAATATTTTTTTATTTGGTTTGGAGTGTACTTTGGGGGTTACAGCACCCTTTAACGGTCAAGCCAGCCGGCCCTTTACTTATGACACAAGCGCACGCTTGGCACTACTTTGTTGATGCACGTGCGACTACTGCGCACACAATTCACAAACACAGAAAATATTTTTTTATTTGGTTTGGAGTGTACTTTGGGGGTTACAGCACCCTTTAACGGTCAAGCCAGCCGGCCCTTTACTTATGACACAGGCGCACGCTTGGCACTACTTTGTTGATGCACGTGCGGCTACTGCGCACACAATTCACAAACACAGAAAAAAAATATTTTTTTTAGCACTTGGGGGGAGCACCCCTGACGGACCGAGCACCCCCTGGACAACACTACAGCACCCCTTTAGGACTGGGACACTGCACAGGACTTTGGAGTGGACACAGCCCCTATGGACAACTGACTGCACAACACAGTCCAGCCAGCCCCTATGGACTTTGAAGTAGTGGACACAGCCCCTATGGACAACAGCAGCACAGCAAAACACAGCCAGCCCCTATGGACTTTGAAGTAGTGGACACAGCCCCTATGGACAACAGCAGCACAGCGCAGCACAACACTACTCTGCACTACACTACACTACACAGCCCAGCCAGCCCTAACTCCCACCCTCCCTCTTCACTGTCCACAGCCGAGTGAGAAAATGGCGCCGACGCGGGAACCTTATATAGGATCCAAAACCCGCGAGATCCGGAAGGCGGGATGATGACGTTTTGCCTCGATTTCAGATCCGAGTCAGGCGGGAAAAGTCGAGCCTGACTCGGATCGGCCTCGGATCCAGAGGGCTCGGGGGGGTTCGAATTTCAGAAATCCGAACCCGCTCACCCATAATATATACATACTTACACACACACATGTATAACATAGAATAACTCCAATCACCTTATATTCAATTTTTGTAGCTCCCTATAAACAATTCTGTTTTGCTTTATAATGCAGCACTTTGAATGATACATATATTAGCATAAAGGGAGTGAATACACAATAATATTCAATCAATTATAATTATACACACAAGCACATATAATAACATTAAAATCATTAATTCATATATAAGAAATCTTCATGAATTGATAATTGGACATACTCCAACATAAAAGCACACAATGCTATGAACCACTTAATGCCCGATTTAAGACAGAGGGAATCCAAAGAAACTGTATCCTTGTCTGAAGAAGTTATTCAATAAGTTTCCTCATTAATAAATCTTAGCCATCAATAAGGATGTCACCCACTATGAGGTGCCTGTTTGTAGATCCAGTAATGTTAAGCCCAATATTGATATGTAGTTGCACGGGCAAGCTACCAGATCTGGCAACGGGGGTACAAAGGGGACAGTTGTACCAGGCCCCGAGACTCCAAGGGGCCCCAGCCCCTCAGGAATCTTGGGAGTCCAGTTCATGTCACTGGCTCGCTGCTGTAAGCATTAAGCAAGGCACACATCTGGGTCCCTTAGTTGACATAATTACGTCGCACCATTGGACAAGAGAGGAGCTGGGCCCAATCCGCCTGGGAAGAAGAGCAACAGGTAAGTGTTGGCTGGGCTGGGCTAGACAGATACATTGGTCATGCAGTGGGGGGTTGCTAATGAAGGGGGGGGCTGAGAACACTGGGCTGCAGAGACATAGGGGATGGGGAAGAGGGGCTGGGGAATGAGGCAAAGAGACACACAGGAGCTGGGGAATGAGGCTGAGAGTCACATGAGCTGGGGAATGAGGCTGAGAGACACAGGAGCTGGGGAATAAGGATGAGAGACATGGACTGGTGAATGAGGCTGAGAGACACAAGCTGGGGAATGAATCTTAGAAACACAGGGTGGGGAATGAGGCTAAGAGACACAGTATTTGGGAATGAGGCTGAGAGACACAGTGGACTGATAGAGACATGGGGAGAATGATGAAGCTGAGAAATGGGTGGGGGGATAATGATGCTGTGAGACATGGGAGAGGAGTGGATGGCTGGAAATGGAGAGACAGGGTGATGAGTCTGGAGACAGGAATGGAGCAGCACAAGTGAGAATGAGGCTGGAGAGACAAGGGTTGAGGCTGGTGCAACACAGGCGAAGATAAGGCTGGAACAGTTGGGGATGAGGACACAGGGGATGAGCCAATGGCATACCTGCATGTACCTACTGGGAGGGGATAGAGGGCCCTAAAATCATGAGTGTGCCAGGCTAAAAGATTTCTATTGCCGACCCTACAAGCTGCAGATGCAAACTACCCAAGAGGAACAGAGAGGTTGATTTAGAGGAAGTACTGTAGTGGAGGAGGAAAAAATATTAAAATAAATGAAGGAATAAAGGTTTGTTTAATCTATCAAGAATTCTGATGGAAAGT
This sequence comes from Taudactylus pleione, assembly GCA_031769625.1. Lineage (NCBI taxonomy): Eukaryota > Metazoa > Chordata > Amphibia > Anura > Myobatrachidae > Taudactylus > Taudactylus pleione. Next base: position 5,321,012 of record JAUIMM010000384.1, read on the forward strand.
TAGATGGCCTTGATAGCTAAGGGCCTGAAATATGCACCTTTTGAATTATATATTGTGTTAAATAGATACACTAGAGATCTTTGTAGGAAAATGTACTTTATTACTAAATCTTTTAAAGCCAAGGGTGATATTGATACACTGATAATTTTGGACAATTCTTATAATGCGGCAAAAATATAACGCAGTCTTTATATCTCTACTAATACAATTGATAGGTTTCATAAGAAATCTGTGTTCTACTCTACACAACATAAAAGTGGCTTAATTGAAGCTTTTTATCCATCAATCTAATATTAAAAATAATGTTAAATAAGTTAGACATTATAAAGTTAATTTACACCCTAATGAAAGCAGAGTGCTTAAGAGCTTGATCAGGGATGATGACATTATAATTAAGGCTACTGAAAAGGGTGGAGGTACTGTGATTAAGGATAAAAGTGTTTATCTTGCTGAAGCACATAAGCAATTAAATAATATAACATTTTATTGGAGACTATCTTCCAATCCTACTTCTAAGTACCTAGGTGAAGTAAAACTGTTATTGGATAATGCCCTTTAAGGAGGTGCTACAGTATCACTAGGAATTTTGTTTTTTGTTTCATGCACACCCTATCACTCCCATATTATAATTTTCCAAAGATTCACAAGTCCCTTGTTTCTCCTCTTGGACGTCCAATAATTTTGGGTGTGGGTTCCCTCACTACTAATGTGTCAGCCTTTGTAGATTTCTTTCCTCAACCACATTTAGTTTGCCTTAGCTCCCACATCAAAGGCTCTACCTATTTTCTAAACTTGATTAAAGATTTTCAATGGAAATTAAATTCTTTCTTATTAACTTGTGATGCTGAATTATTACCAACATACCACATACTGAAGGCGTAACAGCTTTAAAAGAGTACTGTATTTAAGCTGTTATGTGAGATTGGATGAAACTGTACATTTTTGGATTCAGTCATGTTTATTCTGTCACATAATTATTTCATGTTTGATACAGAATAATACCTACCCATTCATGTTACTGCCATGGGTACCAAGTATGCCCAGAGTTTTGTCAACTTATACATAGGATGCTTCGAAGAAGAGTATATATGGGGCAGCCCATTTGGGGCAAACCTGGTGCTCTATGACAGGTACATTGGTGATTTGTTGTTTGTTTGAGAGGGGAACACTAATTCCATTTCATTTTTTGTCACTCACCTTAACACAAATTTATATGGTTTACATATTATGAACAGTGGGCCTGATTCAGAGCTGGACACTATTGAAGAGCGCTCATTCTGAATCAGTGTTTTTTTTGTGTTGCGGCCTCCTGGCCGCTCGCTAAGCTGTGGGTGTGGGTGGCCAGGTGTTGGTCGCGATGGACGCGACCATCATGACCATTGGGTCTTGAGATGAGACCCTTCCCAGCTACAAAACGGGGTGAGCTGTCGATCTTTTGTAGTGAGCCCCGGAGCGAGAGAAATTCTTTCTCGCTCCAGGGCTTTCACACGCACACAGCATGCACCACTCGTGCGCAGTACCCCACCATCGACCCACTTGCGAGTGCTATGCACTCTCCAGCGGGTCTGAATCAGGCCCAGTGTTCATACCATAAATATAACCGTCCTGGATATTGTCTTCCAAATTAAGGATTAGAAAATATTTAGGACTACGTATAAACAAGAGGTAGATTGTTATGGCTTTTTGAACTATTCAAGTTGCCAGCATTGGCCCTGATTAGATAATATTCCAAAAAGCGAATTACTCGGATGTAGAGTCTCAATTTATTGTATGGAAGAGTGTCAATTTATTGTACAAGCTAATGATCCAACTGAAGCAGTTAGAGAACAAGGTTATCCGGACAGTATACTGCAAGAAGGTTTTCATGAAGCTGAAGGAAGAGATAGGAACTCTCTTCATGTCAAATAAATACAAAAATCCTTTATACACTGAGGGGTATATTTACTAAAGTGTGGATTTATAGTGTAGGTGTTGCCCATAGCAACCAATCAGATGTACTTATCATTTATCTAGCACCTTCTAAAAGATAATAGCTAGATTAGGATTGGATGGTATGGGCAACACCTGCAGCTGGGTTGCAAATGTTACAGTGCTCCAATCAGCACAAAGTGTCCCATAATGGCAAATATTCCTCCACCATATTACAACTAGGGTTTTTTGGAGTCATAGTTTTTATGGTTGTCACAATTAGGACACATTTTGGATCAAAATTCTTAAACTGATGATTTCTGCCAGCACTGTCTGCTTCTCCTCTGTGACAGAAGCCAAGTGCTGCTGGAAAATGTCATACTGCAGCACTCGACTGCTGTCACCGAGGAGGTGCCTGCATCTTGGTGTCATCCCTTCCAAGGGTGACACCCTGGTGTGGCCCACACCCCCATTGTGATGCCACTGCTAGGAATGTCACCCAAATTCACTAAAAGAGGACTATTCTGTGATCCCCGCCCCCTGTACTTGTTGCTTTTCAGCCCTTTGGCTTGCATTTACTTAGCCTTATCATTCAAAACTAAATTTAATTTTGTATTTGAGTACATTTAGTATAGATGCAAAGAAATGTATTTTACTCAAATATATGCATGTGCTATTACAAAACAGCATTTACACTACACTTTTGCAAGTTTTTATTATTGAATGTTATTGTTAATTTACTGTGAAATATGGATATCACTGTATCTCAGAAAAACGTTTCCCTTCTATTAACAATGATAATGGCTAACATAACATTGTATTCCAGTGGCTCTGCAACCCATTAAGAAATGAAAACCCACATTAATGGTGCTGACTGATGTACATCTGAGACACTGCAGTGTAAACTCACCGAAATGAACTTTACATTTTTAGACTGACAGTTTAATTACTTCATACTTACCGACTTTCATTCCCCCAGCCAGGTTGGTAGAGAGGGGGTGTTGTGGGCAGGAAAGTGAGAGGTGCAGGGGGAGTGGTGACACGATTGCATCACTGTGGCCCCACCCCCTGCTATACAATGCCAAGAAAACAGACATCGTCCAGGGGGGCGAGGCTATGATGATGCGATTCACTGTGAATTGCATCATCGGCTCCTGCAGACCCCAACTTGTGCTCTGTAAGTTGGCAGCCTTGCGGGATTCAGGGGGAGTGTGAGTGGATGGAGGGGGGCAGTGGGGGTCTTGGCGGTGCAGGAGACTTGACTACTTTACTGGGTGGCTGGGAGCGCCACATGATTTCCTGGAGCCTCCTGACCATTTTGGGAGAGTAGGCAAGTATGCATTACTTCCTTTTGTGCAGCACTATACTCAGGACTACAGTCAAGGCAGTACAGGCAGCCACCTAGAGCCCGTTGACAGCTACAGTAGGTAGCGTGTCTGCCATCTGTCTACTTGTTTGTAAAATTGTTTTTTCTTTTTCTTTCCTTTCCCTCTCTCAATCTCCATTTAACAACAACACTAAATTCCAGTAGTATATTTACTTTAGTATCTCAGTGATACTTACAAATATACTACCAAAATTTTACATTACTTACCTGCCAGTGAGGTCAAACGGCATGCTCTTCTTCAGAAGTGTCCTCTGCCAAGCAGCCTACTGCTGCCAGCAACAGATAATCAGCATGCACAATGGCTGGTGGGTACATAACAAAACCTGGATGTCAAAATCCCTTTAGTGAGTGCTAAATATATTTATATTTATGGCCTGTTCTTAAATAGAGCAACTGAGGCATTCCGGGCCAACACAAAGGTGTGTAGGAGGGGCTGATTTCTCAGCCTGTTACAGTCCTGCTCAGTTGAATGCTGCACCGGTCACCGTGGAGAGCCTAAGAACCCGGAGCTCTTAATGCCCTTTGACAATATATATATTTTTTAAATAGAGGATACTCCAGACAGTTAGTTATTTATGGGTCTACTTCAGAGTTGTACGGTATTGCAAAGCCGCTGTGTCTTTGTACTAATAATTCCACTGTAAAAAACAATAATTCTAATTTTACCCCTGCACCCACCATATGATTCAAAGGAAAATGAACACAAAGCGCTCACCTATGTTGTATGAAGCAAAAATAATTCCTCAAAGACTAAGCCAGGGGTACAAGAAGAGCCAGAACCCCTGGCTTCAGCATAACCCTAAGGTGCTCTGAAAGGCGATGACCCCTTTATTGGGGGGGTCCCCACCCCCCTGAGATCCATGGCTGTGCTGACTAGCTTGGGGTGTTTAGCTATGCTTTGGACGGGTAGACCTGGTGAAAGGTTTTGGCATTACATCCCGGCTATATTTGAGTCCAGTGCTGGTTTTAAAAATGGGGGAACCTCACAGAAATGTTTTCACCTATTTTTAAAACCAGGACTGACTCTGGGACCCCAGTGCTGGTTCCTAAATTACGGGGGAACCATACATGTTTTTATCCTATAGTTTTAGAACCAGGACTGGGTCAGGTACCCAGGGCTGGTTATGGTTTGTGTGGGGGAGGCTGGTTGTGCTTTGGGTGGGGGAGGCACACATAATTTATTTTTAAAATGAACCACTTAGTTACACACACACGGAACCTGCACATATCTCACTGATACATACACATACCTCCCAACTGTCCCGCATTCAGCAGGACAGTCCTGTTTTTTTGTGACTGTCCCGCTGTGCCACCCACGAGCTTCAGTGTCCCACGGTGGGGGGTAGTTGGGGGAAGCATACAACCCTGCTCTGCTATGCAGAGTAGTGTGTATGCAGAGCGAGAATAGATGCTGTGCGCATGCGCACAGCATTTATTCACAGTACAGGAGGAAGCCTGGGGGCAGCCCAGCATCTCCAAGATGCTGGGCACATCCTTTAGTGATGGAAGCGGGGGGTGTCACTAGACCACATACCTTTTGGATAGGCAACGCCCCCTATTTGGGAGCGCATGCGCACCATCGGCGTGCAAATGTCCCGATAAGCCTTCATCAAATGTTGGGAGGTATGCATACAAGCTGTTTGTTCTGGAGGGAAACATGGGCAGAAAACATGGGGATTAAACACAGGTAGGAATGATCACATACACCATCACGAAACACAATCATGACAAACACAGGAACTTGGTAAATTCCAGAATTTATTTAAAAGAAAAAACTCCCGATTCTGATCGTTCCTGCCAGTATTTAAAAACGGATAGACATGGACAAGATTCTTAGTAAATTTACCCCTGAAAGTGGGCGTCTCAGTCCTTTCACATCCACAAGTGCAGATGTACACCAAGAGAAGGGCTGGTAGCCGTATTAGCATAAAGTCGCAGACATGCAAACGGCAAAAGACGAAGACATGGACGCAACTAGGTCCTACTCAAAATCAACTTCCTTATTTTCATTATTAAAACACAATTGGTAAGAAAAAAAATTACATTATATTAAAGCCTTTGGTTGCACTCTTCATCAAAAGTAATGATATGTACATACATGATATAAAACTCTGGTTCCATTTTAATCATTGGCCTTTTGTATATCTACTGGAGATTGAGGGTAAATGCATTTTCATGTTCTTTTATTGCTATATACAATATAAATGTAGTGAATCTTTTACATATAATACATATAAAATATGTAAATTCAAATCTACAAATAACACAAGCTTACAATAAAATATAGGTTTAAGTTTTAAGGGAAATAAACTATAGTATCCTATTGGATAGTTTACTATAGTAACTATCAAGAGAAGGGGCCATAATAGTCCATTTAGATCCATGGGTTCATATTACCATTTTTATTTAAAATTATGTCAGTGTCAATACATGGGTGCGCTTCCACTATTATAGATAATTGTGTTTATCACATGTGGCTATTACTATGTTCCATTACTGAGACAATTTTACTGAATCTAATTTAGACCTGTCAACCTACCATATATATATATATATATATATATATATATATATATATATATATATTATACTCTGTCATACAAAATCATTATTCTTAACTGTAATTGTATTTTTCACAGGTTCTTCTACCATGTAAATTATACAGATATACAAAGAAAGCAGAGCTGAAGTGGAGTTGGATGCAAATACACATAATATTTAAAAAAAAACTCTCTCACATAAAACAGGTATAATCTACTTTGCATGAATGAAAGTAGAATATAAAATTTTCTAAAATAAGCCCACTTATTTTATATTACACTTTTGATTAGCAGATTTGCTGCCCCCTCCTTAGCAGCCAGGTTGACAGAGAGGCGTCATGGTAACTGGGAAAGTGGGTAGTGCAGACAGAAAACAGGCATTGTATAGTGGGGTGGCGGGGCTGCGCGGACATGATTCACTGCAAATTACGTCATCGTCTCCCCCCGTACGCCCGCCTGTGTTCTGTGAGTGGCGGACCACAGGCCGGTGCGAGCGGGTGAAGGGGGGTGGGCGACTTGCCTACTTTTATGGGTGGCCGGGAGCGCCACCCGATTTTCGGGAGTGTAGGCATGTTTGGCATATGCTGGAACATATATGTACAGGCAATGCAGATTCATATGTATTTCAATCACATCTACTAATACAACAGAAAAGGCATAACTATTTCCCTGTACAAATGGGCTGTAGTTAAGTGACAGCACAACAGCGGTCTATGCAGAGTAAGATTTGAGAGTAAATGCAGCTAGTATATGAATGGTGTGAGTGCTCACTGATAATGATGAGTAATAGTAATAGAGACATACTGACAGGGGAAGAGCCCACTGTGAGATGTGTGCAACTCGGCATATGGGCGAATATACACATTTTTTCCATCAGATTTTTAGATCATTTTAAGTTAATTAAAGTTATTCAGAATACTTATTTATATGTTATTGCTTATTGCTTATTAATGCCTTTAAAATATCTTCATACATTAACAATGAATTTGGCCAATGTTCAAAAAAGTCTGACTTCATGTGGATTGTGAAGAATTAATGTGGAAATGGCTTTGGTAATATCATATTTTTATGTAAAAGAAAATGTACAAATCAAATGTATTAAAATAATCTAAAAATTAAAATTGATGATGAGAACATACTCATCCTTCTAGTCTTCTACATCCAAACCACTGTGGATCATGTAGATACCAGATAACTGTCACAGCTGACAGAACGCTAGGCACTGATTCTCTGCTTCCAATCACAAAAACAGCAAATCCAATTCAATTTGACACATACACTGCCGTAGAAGATGATTTATCATGCAATTTGATATTTCATTCCACAGCTTCTACAAGGCATCATCTTGTCTTAAAGTCATGCAACTTTGCCATGACATATTAATGGGCATGGGAGTTATTCATCATACATCTCTGGAAATGTCCTGATTAGCTATTTTGCTAATGAATTACTCCATGCGACTGGGAACGGAGGTCATTTTCTTGGTGACTGGTGAATTATATTTGATGCTAATTGAAAGCGATGAGGGTGTTAAAGTACAAGAGAGAGTCTAACAAAAAGGCAGAAAATATCACAGCATAGAGAAGGTACAAATGTACTCTGTCATTCAAAATTATTGAATAGGGAAAAATGTTTTGATGCATGAGAAAATATTGGCAAGCATAGCAGTGCCAAGAGAAGAATAAAACCATGATCGTTCACTTATATACTGTATAGAAAATGTCCCAGACAAATCCCACATTATTCATTAGAAATGTATTTATAAAGCACCATCATATGACATCATATTGAGATAATACATAATGCACATAACATACAATGACATGAAACAGAAAATCAAGATAATACTTATTGAAAGGTCCTATGGTGGTAGCAGGTGGTAGTGGTGTGCGATGGAGCTCAGTCCACATGGCAGGTAAACTTAACCAGAGAATGATTTATAAACTGGTAGAAGCAGGTTCAGGATAACACAGGACTAACAGTAATATGCAGCAGTTACAGAATGTAAGGAATATCCAGTTCAAGCCTGGAGCGCACAGGGTATGCAGGTACTTGTGATGCACTTGCACATTATACATATATACTGTATGGAGATATGCAGTGGAGGAAGTGGGATCTTTAATATACTGAGTGGTGGTGGTACGGTATTAAATTGGGTCTGTATATAGTATATACAGTAGCATCTGTTTATGGAGGAACACTTTCTGGGGCACATCATACTGTATATGGAGAACAGTGGAGGGAGAAAGACGTGTGAAGCCATGCATGCGCTGTAGCCAGTGGCGGGCTGGGCCAGAGGCCAGGGTGCCATGTTCTCCCCGGGCCGCAGCATCATGCGGGCCACGGGCAGTCTGTGTCACTGTGACACAGACTGCACCGGGTGTGTAGCGCTGACCGGACGGAGTTCGGTCAGCGCTACACAAGTGGCAAACACACAGCCGCCGGCTCCGGCAGCTGTGTGTTTGTTGTAAGCAGCAGCCAATGAGAGTCTGTCAGACTCTCATTAGCTGCTGCTGTGCCCACTGCAGGAGCCACTCCATCTTCCGGCTCCTGCAGTGGGCAATGGGAGAGGCGTCATGATGTCATATGACGTCTCTCCCATAATGCAGAGCGGCCCGGCCCGGGAGGACAGACGGAGGAACGGATGGCGGCGGCGGGAGCAGGGATTCAGGTAAGTGGTTTTTATTATTTTGTTTTTTTATATTACGTGTGTCTACTTGGGGGGGGGGTCTGGCACTACAATGAGGAGACCACTACTGGGGGCACTACAAGGGGGGTGGGGGACTACTACTACTGGGGGAACTACAAGGGAGGTGGGGGACTACTACTACTGGGGACACTACAATGGACAATGAGGAGACCACTACTGGGGGCACTACAAAGGGGGTGGGGGACTACTACTACTGGGGGCACTACAAGGGGGTGGGGGACTACTACTACTGGGGCACTACAAGGGGGGTGGGGGACTACTACTACTGGGGACACTACAAAGGGGGGGACTACTACTACTACTGGGGGTACTACAAGAGGGGTGGGGGACTACTACTACTGGGGACACTACAAGGGAGATACTACTACTACTGGGGGCACTACAAGGGGGGTACTACTACTACTGGGGGCACTACAAGGGGAGGGGACTACTACTAGGGGCACTGCATAGGTGCATAGGGGGGAGGGGGCTACTACTAGGGGCACTGCATAGGGGGAGGGGACTACGACTGGGGGCACTGCATCGAGAGACCACTGCTGGGGGCTCTATATAAAGGGCAATACTGGGGGTACTGCATAGGGGGGAGACTACAACTGGGGCCACTATTTAAGGGGCATTGCATAAGGGTTACCACTATTGGGGACACTGCATGGGGGGTGGACTGCTACTGGGGGCACTATATAAGGGACACTGCATAGGGGATACCACTATTGGGGGCACTATATAAGGGGCTTACTACTGGGGGCACAAGGGGCACTGCACAGTGGGGACCACTACTGAGGGCATTATATAAGGGGCTTACTACTGGGGGCACAAGGGGCACTGCATAAGGGGGATGACTACTGGGGGCACTACTGGAGGCCTGCATAAGGGTGTTCTCTCCTGTGGCACACGGGGGCACTGCATATGGGCACTACGACAGGGGGCTGCCCCTAATCTTTATTTTTACCTTACATTAATCCCATATGGACCCGCCCCCTCCCTGGAACACTTGGGGGGGTGGCGCCGTAGCACGCACGTTTTTCGGGCACCCTGGCTACACACTACTCCTCTGCCAGGGCCGCCTGCATGCATTTGCCCCCCAGGCTAAAAGTTGCCAGCCAGCCCCTGGCTGTAGCACAGGTCAAGGTCTTGCCTCCAGCAAGCTCCGGGTACTAGTGTCCAGCAGATTTAGACAGAGATACAGTGCGCTGAGCATACTCCAAACAATACTGCCCAAACTAACTTACACTCTAGAATGTATTGGACCAATTAACATACAAAGCAGTGGGATAATTCTAGCTGGTGGTGGGGAAAGTTTGTTTGGCTACTGCAAAGCCACAATATTACCCACTGCCGCTAATAAAGCAACCATGGTTTGCCTACTTTTTTGTGCAGCTTGGCAAGGTACATTTGGAATAAGGAGAGACAGTGGAAGTTGGAGACATGAAAGATGAACCAGACACTGTAGAAATCTCAAGGCAGTCAGCTGATGGCGACCATGTCTGTTAACTAAACTTTAAACTTTATGAATGACAATTTTAGTTTATAAAATGAAAACAATTATATATTCTGCTTAATTACATTTTCTAGACATTATCTTATATGAACTGTAGTGTTTAATGGCAGTTTTTATATCTTAAATTGTAATACTATTCCACTACAATACTAATAATAATAGTATTCCAAACAAAGTAGTGTTTTAGAAAAGTTTGAATTAAGATATATAGGACCTACAGTATTTGACTATACGTAGCTGTCTTAAGCCCCGTACAGACTGAGCGATGTGTGTACTGAGTGATGTCGGACGCAGCGGGCCCGGCAGGGGTGCATACACACATTTCTAACGATATCCCCAGATTGAGCTGCATGTGCAGATGAATGGGGATATCGTTTATGACCCGCGAGAGCACGCATCATTCCATCATTCATCGCATAGTGCATACACACTGGAAGATTTGAACGATATATCAATGAAAGATGTTGTTATCGTTCATAATGTTCAAAAGTGTCGTCTAGTGTGTACGGGGCTTAACTTTTGCATTGCTAATGAATACAATGCTTTTTATTCCATGGTTACATATTAGAATGCTAGTCTGATCATCTTTATGCTGCATCCCACTAAAAGACTAGCACAAAGCCTTGCGAAGCACAGACATGTTAACACACATGTTTTACATTTCTCATAATCATTATTGCAAGTTACAAACCCACTCATATGTAACACTGTTGTTTATAAAATAGTGGCAATTGTATAAATTACATTTTGGACAAAGTGCACAGTTCATTTTCCTGGTTACTTGCTCTGGCTTACATGTACACTAGTTATATGCTTTTTTATGCAGTCCGTTTTACTCAGTTTTACAGAGAAATAACACATACCCTCATCCATTTACAAAGGACAGCAGTAACAATCAGGGGCTGGCTGGCAACGTTTAACCTGGGGGGTAAATGCAATCAAATGGCCCCGGCTTGTCTACCAATGCACAGCATTGGCAAACTGGACGTGGCAAAAACACTGCAGGTGTGGTTTATCTAATGGGGATGCAGTTTAAATGTGTAATGAAATATATGAAAAATCATTATGTCTAAGAACAATAGTCAAATACATTACATACCAGCCTGATCTGACACACTTTTCAGTGCCATTACTTAGTGTAGCTTTTAATCCATGCAAATAATATTTTTCTGCTCAATGCCAAGTATATCTACAGTACCTTCCGTAAAACATTGTTTTGTGAAATCTGACTTCTGCTTGTTTTAGATTACATTGTCTCTCTGATCCCTGACTTTGGATTGTTGCAGATGTTTGTGGCTTTTGAAATTCTGTTCTTTTCATGCATTAAATCACTTAATGTAACTCAAAACAATTCTAGCAAAATTGTTCCATCAAGCTAAACCTTGTGTTCTACACTCTGGGCCAGGATAAAGATATTATATTATATTATATAGGAAATTGTCTGTGAATTGTCTTTGGAGCAGTCCTATGAAGGCACTTTGTGGAGCAATGGCTGTGAATTGTCTTTGGAGCAGTCCTATGAAGCGATGGCTTTGAATTGTCTTTGGAGCAGTCCTATGAAGGCACTTTCTGATCATTATCTTGTCTATTTTCCCTCGCACTCCATAGATGTACAATGGAAAATTAGCAGGGAAGTTTTGATTTATTTAATTTGGTGTAATGATACATATCACTGCAAATGTAATTATTTTTTATTTAAGTGGTATAATAAAAGTAAAAGATTAATACAAATCTCACATATAGCAAAAAAAGGCTATTTCTGTTGCAGCTTAAGGGGCTTATTCTGAGTCATACACCTCTGTGACAGCTTTAGCATGTTGTGCCGTAGTCGTGTCTGCGATTTTATGCTAATACTAGTATCAGCCCTCCCCCTGGTGTACAAGTGTGCGTGTAAATGTGCAAGAACTGAGACGCCCTCATTGAGCATTTTCAAACTCTGCAGTACTGCTTGGTGCATATTTGGACACCACCATTGGTTGCAACTTTGAAACTTGCCCCAGCCCTATGGTAGGTGCAGATTTTCCATCTGAGTATGGCCTCCAATGTGAGTGATTACGCATCTATGTCTGCAACTACGAGACACTCACATAATACACCCATAAGACAGACCATCTTCGTTTGTCTAAATTGACTCCTACCAGTCACCACCCAGGAATGCACATTTCCAATACATTTCTGATATTCTGATACAATGCGTCTCAATTGCAACTGCACCTCTGTGCATACACATAGTGTAATGCATGCACCATAAGAGCTTTTAGGGTTTATCGAGCACACCTAGTAGCAGAAAACACTCATCTCTATGATCATAGGCATAATAAGGCCCTCATAGTTAAATCACAGTTGCCAACTTTTAAGACTACCCACTGGGAGATCTCAGAGAAGAGGTTCAAGGGGCAAATACAGGAGGCTTTTCATCATCCCCCATCAACACTGCAAAATGCTGCATTATGTAGCATGGTTTGGCCATAATGAAGAGATATATTGTCTCATCACAGAATCACTTTACCCATTTCACTGGAGAAGGGAATGTAGTCTGGGGCATAGTCTGCTATCTGGGAGGACTCTCTAAAATTTAGGAACTTTCCTGACATTCCTGGAGAGAAGGCAAGTTTGAGTTAAACGGTTTAAATTACACAGTCTGTAAAAACATATATTTAGGGGCTAATGTAGATTTGGATATTCATCTGTTTTTTTGTTTTATTTAGATTTTTGCATAAGATATATATTCCCGTACTGCAAATGCTTAGAACAGCACTGCCATTAATTAACTGAAGTTTACTGGGAAAATTCAAGCTGTAACCAGTTACAACATAGCACTGCTTGTCGCTATGTGTATTTTTCCTAATGAGAGTGTTTGCTGTGCTGTGGATCCTTGAGAAAGACGAGGTCTGTCTAATGAAGAGCAGAAATAGCCATTAACAAGAATCTCACAAATGTAATGAGGTCTTGAGAAGACCACATTGTACAAATTCTTTTGAGGACATTTTGGAGCCCAATAAGAACCTTAGAAATTTGCCATCATTAACCACAGCCAAAAACCCCAGCAATTAAAATAGTAAATAACAGTAATTTGCAACTAGTTTAAAAACAAAAGTAGACACACCTAAACTGGTATAGGCTTTAACCAAATATATAGTTTCCAACCCAACATGTTGGGTTTTGCCTTTAAAAAACATAGCTGCTTTATCCCACTTCAGAAAGCACAGAATTGTCGATTTTGAGATATCACCCCACATGCAGTAAACTCCTTTGTGCCTTAACTTATATTGTAACCTGAGGAAACAATCCCTACAGAGCTAGAATTGCATGAGCATGAATAACGCAGAGTGATGCCGAGGACTATACTTTAGAACACAACTTGAATATTCTAATAATTTTCAACATGTCAAAGAGTTCAAGGCATTGACTTGGCCTCCAAATTCCCCAGCTCTTAATCCGATCAAGCATTTGCGTAATGTGCTGGAAAAATAAGTCCAAGCCACCTCGCAACTTACAGGACTTAAAAGATCTGCTGCTAACGTTAGTGCCAAATACCACAGGACACCTTCAGAGGTCTTGAGGGGGACCTACACAATATAAGACAGGTGGTTTTAATGTTATGGCTGATTGGTGTATATCTTACTTCAGTTGGCCTAGCTGATTATAGATAGATGTCATGAAGTTATCTTGTATTTCAACAAAATCATTTACAGATGTGTCCTCATACTGTACATCCAGCCTCAATATGCCATGCAGCGCGACTTGCCTGGCATGAGTGAGCCGCTAGGTCCTGTGCTACTCTGCTAGTGTTGCTTGTCTTTTTATTTTGACATAAATGAGTCTAAAGCATGGATTCAATTAGAAGCGAAAAGCCGAGATCCGTGGAAAAGTATCGCCAATTGCGACTTTTCGACAGGTGTGAGCTTATCTCTGTATTCAATTCCATCTGCTTTTCGAGTACGCAGACACTCAATGCAATGTAATAGGCGAAAAAGATTCGCCTCTGAAAAACAGGAGAAAAGAAGTGTATTTTTTATTTTGGGGTGCAAAGGTGGGGAAACCACTCAGAAACCTTACAACAGCCCCCCAAAGGATAACTGCATCAAAAAATCCCTAAAAAACAAAAAGTAAGGAACACCCAAAAAAAGTACTTTGAATTTGAGGGTGAAAAAGCACAAAATGGAGGGACAAGTTCGCAAACTAGCGAAATAAGGTTCTGTGGGTGCCCTAAGAAGGGACCGAGTGTTTTGGGATTGCTGGTGCTTTTTTGATGGTGGAAATTCGCAAATATTAAAACTGCACTTTAGAGACATTAAAAGATGCTTGCACCCATTTTCAGGTACCCCAAATTTGACAGGACTACTTATTTTCTCCAAAAAATACAGCTTTATGCTATGTTTTACCACTTGTGCAAAGACGCAAATTAATGGCAATTGTGTGATCTTAAGTACCCCAAATAGTTGTATTAGGGCTATTCGGGCACTACTACATTGATCCCCAATGTTTCTGCATCTTTTTGGGGGGGTTCAAGCTGATTTTGCCGATTCTGACACCACTTTTCGCCTGTTCTGACTTTGCGTGTCACCGTTTTCACGTCCTTTGGAATTGAATAGGGTGAATAGCGGGTACACGCGATAAGTTTCCGCGGCTAAAGTACGTGATCTAGGTGAAAAGTCCGGCAGGCGAAACTTAATCGCATACGCGAAACTAATTGAATATGGGCCTAAGTTGCAATGCAATGTGATGCGGACGCACCAGCAGACCGTGCTGATTAATTTCGTGTACACTTGTATATCTGTGTGCACCTAAGTGTATGCATTATATGAAGTACAATGGAACTTGGAATGAAAAAAGATACGCCTGCTATATTTTAGCACTTCATGTACTGATTCAGATATACAAGTGTTGCGTATCAAATTATTCAGTATAGTCTCCTGGTGCGTCCTAGTCGCATTGCATTCTGACTTAGACTCATTTCGGCAAAAAAAGATGTCTGGCGCTAGAAGAGTCTTACGGGACCTGTTGCGCCGCAAAAGGTTTTGTAGCTCGACTGCAGCAAAGATGGACACATCTGTAACTGAAGCAAATAAACAGAATGCTCTCCAGTAGATTCCCATAATCCTGGGAAGATTTATTTTCATATGTTCTGTAAACTGAACTTTGTATTAACTAGACAACAAAGTATTTTAACATACTGTAAGCAAAAATGTAGTACAGTGCTTGCCTTGCATCCAGTTCTAACAGCATTGTCCTTTACATTTCTGTAATGTTTTATCATTTCATACAATATAAATGTAGATCTTAAAACAAAATATTATTCAACTTTGTAAAAGTAAATAAATGTAATACACATTGCTGTCTGGCTTTGTGGGGGATATGAATAAATTCATGAATCCATTAGGTATTAGGCTACTTGCCAAAATATAATTGTAAAAACAGGCTACTTCTCTTTCAGGATACCGCTGCAATTCCCTTGATTATTTCCACCTGAATGATTTCACAATTATATAAACTAGGTAGCTATAAAGGAGGGAGCACTAAATACTCTTAAATAAATGTGCATTGTTATTGTATGTTCTAAGTAGAGATGAGCAATTAGGTTTTGCTGAAAACCGAATACACCCAAACTTTAGGGTACCAAATCGAACCAAATCCAGACTCAGGTCTTCTCACCAAATTCAGAACTCCAATCTGAAAACCAGTTTTTGCGTGTTTTGGATTGCATTTACGCCCCTCCCTCATGATTTCAGGTGCTGTGTGTTGGTCAAAATGTACTGGAAATGACTGGAAATTAATGTAATTGATGTTAATACAATAGAAGGAAAAACAGGTCCAAGATACATGATTTTAGCTGTTTTTATCAGTTTTTAAAGAAATTAAAAACCAAAACACTTGAGGGTGGTTTTGGTAAAAACAAACCATGGCAATTATTTAGAACCAAAACATAGGGGTTTGTGCACATCTCTAGTTCTAAGCAGTAGATAAATACACTTAGCGCTGCTGGTCACGTGGGCTACTCTTGCGACAGCGCCCCTATGCAAAGTAATGCAACTAGAACACCTCAAATAAAACGTTGGCAGAAGCGATTTTAATGTGGGTGAAGCTGCGGGCAACAACTGGTTGTATTATAAGCTTAAAGAGACATAAACAACCAAGACACTGTAAAAGGAAATATAAATTACTACAATAACATACTGTAAGATAGTAGCATATTGGAAATAATGTACCAGAAATAACAGCAAAAACTTACACCAAAACTTAATTGCTAAGGGTCCTATCACACATCTTCCTCTGCTCTCGGTCACCTGCAGGGCATGCATGCTGTTGTTGTGGCTGGAGCACGGGAGTTGCAGTGCGGCACTAGGTGCATACAAAGGATAGTACAGGGGGTACAGAGGTGGAGCAGCCTGTGCTGTGTGCATCCCTGTGCTGTGTGCATCCCTTACCGCCTGCACAGAGCCACCATATGTGGTTGTCAGCCTGCGTTGTCTCTGCAGGGATCATGCAGGTGATGGGGGCACAGTGCTAGTGGGGAAGAGAAGGATATGTGTAGGCTCAGATGTTGGGGTGCACATCTCTAGCTATAAGCAGCAGATAAATACACTTTATTATTTACGAGAAAAGGTCAATTAAAAAAAAAATAGACCAGTTTTATATTCTAAACAATAGTCATGTCAGTCAGGCATTCCTTGAATTGTAAATATATTATTTGACAGCAACATTTGTTTGCCTTGGAGTAATCTCTCCCAGGAATAAAAGACCTTTCCTATCTACAGCAGGACTGCCAAATAAAAATGTGTCAAAAAAATTATCTTCAATCAAAATGTTAATTTTTGAGTTTGTCTAAGACAGCACAGACAAGGTTACATTTTCACAAATATTGTATAACACAATTCTAAAGATATTGGTATAGTAGAGTGTACTTTAATTTCCAGAAATTTACATGAAAATGATTCATTTGTGTTAAAGTATTCTTCTTGACGTTTTCCAAAATATATACTTGGTCTGAAATCGGATATTAAAAAGAAAATCTCTATTACATTTAAATGTGCTATATTTTCTGCAGTGCATACTAATACATGTATAATACATGCCTAGTTCACCCTAGTCCACAGATCTACTGACATCACAAAGTGTGGAATATACACAAGATGCTTCACTTACATTACCTATTCCCCTGTATGATCATTTGAAGTCCTTCTTTGCTAATGGTTGCGGCACTTAAGGTGGCCATACACAGCACGATATACGTGCCGATCCGACGGATCAGCACGATATAGGTGCTATATCGTGCCGTGTATAGGCATGATATCATATCTGATATCATGCTGCGCACTCCCGCGGGATTGTAAATCGCATCCCCAGATCTTCCTGCAGGTTCATATGATCTGGGATGCGATGTATGATCCCATTCAGATGGTGGAGGTGGGAGCCGGCATATCGTGCGGTCAGCGGTGACCACGAGATTGTCAGCGGGGACAGCACGATCCATCTGCCGACGAATTGGCAGTCGCCCTAAACGGTGCATCGCACCGTATATGGCCATCATTACTAAGTACAAGGATGCAATCTGCCTAGTAGATAACACCCTTGTGCTCTGTGTTATTGCTGTGGCCCATACTTGACTATGAAAAACCCTGAAGGGGTGGTAAAAAAGGCAAGTGCTGGAGCGTGATGCAGTGATCCACATATAAAAAGCTCCATCCTTAAATGCTCAATGAGCTGACAACATCATGGTGAAACCAACAACATCATCACAAAAGAGTTTGGGATCCAGGAGGGTCCTGATTAAGGGCAGTGCTCCCTGCAATATTTCTAAACACAGAGCACAGTCTATATGCATGCTCAGAAAAATCTCTATTATACTACACATGTGCAGGTAACAAACATTATATAACAAACTAGAATTGGGGGGGTAAGGTGCGCTCTGCCTAGGTGTAGTGGCAATGACTGTTGTGCTGACGTGGGTGAGTGTGGTGTGTGGTGACTGGGTATGGTGCGAGTGTTGCACTGCTGAGCAGTGTGGATAGGAATGGTGCTGTGGTGATAATGGTGCGATGGGAATGGGAATGAAAAAGTAAATGGTGAAAATAAAAGTGAAAATTAAACTGAAAATTAAACTGAGTTCAGTTTCATTTTCAGTTTAACTTTCATTTTCCCCATTTACTTTTTCATTCCCATTCCCATCGCACCATTATAACCACAGCACCATTCCTATCCATACTGCTCAGCAGTGCAACACTCGCACTATACCCAGTCACCCCAAACCACACTCACCCACTTCAGCACAACAGTCATTGCCACTACACCAAGGCAGAGTGCACCTTACCCCCTTCCAATTCCAGTTTGAACTCAGTGCAGGAACGGTACTCCCGCACAAAGGTGCAGCACTCCGTAACAGAACACACCACCCCCTGGCTAACAAGAGCGCAATTCTACTCCCCATTTTCACATTATACAACAAACACCTATAGGTGTTGATATAGGTGTCAGCAGTGTGTAATGCAGTCCAGTCCACAAATAAGCAACTTAACTTAACAAGCTTCCAGTTTATTAACCATGAAGAACAGTATGTAGTATATAATGCAGGCATGCAGGAGGTATACACAAGGCTGCTGACAGCTTTGCTGGGCCTAGGTACAGGGAGGGGGTATGGCCAACCTGGGGATGTGTGGCCAGACCTCCTTCAAAACAAAAAAAATTGCATCTTCATGGCTGACGCTACACAGGGATTAGCCGGTGACCAGGGTTGGGGACACAATCACTCCCCTCCTCATATAATGCCAGGAGAGAGAACTGACTGCTACTGCAGCCTCTCTTTCTAGACCACACAGTGTGCCAGTAGCAAGAGCATCTTAGCTCCAAGCCACATTTCAAATAAAAAAGAACAAGTAAGATCAGAAACCCCTTGGATTAATATACAACCAAAAGATTGCTATAAATGTGGAGCGACCAGATGTCTGACGTGCTCACAAGTGATGAATAAGATGAAAACAGTACAATCTAACATCACAGAGGAACAGTTTTGTATTAATTCATTCTCAAACTGCAATGCTGTATATGTAGTTTATGTAGTTGAATGTGGGTGTCATCTACAATATGTGTGCAGAACGACTAGAAAGATTAAGAGTAGTTTCGTAGAGCATCGAAGAAACATCATTAAAGGCCTCAAATCACATATCTTGTCACGCCATTATGCAGAAAAACATAATAAAAATCCTTCTTGTCTCCAATTAACTGTCATTGAACACATCAAGCCAACCAACAGAGGGGGTAATTCATATAGTAGGCTGTGCCTGAAAGAAAACTATTGGATCCACAAACTGAGGACCCTCTGTCCGGAGGGGCTTAATGAGTGTAGTGAAATAGAGGTTGAGTAATTAATGTTACCCCCACTACAGACCTCTACTGCAGACCCTTGAGGTTTCTAATCTTTTACTATTAATAGTGTTTTTCATATAGTTATATATACATTGCTATATATATATTATTTTATTATTTTTTTCTCTCTATGCATTTGATCATCTCCATAAATTCTTATTTTCCCAATTATATGCTTCCTTGTATAACATCTACTATTTATTGCTACACCGAGGGAAGGATGGTTGATATATTGTAATTTAATTTATTATTGTTGAATTACTTATTTTTAATTTATTTCATTTAATACTTTTTATTAATTGATTGATAATATTTGGGAAGCCTAGTTGATACAGTATATCATCATTCAATATTGTAGAATACTTGTTTAAAATGTATTTAATTTAATTCATCTATTAGCTGACTGATAATATTTCTGGATTTATATAAAATGTCTAAGTATGGGTTAATGTTAAATCCACCTAGAATGCTACTACATGGCTGCTGCCAATTAACTAATGGAGGATACAATTTAATCTTGACTAAGGATCCATAACCACAATCCTCTGCTGAACCTACAGTATGAAGGGAAACGCGTTAGAACTGTGGGACCTCTAAATCAATCTTGTCTTTGATCCAGCTGAACTGCTTGCTGCCAATTGCAACCTGCACTTTACTTATATCACAGAGCTTTTGGTCGCCAGAGGCCACGGAGAGAAACAGACCTGGTATACACACCAGGTTGGAATAGAACCAGGTCTCTATAAACCCTGTGTTACCCTGATTGAGACCATCACGGATCTGGCACGCTATACTTCACACTCCCGCTTTGTATAACATCTGCCACATTTGGAGGAGTTTCATCCATGACCATACACAACTATTACAGGTCACGACGACATTGAAGTGCTGCTA
The DNA here is from genome assembly GCA_031769625.1 of Taudactylus pleione. Lineage (NCBI taxonomy): Eukaryota > Metazoa > Chordata > Amphibia > Anura > Myobatrachidae > Taudactylus > Taudactylus pleione. The sequence goes on from JAUIMM010000384.1 coordinate 5,341,312, forward strand.
ACACGAATAAATGCTGCTCAGCTTGTGCACGGCAAGCAGCTTGGTAACAACCACATGGGTTGTTTTATTGACTAAGTTAATGTCATCTGCCGAAACCACCAGGGAAATAATTCTTTTGTCATCCACCACAGTTGTTTTCCGTGGTCTTCCAGGTCTTTTGGTGTTGCTGAGCTCTCCGGTGTGTTCTTTCTATTTAAGAATGATCCAAACAGTTGATTTGGCCACACCTAATGTTTTTGCTATCTCTCTGATGGATTTGTTTTGATTTTTCAGCCTAATGATGGCTTGCTTCACTGATAGTGACAGCTCTTTGGATCTCATTTTGAGAGTCGACAGCAACTGATTCCAAATGCAAATGTCACACCTAGAATCAACTCCAGACCTTTTACCTGCTTAATTGATAATGAAATAATGAGGGAATCGCCAACACCTGTCCATGAAATAGCTTTTGAGTTGATAGTCCCATTACTTTTGGCCCCTTAAAAAGTGGGAGGCACATATAGAAACCGTTGTAATTCCTACACCGTTCACCTGATTTGGATGTAATTACCCTCAAATTAAATCTGAAAGTCTGCAGTTAAAGCACATCTTGTTTGTTTCATTTCAAAGCCATTGTGGTGGTGAGTAGAGGCCAAAATATGAAAATTCTGTCAATGTCCCAATATTTATGCACCTGACTGTATATTGTTGAATACTTGTTTAAAATTTATTTTATTTAATTTATCTATTAGCTGACTGATAATATTTCTGGATTTATGTAAAATGTCTAAGTATGGGTTAATGTTAAATCCACCTGGAGTGCTTCTATGTGGCTGCTGCCAATTAATTAATGGAGGATACAATTTAATCTTGACTAAGGATCCATACCCACAATCCTCTGCTGAACCCCCATTAATGAAGGGAAACGCGTTAGACCTGTGGGACCTCTATATCGATCTTGTCTTTGATCCAGCCGAACTGCTTGCTGCCAACTGCAACCTGCACTTTATTTATATCACAGAGCTTTTGGTCGCCAGAGGCCATGGAGAGAAACAGACCTGGTATACACACCAGGGGAGAAACAGACCTGGTATACACTATCAGCGGAGAAATGTGTAAGGGCTTCCTTTACATGCTGCAAGCTGGTCCTTATATTCTGTCAGAAGGAGTGCTCAAGCCAAGTACTGGGGTCCGTGTGTGTGATAACAACAAAACACAGAGAAAGCAGCACCAAGGCTCATTAGTGACAAGTGTGAAGCTCTGTCTGTTGTGGTCAGACGGATTGATACATTCTCCCTACTAGCCAGCCAGCAGTAAGCAATTACCATTTTAAATCACTAAGTGAGAGCCAGCTATAAAACTCTTTTGCATGGACTCTGACATAATACATTGGAGGTTAACTTTAATCAGTGCCACGATCCATTAGGACACATTGAACCGATTACTTGCTACAATCAAAGAATTGATACAAGTCAATCTATGGATACTAAGTGTTAAATTTAAAGCACTATGTCAACATCTTGAGGTGCATGATTGCTAATTGTAGCAACACTGGTGATTTAACCTCATATCTACCCAGATACTAAAGACTGCTTTATGACACCAAGGAATCATATGGTTTTATATTATTTGCTACTATAGGAGACACCTTCTGCAGAGGTGATCTCCAATGTTTACATAAGTATTATTATTAATACCAGTGTTAAAGTCAAGAATCATGTTAAAGCATGATTTTATTTTGTGTTCAAATGCTAAGAAGAAATTATATTCTGTGTGAGACAGTGTGCCTCATTCTTTATCTATCTATTCTAGCTCTTAGGAATGTATTCATATAGAATAACTTATGTTAGCCAATTAAGGCTATAGTAGAGTGTGTTCATCCTTTGTATTCAATTCTGATTTATATGACAGGAAAGATAAGAGATTCTATGGTTCTATTCAGAACAGTGGTGTAAAATGTCAGACACTGTTTACTATCGAGGATTTATGTTCTCCAAGGCTAGACATAGCTAATAAATCTGTCAAGGAGATGTCATTTGAATTTATATCTGTAGATACTAATATTCATTTATTGATAAGTTAGACAATACTGCCATCTACTGACGATGTATTTAATGCTTGAAATATATTCATAGATATTATAATTAGATCAGATAGGCAAAGTTATTGAGCATGTGCAGACTAGATTTCTTTGTCTCTATGTTAATTTGAGTGCTATAAAATAATCTGTCTGTCCAAAATAAAGGCAGAGTGGTTTTGGAAACACACAGGTCTTTGTTGTTTCCCATCATTCTCTGGCTGTAAAATGCATTGTGTTAACTGGTGACTGACCGCTGTATGTGAGCTGTGGAGGATAAATGGTCTATTAAGATCAGCGTTATCACCAGGAACCAGTTTGCACTACATGTTTATATATGTGTGTTTTTTAATTATAATTTCATTTATTTTATTGTCTTTATTTCTACTATAATATATGTAATAAATTGACACTTTTTGATTAAGCGCTCCTTGTCTGGAATAGTTTATACCTAAGGTATTAACATTGGCCAACCAAGGCATTATTGTACTCATAACTATACATCCAGGCTTTTTACCTAATGTCATCTGCAACTTCAGTGACAAAGTTGTTACTATTTGCAACATTGTATATCCAAACAGCGTGACAGTCTAATGTGACTGGTGCTTAAAAGACATGAGCTGGAGAAACTGATATATTGTTGTAAACTAGATGCTATACAGCTGCTATAATCCAATTAGTGGAGTTTATATGGAAATTGGTTGCACTTTTTATTTATTATGTAATTTATATATTTTTTATTATATTTTTTTATCTCTAAAACATTTTTATCAAAAGGGTTTTTAAACTTGTACCCTGTTCATTGTTTATTGGTAATACTGTGATTAACTGTTATTATTTATTTTTTGATGTATTGTTGTTGTGAAGCCATATTTATATGATCCTATATCTTTATATATTAAACTAGTGTTATATGTGAACTAGATATCCATTAATTATTTATCTGATTACCATTCATTTGACTAGCGCAATTATTTGGTTGTTATGTCTTTTTTTAAACTTTAGAGTGAGGGTTACACAGATACCCTTTTGCCAATTGCTGAAGTCTCATTTTGGTAATGGATTATCAGATCAATATATTGTACTAATCAACCCCATCAGATCCTTTTAATTTTTTGCATTTTATTGGGCTGGGGAGAGAGGCTGCTGCAGTAGAAGCCAGTCCTCCTCCCTCTTCCTGCCCAAATTAAGTAGCGAGGGGGCAGGCTGCAAAACCCGGGCCCCTCCAACAGGCCCGAGGCTGGGTAAATAGTGCCCCCCCTGGTAACCCTGAGTGTACAATGCAGGCATACAGCAGGTTCAACAGATCCAGCCAGGGTCATAAGGTGTGTATTTACATTTACATATATAGCCAGCAGTGGCAGTAGACTATATAATGTAGTCAGTGAAGGTGACATAGTGGCAAACCTTTGCTACTGTATACAGTCTCCATACAGGATACACTCAGGGGTAAGTCCTCTACTATGGAGGACGGAGAAGACAAGATGCATGGACAGGGCATGCATGCACAGTATTGTATTTCAGCTGGCCAGGTTGGAGGTCATGCTGAGACTTTAGTGCACCTCCGTGCAGTATGTGGTCCCGACGGCTCAAGAAGAGAGACAACCCAGAATGCTCTACTCCACTAGTTTGTAGGGTGTAAAGGAAACTTTGGCTTTTTGGGAATGTAAAGAAGCTCTTCAGGCATTGTAGATCATTGTACTTATAGTAAAGATTTTAGCAGTAAGTTACATGTTGACATAAGTCCAGCCATCTGCACATTAAAACTTTCCCCTCAGGATGGCTGGATAACTAACAACCTTCTTTAATTTAGCTGTGTGGCCCCCACCAACCAACATAGAATGAATTAGGTCTTGATTTTATTCTTCGGCAGTCAGCTGTGTTGTTGTCCCCCAAGACCTGGAGTCCACGCCTTCAGCCTAATAGTTGATAGTGCACTGAGGGTCTGGAAGGGTGGCCTACTATCCTTTGTGGTCAGTGACTTTTTGTTGAGTCTTACCGATGTTTTAAAGGGGCAATCATTTAAATAGAGTTTATTTAAAGTTTTCAGTAACAAGAAAAAAATAAGACATACATAATATATACAAAAAAACATATAAAATAAAAACATTGTTACAAGGAAAGGGAAGACAGTGACTTTACATAATAAGCAAGAAATCATTGCTGATATAGCAAAAAATTACAAGAGCAAATGGCTGATTATAATGGTGAGAGCAGTAAACAGGCAAAATAATCTGAAGAAGCAAACAGCCACTAAGTTACACAGTCTTGAATATATAAAGAATAATAAACCAATAACTTCTGGGCAATGTTAGTGGTCCAGTGGTGGACAGAGCCTACAGGCAAAATGTCTGCAGGCATAACAAAATTATAGGGAGAGTTTAAGACCCCAGACATGCTCAAAATTCAACTGGGCATTATGACTGGCATATATAAATTCTTAGGCAACAGTAGTATTCATTAATGAAATCCAGTCAGCAAAAGTAGCTCCCTGTGGGGCCATCTGAGCTCTGGTTATGCAAACCATTGTCAAAACTAAAGGGTTAAGTATATAACATCTGAGAAATATATTAAACTAATAGTCATCAAGGACACCTGTAGAGGAGATTATCCAAATTAATCTAATCCAGAAAACTAAAATATGTGAGCAGGACTAGAGGAGGTGCCACAGGTAACCCCTACTTCAAAACATTTGGGGCATGTAAAGGAACACCTTACCCTAAACTTACAAAATGTAGCTAGAGTGAGATAATTCTAGGGTATAATGAATAATTGTATCTGTTGGAAGCATACAGACATAATGCCCTCTTGGGGACTACCCAGTGCCAACCCCAATTATCTTCACGCAACTTTTTTTTATGGGAGACTACAACAAAACACATATGCCCTCTGGAAACTGATTATGTAATGCATGCACAGCTGCAAATAAAGGTAAAAATGACCTTTAGGCAATGTCAATTCAGGGCACAGTTAAGAAAATGGTTTCAGAGTGCCAACCTCAAACAGTTGCCATACTGAGACCATTCTCCATTGTCCCCAGGTCAAGTCATTTGCAAACACTGCACCTCTGCTAATTTGTCCATCCCTTATAAAGGGTGTCAGCACCTATGTCTAAATCATAATAACTTAGAAGAGTATTATCGAGTCACCACATCCGCACAGCCTGATAGATAACAGGCAGATCATAGTTCACTGTCCCAACTACCTAGGAATACCTGTTATGGGAGAATGACCCAACCCAGACAAGGGCAGCCAAGAGTGAGGGTAGATCATCAGGCTTCCCAACTTACACACAGTCTCGAAGATGTGCTGTACCTTAACACAAACTAGTAATATTTCAAATGAGGCAAGGCTATACCTTGTAAGAGTATGTGATTTGATACAGGGGCCATCCAGATCAATTTGTCACAATATGCAAAGCATAAAATAGTTTGGGTTGTATTATCATTTTAACTAGATTCACTTTTCCCATTAAAGTTAGCAGTAGGCAACACCAGGCATGTAGCCTCAACTTTAGGTATTCCAGTTGTGGGGAAAAATTCATATCCATATAGTCAGACATCATATTGGAGACCCATATGCCCAATTATGTAAAGCTAGTAACCCTATTGTAGAGGTGTAGAAAGGTAAGGAACTGTGGGACAGCCTCCCCTTTTTCCTGAGAGAAGAAATATGTGAGTTAGCACGGTTGATAGAAAGACCCGGAAAAGGGGTAAATTGACCCATGACACGTAGAACTGAAAGCAGAGAGGAATTAAAACCAGTGAGAAAAAGCAGGTCACAGCACACAGAGCAACCTTGTCTTCCATACCAGCCAGACAAAGCTCTTGCAAGTCCCAGGCTCTATCACCAAAGTGATAAGAAGGGGCAATAAGGGACAACCCTGTCTCATCCTGGTCAGACTAAAAGGTGTAGATACAAAGCCATTGACACTAACATGAGTGGTGGTGGCAGAGTATAACAATTTTATCCAACTAAGAAATACCAGACCTACACCAAAGCAGGACATCACTTGCCAAAGGAAAGGACAGAATCAAATGCCTTGGCAGTATCTAAAGAAGCTACATTTGCCATAGCCTCATCCTCATGGGAATCCTGTAGGGAAACAATTGTCTTAAGTTAAGGGAGGTGGATTTCCATGGCATGAAGCCTGTTTGTTCTGGATGGACAGCCAAGGTGATGACCTGGCTTAATCAAAGAGTAAGAACCTTAGCAAGGATTTTAACATCAGTGAGTAACAGGGAGATGGAGCAGTATGAGTTAGTAAGCAAAGGTTCCTTCCCTTATTTGGAAGTACTATAACTATAATGTAAAATATTAAATAACTAATAGTCTAAGTTTTTAAAACCTGGCATTTTGGCATACAACTTGACCGGTATTCCATCGATTCCCAGAGCCTTGCCTTCAGGAAATGAACGGATGGCCAAATCAATTTCTTGAACTGTAAGAGGAGCATCTAGAAAAGTTTTAGACAGGGAGGGCAAGTGTTAAATTTGTTAAAATAAGCTATTAAGGCCCCCTGGTCATATTTTACCCAAGAGTTGTCTAGGGCCTCACAATACTGGAGAAACACCCCAGCAATCTCAATGTAGGTCTGCATCTTGCCTCCACATCATAACTATACATATAGAGATATATGGTGGTATATGATGGGGTATGGCGCTCCTTGTCCAGGGATAGAAAAAAGTTTCAAAGTATATAGACATTGTTCCAGCAATAGAAAAAAATAGAAAAAAAATGTCTTACTCTGATTTAATCACAAATGAAAATCACTATGCATGACTGTGATTAAAACAGAGTAAGGCATTTTTATTTCCCTAGACAAGGAGCGCCATACCCCACCATATATCTCTATACGTATATTTATATGTTTGGGAAGTGGTACACATCCACTTTTTGGTGTAGGAGGCTGCTTTTTGTTTGTTTTGCGCAATTTTGTGATTTATCTTGTCTATATTTGTTATTCGTCCATGTTGTAACTGACAGCGGGAACTGCAGCATTAGATCTCTCAGCCCTTGCTATAAAAGCCATATAACTGCCATTTCTGTCAGCAGAAAAATATTGTGGCTCTCAAAATGCAACTAACACCTAGATTTTTCTCAGAGCTAAATTTTCCATTCATGCTGAGCCACCAGTCAAGTGGCTCTAGAGGAATACATACCATCCGTCTAAATATGTCCAGTCCAACTCCCTACAAGAGTCAGCTAGTCCTTTGATCTGCTAGTTGGCTTATGAGAGTACCTCGCAGATAGGCTTTAAAAATATCCCAGACTATGGCGAGTGTCTGAATGAGTTTTAGCATGAAATAACCCTCCTAACTTGTTTCCAGCTAAGATCTTGCCCCCATTTGAGTAAATCAGAATGGGTTAAGCTTCCATAAGGGCTGGCCCTGTTGGATGGTAGAATCCACACCCAGAGCCAATGGAGAGTGATTTGAGATTCCCCGGGAATTACAGCAAGCAAAAACCTAGACGCTTGATTGCGAGAAACCAGGGCTAGGTCAATACAGTAGAAAGCACTGTTACTGTGAGAAAAGCATGGAAATGCTTCAAAAGAGGATTCCGCAGTCTCCATCTATCAACTGGGACCACCTCCCCCACCAGTCCCACAAAACCCTAACTACCATGATTATCAGAAAATCAATCAGTGTGCCAGTTATATAATAATAATTTATAATAATAATAATTTTATTTATATAGCGCTCTTCTCCTAAAGGACTCAAAGTGCTTTACATTTACAGTACAAAATACAAAATAAGCTTAAACAAGGGACATTAGTGAAATGCTTGGGTGAATAGGTGAGTCTTGAGTCTATTTTTGAAGCATTCTAGAGTGGAGGCCTCTCGAACTGTGCGGGGAAGTGAGTTCCAAAAGGTTGGAGCCACAAAACTGAAAGCTCGATCCCCAGACGAATTCTGTGACATTCTAGGTACTGTTAATAGTCCTTTGCCAATGGATCGCAGTAATCAAGAGGGATGGTAAGGAATCAGAAGCTGCTTCAGGTACCCTGGGCCATGGTCATGTAGGGCTTTGTCAGTTAGTAAACCAATTTTGAAAACAATTCCCCATCTGACAGGCAGCCAGTGAAGGGAGTAGAGAATGGGCGTTATGTGGCTGGAATGTGGCTGGTTGATTAATAGCCTGGCAGCTGCATTTTGTACCATCTGCAAGCGGTGCAATTCTTTTGCTGGGAGACCAAGGTAATATGATCTAAAGAACAATCTAGTACATTGTTAAAGTCTCCCATACATAATACTGGAGTATCTGGGAAAGACGTAATAAATGTAGCTCCTTTTTTAAGTATTTCACTATTATATGGAGGAGGAACATAGATTGACAAAATGATAATTGGAAAGGGATGAATTTTAATCTGGAAAATGACAAAATGGCCCCATGAGTCCTTGTACACCAGTTCAAAAACAAAACAGACTTTCTAATAAGAATGGAGACTAACCTTTAGGTAACCTTTCTTTAGGTAGCCCAACCTACCCAAAGAAAGGGATAAAACTTTCCTCCACACCAGGTGTGTCTCAGTCAACCGAATAACATCAGATTTAAATTCCTTAAGCTTTACCTTGTTATTTAAAACCCTGACATTCCAACTAAAACAGTTAACTATCATAGCAGGCATGGCGAAAAGTAATGTGGTAGTAGGCAATGAAAGTCAAACATTACTTCAGAGAAAGGTAACAAAGCCATCAGGTCCCACACAAAGGTATTATGTTGGACATGTAGAACAAAAATAACCCTCTATAAGCAGTGCTACAAAAGGAGAACATGTAGAAAAGTATCCCAATACCCACCTTCATAACAGTATACCCTCCCCCAACTGAGGCATTGCTGATACCCAAAAAGTAGAAAAAACTTAAACTACTATTTATCTAGAATTCTAAACCAACAACTAAACTAAACTACTAGAAAACCTCCCAGAGACTGGAAGAAGTGATAAAGAAATGGTCTTAAGGCAGGAGCTCCTCAAACAAACTGCAAACAAAACCATGCCATGGGAAACCAGACCCAAAAACAGTCACTAATTAGTTGGTAATGTGTCAGAATTGGCACTCCACAGTGTGAACAATGGAAAGATATCTTTTGGACTGAAAATGTGGACTAAATAACTACAAAGTATCAAGAATTAGGGCTGGTACCTAAAGGTTTGCATTGGATAAACCGCTTTGCCCTGTAGTGGTTGAACGCGCACATATATTAGGCCCTGAGCGAACAGAAGATAGAGAATAGGCAGTAATAGCAAAATTCCTTAATTTCAGGGATAAGGAAGAGATCATAAGAGCCTATAGGAAACTACCATCAGCCATTGTACATGACTATAAAATCTTGATATTTCAAGACTTCTCTGTCCAGGTATCGAAAACACATGAGACTTCACCCCACTGTGCAGTTTGTTGTTTAAAAATCGAATCCGTTTCAAACTGGCATATCCAGCTAAACTTCGTGTTGAAGTTAAGTGACAATTACATATTTCTGATGAAGAAACAAAAGCATAAACGTTTGTAGATTAACTGGATATCATGATTAGATATATAAATATCGGTTGTTTTGTTCCATTTAATATCGAGATGATAAAGGTGGAACTGAGAATTTATGTTTCACCTTGTAAGGTTGGAACAATTAAGACTAGATAAATAAATGTGAGAAAATTTATAGCGATAGTAGCATACATTTTGTTAAGGACTAGAGTGAATGGTCATTATAACTAAGGTAACAATAGCAATTATCTGGAGGAAAAATTTGGAAAATGGTTTATTTGGAATAGTAAATATAAAATGTTGTATAAAAATAAGATACAGATTATATATGTGATGATAGAGCAATAAGAAAAACCTTTGAAGAATTTGGTATAACAAAATCAACATCTAGAGGAAAAAAATTAAAAATGGTGTACTTGGAATAGTGAAGGTAAAATGATCTATGGAAATAAGATATAGAATACAGAATATATATGTGATATTAAAAACAGAAAACTGGGAAAAATGTGAAATGAGAATGTGATTGGAATTGCCCCTGGGTAATAAGGAATTGGTGGTACTTGCTGCTTTTAAAGGAAATATCTGTTAAAATTAGGTTTACCATTGTATGTTATAATGAAAAGTAAAGACATATAGGAAAATGTGGTATAATTATTCAATATGCAGCATGTATCCCCATGGACATTGGAGATTAGATAGTCTGCCCATCCTTTTACTAAAAAAGGGAAAAACTCAGATGTCTTTTTATACTTGGACAGTTGTTTTTCTCCCTATAAATGGTGGGTTTAGCGAATGATAATATATTAATACTGGATAGCTTATCTGCTATAGTCCGAATAATATCGTGGAATGTAGATGGCCTCAATACCCCTATGAAAAGAAAACGATTTGTTACTCATCTTAAAATGCTTAAACCTGACATTGTATTTATTCAAGAAACACATTGGTGCAAAAAACAACATAATACACTGCAAATAAATTGGATAGGATAATGTATAAGTGCCACTTACAATAAAAAAACAATCAGGAGGTGTAGCAATATTTTTTACTAAAAATCTCATGTAATAACTGACACAAGGGGCGATATATATTACTTGATATGAAAATATAAAAAATATCTAATATAATCCTACATAAGATTGATATTAGGAGGGGATGTTAATATGGTAGATAATCCTAAAATGGATAAATCTACTCTAGGGCCCCCATTTAATTATGATCGCACTTGCAATGCGATATGGGCATGCAAGTAATGCCCATGATCGCATTGCAAGATGCAATCATAGTGCTGGAGTGTATTATCCGGCACATGCAGGGAGAGGGGCTCCAAAAGGAGCTCGTCCCTGTGATCTGCCAGAGAGCTGCCAGTGCTGCCACGCATGCGCAGTCCCGCTGACTGCACATGTGTGGCGGCCTTTGTGGAACCCTCCACCAGCTAACTATGCGATGTGTAGCCCATAGGCTACAGTGGCTAATGCATTCTGGATATTGGTAAAACTGGCAGTATCGCATCGCCCATAAAAACCTATGGGGGATGCAGCTGCCTGCGGTAATGGAGGGATCACAGCAGGTATTGCAGAAATGCCCACTTTATTCTACTCCAATTTAGTCAATAATTTATTTATTAATAAATTAGTAGTCGGTCATTTTAGCCTATAAGAAAACAGATGGCGAGGACCTAGGAAGGATGGGAACAGGTTCCCAACCGATGTACCAAACCAATTACTCCCTTCCCCCACCCGCCATGGTCCACATATCAGGCTAGGTTGCTAAATGGACTACAGTTATGCCATAAGTACAAATACTGTGAGGTAGCAATAACAGCAGCAGGAACAGGATAACATGAAGCATTAAAAAATTAAGCACAACAGAAATAATGATCACGCTTACAATCATAATAGAAAACAATAAAAGAAAATCTGTAGCACATAATTAGAAGAATATTGAGTCCATCTGTCGATGACCCAGTACTCAGCTGTCCAGCCAAGCTGCTGCCTCTATCAGAGTATCAAAGAAAGTATACTCCAAAAGGCATATCTATAATGGGTGCAGGGCATGCACTTCACATGGGTCCATGCTGCACACCCTACACCCATATTTGATTATACTTACCTGTCTGCAGTCCCCAGAGTGCTGCTCTGAAGTGCTGGGCTGGCACTGCAGAGCAGCAGTAATCACTGGGAAATGGAGGCGGTACCAAGCCAGAATCTTCTGCGCTGCCAGAGAGGAGGGGGCCCACACTGAGGCCCTGATTCAGAGCCAGACGCTCTAACAGAGCACTCGCTTTGAATCAGGCGTCTTTTTTTTTAAAATGGAGCGGCCTCCTGGCTGCTCGCATTGCTGTGGGTTGCCACCCACAGCTAATGTGAGCAGCCAGGATGATGGTCGTGATGGTCAAAACCATCGCGACCATCGGGCTTGCGATGAGACCCTTGTGGTAGGGTCTCGTGGCCGCAAGCCCCAGGGAGCTTTCGGCTCAAACAGAGCTGAAAGCTCTCCCACTGACATCACTTGTGATGTCAGTGGGGCCGCCCCCAGATGGTAGGCGTTCTCATGGGAACGCCTCCGTCTGGGTAGCCACCCCCCCGGCCTGCCCACCAAAGGGAGCGTGCTGCCACTCAACATCGACAGCACGCCTCCTTTGGTGCGAGACCTAGAGTGTCGGATTGCCCATCGCTATCCGGGTCTCGCGCATGCGCATGATGGAGCCGGCTCCGTCGTGTGCATGCACTCTGGGCCACCATCGACCCGGTTGCGAGCGCTCAGTGCTTGCGACCGGGTCTGAATCAGGCCCTGAGTCTGCACACGGGCCCTCTCCTCTCTTAAAATGCCCCTGTATCCTTCCCATCAGCAGCAACCTGCAACACAGTATATGGCAAATGGAGATCTGTCAACCATCTCTTTATCAGGACAAATTGGGTGCCGGAGTCACCAGAGGCAGCCACATGGCAATAGAGGAGACAGTGCCGACCACCACACAGCCACCAGACCAGGGCAGCAAGTGCAGGTACATACTGAGCAGCAGTGGAGTGGGTTTTTCATCATTCCATCATTTTTTAGCCAATGCCCATGACAGGATTGGCTAAAGGATAATGGAAGTTCAGGAGCTTGCACAGATGTGTACTACTCTATACCCATCCTGGCCATGCCTCCCTGGTTTTGCCTTTTAAATGATTGTCCTTTCAAAACATTGGGTAGACTCACCAGAAACTTACAGAAGCCTGGTGCATCGCTATTGTTAATTTAGACACCAGACCGGACATCAGTGCCCCCTAAATCCGATGGCCAGGGCACGTGACCCTCCAGCCCCCTTAGTTGCGGCCCTGAGGCAGTTCACTGTTGTAGTTGACAGAGGGCCTGATTCAGGAAGGATCGCTATTCTGCTAGAACGCATGCACCGCAGTTGCTAACATTAGCGGTGAAATGCAAATGTTTGCAATTGCATTGCAATCACAGCTTACCATACGGATGCCCACTTCCCCTTACACACATCCGTAGCGAATGATCGGTAACATCGAGTAACATCGGACCCATACGCACAGTTAAGGCAGGTCAGACCTCACTCAGGAATTGCGAACTTCAGGTTTTTCTATGAGGCCTCAGGCTGCATATGGAATTGCAATGGATAATTTATACACGCCCCTGCAACGCCGTCCCAATGCACTGGCACGCCTGCATTCGCCCGACCACCCCCCATCACCACCCACAAATGGCACTTTATTATTATCATTACTATTATCATTTATTTATATGGCGCCACAAGTGTTCTGCAGCATCTTACAAAGTACATAAATAAATAAGTAACCAGCGACTTACAATACAATACAATGCAGGACACGGACATGGATAATAAACATAGCTATATATTAGCGACCTTTACACCCACATAAGCAGCCAAGTGTTAGTTGCCCTAGTGGGGAGTAAGAGATAAATGAAAATCCAGTAGGGAGAAGCACAAGAGGGTAGAGGGACCTGCTCGTAAGAGCTTACATTCTAAAAGGGAGGGGCAGACAAACAGGAATGACACAGATGGTGTAGGCGGGGAGAAAGGAAGATGTAGCAGCAAGTTAGGATGAGAGCTGGAAGGCTTTATTGAAGTAGTGGGTCTTAAGAGCTTGTTTTAATGATTGTAGAGGGGTGCAGAGTCTGGGGAGATGGGGAGAGGGAGGGAGTTCCAAAGGTGGGGAGCAGCACGGGTAAAATCTTGGAGGCAGGAGTGGGAGGAAGTAATCAATTGGCATGAAAGGTGGTGTGTATTAAGTGAATGAAGAGGGTGGACAGAAGAGTGAATGGAGATGAGATCAGAGATGTAAATGGGAGAGGAATGGGTGAGGCCTTTGTAAGTGAGTGTGAGAACCTTGAATTGGACTCTGAAAGGGAAGGAGAGCCAGTGGAGGGCTTGTAGGAGAGGGGAGGCAGATGTAGGAAAATGGATAGGAAAATGAGCCGAGCAGCAGCATTGAGGACAGACTGGAGAGGAGAGAGATGGGAATTGGGGAGGCCAGATAGGAGGAGGTTACAGTAGTCCAATCTGGAGATGTCCAGTGAATGTAGGATGGTTTTGGTGGCATCCTGGGTGAGAAAGGGTCTAATCTTGGAAATATTCCTGAGATGGCAACGACAGGACTGTGAGAGGTTATGAATTTGTGGTTTGAAGGAGAGGGAAGAGTCCAGAATGACTATAAGACAATGTACTTTGGGACTAGATAAGATAGTTATGCCATCTATTGATAAAGAAATAGTGGGAAATAAGGTTATGTGGGAGGGTGGGATGATGATCAGCTCAGTCATAGACATATTAAGTTTGATAAATTGCTGGGACATCCAGGAAGAAATGGCAGAGAGACAGTTGGAAATACGAGTCAGTAGAGAGGGGGAAATATCAGGTGAGGAAAGGTAGATCTGAGTATCATCAGCATAGAGATGATAATGGAGGTCAAAAGAGCGGATGAGTTTACCTAGAGAGGACGTATAGAGAGAGAATAGGAGAGGTCCAAGAACAGAACCTTGGGGAACACCTACTGTAATTATCTGTGGGGGGAGTAGGAGTCGTGAGAGGAAATAGAGAAAGAACAGTCAGAGTGGTACTGTAGGAGGACAGCCAGAAGAGAGCAGTGTCACGTAGACCAAAGAAGTGAAGTATATGCAGCAATAGAGGGTGGTCCACAGTGTCAAAAGCAGCAGAGAGGTCAAGGAGAATGAGTAGGGAGTAGTGGCCCTTGGCTTTGGCAGCAAGGAGGTCATTGCTGACTTTCATGAGGGCAGTTTCAGTGGAGTGGAGAGAACAAAAGCCAGACTGAAAAGGGTCAAGGAGGGAGTGAGAGGAAAGAAGTGTAGTGAGGTGGTTGTAAACCGTATGATCAAGGAGTTTAGAGGCAAAAGGAAAGAGATGGGTCGGTAGTTAGAGAGAATGTTAGGATCAAGGGTAGGTTTTTTAAGAATGGGGGAGACAAGGGCATGCTTGAATGCAGAAGGGACAGCGCCAGAAGAGAGGGAGAGATTAAGGAGGTGGGCAAGATGAGAGCAGGCAGAATTAGAGAGGTAGTGGAGGAGGCAGGAGGGGATGGGGTCAATGGGGAGGTGGAAGGGGGGAAGGACTGGATGAGGGCCATTACTTCCTCTCCAGATACAGGGGAGTAGGATGTCAAAGTTGGTAAAGTGGATGGGGAGGGGTGATCTGGGAAAGGAGGAGGTGGATAGCTGTGGGACTGGATGGACATGATGTCCTGATGTATGGAATCAATTTTAGATGTAAAATAGGTAGCAAAGTCAGTGGCAGAGAGCAAGGAGGAGAGATGAGGGGGGGATGGGCAGAGGAGGTAGTTGAGATGAGATTCTTGCAATATGACTGTTTAGAGAGGGAAAGGGCAGCACTGTAGGATGACAGCCAAAATTTGAAGTGGAGAAAATCAGCCTGAGAGCGTGATCTTCTCTATTGTCGCTGGGCTGTTCATGAACATTTTTGCAGGTATCTGGTGCATTTGGAATGTCAGGGTTGAGGGGTGGCTTTGCCTGGACAAGTAATGATCGCCTGAGCAACAGAGTCAAGAGCAGATGTAATGGAGGCATTGTATAGGGAAGCAGCTTGTTCAGGGCAGGAGAAACAGAGGATAGGGGAGAGAAGAGAGTTAAGTAGGGAAGAAAAGAAGGAAGTATCGATAGCTTCAATGTTACACTTAGTGATGGTGGCTTTCTGAGGTAGAGGAGATCGGTTAAAAGAGAGAAGGTGATGGTCAAAGAGGGTGAATGGGGAATTAGAGTAGGCAGGAATATCACAATGGTGAGTGAATACCAGATTAAGCAAATGCCCACTCACATGGGAGGGTGAGGAGGTCCATTGGGAGAGGTCAAATAAAGAAGTGAGGGTGAGGAGATTGGAGGCAGAGGATTCTGTGGGTATATCAATTGGAATATTGAAGTCACATAGGATAATAGATGGAAGGTCTGAGGAGAGAAAGTGAGTGAGCCAGGAAGCAAAGTTGTCAAGGAACTTAGAGGTAGGGCCAGGGTGATGGTAAATAACAGCTACTCAGAGGTGTACTGGTTGGAAGAGGCATATAGCATGAACGTCAAATGTGGAGAATGTAAGGGATGGTTCTGAGGGTATGAATTGGTATGAGTAACCAGGGGATAGAAGGACCCCAACACCACCCCCATGACAACCCCCAGGCCGGGGGTTGTGGGAGAAGGTGAGGCCCCCATAGGAGAGAACAGCAGGAGAAGTAGTGTCATAGGGTAAAATCCAGGTATCAGTAATGGCAAGATGATTCAGGGAGCTGGAGATGAAAAGGTCATGGTGGGGGCCAGTTTGTTACAGACTGATCTGGCATTCCAGAGGGCACAGGATAGAGTGACATAGTTGATAGGAGAAATGCGGATGAGATTATCAGGGTTGCTATAGCATGGAGATGAGATTACTTTGGGAGACCAAGATGAATTGAATAGAGTGTAGAGATAATGCGGGCTTGTGAGCTAGGAGTGGAACCAGTACAAGGTGGGCAGGGAGGGAGATTAAGGAGACATGGATGGAGATTGGGTGAAGTGACAGGGAGAGAAGCGGGGGAGGAGAGATTAGCATTGGGGTAGTCGGGTCCTGGGGGGGTATAAGAGAAGAAAAAAGGAGTAATGGGAGAAGAGGGGGAGGAAGGCAGAGAGAGAAGGGGAGATAGGAGGAGGTGGAGGAGACCAGGGGAAAAGGATAGAGGTGGAATCATTGGGCTGAACAAAATATTAGGTAGAAACTGAGTGAAGGAAGGAGTTAAAGACAATATGGTCATGGTAAGGATGAGGTAAATAGGGGAAGTAAACTTTGAAAGTGTGAATGAAGAAATAATATAAGAGAACGTGCAGATTTCCAGAAATGTATGTAAAAGTACAGCATGAGAAAAAAAATATAAAAAAGTCAGCACAACTAAATATTTTTGAGTATAGTAAAAGTGGAGATTTGATGGGAGCAGAAATTGAATATTAGAGTAGACTAGTAGCTAGATGATGTAAGACTAGGAAAAAGAGCTAAGGTAAAAAGACATTATTAGAGAGGTAAATTGGCATTAACAATATTCATTATCGGTTAAGCACAGAGGCTGCACAAATAGTAACAAGTGAGGCACAAAGTTTTTGTAGCAACCAAACAGAGTCCAGTGATGAAAGTCCTGGTTATGCAGTCAGCAAGATCTTGTAGCAGTGAAAATATGGAATCACCTTTGTTGATGTTATTTAGTCCATATCTATATTTGGTTGTTGAAAGAGTAGAGTAGAACAGATTGACTTCCTGTCGATCACTGTGCTCGGGGTCTGCGTAGCCTCTGCAAACACATCTCCCTCGCAATTGCTAGTTCGTGCACGCGCACTGGTATGTATATGCAAGCACAATGCGACTTAATCAACTGATTGCGTGTTGTCTATGCAACTGCGATCCTTCCTGAATGAGGCCCAGAAGGAAGACTAATGAGCTAAATTACCAATTCAAAAATTTTGATAAATCGTACTTGTTTGTGAGTTTATTTCAGCCTAGGATAACATGTGAAGTACAGTAGGTAGCTGTGAGGTTTATTTAACATGTGATTCAGTGCATCTGTTGGAAATACACTGCACTAAATGCTGCACTATATTAGGTGTGGTTATTAAATAACAAGACTGTACTTGTAAAAAATAAAGTTTACTGCATGATTTAAAAGGGAGTGGGGGAACATTGATCTTGGGCTATCCCAAAGATAGTTTTGCAAGTTTCATCCCTCTCTCACAGATAGTTTGCTGTCACATAGCGTTCTTTAAAGTTGTGTTTTTCCCATGCATCAATGCTTAGTTCAAAAGTAGAGCAACGTGTTAGCTTAAAATATTTAGTTAGATTGAACATTACACCCACCGATACTTTCTAACTAAGACTTACAGGGCAGATTGTATGTCATGTGCTTGTGAGTTTGAGTGTCACAAAAAATTTAGTGGTGGTCATGAGTATGTTGAAGATGATGTTTGTCTGGATGCCTTGCACTTAAAAAACAAATGAAAATGTGGAAAAAATTGAGGAAATTTACCTTCAACTCAGAATCTGAATGATAGAAATGGTAAACATTGACAAATAAACTGTTAGTCAAGTTTTGAATCAAGTTCTTAACATGACAAAATTTTGTGCTAAGATGGTTCGAAGGCTTCTCACTGCCGAGCAGAAAGAAAATCTAAAGCAAATTTTTACAGACAATTTGAACAAATTCAATCAGATTCGCATTATTTAGATAATATTATTACCTGAAACATGGATCTTCATGGTACAATCCTGAGACAAAACGCCAGTCCATGTACAGGAAAACACCATCATCACCAAGCAAGAAGAAAGCACGTCAAAGTTAATCCAAATTCAAAGCCATGTTAGTTGTTTTCTTTGATATTAAGGCTGTTATTTTGGAAGACTGGGTGCCAGACAGCGCAACAGTGACTCAACATTACTACAATAATGTTCTAGTAACTTTGCGGGAAAGAATCAGAAGATAGAGGCCAGAGTTATGGAATAATGGTTTCGTCCTCTATCAGGACACAGCACCAGCCCAAAAAGCTCTGTGAATCAGTTTTTGGCTGAAATACAAATTGCAGTGCTAGAACACTCTCCATACTTGCCAGATCTAGCACCGTATGACTTCTTGCTTTTCTCTAAAGTTAAATCTATACTCAAGGGAGCCCATTATTTAATAGTTACTGAGCTAAAGAAGAATATGATGGTGCTGTTGAGACAGCTGACAGATAATGAGCTACAGCCAGGCTTTGACCAATGGAAAATAAGAATGCAGCTCTGTGTGGATGCAGAAGGGGAGTACATAGAAGGGGAATAAAGTTAAAATGTACTTGATATAATTAAACATAAATTATAGCTCCAGTTTTGATATCTATTAGCCACACCTCATACATTAAAAGTGAATAAAGGCTATTCCTATGTAAACATAGAACAATAGATATACATTTGTAGACTTCTCTCTTTCTATGTTCTGTCTAGAATTGCAAAAAATTCAGAACCAATAAAATATTTTATTGAAGTGCAACAATTTGTAGGCCATGAATATGTTCATGGTATAATCAGTGATAGGGTTAGGATGTGGCTTAGGATCGTCCGCTACTCACCTCCACATCGGTGTCCTTGGGCTTAGGTGTTCAGTCGTTGGTAGTGTTGGCTGAGTATTCTCCACGGAGTCTGCCAGGGCTTCCATGTGTGCGTCCTGGTTTCTGTGGTGGCAGGCATGGGTGCAGCCATGTTGGTCCATATAAACCTGACTAGTCTCTCCCAAAGGTAGTCCTGTGGTCACTCAGTTGATCCTCTGATCCAATGACCAACTACCTAAGGGTATTTAGCCTGATTCCAGGAACAGGAAATTGCTGTTCAATGTCGCTTTCCCAGTGACTATGATGCCAGTATTTGTTCCAGGCTCTAGGTTACTTTTATAGTGTATCCCACAGCTAGTCTGCATCTGGCTCTTTAGTACTATTGGAGCCAGCTCACGTCTCTATCACCTGTGCCATCCCGAACATATCCGCGTCTGGATTCCTAGTGACTTACTTTTGTTTTACTTCAAGTTTTGCTTCAGTTAATCCTTTTGTGTTTACTCAGCTCCAGCTCATTTACCAGTCTCCTCTGTCTCCTCCTGTATCATTCCCAAGCACTAGTTTCAGTAACTTTACCTGTGACTGGATTCACGAAGCACCTTCCATTATACCCACAACTAGATCTACAGTGTATCAAGTTCACTAACCTGCATCTGAGTTCCCTGCAGTTATTGTATTCTGTGATTGGATCCACAGTGTATCAGGTTCACTAACCTGCATCTGAGTTCCCTGCACAGTTACTTGTAATCCATGACTGGATCTACAGATTGCCTATGCACTAACCTGCAACTGAGTTACCTGTACAGTTATCTCATTCGACGATTGGATCTACAGAGTGTCTTTACACTATTCTGCATCTGGGTTCGCTATACACGCAGTGTCTCTCTGTGTCTGGATTACTGAGCATCCTTTACACTACTCTGCACCCAGTTCTTCTGAGTTACCCATAGCATCCAGTACCTGACCTTGCATTATTCCTCATCACTCCCAACTATTCTGTACCTGGATCTCCTGTGTCACATCCTGGTGTATCCTGCCTCTGAATCCTGCAAAGTTTCATAGAGAATACCAGTGCATCATTTAATTAATTGAATTAGTGTCATTCACTAGTCTCCTCGTCACTCCCAGGTACCTAACCAGAGATCCGCGACCTGCTCACTTGGTGTGGTGAACTCAAATCCCAATAGGTGGGGTCACTGGTTGAAGACCAACAAGTGGGCTAGACTCTGCACCTCTGGTTAGGTCTAGCCAACACCTGGGTGTGACCTTTATTGAGGACACCAGTACAGTCACTCCTCTAGCTGTCTTTTAGCTATCCTAACCCCCCAGCTCCCTGTCCTCCACAGAGGAATTCCTTGTTCTGGATCATGACAGTTTGAACAGACTTTAACATGCAAGCCGTTGGGTTCCATGGTGAAGTGGGTTTTCAAGATCTATTCCTTCATATGAGTGCACAAGAGGCAGCCCAGCAACTCATGGGTCAACAGTAACAAGAAATGTTCTCTCAGTTAGGATCCATTTATTCTGTTGTTGCCACTTTGTTTCCAGCTTCACTTCAAGTTCTGCCTGTAAACCCTCCTGTGCCCCTTCTTCCAGAGCCATATTCTCAAGTAACTTCGACTCCGACTGCAGAATTTTTTTCTGATTGTACAATTCAACCTTCCAGTAGTCCTCTGGCTTATGAATCCCCAAATATCTGTGTAGGTTACTAGTTTCTACCAGCTTCTAGTTCAACTTCAAGATCTTCTCGCTAAATGTTTTAAAATGTTTCTAGTGCCGTCCCTGTTTCAACTGAGCCTCCTGTCACACAAGATAAAGTGAGACACTGTAGCTTTCCATGCCCTAAGCTTACTGAGGCAGAACAACACTGACACTGATAACTTTTTCTCTGCTTATATTGTGGGTAGGCAGATCACCTTATTAAGGACTGTCTCCTACGTCAACCCAAAAGGGATGGTAAGTGTAAGTCTTCCAATCTTCATGTTCTCACATCCTGCCCCCAACCATCTGCAGCTTCATTCCCTTAAGCTCTAGGCAAATAAGTATCTGCTACCATACAGGACAGGGTTCAAGTCCACAACTGGGGTCCTGTTTCGGGTGCTTCTTCCCTCAACTAAAGAATCTAGGGAGAATATTTCAACCACTAAAGGCACAAACATCTCTTCCAGTGTGTTCCAGTCTCAGTCTGGATAAAGCTTCTTCTAGTTCTGACTCCACTGATGTTTGCACTTCTCTCAGTTCCTGTGAGGCGACAGTTTCTTTAACCATGGGGAAATAATCTGTTTTAAAAGTTTTGGAGGAGACATCTGAGCTGACACCTTTAGCGGAAAAATCTGTTCGCTAACCACAGAAAACGTATCTGAGTCCCCGCCACCAATAGGGGTATTCAATATCAAAGTTTCTAGCGGAATACTTAACCCCGTAGAGGCAGTAATGAACTTCAGTTGGCCACTTCTTTAGTATGCCTCCAATCTTACTTCTGGCAAGTTTCAAGTTCAGGAAGAGTCATTTTTACATACAAATTTAGTTTCTCCCAATTCAAGTTTCATGTCCCAGACAGGGGCTTCAAGTGAAGTACCCCAGGAGGGGGTCTCAAGTCTCACACCCCAGGTGGGGCTTTTGAGTTTCATACCCCAGGAGTGTATCTCAAGTTTCTCACCCCAAGAGGGCTTTTCTGGTGTTGTACCCCAGGAGGGGTCTTCAAATGTTATGCCCCAGGAGGAGTTTTTGAGTGTCATACCCAAGGAGAGGTTTTCTGGTGTAATACACCAGGAGGGGTTTTCGAGTGTCATACCCCAGGAGGGGGTTACAGAATTATGCCTCAGGAGGAAGCTTTGAGTGGTCTGCCCATTCCATGTGGTGACTTTCCTTTGTCTACTTTTGAATGCGCTTCACAAGCTTCAATTTCTCAGAAGTTCAGTCCTAAACTTCGTTTACCAAGAAAAGTCCTCATGGAGCTGATAATTGCATGGAAGGTCTAACATTCGTGATTACGGGAGTTTTAGAATCCATAAAGAAAAATGAAGATAAGATGTTAATAGGAAGCTGTGGAGACAAAGTCTTTCAAAATATTACCAGTAAGATCAATTATCTCTTCGTGGGCCGTGATGGCGGAGAGTCCAAATGAAAGAAAGCAAAGGGCTTTGGGACTAAGATTATAGATGAAGATAGCTTGTTTGAATTAATCAATACCTTGTTCAACGGAAAGTCATTATCTGAGCATTTCATCTCAGTGCACAACAACTTGTCTAATTCTAATTCTATCATGTCACTGGACCCTACCCATTCTGGTGCTCTTCAAGGTTCGCCTTATCTAGTTTCAGCAGTTCCTGGTGTCTTCGGTCCCAATTCTGCTTTGCTTAGTTGTTTTGGGGCTTCTTCAAATAATATCAACTCCAATTCTCCTGAATTTCATTCTGGTTCCTCTGTTGATTTGAGTGAAGAACATCAATCAAGTTTTGTTGAGTCATTTCAATCATCAATCTAAGGAATCTCTGAGTGATTTTGTCTCTGTCCCTAAAGATAATTCTTTAACTCAGGACTCGTTTGATGCTTTGGCATCCATAATCTTTGATGGAGAAGTGCCCCAATACACAGCATTACTTAAGCATTATGACACCCTAATGAGAGCTGATCCATCTTGTGGTATCACTTCCACCAACTTTGTCAAGTTTTTTATCATTTACTTCAGAGGCAGAGCTTTGCAGTGGGTATATTCACTCATTGAGTCCAAGGATCCAATTCTACAAGATGTGATGTCTTTCAGTACAGCTCTGATTAAATTATTTACTCCTATGTGTCCATCTTCAGGTACCTTTTCTGACAAAGGTTCTAGGTTGACTTCACTACCCTTAGACATTAAACTCAGATAAAGTAGCAAAGTATTTAGGTGCGCTGTCACTAAAGCAGCCAGACAGAGGTAGTCAGCCTCTAACCCAATATGTGTAGAAAATGTAATGACTGGCACTAAAGACTATTGTATAATAGATTAATAGAATGTAATAAATAGTGTAGGAAGCGGAAGTCTAACGAAGCAATAGGCACATTTAATAACATTTAATACCAATTAAACATATAAATCACATGAAAAATAAAAACAAAAAGATAAATAAATGTATCGATAATAAAATCACTGATTGAGGAACATCGATGGTGAGTCAAATAATTATTCTCTATCTATGGACATCCTGGGTCTGGATGTTGAGATAATGTCCAGATTGAAAGTCTGGAGACAATGTTATTAGGGTTTAATAACCCCAAATAGTTACCAATGTAAGATCCTTTGGGATGGTAGTCCAATTAGCAGATGACTGCAAGATTGATATCGATGGTGATGATGGTAGGACTGGTATTGAATCTTCAGTCCGCAAAAATAATCTCTCAGAGTTAGGTCCACTTGGCAGATCACTGCAGTACTGGTCGTTGGTAAAGATGTTGGACGGCTGTCTCCTTACACAATAAGGAAGGAACCTGATGTATATGGCAAGGCTCCCTGGATCCACAATAGGAAATTCCCAATGTCCATAGAGAGAATATATGATTGCTTAACACGTTTCGCTGGATAGCAGAACTCCAGCTTCATCAGAAGCATAAAAAAATACATTTATTTATCTTTTTGTTTTTATTTTTCTTGTGATTTATATGTTTAATTGTTATTAAATGTGCCTATTGCTTCTTTAGACTTCCGCTTCCTACACTATTTATTACATTCTATTAATCTATTATACAATAGTCTTTAGCGCCAGTCATTAAACTCAGATACACTGCATTACTCCCTTCCCAAGATTATATGGTACAGGATCAATCAGTCTGGAAGAAAAAGTCTCGAAGAAATATTAAGAACCAACAATTTGATACTATCAGAGTTGGTTATTCTTCCCTCTGTTCATCTCCAAAGTCCTATGGGATTTCTAGTCATGTCAATTCTTTAATTATTGCAATGGATACGGAGTTAGAGTCAAAATTTGATCCTCCACAAAGCATTGCTTTGTTTCCTGAGGATCATCTGTTGTTTGATCCTATCCTTCCATGTCATGTATACCCCCAGGAGTTACCTATGAGAACTACGAATGTTCAGAAGGAAAATCCATCCTATCTTACAAGATATCAACTAAAGATTGGAAAATCTAGAGTTCCTCATACCAAGTCTTACATTTTAAAAAAAAAATTCTGGTATCTTTACCTTCAGGTTTTTTGAAGTTTTTTGTGTGCACTTCCTAGGTGTCCAGAGTCCACCCTGAAGAGGGGTACTGTCAGGATGAGGCCTGGGATCAGCCACTACTCACCTCCAAGATGGCGACCTTGGGCTTAGGTGTTCAGTCGCTGGGAGTGGAGGTGAGAGGTGGCTGAGTTTTCTCCCCAGGGTCTGCTAGGGCTTCCGTGTATGCGTCCTGGTTCCCATGGTGGCAGGCATGGACGCAGCCATGTTGGTCCATATCACCTGACTAGTCTCTCTCAATGGTAGTCCTGCGGTCACTCAGCTGATCCTCTGATCCAATGACTAACTACCTAAGGGTATTTAGCCTAACTCAAGGAACAGGAAGTTGCTGTTCAACTTTGCTTTCCCAGTGACTATGATGCCAGGCTCTAGGTTACTTTCATAGCATATCCCACAGCTAGTCTGCATTTGGATCTTTAGTACTATTAGAGCCAGCTCGCATCTCCATCACCTGTGCCATCCCGAGCATATCCGACTCTGTATTCCTAGTGACTTTTTTTGTTTTACCTCAAGTTTTGTGTCAGTTAATCCTCTTGTGTTTACTCAGCTCTGGCTCATTTACCAGTCTCCTCTGTCTCCTCCTGTATTATTCCCAAGCACTAGATTCAGTAGCTTTCCCTGCATATGGATTCACAAAGCACCTTCCGTTATCCCCATGACTAGATCTACTGATTATCAAGTTCACTAACCTGCATCTGATTTCCCTGCAGTTATTGTATTCCGTGATTGGATCCACAGTGTATCAGGTGCACTAACCTGCATCTGAGTTCCCTGCACAGTTACTTGTATTTCGTGACTGGATCTACCGTGTATCAAGTTCACTAACCTGCATCTGAGATCCCTGCACAGTTACTTGTAATCCGTGACTGGTTCTACAGAGTGCCTATGCACTAACCTGCAACTGAGTTACCTGTACAGTTTTCTCCGAACCGCGACTGGAACTACAGAGTGTCTTTACACTATCCTGTGTCTGGGTTCACTATACACCCAGTGTCTCTCTCTGTTTGGATTACTGAGCTTCCTTTACACTACTCTGTGCCCAGTTCTTCCGAGTTACCCAAAGCATCCAGTACCTGACCTTCCATTATTCCTCATCACTCCCAACTAGTCTGTACCTGGATCTCCTGTGTCACTTCCTGGCGTATCCTGCCTCTGAATCCAGCAATGTTTCATAGAGAATACCAGCGCATCATTTCAATAATTGAATTAGTGTCATTCACTAGTCTCCTCGTCACTCCCAGGTACCTAACTAGACAGTCGCGACCTGCTCACTCATTGAGACGAAACCCAAATCCCAATAGGAGGGGTCACTGGTGAAGACCACCGAGTGAACTAGACTCTGCGCCTCTCGTTAGGTCTAGCCAACAGCTGGGTTTGACCTTTATGGAGGACACTAGTACTGTCACTCCTTTAGTTGTGTCTTAGCCATCCTAACCCCCCGGCTCCCTGTCCTCCACAGAGGAATTCCTTGTTCTGGATTGTGACAGATAGAACCTTATACAAACTGTTATAATATCATAAGTAAAATAATAATATGCAGTCTAGCGCTTCTGTAATCAGGATATATAGAGAGGAGAATGTAAACCTCTAACAAACACAAAGGATATTATCCAAATTACCACTTCCGGAAAAGATATTTCATATTGTCCTTAGTTATAGAAAGTCCCTTTATGTTTACTTTTATGACCAAACAATACTCAGTTGTGTGCTACACTCAGTTCTGTGTAAACACGATCACCCTCTGGTCTTCTTCCTCTCCCTATACTGTATTACAGAATCCCATATGGTGCTCATAAGGAAGAAGAAAAATTCCATATAATGAGGTACCGTTTATTAACACAAAATAGTGGACAGAGCTAAAACCATTTCATAATACATTCACCACTAGTGGCATACAGCAGCATACCAGGAGATATAGATATATAGTGATAACTGTGCTTGGTATTAAATAATAGTTGGTAATCAGTGCATGAAAAAATATATCTATATGTTTGCTCTCTATTAGTAAACAGGAGGCTTGATCAAATTTCACCAATAATGGTTTTATTCATAAAAAACCATGAACACATACTAAAATTCAATATATAACAAATACTCTACATGTAAAACACACATAAAAATACATGTATCATTACATAAACCATAGCAGCTTTAAAATGGATATAATGTATCTATTTTCTAATATCTAACTTGGAGTCCAGACCACACAAAAAGTTACTTAGTTCTTGTAGTAATTTCCACAGATATATTGTAGGTTATCTATTTAATAAACAAGAGTCAGTTAGTAACTGGTTCAAACTCCTCACTTTGTATGGCAGGCAAGCTGGTTAATAGTGCACAGCCGTTAATTGCAATTCATGAACACTGGCATCCCAGCCTTACACTTGTACACTTTCCAATATACCTCCTGGTAATTAGACTACCTCAATCTGTATAGACTGGTACCCTGTTGCACCCAAAAGTATAGTGATGGACGGACCACCATGTTTTTGTGGCCATGCTGAGCTCAGTTTTACTGGGTGCTCCTCTCCCCACAGGGAGCAGTGGCTGGAGGTAAGGATGGAGCTTTCGGCAGCGTGTAGTGGGTGTTTGATAATCTGTTACTGGCTGCTCAGCACAAGGATCTTTGTGAGTCACACATGGATCGGAACAGTGGCAGGAACCAATGATTTCTGGAGGATGACGTCAACGCATTTTGTCCCATAATTAACCAGGACTTTCTCAAGACTGGATACCAGAGCCTCTGGTGTCTCCTTAAATCCCTCCATGTTCTCATTAATTAATCAATTACACCTGAATCTAGTAGGTGCCGTGGATTTTCATTCTCTCTACGTATAAGTAGTTATCAGCATATGAAAGACATATTTCCTTCCATGTGTATATACATACTTCCAAGTATTATTTGACTATTTATAAATAAATAAAAATTATATTATAACTCCGATTAAAACAAATAATTTAGATATTTTAAAAGAAGTATTAATGTTTAAAACAAAACAAGCAAACCCACTAACTGTAATGTGGTTAGCTTTTTTTCTATAATTCCTATAACTGATGCATTATCTCAAAATATCTTCTATTTTCAGACTACAGTTGCAAAAAAAAAAAAACATTATGGGCTCTATTTATTAACATTATTTTTACTAAAATAAAGTGAAAAGGGGTGTTTTCACACCCTTTTCACATCATTTTAGTTTCACCTACATTTACTATAGGGAAATTGGAGTAGAATTTGTAAAATTCTACTCCAACCCCTAAGTATCACTTATTTTTAGAAAGCAGATCACATTCCTCATAATTGGAATGGGAAATGTGAGCCGACCAGAGTTACTAAAAATAAATTGCAAAAAAAATACAGGGGAAAGCCCACTGATAATAACGCCACCTGGTGGGGCATTATCCAGGGTCTCCCGCGGTTACCGGACTCCTGCCCTGCTCTAAACGGGAGAGAAGAGTCGGGAGTCGGCCCGTGTAATCAGCTGTGTGGTCTAAACAGACCACATGCTGATTCACTGTAAAAAAAAGAAAATTTTTTTTACTTACCTGACTCCAGGGACCGGTGGTCGGGGCTCTGGGTGATGTCCTCCCTCCGGTCAGCTGGTCTCCCATGCTGCACTGCGGCCCGGTCATTGGGTGATCAGGTCCCAGTGCAGTATGGGATATCACGTGACCGGAGGACATGGAAGACATCACTAGAGGCCCGGATCATGCAGGTAAGTGTAATTAAGGGAGAAGGGAGGTCGCGGGGGTGGAGGGGGGTCCGTGGGGGGTCTGCGATCGTGGGGGGTGGGGTTTAATGATGAGGGTGGGGTTTAGCACGGGGGGGGAGTAGCAGCGACGGTCGGTCGGCGCATGCGCAGGGCACTGGTCACGGTGTTTTTTTGCGAAAATACCATGACTAGTGTGCAGAGGGGATTCACAGGGACAGAGCTTTCTCGCAAGCTCTGTCCCTGCAAGGGATTTGTAGTAACTCCCTGTGATATTGCCTGAACTCGCAATGCAAATTCATTCAGTAATATCACACTACAATCTGCATTACCAATGAGGTTTGTAGTAAATAGAGCCCTATGTGACTGTACATGCTTTTGAACACTAGAATCAATCTTAAAGTGGTCCAGCAGTCAGGAAGCCATATGCAAAAACCCCAGTAAATTTAGTTAGAAGGTTCAAAAGTACATAAACACATACAAACATACAGAAATAAGAGCAGACGTGTGGCTGTTAAGGTATGGATTTTAAATTGAAATACACCAGGTAAACATTATTGCCTAGTGCAGTTACCAACAAACTAGAGCTGTATTTGTTTTGCGTCTATCGACCATATTCAATTTGGAGCGAAAAGTCCATTTCACCAATACTTTTTAGCCGATGACGTCATTTTCGCCTATTTTGACTTTACCCCATATTCAATTTCAAACACTTTTCGCCTAGGCGAAAAGTCAATGCAATGGACCTGGCGGAAAAGTTTCGCCTATGAATATCAGGCGTAAAAAAGTGCAGAATTGGGGTTTTGGGGTGCAACATTGCGGGAGCCCCCATGAAGCCTTAAGACAGTACCCCAAAGGTAAACTGTGTCAAAAAATAAAAAAAATAAAAACTGAAGAACTCCCCAAAAAGGTACTTTTCATTTTGGTGGCAAAAAAAAAAGTTTGGGGACGAACTTTTAAACTAGTGAAATAGACTCAGCGGGGGTCCCCAAGTATGGCCCAAGTGTTTTTTTATTGCAGGTGGTTGCGGCAGGTGGATTTTTCACGATTTTTAAAACTTCACATTAGCAAGGTTCAAATATCCTAGCACCCATTTTCATGTACCCCAAATTTGATGGAACTACTTATTTTTCCCCAAAAAAGTTGCCAAATGCTATTCTTCATCACTTTTCCAAATACGCTATACAGCACTTATTGAGACCATTTAAAGACCCCACATACCTTTTGCAGGGCTATTCGCGGGTATCCATAGTGATCCCCCATGTCAGTGCATCTTTTGGGGGGTGTCAGGCTGATTTCCCAAATCTGATAGGATTTTTCGCCTTTTCAGTTTCGCCGGGTCCTGTTTTTGCCTACTTTCAAATTGAATACGGAGATAAGCGCGATACTTTTTCGCCTGCAAAACAGGCGAAGTAGGCAAAAAATCCAGAAGGCGAAAAGTTGAATACGGGCCTATATTTATTTATTCCCTATGTGCTATCTTGATAAGCATCTAATCCATTATTGCCAACATGAAGGTTGGGGCTGTACATCCACCTTCTACATTGTTCCTATGAACATATCGATGTCATACACAAGGATTTAATTTTGTTCAAAATCCTCAGCCAACAGATATGTTGACTTGGACACTTATGAGACATGTAAGATCTTCTGATATTTCTTTAGACAACTTGTCACACTGGTGATGATAAGGCAGGTTTTCAATAATATTTGATTGGTGGTAATATTCAAACAGATAAGTCTTTATCTGAGCAATAGGTTCTGCTCTATCTGTTAATCAATTAATGAATCAATGAATGAATCAATCGATGCTTTACCTGGCTTCCACTAAAGTTTTTTGATCAATGAAAACATTCTATAGCAATGTAAAGTTTATAAAAAGCTGCCATCCTGTCTGCCACTGCAGTGCCACTTTGTTTCCTAGATGTGCTATATTCTTTTTTAAACTGCCATGTGTTTGTGCTACAGCTCTGTCGCTTAGTTTAGCCTGTCTGCTCGCTGCAGCCTTTGGCCAACATGTGTAAAAACTAAAAATAATATTTTGTTAGCTGTGAGGTGGCGTACATCTCTAAATGCCGCAGGGGGCATCTTGTGTAAATAGATGCCTTCTGCTGGCTTCTCTGATCAACTGCTTCATCCAAAGATGCAGTATCGGATGATATGATTGAACATAGGCCATCTGAGTAACCCTCAGGTTACTAAGGATGACAGATGTTTTTACTCTGCCAGGGCCAGTGAAGTTACATCAGAAGATGCAGACACTGACCTTGGCACGCCTCGAAAATGGGGCCGACATGCCTCCGTTTTCCTGTGGGATGAGCGATCAAGCTGATAGCACACCCCAATGGTTATGCGCCGGGCTGAGGGGGCTCACTGTGCCCCCCCCCCTCACCGGCGCACAGCTTTTTAATTTTTTTACCTAAGGGGGCATGGCCACGCCTCACGCAATTAGGCCATGCCCATTTTTTACTGGGCCCCGGCACGGCTCTTGATGGGCCTGCATGTACATAAGCCAACAGGTGCCAGCGCCACCCCCTGAGCACACAATGTAATGACATCTCCTGCATGACATCATTACATAATTACATATAGGACTTAGTCATCAGATATATTTTATCAGATTATATATTATACTCCAATTACCAGAACTGAGATATAATAGTTTTTATAATAGATATTTATATCACTAGACACATTGGTACATTGTGTCTATATAAATTAAATAAATAAAATATTGTTTTATAACATCCATTAGATCTGTAGTCATCTCCACAATTTTTACATCTGTTACATCCCCTATATTATGACAAGGTGAGCGCATGGTACAATATCTATTTTTATCATTACATTGCGCTGAAGGAGGCGTGACCTGCAGCTCCAGTAAGTACAGTACTGACCGGGTAACCTCAGGACGCCTGATCTGATGCATATACTGTGCAGGGATCCCATCTGGAGAGTGCACAGGACATCCTGGCTGCAGGGTGACTTTCCAGGCACCCTGCTGGCTAGGAGCAAGGGCCGTGGTGGGTGATGCTGCCATCCACAGAGCCTCTGTGTGATGGCACTGTTCGCCCATAACTATTTATGGCCCTGGATAAGATTAGGGGCCTGATTCAGAGCCGCTCGTAAGCGGCCGCTCGTTCTCTCTGAGCACTGTTCGCACATCTGCGCATGCGTATGGGCCAACCAGTCATTGCGGTCGGAAATCGAGCACTCACAAAATAGCGAGTGCCTGCTAATTTGAGTGACAGGATGAGGCGTTTGTGGGTGGTAACAGGGGAAGGTGCTTGAAAACGGGGAGTGGAGATCCGAACGCAGGCGTGCCAAACGGTCAAAACGGGCGTTTTAAGGGTGTGCATAATTAACAAAGCAGCGTCATCGACCACGTCACTTGGTTGTCTCTTGGCCTGAACTGTTTGCATGATTGCGGTAGGATAAACCTACCACAAGCAGTTCAGATGCCTTTCGATGTACTCAATTAATCAAATAAATAGCGCAGATGACGTAGGATGCGAGTGGCCAGGGGGCGTCTTTACAAAATAGCGAGCGCATGTTTTGTTCGCTCGCTCAGACATAGAGGCGTCAACAGACCGCAAAGAGCGAGCGCTCAATTTAAATAGCCAACCCCTTTTTCTGAGCGAGCGAGCGCAAATAGCGTCCGGCTCTGAATCAGGCCCAATGTTCACTCTTTTTACTCCAGGAACATGAAGTAATTGCTCTCCAATAAAAGAGAATATATTAATGTGGCCATGGGGAGAAGAGAGGAAAGACACAAAGAAAACAGAATAAACAGAAACAGGACTGAACTGTGTGTCTCTTTCTGTTTCTCCGCTCCTTAGCACTCTTGTTTCCTGATTCCATTCCTGGATGTCTCCTCTGCTCAGCATCTGCTATATTTCTTTCCTGACTTCACTTATAGTGGTTTTAAAACCCGTCATTTTTGTGTTTATACCCGATAGGGCAGTGCTTTTACTAACAGTGTCATAATAGTAAAAGCGCTGCCCTTTTTAATATTGGGCATAAAAAAGGACAGAAGTGTTGTGTTTTACAACTGACAGTAAATAAACTCCCTAATGTCTCTTTTCCTCTTCATTGTGTCCTTGGCTTCTGCATTACTCCAGCACTTGCTGTTACTTCTTCTGAAAATGTGTTCTCTTTTGCTGGCTGCATATTCTGTACAGTTCCTATTTTTCTGATCTCTCCTTCTGTGCTTCCAAGCTGTCACTTCTTTTGGTAGTCTCTATAATATGAGTTTTCTGGACCAGGAGTATACAGAAGTTTTCCGAGCTGTGTTAACCATTTGCTAGCTGCTGTAAATTTATAATTTATGTATCTCTGCCTTTTAATATTGGCCATGCGTGCTGCCTTTGTTCAACCTGAGCTGTCACTGAGCCCCATAAGGTCCTGATAGCCAGCACACTGCACCAGAGTAACCACAGTGTGCTGAATGTGAAATAATGAAGCACTTCTACATTCAGTCATTATCCTGCTGACATCAGGATTGCATCTCCAGAAATTCCCTGTGGTTAAGCGCAAAGGCTAGAGGAGGTCCTGATCCAGTCATGATGCTTACATGCAGCCACAGTACAGGCATCTACAGTATAACAGATCCTTTATAGCTGTATACATATAGAAGAATGTCACTATAGTCACCCTGTTATGCATATCTCTTAACTGTCCCAATTTCTAGGTGATTTGAGGCTGCCTCAGCTCTTGAGACACTTAGGATCTGATTCTCTGTTGACACTTCTGTGGCAGCAGTTCCCTATGGCCACAGCATTGTACTTGCTTTCATATGCTAATGTGACAATACACCAAAGTAAGTAACTGTGTGTGTCTGAAAGTACAAATCTATCCTGCCCTCTGTTTTAGCATTCGTAGATGCAACCCTCATCATTAGTATCGGCAGTTGCACCAGCCCCATGCTAGGTGCAAAAGATCCATTAGAAACAGGCTTCCCTTCACCGTACTCATGACTCAGAATTGCATGGACCTTTACCTACATGCCCAAGACACTCCCCTGATGCTCCCATCAGATACAGCTGCTATGTGTGTCTTGATACTCGCCAAACAGTTGCCACCAAGATGCCGGCCAAAAACACCATCTTCATGTTAGTCTTCTTGTGCCCAAGATGCGACATGCATGAACCTTCTTACGACATCAGACAAATAGAACGTCATATGTGTAAAACATAGTGTGCGATTCAGATGCATGCGCAGTTGGAGTCAAATCAGGAAATGTGTTAGTTTTCACAAATGTGTCCAACCAGAATCATCCCCTTACTGTAGAGCAGGGAGGCATTTTTTATTATTAGGAGTGTGACATCATAGCCAAGTGCCAGACTCCCAAGCCACTTACTAAACAGCAGGTAAGAAGCTGTCGTCAGTTGCCCCTTCACGTCAGTAGCCTTTGCTCAGTATTGGGTGCTGATGTTATAATTGAGACTCTCACGATTTTATCTCTCTATAAACTTTGATACATACCCCCCTGGATGAATGATATTATTTCACTTACAGTATTCACTGTTTTAGGCATTCTCTACGTCATAGTGCCCTAGCTGATTACCTACAGTAAGTTCGCCCAGAGGTATCCCTGGCCCTGCCTGGAATACAGAATATGCAAATATGGCAACGCAGCCTTGTCAGACATACAAAGCATATAACATACAAGCTTGTTTTTAACTGTGTAGACAAACAGCTGAAGTAATATATATGATACTCTTTAATATAATAGAAGCTTAGATTTATGGTCCTTATCCAACTTTTTTCTTCAGTTCTGCTAGTTTGCTCAGCCTGCCCATTTCCTTGCCAAACATTTTCCTCAACATTGTCTTGAAGTCCTTTTGTGCTCACAATATCCTCAATTTACATCTGTGCTATTGTTAGTCGGCAAATACTGTAAATCATTGTTTTTGGAAAATTTCCAAGTGTAATTTCAAACATCAGACCACATTTATAAGATAAGCCAGTCTTTTATAGTAAAGCCATATGTTACTTTATGTCCTACAGTACAGTATGTGTGATTATTATCTTAGTGTTAATGTTTGGGAAACAATGTATTCTGTTACTTTCCTGCAAATTACAGGAGGCATTTTCTGACTAACCCTGGTGTCACACAGACTAGCACTATGTGTTAGTATAGTGCAAACGTTCATAGCGCTTAACTTGCTATGTGCTGACTCATTGAAGTGAATAAGGAACACTGGGCCTGATTCAGATGTGGATGGTAATGCACAGCTGTAAGATAGTGGCTGTGTAATACCGTCCAACTAAAATGCGATCTGAGAGCAGCGTCTGTAGGAAATTGTCACCTCCTGGCTGCATCTGCGATCGGAGGACAGCGTCTGTAGGAAATTGTCACCTCCTGGCTGAATCTGCGATCTGAGGGCAGCATCTGTAGGAAATAGACAACTCCTGGCTGCATCTGCGATCTGAGGGCAGCATCTGTAGGAAATAGACACCTCCTGGCTGCATCTGCGATCTGAGGGCAGCGTCTGTAGGAAATAGACACCTCCTGGCTGCATCTGCGATCTGAGGGCAGCGTCTGTAGGAAATTGTCACCTCCAGGCTGCATGTGCGATCTGAGGGCAGCGTCTGTAGGAAATAGACACCTCCTGGCTGCATCTGCGATCTGAGGGCAGCGTCTGTAGGAAATAGACACCTCCTGCATGCATCTGCGATCTGAGGGCAGCGTCTGTAGATGCTGCTTCGAATCACCATCATGAGGCCAGGAAACTGCATCCTACGACACAAACCTTAGAATTACTGTGGACCATACATGCCTACCCTCCCGTAATTTAGATAGCCTGTCAAACAGACACAATCTCGGCAAAGCCCATAATGAAAAGCACGATGGTCCTTCGGTCCTTCCACCCACCATTATGTTGTGGATTAAAAGAGAACATGCACAGTTTAACAAACAAAGCACTTCAGTGACAGGGACTGCCCCTTTTGTGGCTAAAATGCTTGGTTTGTTTGGGCCCTCACAAACCAAGCTACCAATGGACTAAAAAGTGCTAAAGTGTTGTTAATCATCGTCACAGTTTTAAGATGTTATCATCATCCTCACCCTCATTGGTTTTAATATAATCAACACACAATATTAGCTCTTCCAAACTAGGATCCACTATTGCAGAAGTGTGTGTGCTTTGTTGTAATTGGCAGCAAATGTCTTCCTTATAGAAATTCAGTTTTTCCACATTTTTTGCTTCTTACACCAATCACTCACATCGCTGAAGGTTCCTGACTGTGCTATACACTCTTTCCAAGTACACATTGGAGGGTAGGCAGATTAATTGAAGCAGTAAAGCAAAGCTAGTTTATACAAGGGTCTCCAAATTTCCTTTGATCCTCACAGGTTTCAAACTGTGTGAAATGCTAATTTGTATATTGTCATTAAAATATTCCTACACCATTCTATGTATGTTACTGTATCAGATTGAGTCATGGTAAAAGTGTCAATAATTTTAGGCAATTCTTTTAAGCCTAACCAGATATCATAATGTTGTTTCACTCTGGTGCGCTGAGTTGACTCATCCTCATCACCAGTGGGTCTCTTGGAAAATATAATTTTTTTCCTGGCAGCAGCATTTGCATGAAAAACTGAAGCAGGAGACATAGTTGTGTTATATGCCACTTAAGCTGATATTGACTTAAACCTAAGATCAAGCATGGTTGCCAAAATGTAGTGATCCATTTTCAACATATTGCAAACCTATTGGTCCTGGTAAAGCAAATAAAGAACTTGATCTATAGTAAAAGTCTAACATACTTAGTGGAATTGCTTTATTTAATCTTCTCATTGAGCATCTCTAGCTGCTTTTCCAGTAGTGTAATTAAGGGAATCACCCTTCTCAGGCTGGCAGTGTCTGAACTCATATCATTGGTTACTATTTCAATTGGTTTCAGTAGCTTGCACAAAAAGAAGAGTATTTTCAACTTTGCTGGACTAAGGTACAACCCCCCCCTCCCATTCCATATGTCATGGCTTGTTGTGGATGTTTGGATGGCTGTTTGCTGTTTCTCTAGGCACTGAAGCATATAATGGTTTGAAATACCTGTTGCTTCAGTTTGTGGCAAGGCAAATGGAACTGTTGTTGCTACTGCTGCAATCTTCTACATGCAGTTGCTGATTGCTGAAAATGTCCAGACATTTTTCTGGACACAGACAGCATGTCCTGTACACACCTGTCATTTTTTAAGAAATTCTAAACCACCAAGTTTATTGTGTGGGCAAAACATGTTAAATGTTGAAATTCACCCAGTTGTAATGCTCATACAATGTTACATGCGTTATTAGAAATTACAAATCCTGAGGATAGTCTTAGCTTGGTAAGTAATTTTGCTATGACATCCCTGAGTTTTTATTTATTAACAGTTTCTTATATAGCGCAGCAAATTCCATTGCGCTTTACAACTGGAAACATTAAAAGAACAAAACTGGGTAATAACAGCCAGATATATAGGTAGGAAGGCCCTGCTCGCAAGCTTAAAAGCAGATTGAAACTGGTATGCCTCTTAGTGAAGCCAGTTATACATAGAGTAGCCTGCCTGTAATGAGCTGGCCTTGTGTGTTAGATACTGCTGCTGCTGACCGTGATACACCCAACAAGTGGGCTGTCACAGTCATGTAATCTTTAGTTTGACCAGCACCACTTGTCCACATATCTGTAGTTAAATGGATAGTGGGTACAATGACATTTTCTAGGCCAAGAATACATGGCTTTTTATGTCCTGGTACAGATGAGGATCTGCTGTTCTGGTACAATGGAATTGAGCTGGAATTTGGTAACAGGGGCACATGACCTCAAATATTTGTCTAAAACCAGATGCATTGATGTTGGATATTGGACGCAGATCTAATGCTAACATATCCATGACTTCAGTGATCCGCTGTGCAACAGGATGGCAGCTGTCATTCTTGGTTTCTCTTGAAACAGTCTGTTGTTTGTGGTCTTGGTCCCCTTCTGTAATGAAGATTCACCACCTGCAGTAGCCCTAGTCCAAAAAGGATTCTTCTTGAAAATCCTGAATAGGAGAGGAGTTAAACTTTGCAAAATTGAATGCAGGAGCATACCTCCGATCATTAATGAGTAGGATTGATTATGAAATCTATCCATGCTGTTGGTAGCAGATGCTGGACTGCTTGTTATTATACAGATTTTTTGAGATATTGATAAGTAATTTGCATGAACTCTCTGCAAATAACAAAACAGGAAGAGTCACCTAGATGGTTAGTGTCCCTACCTCTACTTACTTTGGCCGCACAAATGGTACAGATGGCTTGACAAATGTCAAGATTTGTAAAAAGTGATTCCACATGAAAGATGTCCAGGAATGACAATATCCTTCTTATTCTTATCACTGACAAAAACTGTTGCCATTGGTAGCGGACTTACCTTGGCACAACAACATCCTCCTCCTGAATTTTAACAACTTCTTCTCATCCAAGACATTCATCAACAACATCCTCATTAGTATCAGATACACACACATCCACCTCATCCTGTTGCACTTCCATAGTAGCATCCTCAATTTCTATGTCATCAGCATTACTGTTACTACTACTCATGCTCACATTTGCAAAAATGGTGGAAAGAGGCTTCTTTACAATTAGTGTCAGAAAAGTCAAACTAACACATAGTGCGCCCTTAGACTCTCCACATGGATCTGTGAAGTTTGTGAACACACAGTTTGTTCTTTTTGTGCACTGATTTGTCTGTTTTAAAGGTGACACCTCAAGTTTCTGATAAAAAAAAGGTTAAACATAATGCCTGATTGTGTTTTGCCCCAGGTTCCTCAATAGGCATTTTAGACATGAAACAACAGTAGCAGGGCATGAAACAACAGTAGCAGGACCATCACTCACAAACAAAAGCCATAGTGTTAACTTTTCTTTGTCATTGCATATGGTGTATTTTTTTTGGCAGTACATTTTCCCTTTTATTGTTAGAGGTGATGTTTTCTTTAAGATTGTGAAATATTGTTTAGATTTCAGGTGTCTTGTCTTAAACTTTCTTTGCCCTTGACTACCTTTAGTAGACGTTGAAGAAGTACTATGACTGGCAGCAGCCGCAGCACTAGTACTGGATTGCTCCTGCTCTTCTATCGACTGGTCCATGATTGGTTTTATTTTTTATACCAGTACAGGAGTTAAGCTAATGTTGTTCATCTTTACTGCCACCATACCAAGTGAACCTACAACAGTGAAGTAGGGAAAGGAGGGACTGTTATCTTTACCAAGCAGTTTTACTAAAAGACTCGAGGTTTTTTTACAACATTAAAAAAAATAATTTAGTTTTATTTCAATTCTTTTACAAAACACTGCCAATTGTTTTCACGCACCAGGAATAGAACAGGTCTCCTTTCTGAGAATTGTTTTGGGGTGCAGATGATGGGTGAATAGAACCGCACACAGGGCCTGATTCAGAGCCACTCGTAAGCGGCAGCTCGTTCGCTCCAAGCGATGTTTGCCCAAATGCGCATGCATACGGATCTTTATACGCATGCGCGAACCAGTCAGTGCGGCCGAAATTCATGTGCTCGCAAAATAGCGAATGCCTGCTAATTTGAGTGACAGAATGAGGCATATGTGGGTGGTAACGGGAAGGTGCTTGAAAACGGGGAGTGGAAATCCGATCGCAGGCGTGCTTAAAGGTCAAAACGGGCGTTTTAAGGGAGTGCATAATTAATCCCGCAGCGTCATTGACCACGTCACTTGGTTTTTTTTAACTCAGAACTGCTCGCAAAATAGTGGTTGAAAAAACCAACCACAAGAATAGCGAGCAGTTCATACGCTGGTCGATGTACTCGATTAATCTAATAAATAGCGGACATGACGTATGGTGCGAGCGGCCAGGGATCGTATTTTTCAAATTTACGTTCGCATGTTTTGCTCGCTCGTTCAGACTTAGAGGCGTGAACAGACCGCAAAGTGCGAACGGTTCATTTGAATAGCCACCCCTTTTTAGAAAACGAACGACCGCAAACAGCGAGCGGCTCTGAATGAGGGCCACAGTTAGAACAGTAATATTATATATGCTGAACACACTTTTTTTTCAACAACAGGAAAACACTCCAAGGTGGTCTTGGGGTGCAGCTCAGACACAGCAGAGTATTTTTTGGACAGATAATCTTGAAATCAACACTGTCTCTGCCCTCATACACAAATGACAAACAATATACTGCATATTTCCTTGAGGAAAGAAAAGTACAGGTTCGCTTTTATAAAGAAGAGCCTATTTATTTTTTTCAGCACCACACACTGGGCACTCACTCTGAATCAGGGTGTCCCTTTTTTTTTTAAAGACGGCCTCCTGACCGCTCGCATAGCTGTGGGTGACCACCCAAAGCTTATGTGAGCGGCCAGGTGATGGTCAGGATGGTCAAGACCATCACAACCATCGGGCTTGCGACGAGACCCTTGTGGTAGAGTCTCGTGGCCGCAAACCCTAGTGGACTTCCTGATCTAATAGAGCAGGAAGTCCACCTACTGACATCACGAGTCAGTGGTGCCTCCCACAAACAGCAGCTGTTCCTTCGGGAACTCCTCCGTTTGTGTAGCCACCCCCTGCCCCGCCTACAAAACAAGGCAAGCTGCCGATCGACATCGACAGCCGCCCCTTTTGTAGTGAGTCCCGGAGCGAGAGAATTTCTCTCTTGCTCCGGGGCAAGCGCATTCGCACGCCGGAGCCGGCTCCGGCGTGTGCATGCGCAGTGGGGGACCATTGACCTGCTTGCAAGCGCTGTGCGCTTGCGAGTGGGTCTGAATCAGGCCCGCAGAACAGTAGCTTGATTGTTTGCAATGTGAGTGTGCAGTCAGTGCATGTGGCAAACAAACAAACATACAATGACAATGATGCCTGCAGTCACCCTTTCCAGGCACCTACTTCATCTACCAATTACTACTACTATTATAATAACTTTGTCCTTCTAAACTACTAATGGTGTTTTTTTTTTGCAGTGCTACAGCCCACAATCCCACACCCTCTTCCTCCGCTCTTCTGTGTGAAATGTGGCCTGATCAATAGGGAGGGACTTTTATATGCAATCAAAACCTTGGAACAGGAAAATTATGTTTTGCCTCATTCTGGGATCTGAGCCTGGCGAGAAGATCCCAAGCCGGGACTCAGATTCACTTGGAACCCACTTGGGTATATTTTGTTTTGTACAACCTGAACTGCTAATTTCTAGTATGAAGTGATTCAGCAAGATTCATTTCAAAGCATTTCAGTATTTTAAATTTTTTCTATTAACATTTTAGACAACAAAATGCAGACCAGTAATTTATTTACTGAAATATGGGTGGTATATGGGTGGTATAATATAATATAAATGTTAATAAATAATATAAATAGTAATAGTCTATACTGCACATATGATTTCACAATATTAATTATTACTATTTTAATTGTGTTTGAAAAAGCAAAATTTTCCAGCCTAACACAATAATTCAATCTTTTTTCTATTCCATGACTCTCCCTTCCTGTCTAAAGTATTAACCACCCTTTCCTTATTCACAAAGACTTAAGCAATTTGTTCCCTTGAGATGTCTTATGTGAAAAAGGTTGTCTCATGAGTCTAAAAAAAGACAACACATATTGTACTTCAATGTTTTTAAACGTTACAGTAGGTGCTATTGTAAGTAGGCCTGGGGGGCAGGACGAAGCCAGCAAAGTGTTGGAAATGTTTTTTAAAAATAATAATTTTCTTCTGGAAAAACAATAAATTACTGATTTGTGCCACTTTTGCTTATCCAATATTAATTACAGAGAGAATATTTTTGGATAAGCTGCACTACACTTATACAGCAAATTTGTGGGTTAAGACATATCATTTAATTGCCTCCATGTCACAAAATTATGACATGGAGGCAACTACATTTATGTTTGAAAACTGATTGAAGTTGTGGTTTGTTAGGTCTACATGTATCATGTTGACATGCATTAAGTTGACAAGAGAATGTAAACATTGTTAGATTATCGACAATGACAATGTTGACATTCATCATATCTACACGGGACCAGTTCACTTACCTGGTCACAACAGCTGCAGCAACTTCAGCATGGCTTCTGGGTCCTGGGGTCATGTGACCGTCACTTCCAGACCAGATGTCTGACAGAGCGGTGGTTTGGGTGAGTATTCTATCCCTAACCCTAATCCCTCCCCTTAACCCTTCGCCTAATGCCACACCCTAATGATGTGGTAAAGAAGATTAACAGTGTATTACAGACACTCAATATATTGACAAAACAGATGGTTGACCGACAATAGATAAACAGGGACCAAATATTCACACACATATGGATGACAGTGCAAATGGTTGATAGGTACAAAAGGTCGACAGGGACAAATGGGCAACACACATATGGTCGACACATAAAGGTCAACACATTATTTTTTGTAATTTTAGCCTAATCTTCAACCTAACCCTCCCCCAAGTGCCTAACCCTTCCCCTAGTGCCTAACCCTAACCCACCCCCTAGTGCCTAACCCACACCCTAGTGCCTAACTCTAACCCCCCCTTGTGCCTAACCATCCCCCAAGTGCCTAACCCATACCCTAACCTTAAAAATGTTGAAAAAACAATAAAATGTTGACCAGATTTTTGTGTTGACCATTTGTGTGTCGACCATATGTCCCTGTCGACCTTTTACACTGTTGACCATTTGTTCCTGGCTGACCTATTGCCTGTAGACCATCTGGTGTCGACTTATTGAGTGTTTATTTAGACACTGTTAACCTTTAATGTAGATACCAA
The DNA here is from genome assembly GCA_031769625.1 of Taudactylus pleione. Taxonomy (NCBI): domain Eukaryota; kingdom Metazoa; phylum Chordata; class Amphibia; order Anura; family Myobatrachidae; genus Taudactylus; species Taudactylus pleione. The sequence goes on from JAUIMM010000384.1 coordinate 5,383,127, forward strand.
CCTAACCTCCCCTTGTAGCTTAACCCTAACCTCTTCCTGCAGCATAACCCCAATCCCCCCCCGGCCTAGCCCTTACCATCTGCATTCTGAGAATGATGACATTTTACTTGTTGATGTTTCCAATGTTGACACCGTGAACATGTCGACAGGGTGCCTGTCAAGATGTTGAACCATGTTGAGATTCTAATGTTGACATTGTGGTGTCGACTTTATGAATGTTGTTGTTGTAACTGTCGACAATGTGACTAGATCCCGGGCTCATGAACCTCATAAAACTACTCAGATCTTGATACATTAATAATCCATTAAAGCAAACATTGTGGTGATTATTTATAGGACATATTAGAAAAATAGAAACATAGAGTTTGACGGCAGATAAGAACCACTTGGCCCATCTAGTCTGCCCCATTTTTTTTAAACATATTGTTACCTCAATCCTTATTGATCCTTACTTCTTCTGAAGGATATCCTTATGTCTATCCCATGCATGTTTAAGTTGCTCTACTGTCTTAGCCTCTACCACCTGTGATGGGAGGCTATTCCACTTGTCCACTACCCTTTCTGTGAAGTAATTTTTCCTCATATTTCCCCTGAACCTACCACCCTCCAGTTTCAGGGCATGTCCTCTTGTTTTAATACTTCTCTTTCTTTGAAGAATGTCTCCTTCCTTTACCTTGTTAAAACCCTTTATATATTTGAAAGTTTCTATCATGTCCCCCTTTCCCTTCTCTGCTCCAAACTATACATATTAAGATCTTTTAGTCTTTCCTGGTATGTTTTGTGGTACAGACCTTGCACCATTTTAGTTGCCCTTCTTTGTACAGTCTCTAATGTATTAATATTCTTCTGGAGATATGGCCTCCAGAACTGAACACAGTATTTGAGATGAGGACATACCAATGACCTATACCAGTGATTTTCAACCTTTTTTAAATCAAGGCACACTACACAAGATTTTAAAATTGCCAAGACACACCATCCGGTGATTTGGCGTGCGCGACTTATGAAAACACACACTACATTGGTCCCTGCAGGAATGAAACACACTACATTAGCCCCCACAGGAATAAAACATACTACATTGGCCCCTGCAGGTATAAAACAATCACATTTTAGGGCCCCCACAAAAATAAAGCAATCACATTGGCTCCCACAGAAATAAAGCAATCACATTGGCCCCCACAGAAATAAAGCAATAACATTGGCCCCCACAGAAATAAAGCAATAACATTGTCCCCCACAGAAATAAAGCAATCCCATTGGCCCCCACAGAAATAAAGCAATCACATTGGCCCCCACAGAAATAAAGCAATCACATTGGCCCCCACGGAAATAAAGCAATCACATTGTTTCCCACAGAGAAAAACACACATTGCTCCTAAACTGAAAAAAAAGCATATTGTCTCACCTCCCCAAGGCTGGAAGCGCTGGCTCTGTCACTGGCACGGGACGGGCAGGAGGCGCTGGCTCTGTCACTGGCACAGGGTAGGCAGGAAGCGATGGATCTGTCACTGGTGCGGGGTGTGCAGGAAGCGCTGGCTCTGTCACTGGCACGGGGTGGGCAGGAAGCGATGGCTATGTCACTGGCACGGGCAGGAAGTGCCAGCTAGGTCACTAGTGCAGGCGGGCGGGCTTGCAGGAGGCAACATGGCGTGCGTGACCTGTGATGTTACGCCACCACTTCTAGGCAGGTGATGGCCCGGGCGTACCTGAGCCTCCCAGAGGAACTCAGTGGCAGCTCAGACCACACAGTACTGTATAATGTGCCTGGCGGCTCTGACCGCCGCCATGGCACATTTCACAACTGCCCATGGCACACTAGTATGCCGTGGCACACCATTTGAAAACCGTTGACCTATACAGTGGTATTATCACTTCTTTCTTTCTGCTACTGTTTCCTCTCCCTATGCAACCAAGCATCTGACTTACCTTCCTCGTTGCTTTGTTACAATGTTTGCTTGCCTTTAAGTCACCTGAAATAGTGACTCCTAGATCCCTTTCCTCTTCAGTAGTTTCCAGAATAGTGCCTTTAATACTATATTTAGCCTTTGGATTTTTGAGACCCAAGTGCATGATCTTGCATTTTTTTAAATTATACTGTAGTTGCCACGTTCTTGACCATTCCTCTAGTGTACTGTACCTAGATCATCAATCATTTGTTTTACTGCTCTTGGTGTGTCTACCCTGTTGCATACCTTTGTGTCATCTGCAAAAAGGCATAATTTCCCTTCAATACCATTTGCAATGTCACAAATAAAGATATTAAAAAGCACTAGTCCAAGTACAGATCCCTGAGGTACTCCACTGGTAACATTTCCCTCTTGAGACTGCACTCCGTTTACTACAACTCTCTGTTTCCTATCCTGCAGCTATTATCTTATCCATTCAACTATCTTTGTATCCAATCCCATGCTTTCCAGTTTATTTAACAGTCTGAGATGTGGAGCAGTGTCAAAAGCCTTACTAAAGTCTAGATAAGCTATATCTATGGCCCCCTCTTTATCTATTTCCTTAGTCACCCAGTCAAAAAAGTCAATTAGATTTGTTTGACATGTTCTCCCCCCAGTAAATCCATGCTGTTTGGGATCCTGCAAATTGTTGGATTGGAGATAATATACTATTTCCTTTTAACAGTGTTTCCATCATTTTTACTACTACTGATGTAAGGCTCACTGGTTTGTAGTTGCTTGCCTCTTCCTTGCTTCCACTTTTGTGCAGTGGGACAACATTTGCTCTTTTCCAGTCCTTTGGAATTAGTCCAATAGCTAGTGACTGGTTGAATAATTCTGTTAATGGTGTTCCCAGCACCCCTTTAAGCTCTATTAGTATCCTTAGATGTATCCCATCTGGCCCCAATGATTTATCCACTTTCAGTTTTGAGAGTTCTGTTAGGTTCTTCTCCTCTGTAATGTTCTTGTTCTTACTTCATTTTTCTGATTACACCTGCAAGTTAACTGTGGCCCCTTGCCCTCTCTTTCAGTAGTGAATACTGAACAAAAATAAATATTAAGATGATCAGCTATTACATTGTCTCCCTCTACAAGACTCCCTCTTCCTGTCTTTAGTCTTTTAATGCACCTTTTATTTTTCTCTTTTCGCTTATATACTTAAAAAAAGTTTTGCCCCCTTTACCCACTGACAGTGCCATTTTCTCATCAGCTTTTGCCTTTGCGCATCTGATTACTTTCTTAGCCTCCTTCTGCTTTAAAAGATACACCTCTTTGTCTTCATTATTTTGCTTCTGCTTGTATTTCCTAAAGGCCATCTTTTTTGCTTTCACAATACTTGCTACCTCTTTCCCAAACCACACTGGCTTCCTTTTTCTTGTGGTTTTCCTAACCCTTTTGATACAAAGGTCCGTTACCTTTAATATGGCACTTTTAAAATTTTCCCACCTCTCTTACATTCCTTTCAAGTTCCTCCACTCTGCCAAAGATTCACTTACACATCTTCCCATCCCTGCAAAATCAGCCTTCCTAAAATCTAACACCTTTGTTTTTGTATGGGGTGAGTCAGTATCTGTCTTTATTCTGAACCATACTGCTTAATGATCACTGGATCCCAGGTTTTCACCCACTTTTAAATCAGATATTCTGTCTCCATTTGTAAGTATTAAGCCTAATATTGCGTCTCTCTCACCCTGCTGAAGGGAGGCTCCCTGCAATGAATTCAGAATGTCCATACTTCTAGTGGAACTTGCCAGAGAAAAACCTCCCAGTTTATATTGGGTAGATTAAAATCTCCCATGATTATAACATCTCCTTTTAATGCCATTTTAGTGATGTCCTGCTATAGTTAATTGTCCAGTTCCTCTTCCTGACCTTCAGAAAAAGGATACAAATACAATATTCATGCTCCAAATTTTATTGCTGATTTAGATATGTAGCATGCATGGGGTTCAATGAATTCTATTTTTGTGGTATTTATCCATCTGCTAATTTACTTTATATTCTTTTAATTACAATGTAATAGAAAAATACCACATTCGGTGTCTTTGTGTCATGTAATTTGTTCAATATTTCGGCAATTGCAGATCTCCAAGTGCCAACATGCTGGAGCCGGCATACTGGGGCCCAGTAGTACAACTGTGATGGACCCCAAGTAATTTTTTTTTTAAACACTATCATTCCCTTTTAAGTTAACACACAGATAACTGATCTGGCAGGCTTCTGCTAAACACGCTTCAACAAATAGTTATATTGGCTAACTTGCACCTTGTAATGAACTCACATTACATTTGCTAGGTTTCCCGCAGTAACTATAGTATAAAGCTCACATTAACTCACATTTCAGATAAACTCACACCTTCCAACTCGCAGGCTATTACATACTGCAAATTTTAGAACAAACTCGCATCATACTCGCTGCGATATGATGTGAGTCCATACCACCCCAAAAACTCTGACTCTATTACATTTACCCAGGGATGTGTAGTAAGGGTAGGCAGGGGAGGTATTGCCTTCCCATACTCCGGAGATTTCATATAAAAATTATAAGAATATTAACAAGAATATATTTATAACTTATAAACACCTTCTTTGTTTATTGTAATCATTTTTATAGTTAACACTCACCAGCTTTGTGGAGCTCCCTGGGACTGATAAAGCAGGAAAAGCTTAAGGTGCCCACACATATAGCGACATTTTACACGATCTGGCTGATTTCGTGATGACGAATCGGGTAAAAAAAGTACAAATCATGAGTTTATACTCACGAGTATGATGCCGATGCGGGGCCCCGCTCGTTGTACATAGCATCTTCTGATCTGCCATGCTGCAGGGCAGATTAGCCAATCTGGGATACAATGCATTGGCTCCAAGATAGATCTTTAGTCAGATTAGACATTTTTAACTCCAAATCATGATCATGACGGCAAGGGAGCTCCCGTGAAAGTTCATGAGGAAATTGGCCATAAAATCGTATCGTGAGGACATCGTTATGTGTGTGGGCACCTTTAGCCTCACTTCTGTATGTCAGACACTGCTTGCAGTCCTGGGGGTGGGGCTACACCATGGGCAGTGCCTCTCAGTATGGGGGTGCGTGCCTTGAGTACTGATGGACAACTTGGATGTGTCATGTGACCAGGAAGTGCACAGCAGTGTTTAGCAGAGATCAGAACTCAGTCAGCAGCAAGAGAAGACACAGTGATGCAGGTAGGAGAATCAATGGACACTGAAGCTTAGTGTAGCGAGAGGAGAGTTACAGTGAGCAGGGGCATAGGGAGGGCAGTTCCTCTGGAGCGTGAGCTCCAGGCGCCTTACTTACCAGAGGGTGCCCTGCAGTCGGACTCCGGAGCAGCTGTCAATTAGCTGACAACCTGTGCCGGGTCCGCAGCAACAACAGCAGCGTCCTGTCCTGCCTTCCCACTCTAGTGACAGACTCCTGGTCACTAGAGGAGCTTGTGCTGAGCCCTGATTGGTGGAGCTCAGCACATGTTCATCTAACCCCAGCTGGGGGTAGGGCTACAGCAGCATGTCGAGGAAGAAGCTGCAGGATCCACATTAAGGTAAGAGAGGTTATACCCCAGTAGTTATGTCTATCATCCTCCTTGCCTGTATGTACTGTATGTGTGTATGTGTGACCCTCCCTGCCTGTATGTACTGTATGTGTGACCCTTCCTGCCTGTATGTACTGTATGTGTTTATGTGTGACCCTCCCTGCCTGTATGTACTGTATGTGTGTGTGACCCTTCCTCATACTTACCTACCCTCCCGATTTGGTCGGGAGACTCCCGAAAATCGGGTGCCGCTCCCGGCCCCCCAGAAAGGTAGGTAAGTCTCCCGGTCCCCGGTGATCCATCTGGCTCCCCCCGCGAATACAGTATTACCCCCGGCAGCGGGGGGCCTGATGACGTGATTTGTGTCATCATGGCCCCGCCTCCTGCTTCACACTGCCATTTATCTTGGCATTGTGAAGAGGAAGCGGGGCCGCGATGACGCGATTGCGTTTTCACGCCCATGCCCCGCCCCCATTGACTAGTAAAGGTCCGGGTCACGCCCCCTTTTGATGGGACACGCCCCCCTACTGAGGATACCCGACAGCTCCCTCCCGGAAGGAGGGAGCTACAAGCCGGCAACTCTGCCCTTCCTGTCTGTATGTACTGTATGTGTGTATGTGTGACCCTTCCTGTCTGTATGTACTCTATGTATATGTGACCCTTCCTGCCTGTATGTACTGTATGTGTGACCCTTCCTCCGGTATGTACTGTATGTGTATATGTGTGACCATTCCTGTCTGTATGTACTGTATGCATGTGTGACCCTTCCTGCCTGTATGTACTGTATGTGTGTATGTGTGACCCTTCCTGTCTGTATGTGTGTATGTGTGACCCTTCCTGCCTGTATGTACTGTATGTATGTGTGACCCTTCCTGCCTGTATGTACTGTATGTGCGACCCTTCCTGCCTGTATGTACTGTATGTGCGACCCTTCCTGCCTGTATGTACTGTATGTGTGTATGTATGTGTGACCCTTCCTGTCTGTATGTGTGTATGTATGTGTGACCCTTCCTGCCTGTATGTATGTATGTGTGTATGTACTGTATGAGTGACCCTTCCTGCCTGTATATGTGTGTGTGTGTGTATGTATGTATGTGTGTGTGTGTATGTATGTATGTATGTGACACTGCCTGTATGCATGTGTCCATTTATGTATGAATGTGTGACCCTGCCTGCATGTGTATGTATGTCTGTATATCTGTGTGTTATATATGTATGTATGTGACCCTGCCTGTATGTGTGTGTCTATGTATGTATGAATGTTTGACCCTGCCTTATGTATGTGTGGGGAGGGAGGTAGCACACTTGTGCTCCGGGCACCCTGGCCACATGCTACACCTCTGACAATGAGGAGGGGGTGAGGTAGGCTCCTAACACTTAGACCCATCTCCATGTGAGCCTTCCCAGCCATTGACCTAGCCGCGCGTCACCGCATTTAGTTAGTTGTACTGGTTAGGGCATTTTCAAAACTGGATAAAGCATTACTGAAAAGAAAAATCGATGCAGGCTTTAATTTAATATTTTGCTTTTTTGGGGGGATAAGTTGAAGCTTAAAACAGTTAGACTCTGTTGTATTTTCAGGTTCAATAACTGCAGTAAGCATTGTGTTAAGAGTGAAAATCAATTATGCAAAAGAAAAATGGGGAAAAAAAGCATATGGATGACTGGACCAGTGTTTAGTTAAGAGTACCATCCTATAACCAATTTTATAAGTAATCAACTGTAAATTTCTATACATTATGCATTTATTTGAATTTTGAATATAAATTCTGTTTATACATTGCAGAAAAATATGTAATTAATATTTAATTTTTAGAGAGTAAGTTTGTAAAATTTGTTAATATGTTATTAAATAGTTTAAAAGATGCTGATTAAAATTTCATCTTGTAACAATATATATAGGTGAATACCAACAACCTGCACGCAAGTGCAATGAAACTTTTATGATGGAAAAATTACCTGAATGCGGGCAACATTTTGAAATCATGATGAATACCGTGCATCAAGACCAGTGGTGCAACCTGACTGAATTCATCAAGTAAGTCAAATACTTTTAGCATAAAAACTATTTAATATTATAGCAATATGTTGCATATATTATTATAATTATTATTACTGTATTATGATTATTATTATTATTTTATCTTACCCACATCCAAATTTGTTAATATCACTTGAATCGGTCAGTCGGCCTGATTCAGAGCCGGACTCTCTGACAAGAGCGCTCGCTCTGAATCAGGGCCCTCCTACCTATTATTGGAGCGGCCTCCTGGCCGCTCACATAGCTGTGGGTGACCACCCACAGCTTATGCGAGCGGCCAAAAAGATGGTCGCGATGGGTCTCGCTGCCGCAAGCCCAGGAGTGCTTTTGGCTCTATCAGAGCCAAAAGCACTCCCACTGACATCAATAGAGATGTCAGTGGGGCCGGACCCAGACAGTAGGCGTTCCCATGGGAACGCCTCCATCTGGGCAGCCACGCCCCCGGCATGCCCACCAAAGGGGGCGTGCTGTCACTCACCATCGACAGCACGCCCCCTTTGGTGCTAGACCCATAGCGACGGCCTGGCCGTCGCTATTCGGGTCTCGCGCATGCACACGACAGAGCTCCCTCCGTCATGCACATGTGCACTAGGGCACCATCGACCCACTTGCGAGCGCTCGCGAGTGGGTCTGAATCAGGCCCTGTGTCTATTTTAGTATTAGTAAACAATCTCCCTTTAATTTTGTTTTTTATTTAGTATTCATGTTGGTATCTTTAATGATATTATAACAAATAAATCAGGTGGTTTAAAATGACTAATGTAAAATGCCAGAGAGGAGGATACATTAATAAATGAGATCTAAAATATAATAAAATATCAATACAAAGTTACCGTATATACTCGAGTATAAGCCGAGTTTTTCAGCACATTTTTTGTGCTGAAAAAGCACCCCCTCGGCTTATACTCGAGTGAAGTGTGTAGCGCTGACCGGACGGAGTTCGGTCAGCGCTACACAGCACAAACACACAAACGCCGGAGCTAAAAGTAGGTAGCGTTCCCACTAGGCTGTTTTAGCGGGGCGCGGCACCCTGCCCTCCTTCTGGAGGGCAAAAAGCACCCTGCCCTCCAGGAGGAGGGCAAAAAGCGCCCTTCCCTCACAGCCTGCGGGTGCCGTCCTCACCCACGGGACGCAGTGTCCCGCGGGTGGAAAAATGTGCCGTGACCCGGTCACCGCTGGAGAATAGATGCCGGGTGCATGTGCTCGGCATCTATTCTCCCTTTCTGCAGCGCTTGGGGGCTGCCCGGCGTGTCCGTAAGTGCCGGGCACGCCCCTAAGTATGACGAAAAGGGGACGCGTCTTATAGACATGCCCCCTTTTCATGACCACGCCCCCTTTTCGGACACGCGCGCCTTCGGTGCGTGCACATGGTTGCTCTCTTTAGCTCCGGCGCCCTGCCTGCCGTCGGAGCTAGAGTCAACACTAAGTAGGTACCTCGGCTTATATTCGGGTCGACTTATACTCAAGTATATACGGTAATACATTTCTTAACACTTCTCCAACAAAATGTATTGCATGATGTTGAAGTATGTCTATGTGAGTATACAGTACAACAAATACTAGAGCCATAGATTTAAAGAGCAATATCTTTCACATTATGTTTTGTCATTGGCTCCTACCCTGACTTGTAAACTGGTAGTGTTCTAGTAGTCCTGACAGCTGAAGAGGTAGGGGCACAGAGGAGCCATGGGGACTTGTGAGGGGTAGAGGAGTGACATACTGTAGGATGGGTGCCACAGAGTTGGGACATTAGGAAGAAAAGAAGGGTGCAGATAATAAATGGAAGCAGACATGAGACAAATGGATGACACTGGAATGGAAGTTAGATGAAAAGAATTAGGTGAGCAGGGGAAATGATGGGAATAGATGTGGCAAATGGTTCAGTGAAAATATGAAATACAAGACAAACATGGGATGGGAGCAGGGTCTGTAGTGATGCCACTGGACTCATAGGCATCTTTATAACGGGTGCAAGGTGTGCGGTGCACACGGGCCCCTGGGTCCAGGGGGGCCCACACCACACACCCTGTACCCATAGGTAATTATACTTACCTCTCCGCCGATTCCCGAAGTGCTGCTCCACAGCGCCAGGCCGGACCATTGGTAACCATCGGAACTGGTCGTAGAGCTTAAGGTTGACCATACCCTCTCTTAAGCACTACGATCAGGTCAGTGTACAAACCACCCATGTCACGTGTGCCATGACACTACTTTGTTAATTATGCACTCCCATAAAATGCCGTTCGCATAATTAGGCATGCCTGCATTCGGATCTCCACTCCCCCGTTTCAAGCACCTTCCCCTGTTACCACCCACAAACGCCTCATTCTGTCACTCAAACTACGGACCTGGCTGTGTTCAAGGAGAGAGAAATTTCTGATCGTAGCAGCTACTTTGCGCACGCGCATTGCGAACTTTACGCATGCGCAGTTTAGCGAACATTGGTGGCGTACGACCGTGCGGCCGCAACGACCGACTCTGAATGAGGTCCAATGTGTAATGTGAGTAAGATTGTGCTACTGTGTGGTGTAATTTGAATTGGTGGTACTTTTTTTTGAACAACGAGCCTTCGGCGCACTGTCCGTATATAGAAAATAAGAGGGATGGCATAAATTTATAGTTTGCAGGGGAGCGCCGAGCACCCTCGCACCGTCTCTGCACGCAGACTTTCCACATTCAGGAGGTTCTTCTGTGTAGACACATTCTGTAACCATTTGTGGAGCTGTGTTCTGCGATGGGATTGTGCATCTCAAACCACCCGTTTAATTTAGTTCAAGATATCCAATTTAAATGTTAAATTAGTCATAAAACATAATTTCCAAGGGAGCATTTCCTGAAACTCTCCATACAGCAACTAGTGAGGCTGCTTTTTCAGCTCTCTATATTGGGGTCATTCCAATTTAACTAAAGCAACATTTGGAGAGTTATAATTTTAAATAGTCTCCCTGCATTTTGGTTATTTTAATATGGGAACTATAGACAAATAATAGGATAGCAAAGTTACAATCATGACCAGCAATGGCTCCAATCTCTTGGATGAGGGGAGCTGCCCAAGCTGCAGTCTGTAGAGGAGACCGGGCAACAGTGGGAGCGGTGCATGAGCACAAACATCTGCTTCTAGGGACTGCATCCTGCAACCCCTAGAAGCCGGGTAGGACTGGCGGAAAGGCAAAGGAGTGGCCACCTACTGAAAGCACTGTCTCTGCTAATCGCGGTCTGGACTGGCAGTCTCAGGGAGAAAAAACACCTCCCCTTGTGACTGCCTGTCCTGTGTGTGATTGGCAGGTAGCGTTTCCAATGGGAAGCCACTGCCAAAAAGCCAGTGCACTGGTGGTTGTGGATTTTACTGGGCTTTTATCCGCCACTGATCATGACCTTTGAAAATCATGAAATGTCTTACATTTACAAATAAAATATAAAGAGCTTTACCTGAAGCAACAATAAACATCATTAATCTCTTTCCAAATGATGCCATATGAAATATTTGCCAAACTTAAATATATTATATACTTGGTACTGAATAATAGTCGTTTTATACTATGTATAGTATTGAAAATAGCTATAATAATTTGAAATTTATTATAGTTATAAATGAATATATTTTGTTTTGTAACTGATCATTGAATGAGTCACTGATGACTAGAGCAAACTGCTCTACTTAGGCCTAAATAGGTTGAAATAGAACTAACTGTCTACAGTTGTTTGTCCTATATCAGAATAAGCACATGTCATGTAAAACAGACTTAGTACAGTAGGTTGCGCAGAGACTCACAGGGCTGCTTTGTAACTTACATATTCTAGAAGCAGGCTTCTTTGTATATTTGTTCCAGAGTACACTAACTGTAAGTCTCCCTATCACTACACACTACTCAATGTTTTTATTTCCCCACACACTGCTATCCAAAGCAATCTGACCTGTCCTGAGGTTATCAAAGGACGCTGAAACAGATCTTTCAGCTGGTAATTTTCTCCTGCCCTCTTACCTGAGGGGGCTGCCGCCGCTGCTGCTGGTCTGGCCAGGGCCGGCCAGGTCCCGGTGCCTGCACAATTAATCTGGCAGCCACCGGGACCGGCGCATAAGCCGCGCTGGCACCACTCATGCGCATAACAACAGCTTCTGGGGACTGCATTGGTTGCAGCCCCGAGAAACTTTGTAGGGCGGCCTGAAATGCAGAGCAGCAGTTTCCACTGGAAGCTGCTCTCTGCTAATCGCAGCCCGAACTGTTAGTCTCAGGGGGAGGAGACACCACCACCTGGGGCTGCCTGTCCAATGCGTGACTGGCAGGTGGCGCTTCCAGTTGGAAGCTACCTCCAGTCAAAGTGAAGCCAGTGCAGCCACAGACTGCAACTGGCTCACTGAAGTAGCGGATTTTACTGGAGGGTCTGCAGCCCTGCAGCCCCTAGATAAAATCTGCCACTGGCAATTTTTCTGTCACAGCAGAATACCATGTCATGCTTTAAAACCCCAAATTTCTAGGGCTGCGTGTAACTGTGTATTCCCATGATTACCTGTTTATAAGGGTTAACAATGGTAAATGCAAATTAACCTAACAGGGCTCAAATTTTTTGCTATTTATCCATAGGATGTAACACAGATTTTTGTTCGCAGCCCCTGAGCAGGTGAAAAATTGGGGAAAACCCTATTTTGAGATAAAAATGTTGGGACTTGGTACAGAACCCTTGGGACACCCACCTTAATGATTACTTAGACACTTATAAGTTTTTAATTAGCTTAAGTTGGCCAACAATGACATGTCATTTTGGAGTGGTGTTCTGCAAAATGCAGAATAATGTGTTAAAAGGGAATCGGTATGAAAGACCGCCGGCCGCATGGCCGTCCACAGCAGAGTTCCCGGCAGCGGAAACCCGACAGCGCTGGAAATCCCGATCGTCGATAGGTAAGTATTCTCTAACCTAACCCCCTAACCCTCCTTAGGGGTGCCTAACCCTAACCTCCCCCCAAGTGCCTAACCCTAATACCCCCTCTAAGTGCCTAACCCTAACCCCCCCCTTCCTCACTGCCTATACCTAAGTCCCCTGGGGGGGTGCCTAACCCTAAGTCCCCCCAGGGGTGTATAACCCTAACCCTCCCTCCCCCTAGCCTATCCCTAACCCTCCCGGGGGGTGCCTAACCCTAAGTCTCCCCCGAGTGCCCTAAACCTAACCCTCTCCCCAGCGGCTGTCTGCTCGCGGCGCCCGGCATCCCTTCGATCGAGATGCCGGGCGCCGGTCTGCCGGCATCGGGGAAATGTCATGCATCTACATCTAGACGCTCGGCATTTCAACCCTCGCCGGGATATGACAGTCCGGAAGCCGGCTGCCGCCGGCTTCCCGACTGTATACCATTAAAAGATGTGACAGGTATATTGGGGTGCTGTATGGATGTGAAAGGCATTTTTTAAACGGTAGAGTTACATATTTTTTTAAGCAAACTTTTAAAAGTGGCTAAAATTACAAAAAAAATCAACTTACAGGCATGTTATGTATTTATCTAGAGCATTAATTTGCTGAAAAACACTTGCTTTTATATGTTTTCACTGTTATTAAAAATGCAAAACACAGCAATTTGACACATTTTAAGAGCCCCAAACACTTTGCTTTTGGCCATAAAAGACTTCTATAGTGTTATCCAATATTGGTGTGTACTCTTTTGGGGACCAGGCTGATTTCTCCATTTGTAATACCCCCAATAGCGCGGGTATTACCAGGCAAAATTACCACGTGACCACCAAGCTAAGCCATTTCCAATTGAATTGTTCATCCAGTGTACGTTGTACGTTCAGTGGAAGCGATCATAGGCACAGGAAATACAATTACTACGTGGTATGCATGTTAAGTCAAGCTGCAGTAAACAGATTTTACCATGGCTAATTGAATCTGCCCCTTACAAATGACATAAAACAATATAATATGTAAATTCTTGTTCTGAATCAATCTTATGGGAAGATATCACCAGAGAAGGTGGCAATGCAGAGACATTATGGGGGAAGTTTGACAAGGTAATACAGACATTAGAAGAGTTCTGACTGGAGCTTGTTGTAAGTTACTAACCATAACAGATTGTGCTGAAATGCAATTTCTAAATGCAAATGTCAATGACACCAAAGCAAAAGTCCAACCCTTACTTTGGGTATTTTAATTCAAATACAAAGTCTGGTACTGCAACAATTGTTTTTGCCAGAGGAATAACATATTTATTAACAGTAAAAGACAACTACCTTTCCAAAGTGGCATAGGGCCCTATTTACTATAATCCGCATTTGAAATGCAGATTGCAGTGAGATATTTTCGCCTAAATTTGAATTAAGGCAATATCACAGGGATTTATCAAACTCCCCTGCAGCCTTATCACTGTATTTTTTGCATAAGGGGTTTTCTCTGCCTTCTGCCTGCTAGCGCTAACTGCAGGCCCCAATATCATGCTGATGTAGGCCATACTTGTCGACATTCAGCTCCCTCCTTCCGGGAGGGAGCTGAATGTCTGCTTACAGCGGGTGGCGTTGCCAGGCAATAATGATGTTTTGGGGGCAAGGCGGGGGCATGACCGCACGATCGCGGCATCATGGCCCCGCCACCTCTTCACAATGCCAGAATAAACAGCATTGTGAAGCAGGGGGCGGGGCCATGATGACGTGATTCAGAGCGAATCGTGTCACCGGGCCCCCCCCACTGCGGGGGTTTATATATATATACTCTGGGGGAAGGTCGGGAGGGTCAGCGGCCACCGGGAGGCTTGCCTGCCTTTCTGGGAGGCCAGGAGTGGCACACAATATTTGGGAGGCTCCCGGCCATATCAGGAGGGTATGCAAGCCTGATGTAGGCACCTATGCATACTTGCCGATAGGCTAATTTATGTGTTTTTCATTATTTAGCCCTGCCCCCACTATACGGAGCCGCATTTCTAATTTCTCTGCATCCTGCCCACTTCACTAGGAAATGGGTGGGATGCAGGAGATCCAGATACTCTTCTGGGGGTGTGGGGTGCTACCTGAAACTTTGGAGGCCTCCTGCAACTTCCAGGAGAGTAGGTAAGCATGCACCTGTAGCAGCTGTTACAAAAAAGAAATTTCACTTACCATCAGCTATCTTGTCCAGCGCTAGTTTCATCACCTCCAGCTGCTATCTCATTCTTCCCAGTGTAGAAGCACGACTATGGGGTGACCTAATGTTCAATCTCCTTGGTGGGTCTGTTTTTAGTAAAGAACACGCTAGCCGGCTCCTACCTCACACTTGTAACGGGTGAAGAATTGATAAGAAAAAGAAAGAAATGTCCATAGCAGTGCACTTCAACAAAAAATTGATACATAAAATATAACTTTTAATGGTTTAATACATAATATTTTGGAATTAAAAAGCGAAATATTAAAGGGGGGGTTAGTGTATGTAATGTACGTGAATATGTAAATAAAATGCGTGCGCTCCTGATCCACTGGATGTCCAGATGTAAATATTAACAATTATTAGACATGTATATTGAACAGGTAAAGATCGTATCCCCTTAATGATATAATTCACAAGTGAGATGGATGTATGATCTATATCAGATATAAATGATATTTAAACAGTGTGAGGGACAGCGTCCTTTTATAACTCTGTAGACATTAATATCTGGTCATTTTTATATATCAAAGCAAACGTCTGACAGTATCCACTGTTACAAAGTGGGTAGTTCTTCCTCTGATATCATATATCACACATTGTATCTAGATTGTATCATAAACAATGTGTAAGGAATATCTTTTCACTGTTCAAAAAAAGCACATATATTGGAGAGTAATTCTCCTATTAATATAATCATTAACCGGTTTTCACCGTATTCCTACTCCAATCTAAATGAACAGTTCACTCTTTATAAAATAATATCATGCACAGCTAGAATGATTCTTTGTGTGCACATATGGAGTTCCTTTACTTCTGTTATTAAACCTATTGTTGTCCCCTCATACAGACTGTGTGGTTCTTCTTTATAATTATCACTCTTACAGTGATGAAATCTTATGCTTGTATCATGGACATTTCAGCATCTTAAATATCCTATAGTTTTAGTATGGTTATGTTCCTCTCACAGGGATTTCTGACCTTATTTCTTATATCATATATCGCATATCCTCTCATCATTGTATGTGCAAATATTGCTGGGAAATACTTTATGCAGATGGTGGGTATCTTTATTTCCACTGCCCTATTCCAACTACAGATCTCTATGTGCTGAAATACATATCCGGGGGGGTCCCCTCCTTGATATATGGTTGCACTGAGTAACTGTGTTAGTAATGGTTAATAGTGTTTGTACACTATATCGTTATTTCAGACTTGTGTTTCCATTACACATAAGTTTAACCACGGCAGCCTCTCATTGATTACACTGCAATACACATGTCTCTGTGTATATTTCAACAGCAATCTCCTACTGGTTGCGCTGCTGCATACATATTTTAATCATTATTAGGTAGGCCTTCCTAATCTCTCAGCGCTCACTAGTAGCATATCATATCATATTTAGGACATCACAATGTAAGGAGCGCCGCTGACCGACGCGGCGTTTCGCTGGATAGCTTTATCAAGGTAAGCCGAGCCGCTTACCGGAAGTCTCTTAAATACCCTCAAGTGTTTCTAATAGCCAATCCAGGATTTCTTGGGCTCATTCCTCCAATCACATGGCTCCACACCTCCTGGTACTTCCCTCTTTCCCTCAGATTGACAGGTTCCTTCTCTTTTCAGTGAATATTCATTTTACTTAATCACGTCCCTCAGACTGAAGCAATCCATTCCCGATAACTAATACACACGTAAATAGCATTACAATCGAAGTCAGGAAGTTGTCTTCATGTAAATATTAATAAAGGGCATCTCCAGGTCCTAATCATAAATCATCATGAAATTAGTTGTTACAGATAAAAGAGAATTAGTGTCACATCGGGTCCCTTCAGATATAGGGTTTATTCAGGTTAGAGGAAGGATTGTCGAAAAGTAGATTCTGCTGGTTTTTTAAAGGGGTTTTCAATACAAATCTATTTTTATTATTATATATTTTTAATATGAGGCAACTCATTCCTTATAATATAATGAATGTGTATGATATGTATACCAATATATTAATATAGAAAAGCATAATAATATTGACACAAAACTCCTATTCAAAAGAATTAGTATATATTTAATGTATGAATAAATAATAAGTGCCTATTAGATTAATCATATATTATTAATAAGTGTCCAAATGTTACATAAAATGGTGATCCCCATTTAGATGTGTAATAAATATAATGTATATATTAATATAAGAATACATGTGATAATAAAAATAATAATGAAAATGATATGTGCTAATATAATATACATATACACACTAAAATATAATAACTTTGTCACATATGCATGTATTGGTTCTAAAGATCAATGTATTAATATCATAGCATTATGTGCCCTAAATTATTGTGTACCCAAGACTCAAGGGTATATATATCCTCAAATTGACAAATTTGTGAATAAAATATGTAAATTTAAAAGTGTTTGTGCTCCATATACAGATAATCGTGTCAAAAAGTGCATATTAAATAAGAGAGAAAAAAAAAAATCCTTATAAATCTTAGGTTCCTCATATGACTAGTGATAAGATAGGATAGTGATACTCCTAAATCCAGATATGTATCCTATTTGAGATATCCATGTTGTTGTTTAAATTTGAAAATAATCTTCAAATTTTTGGGCTGATTTTTTCATTGTCCCTACTAATATCTGAAATCAGATCCCATATCTACTGTGACTCACATATCCTTACTCAGTTTATTCCCCTAAAAAAGGTGCATAACTGTTTTCTTCATTCAATCCCATTGGTGTCAAGGTGTTCATGAGAAAGATTAATCGAGTCTCTTGTCTCAGCAGTTCTTTATCTACATCTCCTCCCCTGATGTTCAAACTAATTCTCTTCATCCCATATGCTCGTAAACCATTCGGATTCCCCCTATGGTATTTTAAAAAATGTCTCGCTATTGGGGTCAGAGGTTTGAACAAACCACGATCTCTTTCTGCATTTTTGATACTGTTCAGATGTTCAAATATCCTCTTTTTAAAAGGTCTTTTAGTCTTTCCGATATAGTTTTTCTGACATGGGCATTGTAGATTGTATATTACTGCTGCAGTGTTGTAGGTTATATATTCATTGATGTACCATTTTTTATTGAATCTGTCATGATATGATTCCATTGTGGCCATTATAGGACATGCCTTGCATGTTCCACATTTCTGGGACCCTTTCTTAAAATATAACTGTCTAACCGATGATTCTAAATGGCTTCTGGTTAGAATGTCTTCTTTGGGAGATAAGCTTAAACCCTTTGAGAGTATAGATAGATTCCAAAAAACCTATGACAAATATAGAAGCGAAGAAGATATCATTGAAAAGGAGATCATTAATAGGAAAAGGAACAAACTTCAGAGAGACATTAATGATTTTGCAACAAACAATGCATATCGATGGTCACATATAAGAAGAAAAATAACAGATAATCGATTTAGCTATTCTACTTCTGAGGCTGAATCTTCTGGAAGTGAGGCCACTCATGATCATATCACCCAACGAGGAACACAGAGGACTTTTTTAGGACTTACCCCCATGGAGAACAGGGATGGTCTAAGACCAGATATCACAAGATTAGAAGGGGGAAGAGAAAGAAGAGAGAAAAGAGGTCCCAGGGAATGGAGGGAGGAACACAGAGATTTCCGTCGATACAGGAAATAGAGTCGGATGATGGATTTAGGATTATCAATTTGACCGATAGGGTACTAACAATACCACAGATGGAGATCCTCAATAAGGGACTTTCTTTCTCTCCAACACAAACATGTGATAGATTTGAACTAGAAAAGGATCTAAACCTTTTTGTCAGAAAATTACTCCTCAAAAAAAATTTTCTTGATAAAGAACGAAAGGGTGAGATCTTGGAGATATGCCCAAGTACAGTAAGCACACCTAGAGAGGATTATGAAGCAATTTCTATCCTGGAGGAACTTAAGAATTTATCTGTACAGGAATCTCAAGAACTGTCTGAGGTTAACATCCCTGAACAATTATCAGATACTCCTCGGGTTCAACTAAAAAAGAAGTCTACATTCTGTCCGGATTTCTCAATATGTCCACAGATCAAGATCTATATGGATTTGGTCAGTAAAGATCTGAACAATCTTGAGACTATTAAAAAAAACCAAGAATCCAACCTTACGAGAGATGAGAGGGAAGCCTTAAGGGAAATCAAACGATGGGATGATATGATAATCAAACCATCAGATAAGGGTGGAAATATCGTACTGTGGCCTCGTGATCAATACATAAAGGAACTTAATAGACAATTGGACAATAGCTCATGTTACAAAAAACTAACATTTAATCCGACACAGAACTTTCTTGACCTATATAACAACATGATAGGGATGGCCAGGAGAAATGGGGTGATTACTAAGAGTGATTTTGATTATCTGAAAAAAGAGAATCCCAAAATACCAACACTCTATTTGCTCCCAAAGATTCACAAAAATGAGACTGACCCCCCTGGAAGGCCCATCGTTTCAGGAATGGGAAGCCTCACAGAGAATGCAAGTAGATTCCTGGACTCACATCTAAGAGAACATGTTGTAACTCTACCATCATATGTTAGAGATACGCCAGATGTATTGAGTAAGATACAGGATGTGATATTGAACAAACATACGTGGCTCATAACTTGTGACGTGGAGAGTCTCTACACGAGTATTGGCCATGAACATGGCCTAAGAGCGGTTGACTATTTTTTGAGTATGGGTCATGAAACAGATTTCAGTAGATTTCTGATATCCCTTTTGAAATTCGTCCTCACCAAGAACTACTTCGTATGTAACAACAACTTCTACCTCCAGGTACGAGGGACTGCGATGGGGACTACATGTGCCCCTACATATGCTAACCTCTACCTGGGATGGTGGGAGAGAGAGGTAGTTTTTGGTGAGGATAACGATTTATATACCAGCCAGATAATATTATGGCTGAGATATATAGATGATCTCTTGATACTATGGGAAGGAGATATACAGGTATTCCAAGAATTCCTGACGAAATTGAATGACAATGATTTAAATCTCAGATTGACATACGAAGCGAGCAAAGAGAGTATTAATTTTCTTGATGTTACCCTCAAAATGGAGGAAGATGGACATCTTTCCTCAGACCTATACCGTAAAAAAACATCTACAAACAGTATACTGCATAAAGAAAGTTCGCATTTCCCTTCAGTGTTGAAGGGTCTACCCAAAGGAAAGTTTCTCCGTATGAAGAGAAACTGCTCTGAAGAACACACATTTTTGGAGAGGTCAGCAGAACTGACTAGAAGGTTGAAATGCCGAGGATATAGTAGTAGAATGATTAAAAGAGGGTATAAGGAAACTTACTGATATACAAGAGATCAATTATTGACACCTAAAAAGGAAAAGGGCCAGGATGAAACTGTCAGATTCATAGGGACCTTCTGTAAAGAATGGAGGTATATCCAGGATGTCTTACAAAAGCATCTGGATGTATTAAATACGGATGATGATCTGGCTAAGATTATTGGAGGAAAAATATCAATGAGCTGGAGAAGATCAAAGAATCTAAAAGACATTCTAACCAGAAGCCATTTAGAATCATCGGCTAGACAGTTATATTTTAAGAAAGGGTCCCGGAAATGTGGAACATGCAAGGCATGTCCTATAATGGCCACAATGGAATCATATCATGACAGATTCAATAAAAAATGGTACATCAATGAATATATAACCTACAACACTGCAGCAGTAATATACAATCTACAATGCCCATGTCAGAAAAACTATATCGGAAAGACTAAAAGACCTTTTAATAAGAGGATATTTGAACATCTGAACAGTATCAAAAATGCAGAAAGAGATCGTGGTTTGTTCAAACCTCTGACCCCAATAGCGAGACATTTTTTAAAATACCATAGGGGGAATCCGAATGGTTTACGAGCATATGGGATGAAGAGAATTAGTTTGAACATCAGGGGAGGAGATGTAGATAAAGAACTGCTGAGACAAGAGACTCGATTAATCTTTCTCATGAACACCTTGACACCAATGGGATTGAATGAAGAAAACAGTTATGCACCTTTTTTAGGGGAATAAACTGAGTAAGGATATGTGAGTCACAGTAGATATGGGATCTGATTTCAGATATTAGTAGGGACAATGAAAAAATCAGCCCAAAAATTTGAAGATTATTTTCAAATTTAAACAACAACATGGATATCTCAAATAGGATACATATCAGGATTTAGGAGTATCACTATCCTATCTTATCACTAGTCATATGAGGAACCTAAGATTTATAAGGATTTTTTTTTTTCTCTCTTATTTAATATGCACTTTTTGACACGATTATCTGTATATGGAGCACAAACACTTTTAAATTTACATATTTTATTCACAAATTTGTCAATTTGAGGATATATATACCCTTGAGTCTTGGGTACACAATAATTTAGGGCACATAATGCTATGATATTAATACATTGATCTTTAGAACCAATACATGCATATGTGACAAAGTTATTATATTTTAGTGTGTATATGTATATTATATTAGCACATATCATTTTCATTATTATTTTTATTATCACATGTATTCTTATATTAATATATACATTATATTTATTACACATCTAAATGGGGATCACCATTTTATGTAACATTTGGACACTTATTAATAATATATGATTAATCTAATAGGCACTTATTATTTATTCATACATTAAATATATACTAATTCTTTTGAATAGGAGTTTTGTGTCAATATTATTATGCTTTTCTATATTAATATATTGGTATACATATCATACACATTCATTATATTATAAGGAATGAGTTGCCTCATATTAAAAATATATAATAATAAAAATAGATTTGTATTGAAAACCCCTTTAAAAAACCAGCAGAATCTACTTTTCGACAATCCTTCCTCTAACCTGAATAAACCCTATATCTGAAGGGACCCGATGTGACACTAATTCTCTTTTATCTGTAACAACTAATTTCATGATGATTTATGATTAGGACCTGGAGATGCCCTTTATTAATATTTACATGAAGACAACTTCCTGACTTCGATTGTAATGCTATTTACGTGTGTATTAGTTATCGGGAATGGATTGCTTCAGTCTGAGGGACGTGATTAAGTAAAATGAATATTCACTGAAAAGAGAAGGAACCTGTCAATCTGAGGGAAAGAGGGAAGTACCAGGAGGTGTGGAGCCATGTGGTTGGAGGAATGAGCCCAAGAAATCCTGGATTGGCTATTAGAAACACTTGAGGGTATTTAAGAGACTTCCGGTAAGCGGCTCGGCTTACCTTGATAAAGCTATCCAGCGAAACGCCGCGTCGGTCAGCGGCGCTCCTTACATTGTGATGTCCTAAATATGATATGATGTGCTACTAGTGAGCGCTGAGAGATTAGGAAGGCCTACCTAATAATGATTAAAATATGTATGCAGCAGTGCAACCAGTAGGAGATTGCTGTTGAAATATATACAGAGACATGTGTATTGCAGTGTAATCAATGATAGGCTGCCGTGGTTAAACTTATGTGTAATGGAAACACAAGTCTGAAATAACGATATAGTGTACAAACACTATTAACCATTACTAACACAGTTACTCAGTGCAACCATATATCAAGGAGGGGACCCCCCCGAATATGTATTTCAGCACATAGAGATCTGTAGTTGGAATAGGGCAGTGGAAATAAAGATACCCACCATCTGCATAAAGTATTTCCCAGCAATATTTGCACATACAATGATGAGAGGATATGCGATATATGATATAAGAAATAAGGTCAGAAATCCCTGTGAGAGGAACATAACCATACTAAAACTATAGGATATTTAAGATGCTGAAATGTCCATGATATAAGCATAAGATCTCATCACTGTAAGAGTGATAATTATAAAGAAGAACCACACAGTCTGTATGAGGGGACAACAATAGGTTTAATAACAGAAGTAAAGGAACTCCATATGTGCACACAAAGAATCCTACTAGCTGTGCATGATATTATTTTATAAAGAGTGAACTGTTCATTTAGATTGGAGAAGGAATACGGTGAAAACCGGTTAATGATTATATTAATAGGAGAATTACTCTCCAATATATGTGCTTTTTTTGAACAGTGAAAAGATATTCCTTACACATTGTTTATGATACAATCTAGATACAATGTGTGATATATGATATCAGAGGAAGAACTACCCACTTTGTAACAGTGGATACTGTCAAACGTTTGCTTTGATATATAAAAATGACCAGATATTAATGTCTACAGAGTTATAAAAGGACGCTGTCACTCACACTGTTTAAATATAATTTATATCTTATATAGATCATACATCCATCTCACTTGTGAATTATATCATTAAGGGGATACGATCTTTACCTGTTCAATATACATGTCTAATAATTGTTAATATTTACATCTGGACATCCAGTGGATCAGGAGCGCACGCATTTTATTTACACATTCACGTACATTACATACACTAACCCCCCCCTTTTAATATTTCGCTTTTTAATTCCAAAATATTATGTATTAAACCATTAAAAGTTATATTTTATGTATCAATTTTTTGTTGAAGTGCACTGCTATGGACATTTCTTTCTTTTTCTTATCAATTCTTGATATTACATATTGTCCGCGGTAGCACCCCCATTTTTCCATAGGAGAGAGAGTAAATTTTTGTGGGGTTCTGAGATAATAATATAAGGACATACTAGGTGTCTGGTGCAACCGATTACTTCATTCGATATTGTAACGGGTGAACCAGGAGCAGCATTAACTTGTGTTAGTACATAGACCTGTTCTATCTAATAAAACAGATATAGTACAGATAAAATATAGTTGAAAGCCATGTTAGAAGAACTCAGTTAAATACAAAATGTCCACAATTATTCCTATAAGCTCTATTGTAAATAGTGATAGAAGCAGCAGAGTGTGGTATACTGCACTGGAGGGCAGCATGTATTGCACAGCCCTACTAATATTTTGTTATCATGCTATTGCAATGGCTGATAATCAGTGTGACAGTAGCTATATAATAGATTTCACCCATGACCTGCAATTCATGTTACTCTACAACGGTTAACAGGATTAAAAAATGATCTGTAAAGTCTGCAGATATGTTCTCTGTGAGAGCTGAGTGTTGTATGTTAGTGCGGGACTGTGTGTGTCATGGACCATATGGTGATATGGGGATTTAATAGTGCATGGACTAGTGTGATGTCCTGGGCTGTGTATATTTTGTGGAAGTGGGCTGTATAAGATAACCATGACATATCGTAGTCATATGCATATCTGCTAGACATATACCTCTATTATTAAGTTCTTAACAGTTTGGAATGCTCTGCAGAGTACTTAATAATTACGGTAACTTACATAATACAGTGAAAAGGTATCATTTCTTGTCTGTCATGCCTGTTTTCTGGTTTGGTCAGGTTGACAGTAGCTGTATTAGGTCAGTCAGTTTTATAACTGCATGCATTGGAAAATAATGGTCTTATATGTGAGGAGAATTATAAGTGTTGCTTTAATATTAGTGAAGTGGAATAAAGTTTGCAAGCAGTTAAGTGGGGATAGTAGAGGAATTCGGAAACTTAAAAGATGTATGGTAGCTGTGTATAAGGAATATATCTTCTAATAAAGTCTATGGGAGATGATTAAAACAATTTAGCAACTTTGGAATTTCTAGTTATTTCAATGTTTCCTGGCCAGGGAATCACTAACAGGTGCCTGATGGCTGTTAATATACTAATATACTAATGATGATGATGGTCGCAAGCACTAGCTAGACAATTCTGAAGCTGATAAGTACTATCTTCATTGAATTGCCAATATTATAGTATGTTGTTAGCATAATTTCACATTCATTTTTTGCTAGTTTAGGGGCTGATTCAGATGTCTGAGGATCTGCACATGTTCAGGATCTTTACTGCGCATGTACAGATCTCTTTCTGCTCGCTCACTCGTAGTGCCCAGATGGCGCAGCCTGATTGACGAGCTACAGCCGTTTGGGAGTGGACCTGTATTCCGATTAAACAAGAGGCGTTTATGCTTTTGGAACTAAATGGAAGAAATTGGAATCTCTGTCAGAGTATTAAAATATTAGACATTCAGTCAAATTAAAGTGTGATGGATACTGTACTTTTCATTTTGTTCTTGTCAAGATGTTCTTTGATTCATCTAGTACATTTGCTTGGCACTTAGAGTTCACACCAAAGTGTCTAAATTGTAAAGTCATGTGGACAGGATTCTTTCTGAGTTTACAGCTATTAGCCTTTTTAAATATTTCAATGTGTATTTATTTGTAATGATAATGTTGAACCATCCAATTCTCAAAGATTAATGGGCCTATTCATCATCGAAGGCCGTATGGCCTCCGATGATGAAGTTTTGAACTCGCTGCGAGGGATACTTTAGTATCAAACTCGCAGCGGGGGAAGCGTGATACCGGAGCAATTCATCATTGCTCTGGTGAGGGGACAATTGCTCCGAAAAGCAGTTGTCCCCGTGGAAAGTAGTGCAGCTACTTCTGTAGCTGTGTTACTTACCTGCTCCCTGTCGTCCTTGCAACACATGCCTGACCTCGGGTCATGCATGCGCAAAGCCGCCGGGAGGGAGTGAGGAGGCGGCAGAGGGATCTCGTCAGGTGCCTCTTAGCATCTCTGGAACTCCTTCCCATAGGAAGGAGTGAGGATATGAGAACAATCGCCGTCTGAAGAAGGTGCTCGTTCTCGGCAGCAAACTTAGTTTTCGGAGTTTGCTGAATACTGGGGGGATCCTATCGGACCCCTAATGATGAATAGCCTGGTAACTTAAAAATGCAGAAACTAGCATTTCCGCATGGTTACCGGGCCACTTATCGTATGATGAATAGGCCCCTAAAACATTTTCATATATGGAGATTTGTTTTAAACATATGTCTCATCTCACAAAACCAGTATGTACTTTTAATGCTTGGGGGTTCATTCATCATAACATAATTATCACTAATGATAATTATGGTTTGAACTGAACTGGCTGTGAGTTCAAACAGTTTGAGAGCCATTTATCATGCCTCCTGCCCTAAACGCTCACTTCTGAAAAACTGCTGTTTCTGTGGAGTCAGTTTTTCGGAAGTGAGAGACTTTTCTCCTGCTCCTCCAGTCTTCCTGATGTTTTTACAGCCTGTCTTGTGAAGGGTATGAATCGATTTAAGAAACGCAAATGGGAATACCCAAGTATGAATTCTGCAAAACAACCAATACCACAATAGCGAAGATTTACCTGTACCATCATTCAGTTCTTTGTGCGACGTTGAATGTGATAATGTGGAAATTTTTATTTCATCCAGTGCAAGTGACAACACAGATGAAAGTGAGTTTGAAGAAAATTCCTCTACTCCAAACAAATTTTCTCAAAAGGAACTAAACAATTTAATTCGAGACTTAAATTTATTGAAAAAAGGAGCTGAGCTTATAGGATCCAGACTTCAAGAAAAGCACTGTCTTGAGCCGGATGTTACTATAACGTCATATCGAAATAGAGAGCAAGCCACACTGCCATTCTTTAGCCAAGATAACAATCTTGTGTGTAGCAACAATATTCCGGAAGTTCTCAAGATGATGGGCTTACCAGAATATCGAGCAGAAGACTGGCAGCTCTTTTTGGATAGTTCTAAAAGGAGCTTAAAATGCATATTACTGCACAATGGGAATACATTTGCATCGATTACTATCGGTCATTCAACAAAACATTAAGAACAGTATGAAACTATCAAGTTAGTCTTAGAAAAAATTGCTTATTCTCAGCATCAGTGGTCTATTTGTGTCAATTTAAAAATGGCAAACTTTCTTCTTTGGACAGCAAAGTGAATATACTAAGTATCCTTGTCACATATGCTTATGGGATAGTTGTGCAAAACAAAAGCATTGGCAGCAAACCATATGGCCTCCAAGAGAAATTATAACTGTAGAAGAAGCTAACATCATTCATGAGCTCTTAATTGACAGGAAAAAAATCATACTGCCGCCTCTCCATATCAAACTGGGTTTAATGAAACAATTTGTAAAAGCATTGGACAAGTCAGGCGATTGTTTCACGTATATTTGTCAAACATTTCCATCTCTTAGTATTGAAAAATTAAAGGCAGGAATTTTTCACGGCCCACAGGTACGGAAACTGGTGAAGGATCCAAATTTTACCACATCTATGACTGAAACCGAATCTGAAGCATGACTGAGTTATGTGTCTGTCATTCAAATTTTTTTAAGCAAGCACAAGGCAGACAACTATCATGAATTAGTCCACATCATGCTAAAATGTTTCAAGAAAGTAGGTGCCAACATAAGTATTAAAGTACATTTTTTGCACAGCCATTTAGATCACTTACCATCCAATCTAGGAGATTTAAGCGAAGAACAGGGTGAACGGTTCCACCAGGATATTCAGGTAATGGAAGAAAGATATCAAGGAAGGTGGGATCGTCACATGATGGCCAATTACTGTTCTGCAGGGGGACTGCCAGCAACAAGAATACAAAAGAAAATCCTACAAAAAACGGTTCTCTTGGCTTCCTAACACTTATGTATGTAATTATCCTGTGTCTTTTTATAACATTTTATGATTCAAATTTAATCAGAATAAAAAATATATATTTTTAACTATTTTTAACATTGTTTAATTTATTTTTTTTATAAATATTAAAGACATATGCATATCTCAAAAACTAGAGCCAATTGAAAAATAAGCATGGCATATTCATGATCAGGAGTACAAAATTAATTGAAATCGACTCTTAAATCCCTGGCAACAGATTGACTGTTCCCCAGTGTTATAGCCCAAACCCCCACAAAAGAAACTATGCTACGAATATTTCAGAGTCCTCCATACTGTAATTATAATTTTCCAAAAATGACTTCTCTGGAGAAGCAGACCCCATATGCAGTCTTTCATTTGTACCCCATCATGTCTACAAAACACATGCCTATAGGAATGCATTTATAATAATAATTGATTATAAAAGGTGAAGTACAATATGTAGGCAGGGGTGTAGTGAGGGCTGCGTTGGTGGAGCTTGTGCTCCAGGTCCTGCTCCGGCCAGGGTGCTACAGCAGCAGTCATCCAACAGCTGCCGGGCACTAGCTCCCGGCATGACCACCAACATGCACCTTCTGCGCATGCGCGGCTCACCCACCTCGTCTCTCTCCATGCTGCACCGAGGAGCAGGAAGAGGATCATGCACGCTGAAGAGAAGGTAAGTCAGAGCAGGTTAGGGAAGGGGTTGGCTGGAGTTATGGGGCTGGTGTGGAAGGGGGCTGGTGTGTCAGAGGGGTGGTGTGACAGGGGGTTGGTGTGGCAGAGAGGTGGTGTGACAGGGGGCTGGTGTGGCAGAGGGGTGGGGTGATGGGGCTGGGATGGCAGAGGGGTGGTGTGACAGGGGGCTGGGGTGGCAGAGGGGTGGTGTCATGGGGCTGGTGTTGCAGAGAGGTGGTGTGGCAGAGGGGTTGTGTGACGTGGCTGGTGAGACAGATGGGTGGTGTGACAGGGGGCTGGTGTGACAGAGGGGTGGTGTGACAGGGGGCTGGTGTGACAGAGGGGTGGTGTGACAGAGGGGTGGTGTGACAGAGGGCTGGGACGGCAGAGGGCTGGGGCGGCAGAGGGCTGGTGTGACAGAGAGCTGGGGCGGCAGAGGGCTGGGGCGGCAGAGGGGTGGGGTGGCAGAGGGGTGGTGTGTCAGGGGGCTGGTGTGGCAGAAGGGTGGTGTGACAGGGTGCTGGTCTTAAGGGGCTGGTGTGACTGAGAGGTGGAGTGGCAGAGGGGTGGTGTGACAGGAAGCTGGTGTGACAGGGGGCTGGTGTGACAGAGGGGTGGTGTGACAGGGCTGGAGTGAAAGGGGGGGGGTGACAGGTGTGATGTGACAGGGGGCTGGTGTGACAGGGGGCGGTGGTATGACTGGGAGCTGGTGTGACTTGGGGCTAGTGTGACAGGGGGGTGGTGTTGCTGAGAAACCAGCATATACTGCAGGGAAGGTGTATTTTTATTGCAAACACACAAAACTGGATTTTATTAGTAGAATTGGAATATATATCTAGCCGTCCTTGCCCCAATTCGATACTGCCCTATATGTTTTTTTTTTATTTCCCTTTAATTTAACCCCACATGCTGGACATGTGCTTCTGGCACCCTGGCCACACGCTACACTTCTGTATGTAGGTATATATAGTAAGAGGCATGACAAATGACTAAATTTCCTTGCTTCTGTCATAGCGCACAAGCCATTCCTGCTAGTATCATACAAAAATCCTTTAAATGAGTATTGTTTTTTTTTCTGCAATGTATGCCGATGCATTGTTTCAGGATCTGAAACTAAGCTAGCACAGCTGGTTACCATTAGGAGTGTCTTACGTTCTCTCTCTCTTTCTAATTCTTTGTGATAAAAATGTAATGCCGTTTAGCATAGGCTCTTTTTTTTTTTTAATAAAATACATGACAAAGGAACACACACAACTAATCCCTCAGAGGTGCAGGTCATTCAAAAAAATTATAATAATATTTCTCCATACATATATACAAAATGAATTTTTTTATGAAATCAACATATAATGTCAGCTATGCTTTTTCAAATTATTACACACAAGAACACACACAGCTGAGATTTCATATTTTTACCATATCTATAATACAAATTGCACGTGTTTTGACTTATTTGCTATCACAGCTAGGTAAAGCATAGCCCTTTTTTTGTAGTCCTATATACTGTATTCTGGCTTCCACAAATAAATATGGAAAACTAGACCTAAATAAAAAGTACTATATTGAATAAGAATGAAAATTCTCAATACTATAGATGCAAATTTGGAGTGCATGCATCATCATGTCATAGCAGTGCGAGATAAGATAATATCTCAGGTGCACACTTATGGCCTGATTCTGAGACAGACGGATCTCTGTACATGAACGCAATACAGATGTGTCCACTGTCATCTTACCTTACGCATTGTGACAATGTAGTCGCTTTACAACATGTCCGCAAATGAGCGCATGCACATATTCGACCATGGACATTGCATTGCGAACATGCGCAGCCTGTCGTGGCTAGTCGTTAGCGCGATGCGTGCGCACGTGAATATGCATCGCAGGTAAGATGACAATGGATACATCTGTAGGTCATGTTTTAGCATGCAGCACAAACACATATGCAAATTTATGCATATTTTCATATCACCATCCTATTCTGAGTCGGGCAGAACCTGCCCGGATCTGTCTTTCCAGGAAATTGAGCATTTCGGAGTGGGAACTGAACGGCGATGATACGATCGCATGGAACTTCCCTGACTTGGGAGTGTCATGAGATTGTCGTGGGTGTTTATCTAAAGCTCCATGTGATTCTAATTTGTATGTACAGGAAAGGAATGCCTATTTCTGGTGGATATCTTGCACCTTGCATTGGTGGTTGAAAGTGCCAATGCTATTGTTGAAAATTGCAACGGATGGCATAAGGGAGAAGGTAAGATAAGTGCAAATGGGCAAATTCAAGAAATGTATATCAATCTCCTGCTGAGGTGCTGCAAGTTCTCTTACTAATTTTAATGAAAAGCTAGAGCAAACACGAACTGGTCTGATGTTACAGTACATTCCTGGGCTTGGTGTTGAGAGATAACCTTTAATATGGATATAGGACAACAACAGCTCATTTAACTTCTTACCTATGTATTTCAAGGTATGGGGAGAGGTGGAGGTGAAGGTGTCTTTATATTACCTTACTTTATTGCCATTCTCAGATGGTAGCAGGACCGGATACAGACGGAACACCGGAATAGGTAGTGGATGATGACACCAGGAACCAGCAAAACTCACTGTGCAGGGAAGATGGTATACACACAGGTCTGGAACTGGTTCAGAT
Organism: Taudactylus pleione; assembly: GCA_031769625.1. NCBI lineage: Eukaryota > Metazoa > Chordata > Amphibia > Anura > Myobatrachidae > Taudactylus > Taudactylus pleione. The sequence goes on from JAUIMM010000384.1 coordinate 5,413,623, forward strand.
AGCTGGAGCAGGCTGAGGTTACCTTTGTAGCCAGCAGAATAGCTGACACAGGTGTAGATCACTTGCAGGAGTCCATCAAGCAGATAACAACAAAACTGCACAATTGGAAAACCAGTTATGCATTAGGAGCACAGCAAAGCTTACTCAGTAGAGATTAAGGTTAGACATTGTACTGGCGAATTGGTAGAGCCAGAGGCTGGGAGGTATACCCCTGGGTTACCCGGGATAGGCTGAACAGAGTCAGGAGGTGCGAGGAGGCTCAGGCTGTCACCCGATTGGCTTCTATGGACAGGTGATTGGAACTTGTCACTGCAGTACTCTAGAGCAGTACTCTAAAATAGACATGATTAGGCATCAGGCATTAGGCATAATTACAGAATAGCAGATCGTAAAATGATTTTTAAAGTCTTGCACATACTTTAAAATAGTCAAGCTCATGTTTGCCAGAATATTGTTATATGTTTTGCCTTTTTAGGGAATTAATAAATTCTCTGTATACAAAGACATGCAGAGTATTTGCTCTAACACATAAAATACATTTTTCAAAATAGGTTTTATTATACATTTGTAAACATTTTTCAGAATAGAAAGTATCCTTTCTAATAAAAGTTTATTTTTATTTAAAAACAAGACACGAAAGCATAGACAAGTTCATGGCCATAAGTACATTATAGCGGTAGTTAGTTTGGTAGTAGTTTTGATGAGCTGTAGTTGATATGACAATGTCTGAGTGGAAAGAATCATGTACAAACCAAGGTAAGTGTAGGCAGAAGTGGAGCATAGTTGAACAGTTCAAAGTTAGTACATGGATAATCCAGTCCTAAACAAGAACAAGCCCATTCTGTAGACAGGTAGCAAAAGTAAAAGTAACAGGGCAAGATGAAATGTACAAACATTAACAATCAAGTAACAGCATGGGCGTAACTATCATAGGTGCAAGGGGTGCAGCTGCTATGGGGCCCAGAGCTGATGGAGCCCATCTTCCTTGTCAAAGTTACATGTGATATACATTTTCACCATTGGGTGGTACATAGGGACCCATCTAAAACTTTTGCTATGGGGCCTTCAAATACCTAGTTAAGCCTGCATAACGGAAATGGATATGTACAGTACACATATAACAAAGGCAGAAGTACTGTAACAAGGCCAGATGAAATGTACAAAACAGAAAGCTGCTGTGTCTAGTGCTTACTCAGATTGACCACTGATTAAAGATCAGATGAGGCATATTTAGTAATAATAAAAAATCATATTCCATGCAAGTCTCTCAGAAAGTTCAGAGGAAAGCACAACTGTTTTAGTGGCAAGGTGGTGCATTGATTAGCTTGCTGTGTCACTGAGGTCTTGGGTTAAATTCTCACCAAAGCCTTTTCTGTATGGAGTTTGTATGTTCTATCAGTGCTTATATAGGCTTCCTCCCACAAACCAAAAGCATACAGGTAGGTTAATTGGCTACTGACAAAATGAACCCGTGTTTGTGTAAATATTAATAAATAAATAAATATTTAAGGGTAGACTGGCAACATTTCTAATTTATTAGGTAGATAGCGCATGTAAAGTGCCCTCCCCCCATTCTATGGCATTTTCTAGTTGCTAGCATGTAATTGCAGGGAGGGGCAATGTTTAATGGTGTCATTGCAATTCTGGTGTGATACTGTCTTTACACACCCACTCCTTGCTCTTGGCACCAATTACTAGCAGTGGGGGATCAATGGGGAGTCTCACTCATCCTTAGCACTCAAAGTCACTGTTACGCACCACAACAACCCATGTACAATCTCCAGGTAAATGTAGCTACATGACATTTGCTATTAAGGCCCTTAACATAAACATCTTGCAACTAGATATACTGTATATCACCTACATTGTGCTGTTTGGCTTGTGGACTGGAGTGCAAGGCTGGAGACAGGGGTCCTGGGACCCAGTGTTGGTGACATTGCCTTGTCTGGCTTCTACGTGCAAACAGTATTTAGGTACAGTAAAACATCTTTTTATACTCTTGATCCTGGTATCACCAATAGTGCCAGATGCACTTCAGATGCTATATTACCCCAGATTATTGTGTACTTGTCACTGATATCTAGCATATACTACAAAAGAGAAAGGATTGTGCTGATAAACAAATTCCTAGACCGCAATTGATATTCCACATAAATATTTATTTTTACTCTATCACATATAAAATGTAAATAAAGCAAGAACAACAGCTCATAAAAAACTAGCACATAAGTAATATTCTGATTAAATAAACCTATCTATATACTCTTTCAGGTAGTATTGGATACAATTATACATGTGCATACAACATAAGCACAGCAGAACTAACAGTGTATCAATGTTGCATTTAGCTTCAATACCGACACAATGTCACATGGTTGGAACCAAGTTATAATAGTTTCCGTATTGCTATAGAAAAAAAGAAACAATTCTTTATTATTGAAAAAACTTTTGGTTATCTGCAGTAATTATTGTACCTGTGTGAATTATATTTGAGTTGGATCATAATACAGAGCAAAAGTCTCAGTTGTTGAGATAAGGCACAATATCTGTATATTCACACTCCCTCCTTCCTGGCCATCATGCAGCCCACTAATGACGTGCCAGTCATCAACTGCTTGGTGTGGCACAATTTAGGATCCGGGGTGAACAGCTATTGTACCTCTATACTCACAGTCCCTCTCTCCTGGCTGATCCAGCAGTCCGCTATTGAGACACCGGCCACCGGCTGTTGGGTGTGGCACAATTAAGGAACCGGGGTGAATGAGAGCTCCATTACAGCCTCACCTGTGCGGCAGTATCACAGGGGCCATTGATTACAGACAGGCAAACAGTGCAAATATAGACACCAGTTCTTACTAGTAAGTGGATGAGGTATAGGCCAGTCACAATATTGATCAAATTACGCTCCATATAGGCACACAGCGACATGTTTCGTCCACTTCTCTGGACTTTTTGAATCTGTTGTCCAGCATTACTACTTCCTGTCGATTCTATTCTGTGAACAAGAATTTTGGATTGTCCCGTTCTGGCAGGACTCATGGTTCCTGGAAAAATGCCATTACCCTGTGAGTTTTGTACAGAGATCTTATTTCCAGTAATCACTAATACTGGACCTGGTGAAGTTACTACAGTTCCCAACTCTTCTCTGACTACCCTGTTTACCACACACTCTTGGCTTACTGTATGACCTGACTACAATGTCTGTCTGCTTCTGGGAATTTATTCTTTGTGCTACTTTCAGCACCTTGCCATACATTTTACAGAGAGACATTGTCTTGATTTTTGTGCCAATTTCAATCCAGTCCATTTGATATAAATGTGCCAATCGCAGGAACATTAAGGAAATGGGCATCGGTTCCCTAGTAATCCATTGAGACAGTATTGCCTTTTTAGAGACTGCAGCAATGCATGTTAAAAGAGAGATATTTCCTATTGAGCAACGGCATGGAGTTAATGGTGAACGGAGATCCCACAGTGCCCAGGCCATAGTAACAGTAAAATAAATGCCCAACTCTCTAGCAATGTAATTCTGTACAATTGTAGTGTAATTGTTGGTTTGGATGCATCACCAGCCTGAAAGTCAGGGTTAGACACTATAGGCAGGAATAATGAATTAAAAATGATGAGATGGTGTTGTTTTCTAAGAGTACGCCAAGCATGATAGGTTGTAGCAATAAGTGGGTTAGCAGCTACAGTAGCTGAGGTGGACATTTAGTATGGTGAATGTGTAGTAAATATGCTAGATCGATTTGTGGACTAAGATCTTTTTCCACTGTCTTGTTTGTTAAATTATCATTGCCTCCTATCCAGTCTAGTGCATAGTGATAGATAGCTGCTAGTGTGTAATCTTGGATACAAGGGAGGTTGATACCACCAAGAGTAAAGCTGGGTACACACTTTTACGATTGCAGGCTGATCGGGTAAAATTGTCCCGATCAGCCGTGCAGTCTGTCCCCAGTGTGACCCCCTGTCAGCCGCGTACACACTTTGCAGACATAGCACAGTGTGTACGGGCTTCCATGCGATCGGTAAGTCAACCCGATGAATATTAAACCATACATAAGATGCGAATTCCTGATCCGACTGTTGCAGGAGCATTAAAAGCCATTTATCAGCTAACGCTCCTGCATCGGGACACTATACACACCTATACAATCCAACGGCCATTCTCTCGATATTGGATGAATGGCCCGATGATTGTATACTGTAGGTGTATACCCAGCTTAAGGGGTTGCTGTAGTTTAAATAAAGAATACGTGGACGTTTATTTGCCCATATAAATTTAGTAACAGCTTTGTTAACAGAACAATGATCTTGCTTAGTAAGTATAAATGGAAGCATTTGGATGGGATATAGGAGACGAGGAAAAGCTTACCATTTTATATAAATGACAACGTCTTAGGTAGGAGAGAGGGAGGTTCCTCCATTTCTTGAAATCAGTTAGCATTTGATGAATACATTTGGAATATTTGGTAAATACAGGTGAGAAGGGTGGGATGGAATATGTAGACCTAGATATTTAATGGAACCATCAGCCCATTTGAAGGGGAAGGAAGTGCCCCAGCCTACTTTAGCATCTGCATGCATTGCTAAGGACTCAGGACCTCATTCAGAGTCGATCGTTGCGGCCGCACGGTCGTAAGGTAAAAGGGGCCAGATATGCAAATGAAGCGCTCGTAAGTTGCGTCGTTAAGATGGGATCGTTACCTGGACAAGCGAGGGGAGGATGCGGCCGTAAAACTAAAAATACGCCACCTTCTTGTTCCCATTACATGTCATCTCCGGGCTTATAAGGATTAATCGAGACCATCGGGAACCATCGGGAACCATCGGAGCTGGTCGTAGAGCTTAAGGTTGACTATACCCTCTCTTAAGTACTACGATCAAGTCAGTGTAAAAACCTCCCATGTCACATGTGCCATGACACTATTTAGTTAATTATGCACTCCCATAAAATGCCATTTGCATAGTCAGGCACTCCTGCGTTTGGATCTCCACTCCCCTGTTCACAAGCACCATCCCCTGTTACCACCCACAAACGCCTCATCCTGTCACTCAAACTAATGACCTGGCCAAGTTTAAGGAGAGAGCAATTTCTGATCGTAATAGCTAGTTTGCGCACGCGCATTGCGAATTTTATGCATGCGCAGTTTAGCGAACATCGGTGGTGTACGACCATGCAGCCGCAATGACCGACTCTGAATGAGGTCCTCAGTCTTGGATATGTTAACTAGGAAGCAAGAAATCTGATGAAAGGGATGTAATGTATCTAGTAGTGAAGAAATAGCTTCCTTCGGTACTTTAAAATAGAGCAATAAATCATCTGCAAAAGCAGACACTTTATTATCTTGAGCTCCAATAACCACTCCCTTCCGCCTAGAATCTTTAATAAAGGTTCTAATTAAAGGATCATGGGCTAGATTGAAGAGCAGAGGGTATAGCAGGCAACCTTGCCGAGTACCCTTAGTTAATGAAAAAGAAAGAGTATTCAAACCGTTGACAGTTAATAAAGCAGTCGGCTGTCTCTAGACAATCTGGAAAATTTTTATAAAATCTGGGCTAAAACGTTGTAAGTGTAGGGCTCTCAGGAGATGTGACCAGGAAACGTGGTCAAATGCTTTGTCAGCATCACAACTAACAATAATAGCATTTTTATTACCATCCAAGTGTAATCTAGTCATAGCAGCCACTAGGAGGTGAACATTGTGCACCGACGTATACCGCCCTTAACAAATCCTGTTTGAGCTGGGTGTAATATCTTAGGTAAAATGGTCTGCAACCTCATGACTATGAATCTAGTAAACAGTTTTAGGTCTTGGTTCAACATAGATATAGGGCAGTATGACTGTACAAGTGCATCTTTGCCTGGCTTGAGAAGAACGATAATTCTGTCCATGTTAAAATATATAATACAGTTAAACAGTGGGGTAAAATATTGTGAGGAAACAAGGGAAAAGGACTTCTAGGACTTGCCTGCATGTTGAAAAGAGTTAACCCCATGACCCATTTCTGTGTTCTTAAATTGAAGCCCTCAGTCTGCATAAGTCTCATACAGAAAGCTTGTCAGCAGCAGATAGCAAAGGAGTGTTCCTGTTACAAAGCCCTCCTCCTTCCTCTCTGCAAAGACTGACACCTGAGCCCACCAATGAGTGAGAGAGAGGGAAGTAGGGTGGTGCAGCAAGGGGAATTGTGGGGTAGTGTGTGACTACAGTGTGACTCTGGAGGTTGGGGTGTTGTCCCCTCTCAGTGTCTTAAGATATACAGCAGCTGGAAAGGACTTTGCTGAACTCTGAGTGGACTGTAATGATATAACCCTGCTTACTGTTTGCTGGATTTCTGTGTCTCCATGAATAAAGTTCATCATTCCTTCTTTATAACCTTCTCCACTGTGTGATCCCTGAACCCCAGTTTACCCAGGTCACCCGGTATCCTCACTTTTGGCGGCAGCGGTGGGATGTCACACAGTTCCTGCAGTAATTTCAGGGGAGTGAGTAGAAACAACGCTAACACCAGAGAATATCAGCAGTCAGGAGTTGCAACCGGCGGCCAAATTGAAAGCGTTATGAGAGAGCAGGAGAAGTTTTACCGGACAGCCCGGAACCACACCTGCAAGGATTTTGCAGGATGAAGATTCTGGTACTGCGTTTGTTGGAGTGGGATCGTGCACACCCAGAGGATCCCGACCACCTGAGTAATGATGAAGAAGGACCGACAGGCAGTGGAAGCACTTCTTCCAGTCGGTTACCTGAGTCAACCACCGCTACTCCCGCTCTACTACAGAGCTGGCTGGGGGCGCTAGGTGAAAGTGCAACTACACATGATAGAGCTGGAGTGATCCATGCAATATTAGGGATACAAATCCCTACTAGCAGCAAAACTGTGCTGTCGCCCAGAGGGGCTGAACAAGAGAAGCGGTGCTTGGGATTTAAGGATGCTCCCACATTTCGAGAGAATGAAACAGACATTGACACTCACCTCCACATCTTTGAGAATCTCATGGGAGTGCAGGGGATAGAGCCAACTGAATGGCCCAAGTACTTGGGGCCAAGTCTCACCGGTAGGGCTCTGGAAGCCTACAGGGCTCTAACTCCCCAGGAATGTGGAATCTACACCTGCATAAAGAAGGCATTGCTGGCTAAGTTTCAGATCACTGCAGAATCTTATCGTCTCAATTTCAGGACACTGAGCAAAAGTGGGACTGCTTCCTACCAAGAGTTTGCCAGTCAGCTATGGCAAGCTTGTGGAAAATGGCTCGAGGGTAGACAGGACTCTACCGTGGAGCAGATCATAAACCTAATTGTGGTAGAGCAACTAATGATTAAGATGGCACCAGAGGTACGGGAGTGGGTTGCAGGCCAGAAGCCCAGCACACCTGAACAAGCTGCAGAATGGGCTGATGAATATATAGCTAACCATCCCCAATCGAGAGTCTTCAGTGCAACAGGTGGTACAAGACCCCCACGAGTGGAGAAGCTCCCTGACAGAGAACCACGCATCAATGATAGTAGTAAAAGAGGCCCTATCAAAAACATCTCTTATCAACCACCCAGATTCAAAGTGGCTAACCCAGAACCTCGGAAGTGTTACCGCTGCAATCAACCAGGACACTTGTTGAGGGACTGTCCACGCATGTGAGGGCCATTCCCTGGGGCTAGACTGGCCCCAGTCTCTGTGGTATGTTACCCCATGGATGATTATTGTGAGGCAGTCATCCAGTCAGATGTGGTTGAGATGATGGATGGGGTGTATATTGTAGACCTGGTTCTGGAGGAGGAGCAGGCAACTCCTCAGAATATGCAGGGGCACTTACAGCCTGTGTTGGTAGAAGACCAGCGGGTACAGGGCCTACGAGATTCTGGGGCCTCACTCACATTTGATTGAGCCAGACCTGATTCCCTCCCGGGTGATTCCTGGACAGTATGTACGAATTGCCACCCCCGGGGGACAACATACCGGTATTCCCGTCGCCAAGATACATCTCGCCTGGGGAGCCGATCAAGGAATCGTGGAGGTCGGAGTACTCAAGGGGCTACCAGCCAAGGTCATCCTCGGGAATGAACTAGGACAGGGACTGGTGACACACTTCATTCAAGTGGTGACCCGGAGCCAAACCCAAAGAGCAGTGACCCAGGTGGCAGATTCAGAGCAGAACCAACGTACCCCAACCACAATGGTGAGTGATTCCAGTCCCTTGTCCAGTACTTCAGAGACAGACTTGGGGGAGGTGGACCGGAGCGAGTTTCGACAGGCCCAACAGACAGACCCCTCCCTAAGTAAATTAAGGAGCGCAGCCGACCTGGAATTGGAAACAGCTGATGGGAGCAAGATAGTTTGGGAAGAGGAATTGCTGTACCGAGTGGTCGTTCCTCAGTCTGGACAGGAAACAGTCATGCCCAGTAAACAGTTGGTGGTACCTACACCATACAGAGCACAATTACTAGCCCTTGCTCATGACATTCCAGTGGCCGGGCATTTTGGCACACGTAAAACACTGGCCCAACTGTTGCGGAATTTCTTCTGGCCAAGGATCTCTAGAGACGTTAAGCAGTATCGAGACACCTGCGATACCTGCCAGAGACTGGAGAAACCCCAGCGAAAAGCTCCTCTGCACCCATTACCTATTATAGGGGAACCCTTTGCCCGTGTTGCCATAGACCTAGTCGGACCATTAGCTATTCCCAGTCATACGGGAAAAAAGTACATTCTAACGCTGGTGGACTTTGCTACACGCTATCCTGAGGCTGTGGCCCTGTCCTCTATTGACACAGAACATGTTGTGCAAGCATTGACAGACATATTCAGTCAGCTTGGATACCCACAGGAAGTCGTCACAGATCAAGGACCCCAATTCCAAGGTGAACTAATGCAAACCCTGTGGGAAAAGTGGGGGGTTCGACCTCTTTGGACCACCTCTTATCATCCACAGACGAACGGACTCTGTGAACATTTCAATGGAACGCTAAAAAGACTTCTACAAGCTTACGTGCAGTACGAAGGGAGGGACTGGGAGAGAGCCCTGCAACAGCTTCTATTCGCTTATCGGGAAGTCCCCCAGGCATCTACTGGATATTCCCCATTTGAACTTTTGTACGGCCGGAAAGTGCGGGGGCCTCTAGACCTGGTCAAAGAGAGCTGGGAGGGAACTTTCCAAGAACACCAGCAGCCCATTTTACAATATGTGGAGAATATGCGGAACCGCATGAGAAGATTGCTACAGTTAACCCAAGAGCATCTCAGGGAATCACAAGAGAGACAAAGGAATGGTATGATGCCCACGCTCAAGACCGAGAGTTGTATCCAGGGCAAAAAGTAATGGTGCTTATCCCAGTGCGAAGAAACAAACTGCAGGCCACGTGGGAAGGACCGTATACCGTGGTAAGGCACACCGGACTGGTCAATTACATGATTGCCCTGGATAAGGGAGGGAAGCACCAACGCACCTTCCATATAAATCGAATGAAGGCCTATCGTGATCATCAAGCAGTAACAATGGCGGTATGTTGTCCTCCAATGGAAACACCAGAAACTGATCCATTGCTTGACCTTTTGGGAGCTGCTAAAGAGAAGAAAGGAGTGGAATCAGTCCAGGTGGGACAACAGTTGAATGCAGCCCAGCAGCAAAAGATGTGGAGGATCTTAGAGGCTGAACAGGCCCAGTTTTCTTGTCTACCTGGTCGAACTCATCTGACCGCCCACCTTGTGGACACTGGAAGTGCTAGGCCCATCCGACAAGTCGCTTACCAGATGACTCCGGTTGTTATGAGGCAGGTAAAGGCTGAGATAGAGGAGATGCTAGCTTTGGGAGTTATAGTGCCATCTAAAAGCCCATGGGCTGCTGGGGTTGTGTTGGTTCCCAAGACAGATGGAACCACACGGTTTTGTGTGGACTATCGCAAATTGAACGAAGTCACCACCACTGACGCTTACCCTATGCCTCATGTTGATGAGCTACTGGATCGGATTGGAGGGGCTGAGTTTGTCTCAACACTGGACTTGAGCAAAGACTACTGGCAAATCCCACTTACCAAAGAGGCACAGGAGCGTTCTGCCTTCATCACACCGGAAGGACTCTTTGAGTGGACTACCATGCCTTTCGGGATGAAGAACGCCCCTGCCACATTCCAGCGAATGGTTAATGACCTCCTGGAGTGGTGTCAAGACTTTGCCCAAGCCAACCTAGATGACATTGCCATCTTCAGCCATACCTGGGAGGAGCATTTAACTCAGGTGACAGAAGTGCTGAAGAGGATTAGACAGGCTGGACTCACCATATGCCCAGATAAGTGTCAGATGGGGATGGCTGAGGTTCAGTACCTAGGACATTGGGTCAGAGGAGGTGCTATCAGACCTGATCGGCAAAGGTGGAGGCTATTGCCAATTGGCCCCAACCTATCAACCAGAAACAAGTGCGGGCGTTCCTTGGAGTCGCTGGCTATTACAGGAAATTTATACCACATTACAGCACCGTGACCAAGGCTCTGACGGACTTGACCAAAAAGAGATATGCTCGAAATATTGAATGGACTGTTGAATGTGAGCAAGCTTTCAACACCTTAAAAGACTTGCTGACTCGAGCCCCAGTGTTGGCTGCCTCTGACTACAACAGAAAGTTTATTGTGCAGACAGACGCATCAGGGTGTGGACTTGGGGAAGTGTTGAGTCAAGTTGGAGAAGACGGTAGGGAACATCCAATTGTCTATCTATCCCGTAAACTAGCTGACCGAGAGAGAGCCTATGCCACTATCGAAAAAGAATGTCTAGCCATAGTCTGGGCCTTAAAGAAGCTACAACCATATCTTTATGGGATAGAATTTATTGTCACTGACCATAACCCGTTGTATTGGCTAAACAGAACCTCAGAGGAAAATGGGAGATTGTTGAGATGGAGTCTGGCATTACAAAGTTTCAACTTTTCCATTTCTCACAAAAAGGGACGAGAACATCACAATGCTGACGGGCTATCCAGATGTGAGGAAACAAATATCAAGCTTTGCAGACCCTCGGGCCGAGTCGACAGTCAGGACTCCAACATTGGGACCATGTCTGTCTCCTCAATTTAAGAAGGGGGAGGTATGTGAGGAGACAAGGGAAAAGGACTTCTAGGACTTGCCTGCATGTTGAAAAGAGTTATCTCACGACCCTGTCTAGTTGTCACCTTTTGCCTTGGGACTTACCCCTGTCAGCTTCCCCATGGATCTGTGTGTGTAATTTGCCTGGAGGATTTGCTCTGATTATTGCACCTGGCCTCTCCTCTGTCTGTGAGCACTGCTAGCCCTGATTGGAATCGCAGGTGTGGTTCTGATTCTCAGAGCTGCAGTGATGAATACTCCCTCTGCATGTTGTGCCTTCCACCACTCAGAATGCTACTACCAGACCACCTGTCCGTATCCACCAATTGCTGCCAGACCCATGGTATATATATCCTCTCCTGGTAGCATTCTGGGCCTGAACATCTTGTCTTCCCGTGGTGTATGGGTCATGCTGTTTCTGTGTTCTAGTATATCCCTGAAACCTGCTACAGCAATCCCTGGCGCTATCCAGAAAACCTGTTTCAGCTGTACCTGGCAATCCAGTAAATCTGCTGGCAGCAACCCCCAGTGCTTCCAGAAAACCTGTTACAGCCAAACCTGGCAATCCAGTAAGCCTGCTGACAGCAACCCCTGGTGCATCCCGAAAACCTGCTACAGTAATACCTGGCATCCAGACGTCCTGTTACAGCAATACCTGGCCTGTGCTCTGCTGCTAGTCCTACTCCTGGTTGGTCCCTGGCACTCTGTAAACCTGCATCATGTTACCCTGCCTTGCTTCCTGCTGTGGATCAACTCCTGCCCCTTTTACCTACCTACTCCCTCCCTGAACCTAAAATTCCCAAACCTACCCATTCCTTCCTGAAACCTGTTATTCCCAGGTATCCTATCCAGCCTGCACTTGAGTTCCAACCTTGTCACAGCATTTCCAGATTACCCTGTTTAGCCCTCATCTCAGCATTACCTGACTTCCCTTCAGCCATTGTCACATTCCAGTCCAGAGTCAAGTTCCAAGCTCATCAGTTCAGTCCACGTTGCTCCAGTCCAGAGTCAAGTTCCAAGCTCATCAGTTCAGTCCACGTTGTTCCAGTCCAGAGTCAAGTTCCAAGCTCATCAGTTCAATTCAACAAGTCTTCCTGCCGGTCCCAGTCCGGTCCCTCCAGTTCCTGTCATTTATCATCTAGGGCAGTTTTCACTGCTACACAAGTCTTATAAATAGAGCTATCTACATTATCTGTGATTCCAGTCATGCCGGCCTCCGTTGAAACCCGATCACCACCTGAGACAGGTAACTCGCAGACACCAATCATGACAAGTTAACCCCATGACCCATTTCTGTGTTCTTAAATTGAAGCCCTCAGTCTGCATAAGCCTCATACAGAAAGCTTGTCAGCAGCAGACAGCAAGGGAATGTTCCTGTTACAAAGCCCTCCTCCTTCCTCTCTGCAAAGACTGACACCTGAGCCCACCAATGAGTGAGAGAGAGGGAAGTAGGGTGGTGCAGCAAGGGGAATTGTGGGGTAGTGTGTGACTACAGTGTGACTCTGGAGGTTGGGGTGTTGTCCCCTCTCAGTGTCTTAAGATATACAGCAGCTGGAAAGGACTTTGCTGAACTCTGAGTGGACTGTAATGATATAACCCTGCTTACTGTTTGCTGGATTTCTGTGTCTCCATGAATAAAGTTCATCATTCCTTCATTATAACCTTCTCCACTGTGTGATCCCTGAACCCCAGGATACCCAGGTCACCCGGTATCCTCACAAATATGGTAACAGATGAGTGGCCAATAGTTGATAATATTTACCCCCGAAACCATGCCTTTCCGAAGGGACTTAATTAGTGGCAAATTTCTGGTTCCGTCACCAGTTCAATTAAAGAGGCTCTACCATCGTCCGTGAGAGTAGGTAACCCTGCCTCTCGTAGAAAGTGCATGCTCAATACAGGGTCATCAGGAGGAGCTGAATATAAAGCCTGATAATATTGGAGAAATATGGGAGAAATACTTTCTGTGTCAGTTACATATTGAGTAGTAGATTTCAAACCTACAATATGAGATGAGGCGGAGTAATTCCTAACCAGTTTAGCCAGCAACTTGCTAGACTTATTGTCCCAGCAAAAATAGCAATTGTGTTGGTGATCAATATTAAATTGGGCTTGTTCAGTGCACAAAGTATCATAGAGATTCTTAGCATCAGCATACGCCTTTTTATTTTCTGGGGAATTGTTTTAAAACATAGCATCGCAAGCTTGACCGAGCTTTGTGCTGAGGTCCTCTGTTCTAATAGCCAGAGACTTCCGTTTCCTGGCCACATACTTCATTATTTGTCCCCTCAATACCGGCTTAGAAGCCACCAAAAACCAATTAATGACATCAACGTGTGCAAGATTGTCATCCACATAATTGAGGAAAGAACATTCTAAGTGTGTTCTAAAGTCAGTTGACTTTTCCAGGTAAGCTGGAAATCTCCAATTATAGGATGTACTGTAGTAGTGGGGGATTGTAGAGCAAGCGTGAACCAGACAGGTGCATGATCGGAAATAGCTATCACATTCACACCTGAATTTATTACATGTGGAAATAGGGAGGAAGGGATCAAACAAAAATCAATACAGGAGGACGATGAGGGTGGGAATAAAATGTATATTCCCTTGATGTGGGGTGTTGGCATCTCCAGGGGTCACACAGCTGTAGATTGTTAGTCAACAGATTCACGGGAGATTATACTCCTCGACTCCTACGTGCTACCTGTGATCTGTCCAGCCCAGGGGATTGAACTATGTTGAAGTCTCCAACTAAAATAATGTCACCTTCCCCCCAATCCTGGAGGCTAGCACAGAAACCAGCGAAAAAATGTGCGTTAGGACCAGTAGGAGCATAGACTCTTGCTATAGTATACTCTCTTCATGGTTCCAAAGAGAAAGAGTTTAAGAAACAAGAAGCGTCCCTCTTATTCAACTAGGCTAGCCCGAATTTGATATTGGAGTTATTTACCGAACAGTACAATCACCCTTCTGTATTTGGAGGTGAAGGATCCCATTTTATAATCACTAATCCATTTGTTACAGAGAATGTTAGGGTCAGATAATCGTCAATGAGATTCCTGCAGAACCACCACATCATGCTTAAAGTGTCGGAGGTAATTTAGCACTTTTTTCAGTTTTAGCAGTGTTGAGACCCTCTACATTCCACATGACAAATTTTATAGCAGTCTTCATCCTAGTGGGTCAGATCAAGGCAATACTCATATTAACCTATCCCTACCTTAGGCTACATGTAAGACAGTGGGGGTAGCAATGAGAAAACTCACCTGTCCCAGCAAGCAAGCAAGGTAAATTCAATAATAGTAACAAGCATCATATGAGGAATTATGGGATGCGGTCAGGATAACGACTAGCGATATCCTGGCCGCCGATATCCCGACACCCACATCCCAACATGGGACTAAAGATAGGCACTACTAAATCCCGACACCCAGCTTACTGAATGAAGGTAAGCCGGTTGGCTTAGCGTGGAGCCGCGGGGGGGTTGCTAAAGAGACCCCTGTGGGACTTGAGGTAAGACACCCCCCGAGAGGGTTAGGGTAGGGAAAGGGGGGGTTAGAGTTAGGTACCACTAGGGGGGGTTAGGGTTAGGCACTCCCCGGGAGGGTTAGGTTTAGGGTGCGGGGAGGGGGGGTAGGTTTAGGCACTAATGGGGGGAGGTTAGGGTTAAGCACTAGGGGGGAGGTTAGGGTACTTACCTATAGTTGTCAGGATTTCGACCCGTCAGGCTGCCGCTGTCGGAATTTTGATCCAGCCGACATTACATGCCGATTCCAGGAATTATAAAATAAAGAATTTACACATACAATTAAAATAAAAAAAGAAACATTGCATGATCTTTCTAAATTTCACTATGGTTTTAAGAACCAATTCGGGCAGCAAACAATACTGTCGGTAAATCCAAAATAAATTTAACAGTTGTGAAAAGGGGGAAAAATAGGGGGGGGAGGGAGGAATGGCGAGCAGAAATTAGGGAAATGGGGAATAGAAGGAAGGGTGGGAGAAAAAGAGCACAAAATAATCTCAGGAACATCAGCCGTGAGATATATAAAATAAAATATAAGAGTATATCAAATAATAACATCAGCAATAGTATATACTAAAACATTAGCTTGATACAGGAGATGAGCATAGATCATCAGGAGCGGATTTGTCTGCATCGGCATTCCAAGGAGAAGTTGCTGCAGGGAAGGAGTCCAAGAAATTGTTAGCGTCATTACGGGATTCAAAAATAAGATTTTCCTGCATGTGATACCCGCAACTTTGCCGGATACAAAAGTGCGAATCGATGACCCAATTAAAACAGACGCTTGCAGATTGACGAGAACTCTCTCCTCTTTGTTGTCACTACATAGGAGAAATCCTGGAATAGTCGATCATCATTGTGAGTCCAGAATGTTTTCTATAGGCCTCTAGTAGCAGGACCTTATCAGCATAGTTCAATATTCTCATAATGACTGGCCGAGGCTTGCCTTGTTGAATAGAGCAGTCTGAATGTATGCAGCGAACCGTTTCCACAACTAATGATTCTGTAGATAAAGCTGGGCCTAGTTCACAAGGTATCCAGCAGGAGACCAGTTGCTTCAAGTCTATGGGCTTAACAGATTCAGGGAGGCCAATGAGGAGGACATTATTTCTGTGATTCCTGTTTTCTAAGTCCTCCAATTTGTCTTGCATAGTTGTTTGGGCAGCATAGATTGTGCTTCCGAGCGTTCATCTTCCAAGTTAGAAATTCGCTGTTCTGCCTCAGTTAGATGGCATTCATGCTGAGTAAGTTGTGTCAAATCTGAGTCCAACAAATCTTTTAGGGGTGCTAATTTTTGATCCAATAAAGTAGACAATATATCATTAATTTTGTGCGTATCATGCACAGATGTAGAGGGCTGTGCACCATGTAAAGATTCCCTGATTCCCTTTGGGGCCACTGGTTTGCTTGGATACATACTTTGCCATGATGAGAAATGCTGACAACAGAGAGCAATGGCTGGTGCAAATATTATATGCTGACAACAGAGAGCAATGGCTGAGGCAGATATGGAAGGCTGACAACAGAGAGCAGTAACTGAGTCATATATTAGATGGCACCCAGACTTGTTGAGCGTAGAAGAATAGTGGGGGGGACACTCTACTATCTGAGGCAGAGAAGTGCATCTAATGACTCCCACAACTGAATAGGAGCATCAGGGAGACAGTGGTGGAGTTTGGTGACTGACACTCAGGACCAGTACACCAGCAATGGTGGCTGAGTAGCAGGTAATGTTGGCTGCCGGCTGTCCAGCAGGAAGAGGTCTGCTATCTTCCTAGCAGTGGCTCACTATTCTGTCTGGATAAAGGAGGCTGTAAAGGGGGAGTGAAGAGGGACAGCTAGGCAGGAGCGGCTGTAACTGCACACCAGGCCGGATCCAAGATGGCGGCTGCAGCAGCGCCCTACAGTGTCTGGGCTGGATTCCGGTGTCTCGGCCAAGCGGCGGGGCTTGGCAAGTCCCGGCACTGATGCCTTGAGCACTCCCTCAGGTGCCACAATGGTTCAGAGGCGCTCCTTAATGCCACTACGGTGGCAGATGGCGTTTGCTAGGAGGGCCGCAGGGTGTTTAGGAAGATGCGGCCACCATGATCAGACTGCCCACCTGAAGTTCCCTCAAATAATTTTTTGGCAAATTGTCACAGTCTTAAAGTAGACGCATATAATTTTAGGAATAATATGCCTGCACAACAAGACATAGCAATTTAAAAACTAGAGAAGCTACCACATAAAATGAATGGACCCATTATTTTTTTTTTGACACAGAAAGAGGAAAATCCAGGTAATAGATAATTGCCCCTTTCATTCTGAAAAACTTAATATTAATTGCAGAATTCTCAGCAACTAGAGGAAAGGCCTTTTCAGAAAGTTTCCCTCCTTATTTGAGTCACACTTGCCCTTATGCCAGTACGCCTGCCAATCCCAATTTTCCCAGGACTGATGAAGGACCTGGCTGTGTTTTATAAGGGAAGTTTAAGGAAAAATTTCAGTGCATTTCTTTCTATTAGATAAGTTATATACTGGAGATGTTAGAACCTCACTTAATATAGACAAATTTATTACAGCTTATTTTTTGGGTTAGTTTTTTAATAAAATAACTATGCACTATACCAATATCCAAATATGTAATTTTACATCCAAATTAGAATGAATGAGAAGTGGGCACAATCCTGTAAACATAATGTGTTCTGCCTTTGAATTGCAAAATTCTATTTCCTATGGAAGGAAGGGATGAGCTTGAGGCATACTTGCCAACTACCCGTCATTGTCAGGGAGACTCCCTGAAATTGTAGCAATCTCCCTGTCTCCCTGAAGAGTCTATAAATCTCCCTGATTGCACCTTACCCCCATTATGAAGCTGTTATATTAAAAACAAACAAACAGAGATATATACATTGAAATTGGATCATTAGTATCATTTCTCTGCATTGGTTATAAAGCACAATGATCCCTATGGTTACATGCATTTCTGAAAAGTATCAGTGTGTTTTCATCAACAAATAGATCTTACTAACTGCTTTTGGGCTCATTTACATTTGAATGTAAGTTTTATGGCACGCCTCTCAGATGTAGCAGTACATGTCCATTTTACCTTGCGGTCATAGGTGTTGTTTTTACAATCTCCCTGAAATGCTTTTTGAAAAGTAGGTAAAAGTAGGTAAGTATTGGCTTACTGGTATCGTCTTCTGCTACAGATGAAAAAAAACAACCTAGCCAAAGAGGGACTGCTAAACGTTTTATAGTGTCTGAGATTGGTTCTGTAAGAAAGCCTCTGCATTACTATAGTCCCTGAAACACTGATACACTATGATGCACACATGAAGGTTTATGGTTTAGATTGGGTTAAGACTTTGCGGTTTGGGGTGTAATTAATGATTTTGTATATGTTTTTAGTGAAAAACATTTAGAAACCTAAATAACTAAGAAAAAGAATACAAATAAAATGCCTAATCTGCCATTAGAAAAATGTAATCAAGCCCCAGCAAAACCCGCATCGTACCCTCCACGGGTGTACCCTTCTGCGCACAGTGGACCCCCCACACCGCTGCCTGCTCCTTTGGGGATATATTTGCATGACACAGGTATCTCATTACCCAGAACTCTGTCCTGCACTGCAGCTTTTGTACCTGCTACCAATATAGTACTGACAGCAGATGCTGCCTTTATCTATGCTATTTGTGCTTGTGTGATTACAACTCTCATCCCCAGTGCAATGCCTTACAGCAAACTAGGGACAGTAGATTGTAGTCCTCTTTATTTATTATTTCCTAATTTTAGGCTATGTATGTATATGTATGTGTATTCATTAGCCAATGTAAGTTGATCACTTATGACCAAAGACTGCAACAATTTTAGGCTACCTCACTACTGATAATCAAATAACCTTGAGTAATATATAGCATGCAGTTTAACTTTAAGCTATGTGATTTATTACTGGGACCTGATTACATTGTTTATTGGACACATCCGAGTGCAATACCATATGTGACATGATTATTATGCTATATACTCTATGAACAAATATCTAGGACGGTCATAATGTTCCTTATGAAAGGTACTACATTAATTTCAAATTGTTTTTCTGCTGTCAACTATTTGTGCTACAATTGGTATATAGTTACAGTTGTATCCCCATGTGGTCACTCATGTGATCTCTCCGAGTGCAACAATATACCATTTTGTTGATCACATGTTATGAAGATATATTCATGATTGTCAGATTGTTCCTCATGAAACAGTTGATGTTGCCATAACCTCAGGCTGTCTCATTATTCATTTTTGACAATTTATCATGTGTGAATAAACATTGTACAATTGCGGTTATGTTTCCAAGTGGTCACTTGTGATCACGCTGTTGGGGATTTGACTGAATAATTGATCAACTATCTTGGAGTCTAATTGTTCACCCAGGTTGGCATGCTGTGTATTTCATGACTGATATTTAGGACCTCATTCAGAGTCGGTCGAAACGGCCGCACGGTCGTACGCCACCGATGTTCGCTATACTGCGCATGCGTAAAGTTTGCAATGTGCGTGCGCAAACTAGCGCTACGATCAGAAATTTCTCTCTCCTTGAACACAGCCAGGTCGGTAGTTTGAGTGGCATATTGAGGCGTTTGTGGGTGGTAACAGGGGAAGGTGCTTGAAAACGGGGGAGTGGAGATCCGAACGCAGGCGTGCCTAATTATGCGAACAGCGTTTTATGGGAGTGCATATGGTTTATGGGAGTGCATAATTAACAAAGTAGCATCATGGCACATGTGACATGGGAGGTTTTTACACTGACATGATCGCAGAGCTTAAGAGAGGGTATGGTCAACCTTAAGCTCTACGACCAGTTCCGATGGTTCCCGATGGTCTCGATTAATCCTTATATGCCCCGAGATGACGTGTAATGCGTACGAGAAGGGGGCGTATTTTTTTGTCTTCCGGCCGCTTCCTCCCCTTGGTCGGCCAGCTACCGATCCGAACTTAGGGACGCAACTTGCGAGGGAATCATTTGCATATCCGGCCCCTTTTCCCGTACGACCGAGCGGCTGCTTCGACCAACTCTCAATGAGGTCCTTATTCCCTTTGAAGTGAGCTGTTAATATACTGTACATGAATTTTAGAATTTAATATTGTATTTATGATTTAACAGCAGTGCTTAATTTAATCCACAACAACTTTGTGTTTATCCTACACACTTTTAGTTTAGATTTTCACCTTACACTTTCTCACCTCTAGTGAGAGGTGATCACTTTTTTTCACACATATTTTACAAATCTTTCCAGTCATCACATTTGTCTTTATCTTCATCTTTCTATTTCACCTTAATTTTATTACTTCAGAGGGAATTGATACCTTTGGGTCTATAGTTTAATAGTCCTTTTTAATATTGTCTCAATAAAAGTTTTATTTAATTTGTGATTCTTATTAATCAGGAGTGTGCCTCAACCAAAGAGCATTCTCTTTCTGTCTTCTTTTACATTTGGAATGTTATCTGGATTGGACAATCTCAAAAAGAATGTTTCTGGTGTCCTCGAAGGACATGAGATGCTTATTTTCAGAGCTAAACTGTGCTGATTCTTTTTACTTATTTGTTGTCTCAACTATGACTTTAACCATTTTAAGTATTTTCACATTTCTGGCATATGAAGATACAAAAGAAGCTATTTTGGGGAATTGGCATCTGTTTTGCAGAAAACAATCTGCTTCATTAAATGTTTATATAGCAGGAATATGTTTGCCACTTGTGTGTGTGGAACAGACACATCTCCCAATTTACATTAAAGTACACATGATTTAGCAGACTTTTCAATTTTCTAGAGGGTAAACATAATAGGTGCTATTAACATGATGAGCCAGTGTCAATAACTGTTACTGCTATGATAAATTACATGGCAACACATTACTTAAAATAATGTACTATAATAGACTGCAAATAAAATAAAATGTGTTTGAAGTTTAAAATGCATATAATAAAATAAATAGATAATAAAGGCACTTTATAAATGAAAGATGAAGCCCAAATAGTGGAACTACAGTATGTTGAGACGTGCACAGTAGAATTAGTTGTGGTAAATACTTAAAATATATATATAGCTGTGATGTCCCCTTATTCTCTTTCAATTAATTCCAGGGAATTCATGTGAAACAAATAGAATTTTTGGAAGATAAATGGAAATGTCAATATTAATGAGATGATGGTTGGCCATAAGGGATATTATGCTACACAAAAGGTAATAAAACTGTGACAAAAAACATGTTTGGTGTATAAAAATACTTTCATTAGTCTGATAAACTATCTAGTAATTGCACACATGGATGTATCAAATAAATCTCTCTTTTCCTACAAAAAAAAACCCAAACAAAAATGAGCCCATTTTAATTTTTAAACATGTAGATCGATTTTAAATACTTGTGAAGATTTTTTTTTGTACTTTGATGCAGTTATCTTTATCA
The DNA here is from genome assembly GCA_031769625.1 of Taudactylus pleione. Classification (NCBI taxonomy): domain Eukaryota; kingdom Metazoa; phylum Chordata; class Amphibia; order Anura; family Myobatrachidae; genus Taudactylus; species Taudactylus pleione. The sequence goes on from JAUIMM010000384.1 coordinate 5,434,659, forward strand.
GGACTATAGGATCTGCTACCATCTTCATAAACAGTCTAACCTGCAATATTGATCATATCGACAAAAACATGATAATAACTAACTAGTAATTGAAAAAAACTTTCTGTGTAGGCATGGCTCTTACAGCATTACTGAGTTTCTTTAACCTGTGAGTTGTGATGCATACCCACTTTAAGGCCAAATGATAAAGCCTATAATTCATGGCAAGTACCGAAACTTGGCCAATTTAACAATGAGATTTAACGCTGCAATTTCATTGAAAGTAAAACCAACTTGGACTTGCCTTTAAAATATTGCCTTTAAATATCACATATGCATCATCTCGCAGCATATTACATTTGACCCATATTGCTTTTGCTAAATGATAGAGTATGTAACTCAATTATGTTATTATGTTATTTTGTACAGCTATGTTATTACCTAAAAGTTAAGGGCCACATCTTGTATAGCATTACTACTACTGATGTGTATATTACTTGGCAATACCACTAAACATTGGGGAGGATTGGTTGGGTCTCCTGTGGTTGGGGGGTATACCGGGATTAGGTATGTTGGGAATATTACCACTGCTGGGCATATTGCTGGGAATTAGCACTACTTCTGTGTATACAAGTATTACTGACCATATTCGCTGTTGTGTATGGGTTACCAAACAAGCTGTGTTCATGACAAAGAACTGACAATAGGATCAAGATTCAACAAACATCCGATGTCTATATAATTATAAAGGAGTCTACATTCTTCCTGACATCATTCTTTATTTAATGTGGAAATTGCCTGTAGATGTTCTCTATACTTCTGTGCACATTGCAAGTTGCACATAACTACAGTGTCTGAAAGTGCAACATCACTGATGATTCTTTAAAAAATGTTATCACAATATATTTGAGTACAATAAATGTTTTTTTTTCATTATACAAATTGCCCTTCTCTTCACAGTCTCTCAAGTGCAAGTTCCATTTTTTCTGCATTTACAGTTAAAGCCATCATTAGGTGTACAAACGTCCAGACAAAAAATACAGTATCAGCTATTTTTTTTTGTTAATGAGACTGCAAGATGGATGAAATTAGAATTTTTGTATGAAATTTAAGTCTCAATCTTGGTCAACTACAGCAAACTGGGAGAATTTTGGGGTATATGTTTATACTGTACAGACATACAGTATAACAACTGGTGTGCAGGAAACTACTGTCCAAAATACAACTGCTTGGAATATTATAGCCCTTCTTATGTGTATACTGCTATAGTTTTTGCCCATATTACCATCAATGGATATATTGATGGGCATAGTTTTACTAAGATTAGATAGATAGATAAATAGATAGATAGATAGATAGATAGATAGATAGATAGATAGATAGATAGATAGATAGATAGATAGATAGCTAATCTTACTATACTGATTGTTATAATATGACTGGACTTTACTGAGACCACTGTGCTTTGTTCTGCAAACTGTTGCACTACTGTATATTGTTATTGACAATATTACCCCCATATGTACCTCCTTAACTTTCCTCTGAATTTGAAGTACTTCACATGTTTTAACTTTTTCCAAGTTTCTCTTTTATATTGAGGATTGATGTCTATCCCTTCTAGCAGTGATACAAAAACATTAGGTGGCATTGGACATCTGACACCATTCTGTGGAAGTGGAAATTTCAAACTGCTTTATCCATTTACAAGCTTAGATGATAAGGAAGCATGAAATGAGCTGACATATTATTAGGCTGTACTGAATATTGAGACACCACAGCTGAATAATAGATAATCATAAACGTGTGATGATGATGATGATGATGATTACAATTACTTTCAGATAGGGAAATTAATATGAGAAAATTAATAATACAGTATAGTTAATTTGTAATTAGAATATATTCTCAATGGTTATGAGTAAATATGTTTATCTTAGTGTCATCTTTTATACTGTTTTTTTTTCATTAAGCATTGTCATTAACATATTTTTGTATGCACAGTTTACTGACTAAAAGAGATGTAGCTCTACAGCCGTGGTTCTCAAGCTGCTATACTAGTACACCCAGGGGTACTCACTGTGTTGTTAAGTGAAACATTTCCTGGAATGGTTGGAAGGTATTTCCAGGTGACACATAAAGAAAAGTGTATATATCAAAGGAGTTATGTCAAGCACTGCACCTCAAAAGAAATAGTGTCAGAAGTTATCTAGTACACTTGGAAGAAATTAGTGTCACTGAAGATGTACAGTGGTGTGGTTTGTTGGTAAGAAAAAGAATGTTTATGTCACCACCTACTGATAGATCAGTTCAACCTGTGAGTCCTCAATTAGCATAGCCAAACATATAATTGATAAGGTTCTTTACATCAGGTATCATTGGGAAATTATGATGGCAATCCTATATAGCAGCTGTGTGCATTTACATAGTAGGAATAAATGGAGATGTTGCAATTATGGTAAATTGGATAGTTTGTCTATATTGTCACAAAGTCCGTGACCATGTGTATTGTTTATAAAAGTTCCAGCAAAGATCACGGCGTCCCGTGATATTTTAGGGGTCGGTATTGATTGTGCCCAGATGTGAAGTCTTAAATCCTATATGACTGTCGTTGCTCGGGATGTTTTCAGGCTGTAGGGGGGATGAGTGAGCGTGTGACCGGTGTCTATCCGGACCGTGCTGTCTGCAAGTGGGATCAGAGCGGCGGTGTGCCTCTGAAGGAAGTCACATGCCGCCCGATCCAAGTGTGTGGATGTGCAGCCATCTGTGGAGGAAGCAACTGCAGCTCAGGTTGTTGGACCATATGCCAGGTTCTCCCTCCACTCACTGGGGAAACTTACCTGGTCTGTCCGCTGTGTGCATTGTCCTCCCACCTCCTTGGATGCCCTCTCGATTCCACCCTATGTTCCAGTCTCTGCTGCTTTGTGGAAGTCCTGGTGTTCGTAGCACTACTCTACTCTCTGTCTGGGTCCTGAGTCACTGACCATGTATTCCGAGTTTGTGAAGGCTAGGGTGAATGCCACCAATAGTTGCCTGTAGAAAAAGTGTCCCCAACATGTTTCAGCCTTGTGTGGCCTTTGTCAAGGATGACACTGTGTGTTGGAGGCTGCTCTTTAAGTTGTCAATCTCCAATCAGATTAGAGTGGTGTGGTTATCACTAGTGCTCGGGCACTAGTCATCTCAGTCCATAACTTACAATTGCTTGAATTCCTGTCAGTAGTATTTTTTAAAATGATAAAAAATATGATTAACATCTTGCTGGGTGGGTGTCATCAAGTGTGTAACAAACTGTTCTAAGAGGTGCAGCGCTTGACATAACTCCTTTGATAAGTATTATTATGCGTGAAGGGACTACTAGCCTGCCAAGCTGCTCATGTATATAGACTAAACATTCCCTCTGGAGTACTGATATTTCTATATTTATCTATATAAAGAAAGTGTACTAGGACTCTCTAACCCCATGCATCACAGAAGGACTCTGATAGCAATATAAAAAGAAAGCATAATATGTAAAAGAAAGCATAAAGTATATAGGACCTCATTCAGAGTCGGTCGAAGCGGCCGCACGGTCGTATGCCACCGTTGTTCGGTATACTGCGCATGCGTAAAGTTCACAATGCGCGTGTGCTAAGTAGCCGCTACGATCAGAAATTTCTCTCTCCTTGAACACAGCCAGGTCGGTAGTTTGAGTGACAGATTGAGGCATTTGTGGGTGGTAACAGGGGAAGGTGCTTGAAAACGGGGGAGTGGAGATCCGAACGCAGGCGTGCCTAATTATGCAAACAGCGTTTTATGGGAGTGCATACGGTTTATGGGAGTGCATAATTAACAAAGTACCGTCATGGCACATGTGACATGGGAGGTTTTTACATTGACATGATCGTAGAGCTTAAGAGAGGGTATGGTCAACCTTAAGCTCTACGACCAGTTCCGATGGTTCCCGATGGTCTCGATTAATCCTTATATGCCCGGAGATGACGTGCAATGTGTACGAGAAGGGGGCGTATTTTTTGAATTCCGGCTGCTTCCTCCCCTTGGTCGGCCAGCTACCGATCCGAACTTAGGGACGCAACTTGCAAGGGAATCATTTGCATATCCGGACCCTTTTCCCGTACGACCGTGCGGCCGCTTCGACCGACTCTGAATGAGGTCCATAGTCTTTAATTTTATTGTCAATTAAATTTGTTAATGAATTGTAATATATGAGAAATATATATGTATAAGTCTTTCTTCTCTTGTGTTATCTTAAAAAATCTTATTTATAGCGCATTTATTGTTTTTATACACAGCAGAGCTTATCCATTTTATTTAATAGCAACTACAGATGTGTCCTCATACACTATTGCTGCAGTCACACCAAACAGTCCTTCTTGGCTTGCCAGGTCCTATGCGACTCGGCTTGAGCATACTGTAGCATCTTTTTCACATATTTTTCAACTAAAAATTTGTCTTATTTGCAATCGGATGTGATAATTTGCTTCAGGAGACTGCACTGATAAATTTGATATGTTGCATATCAAATTAATCAGTGCAGTCTCTTGAAGTGCGAAAAAGACACTCGGCACAAGTCGAGTCACAGGGGACCTGGCAGCTTACTTGCGCCATGCTCTTGCACCACATGGTGTATTGAGGCTAGGTGTATGAAGATACATCTATATTTTCATTACAAATGTATTGCTTTGAATGCTGGGTTACAAATAACACAAATGATCTTCTAGAAAAGGAAAGTGATCCACTGTCCCACCAGAATATTCATAGGGAATCATCCAGGGATGAAAACTTGGCATCATTCCAAAAATGATGAGGAGACATCTATATTTTTCATTACAAATATATTGCTTTGAATGCTGGGTTACAAATAACTCAAATGAGCTGCTGGAAAAGGAAAATGATCCACTGTCCCACCAGAATATTCATAGGGAATCATCCAGGGTTGAAAACTTGGCATCATTCCAAACAGTTCAATGAAATTTGTGTACTTAAGATATTTTTGTAACAAGTAACTGTCACATTGTAGGCTAGTAGATACTATGTTAGTCTAGGGCTTTTCCTGGCAGTGTTGAGGCACGGACTATAATGCGGCCATAGAAAAGGTGAATACCCGATTTTCCAAAGCTGATCCGGCGATCAGCAATTTCTCGGGGGACCGGTAAAATACCAAAACCGATCATTTTTGTTTTTTTGTGCATACTGTTTTTATTAAACGTTCCAACAGAACAGATATACAGAAGCAGTATAATACAAACACATCCATATCAGAACAGGTAATGAAGTAGACATATACAAAAATTGGAATCCAATACAATTAAATTCAAATAAAAAAGAGAAAAGAACTAGGGATCATGGGATAGAGGGAGGAGGAAGGAAAGGTCACCATATGTGGGGTAAGCTGATGTTGGCAGAGTATAAATATGGAAACATATTATCTGGGATGAGGGATGGAAGACAGATAGTTTTTAAATTCTGTGGTGGACTTATATTCTAGCTATAGGAACCAAATACTGGTGAAATTGGAGGACCTATCGGTAGAAGAACTTAAAAGGTACTCCTTTGGCATTTAGTAATTGATCCTCTGGAACCAATCTTTACGGGCAGGAGGGGTGCGGGAATTCCAAAGTAATGGAATAACTGCCCAGGCCACATTGCTAAGATGGCGTAGCAAGGATTTCTTGTAGGACCCTAATGAGGTATGTGAATGATTAAACAGCCAAAATGTGGGATCAGTAGGGAACGGGGAAACCTAGATTTTTTTTGCGAAATGGAAATAACCTCAGATTAAAATTTAGATAATTGAGAGTAGTCTCATCATATATGTCATATAGAGACCCAGGAGCTGAATGACATCTCCAACAGGAGCCAGATATTGTTGGGAACATGGTATGAAGTAGGCCTATACCACCGCATTGAAATTTTATATTGTTTCCTTAACAATTGTGTGAACAGAGCTACAATGGGTTTTGAGAAATATAGTTTGCCATTCTTGTTCTGTGAAGGAAACGCCCTGGTCTGATTCCAATTTTTTGGCCCATGAGGGGATAGGAGAGGCTGGATTGGTTAAAAGAAGCTGGTATATAGCCAAAATTGTGTGTGAAGGAGAAGTTGGAGAGACACAGAGTTTCTCAAATGAGGTGAGGTCTCTCTTAGACAGCCCTAATCTATCTGCAGAGGCCAGGAAAAGGTGAACCTGGATGAATTTCCAGAAGTCAGAATGTGGGATCGTCCAGTTTTTTTGGAGTTCAGCAAATTGCTTAACACCCGACTCATTCCCCAGCTGGCTGACCATAAAGAGATCCTCAAACACCCAAGTAGGAAAATGCGAAAGGTTAAAACCAGGGGGAAAATCAGGGTTAGCCAGAAAAGTAGTAAGAGGGCCAAAGCATGAGGAAATGTGTGATAGGCAATGTAAGGACTTCCAAATAGAAAGAGAAGGAGATATAGTCGGATGAAGCATGTTTAGTTTAGGTAAGGAAGGTAGCCAAGGCATAATTTCAAGGGGAAGTTTCATGAAGCAGTCTTTAAGAGCAACCCATTGCTTAACCTCTCTATATCTAGTCCACTCAAGAATTCTATTAAGATGTACAGCATGGTAATAAGATTTGATATCCGGAAGTTGGAGACCTCCCAATTGTTTTGGCCGCGATAAAATATTACATCTAATCCGAGGCCTTTTCCAGGACCAGATAAATTGCTGGATCAATAAGTTCAGAGAGCGAAACCAAGAATCGGGTACCAGAATGGGTAGAGTTTGAAAGAGGTAAAGCAATTTGGGAATCATATTAATTTCTACCACATTAATTTTCCCAAGCCAAGAAAGATGCTTCAAATGCCAGTGGGAATAATGCATCCGAATAGAGGAGAGATGAGGGGAGAAATTAGTAGCAAAGAGTTGTGACAAGTTTCTGGTTATTTTAACCCCTAGGTAGTTGATATGGGAGGGATGCCAAGAGAATGGAATTGCCGTTTGTAGACCTGCAATCATGGAGGTAGGAGTGGACAGGTTGAGAGCCCAAGATTTTGAAAAATAAATCTTGAAATTAGTTAATTTTCCAAACTGTTCAAACGCACGCATTAAGTTTGGCAGGGATGTCACTGAATGGGATAAGGTAGCTAGTTGGTCATCAGCAAATAAAGCAAATTTGTGTTCCATACCACCCGCTAGAATGCCAGAAATATGAGGGTTGGCTCATATGGATCGTGCTAGTGTCTCCATGCAGCGAATGAAAATCAACGGCGATAAAAAACAGCCTTGCCATGTGCCATTGGTGATGGAAAAGGTTTCAGATAGAGCGCCATTGACTTTTACCCTTGCCAAGGGACAGAAATACAGGGCTAAAATCCTATGGAGAGCAAGCGGACCCATTCCCACGTGAATGAGCACAGACCTCATAAAAGACCAACTGATTCTGTCAAATGCCTTTTCTGCATCAGTAGAAAGTAAAATAATTGGAGTGTTCATCTGAGAAGTGGCAAAATTAACCAGGTTGAGGACTCTGGTGGTATTGTACGCACCTCACGACCTCTAACAAATCCCACTTGGTCATTATGAATCAGCTGGGGAAGAAGGGGATGTAACCAGTTGGCTATTAGTTTGGCATATAATATAAGGTCAACATCTAATAGAGATATGGGTCTGTAGCTCGGCACAGGGAGGGATCCTTACCTGCTTTAGGAATAACAGAGATGTGAGCCTCCAGAAACTGTTTAGAAAATTGGGATTATGCAGAAACAGTGTTAAAAGCACTTAGCATCATAAGGGCTAATTTGTCCTTAAAGGTCTTATAATAAGCTACTGTCAAGCCATCAGGGCCTGGGCTTTTGCCAGCAGGAGAGGAGGATATAGCTATCTCTAGCTCTTGCAGGGAGAAGGGATGTTCTAAGCGATAATTTTTTTGGTCGGAATCGGCAAATCGAGATTCTCCAACATGTTGAATTTTGCCACCTCAGTGAGCCAGTTACAGTCCGTGACTGCACTGGCTACACTGTGACTGGCAGTGACTTCCCATTAGAAGTGCTACCTGTCAATTATACAGAGGGCAGGCAGACCCAGGGGGAGGTATTTTCTTCCCCTGGGATTGCCAATCCGGGCTGTGATTAGCAAAGAGTGTGCTTCCAGTGGGAAGCCACTCCCTTGCCTATCGGCCAGCCCTACTCAGCTTCTAGGGGCTGCAGCCGATACAGTCCATCCAGGACTACAATCTCCACCTCTCCTCCAACCCGTGCAGGCAGTGGCAGCTCCCTCATATAAGACGGTAGTCACTGCAGATCAAGAATAAAATACAAATTTTCTAGCGACCATTTTATTAATGCATTTGTTTGAATTTGGTGATAAAGCTAATATAGAAAGTAACAATATCATATTTTACAGCATATTGTATATTAGAATAAATTAATATATTGGTCTATTTAAGGAATAAGAATGAACAACTTTCTAATGAGGTCAACCACTTGGGGAAATGACCATTAAGGAGGTTACTAAATGAAACCGTAAAAAAATATTAAAAGTTATTTAATAATTTAGAGTACAGTACATGTGTCCCCTTGATGTTTCTTCTTGGAGCCATATTTAGCTGCTGCCTTTCTCCATTAATACCATAGCATTTTTATAGTTTTCATAGTTTGAGGCCAACATGCTTGAATGACCTCATGTGATGTGGTAAATAGAATTTCTTATCTTTTCAAACCATACTAACGCTTTATCTTTAGGTAACATAAAGTACTCATTAAAATTATATCACAATCCTTTCCTGTTACAGTAGCTATTGTATGTATGCACAATATGCATTGCACATTACACAGTTGCTTGTAATTTATAATTTTGAATTTTCCTTAGACTAATTTGATATATGTCAAAGTAAATTATAATTTCTAGTATCATTTCCTCAAGGAGCATGTTATAGCAGTGAGAACTGACATTCCTTCTTAGTACTAAAAACATCATACTGTAAATTATTCCTTGCACACCATATTAAATTACATTTGAGTTTATTAGCTACAGTAGTTCAAACATTTAACAATCTTACATGATAGATTATAACAGAACAAAAATCACTTAGCAGCTAAGCATTTAGCATAGCTTCAATTGTTGGATTAAACACTTTGACATGATTATCCCTCTGGGTCTTTTAGACACTGAACCAGTAAAATAAATATATTAATTTAAGGTTGCTTTAAGCACTCAGAGAAAAAATTACAGGGGTCTAATAACTCTGATTCTCATCCAGAAGTAATTTTATTGATTAATAATGCTTCCTATAAAGGATTTTGTTTACTTTGTACCTAATAAAGATACATGTAATGAAGCTAAGCATATGAAACAAATATATAGCATGGAGTATAATCATTGTCTGTTTGTGGCTTCATTAAAATTTTTATATGCTATCATATGCATAGGAGTGCGCACGGGATGTGCAAGGTGTGCACCCGCACACTCCTTAGGCAGCCTCAACCCCTACCTACAGCATCTCCTCCCCACATCTCAGCCAGCTCCCAGTGAAGAGGCAGTCTCTGTATTAATCTAATATATATTTATAACACACCGGAAGTTTGGGGTTCCGAGTCCTGGCATGGATACCTTTTGGGGTAGTGAGTAGAAATGAGGGCCTGATTCATTACGGATTGCAACTGTGATTGCAATAGTGATTACGTACGCAGTCTCACTGTGATAGTATGCTAATCCATTGCGTTCACTATGCTGTCACAGCACCATCAGTACCATTAAAACCATCGGTAACTTCGAGTACCATCGCTGCCTCACGCACACTTGCACAAGGTCTAACCTTACTCAGAAATTGCTAGCCTCATCGCACACAGTGAGTACACAAGCTGCGTACAGCATCGCAGTGGATAATTTATGCACGCCCATGCAAGAACATTCAAACGCACTGGCACGCCTGCGTTTCACCGACCAACCCCCCGTCACTTCCCACAAATGGCACTTCCTGTCAATCACTCTGTGATGGGTCTGCGTAGTCACTGTGATCGCAACAATTGGCCGATTGCAGTTGCGATCCTTGCTGAATCAGGCACTGAGTCTCAACTTGGGCCTATATGTAAGTTTGGATCTTGGATCTAAAGACTGGATCTCTGGTTTTTAGATTGCATGTAAACAGGTCCAAATTACATGATTTTAGCTGCTTTTATCAATTTTAAAGAAAACCAAAACACTTGAGGGTAGTTTTGTCAAAACCGTAACATTTGAGGGTAGTTTTTTCAAAGGCAACGGGGGTCCACACACAGCTCTAAGCTAAATTATTATTATTTTTTTGTTTAAAGTAGTGTCTTCTGGAAAACTCTGCATAGCCTGCAATCAATACTATTTCACTGAACATATTCTACATGTTAAAACTAGGGGTGAGCGGGTTCGGATTTCTGAAATCCGAACCCCCCCGAGCCCCCCCGATCCGAGTCCGATCCGAGTCAGGCTCGACTTTTCCCGCCTGACTCGGATCTGACATCGAGGCAAAACGTCATCATCCCGCCTTCCGAGTCTCGCGGGTTTTGGATCCTATATAAGGTACCCGCGTCGGCGCCATTTTCTCACTCGGCTGTGGACAGTGAAGAGGGAGGGTGGGAGTTAGTGCTGTGTAGTGTAGTGTAGTGTAGTGCTGCTGTTGTCCACTACTTCAAAGTCCATAGGGGCTGGCTGTGTTGTGCTGTGCTGCTGTTGTTAATAGGGGCTGTGTCCACTACTTCAAAGTCCATAGGGGCTGGCTGGACTGTGTTGTGCAGTCAGTTCCAAAGTCCTGTGCAGTGTCCCAGTCCTAAAGGGGTGCTGTAGTGTTGTCCAGGGGGTGCTCTGTCCATCAGGGGTGCTCCCCCCAAGTGCTAAAAAAATAATATATTTTCTGTGTTTGTGAATTGTGTGCGCAGTAGCCGCACGTGCATCAACAAAGTAGTGCCAAGCGTGCGCCTGTGTCATAAGTAAAGGGCCGGCTGGCTTGACCGTTAAGGGTGCTGTAACCCCCGAAAGTACACTCCAGTCCAAACCAAAAAAAAAATTATTTTCTGTGTTTGTGAATTGTGTGCGCAGTAGCCGCACGTGCATCAACAAAGTAGTGCCAAGCGTGCGCCTGTGTCATAAGTAAAGGGCCGGCTGGCTTGACCGTTAAGGGTGCTGTAACCCCCGAAAGTACACTCCAGTCCAAACCTAAAAAAAAATTATTTTCTGTGTTTGTGAATTGTGTGCGCAGTAGCCGCACGTGCATCAACAAAGTAGTGCCAAGCGTGCGCCTGTGTCATAAGTAAAGGGCCGGCTGGCTTGACCGTTAAAGGGTGCTGTAACCCCCGAAAGTACACTCCAGTCCAAACCAAAAAAAAATTATTTTCTGTGTTTGTTAATTGTGTGCGCAGTAGCCGCACGTGCATCAACAAAGTAGTGCCAAGCGTGCGCCTGTGTCATAAGTAAAGGGCCGGCTGGCTTGACCGTTAAGGGTGCTGTAACCCCCGAAAGTACACTCCAGTCCAAACCTAAAAAAAAATTATTTTCTGTGTTTGTGAATTGTGTGCGCAGTAGCCGCACGTGCATCAACAAAGTAGTGCCAAGAGTGCCCCTGTGTCATAAGTAAAGGGCCGGCTGGCTTGACCGTTAAAGGGTGCTGTAACCCCCGAAAGTACACTCCAGTCCAAACCAAAAAAAAATTATTTTCTGTGTTTGTGAATTGTGTGCGCAGTAGCCGCACGTGCATCAACAAAGTAGTGCCAAGCGTGCGCCTGTGTCATAAGTAAAGGGCCGGCTGGCTTGACCGTTAAAGGGTGCTGTAACCCCTGAAAGTACACTCCAGTCCAAACCAAAAAAAATTATTTTCTGTGTTTGTGAATTGTGTGCGCAGTAGCCGCACGTGCATCAACAAAGTAGTGTCAAGCGTTCGCCTGTGTCATAAGTAAAGGGCCGGCTGGCTTGACCGTTAAGGGTGCTGTAACCCCCGAAAGTACACTCCAGTCCAAACCAAAAAAAAAATTATTTTCTGTGTTTGTGAATTGTGTGCGCAGTAGCCGCACGTGCATCAACAAAGTAGTGCCAAGCGTGCGCCTGTGTCATAAGTAAAGGGCCGGCTGGCTTGACCGTTAAAGGGTGCTGTAACCCCCGAAAGTACACTCCAGTCCAAACCAAAAAAAAATTATTTTCTGTGTTTGTGAATTGTGTGCGCAGTAGCCGCACGTGCATCAACAAAGTAGTGCCAAGCGTGCGCCTGTGTCATAAGTAAAGGGCCGGCTGGCTTGACCGTTAAAGGGTGCTGTAACCCCCAAAGTACACTCCAGTCCAAACCAAAAAAAAATTATTTTCTGTGTTTGTGAATTGTGTGCGCAGTAGCCGCACGTGCATCAACAAAGTAGTGCCAAGAGTGCGCCTGTGTCATAAGTAAAGGGCCGGCTGGCTTGACCGTTAAAGGGTGCTGTAACCCACAAAGTACACTCCAGTCCGAACCAAAAAAAAATTTATTTTCTGTGTTTAGCCGCACGTATATATCAAATCGATATAACATAAATGGAGGACCAAACTTTCTCCGATAAAAATAAAATAGAGAAAGATCAAGAACCACTTCCTCCTAGTGCTGAAGCTGCTGCCACTAGTCATGACATAGACGATAACATGCCATCAACGTCGTCTGCCAAGGCCGATGCCCAATGTCATAGTAGAGGGCACATACAATCCCAAATGGCAAAGTTCAGGAAAATGACCTTGAAAAAGACATTTAAATCAGCTGAAGAGAAACGTAAACTTGCCAATATGCCATTTACGACACGGAGTGGCAAGGAACGGCTAAGGTCGATCCCTAGTATGTTCATGACTAGTGGTTCAGCTTCACATGACGATGGAAGCACTCCTCCCACTAAAAAAATCAAAAGAGTTAAGCTGGCAAAAGCACAGCGAAGAACTGTGCTTTCTAAGAAGATATCACAAATCCCCAAAGAGAGTCCAAGTGTGGTGGTGGTTGCGATGCCTGACCTTCCCAGCACTGGACGGGAAGAGGTGGCTCTTTCCACCATTTGCACGCCCCCTGCAAGTGCTGAAAGGAGCACCCACAGTCCACTTGCTGATATGCAAATTGAAGATGTCACTGTTGAAGTACAACAGGATGAGGATACTGGTGTAGCTGGCGCTGAGGAGGAAGTTGGCGAGGAGGATTCTGATGGTGATGTGGTTTGTTTAAATCAGGCTCCGGGGGAGACAGTTGTTGTCCGTGGGATGAAAAAGCCCATCACGGTCATGCCTGGGCAGAAGACCAAACATTCCACCTCTTTGGTCTGGCAATATTTCTATCCAAATCCGGACAACAACTGTCTTGCCATATGTACCATATGTAAAGGTGAAATAAGTAGGGGTAGGGACGTCAACCACCTAGGAACATCCTCCCTTATACGGCACCTGCAGCGCGTTCATAAAAAGTTACTGTCAAGTTCAGAAACTTTGGCTCAGACCGTAAGCAGTCCAGGGACACCTAAATCCCGTTGTCCTGTTGTATCCAAGCGCCTGCAAACCACACCGTCAACTCCCTCCTCGTCAATTTCCTCCTTAGTCAGGATCGGAAGTAGTCCTGCAGGCCATATCACTGGCATGACTGACTCTCCTATCCGGGATTCCTCCGGAGGATCCTGCATTGCTACGCCTACTGCTGCCGCTGCTGCTGTTGCTGCTGCTGCTGGGAGTCGTTCATCATCCCAGAGAGGAAGTAGGAACACCACTACTTTTACTAAACAATTGACCCTCCAACAGTCCTTAGCGAGGAGGATGAAGTACGACAGCAGTCATCCTGAAGCAAAACGTATAACTGAGGCCTTGACTGCTATGTTGGTGTTAGACGTGCGTCCGGTATCCGCCATTAGTGCAGTGGGATTTAGACAATTGATGGAGGTAGTGTGTCCCCGGTTCCAAATCCCGTCTAGATTCCACTTCACTAGGCAGGCGATACCGAGACTGTACAGAAACGTCAGAAAAAGTGTCCTCAGTGTCCTGAAAAATGCCGTTGTACACAATGTCCACTTAACCACGGACATGTGGACAAGTGGAACAGGGCAGACTAAGGACTATATGACTGTGACAGCCCACTGGGTAGATGTATCACCTTACGCAGCAACAGCAGCAGCATCACCAGTAGCAGCATCTCAGAAACGCCAGCTCGTTACAAGGCAGGCTACGCTGTGTATCACCGGTTTCAGTAAGAGGCACACCGCCGACAACCTCTTAGAGAAACTGAGGGAAATCATCGCCCAGTGGCTTACCCCACTTAGACTCTCCTGGGGATTTGTGATATCTGACAACGCCACCAATATTGTGCGGGCATTACATCTGGGCAAATTCCAGCACGTCCCATGTTTTGCTCACACAATAAACTTGGTGGTGCAGAATTTTCTGAAAAGCGACAGGGGCGTGCAGGAGACGCTTTGGGTGGCCCGAAAAATTTCTGGCCACTTTCGCCATTCAGCGACTGCGTGCCGAAGACTGGAGCGCCAGCAAACACTCTTGAACCTGCCCCGCCATCACCTGAAGCAAGAGGTTGTGACGCGGTGGAACTCAACCCTCTATATGCTTCAGAGGATGGAGGAGCAGCAAAAGGCCATACAAGCCTATACATCCACCTATGACATAGGCAAAGGAGGGGGTATGCACCTGACTCAAGCGCAGTGGAGAATGATTTCCGTGTTGTGCAAGGTTCTTCAGCCCTTCGAACTTGCCACACGTGAAGTCAGTTCAGACACTGCCAGCTTGAGTCAGGTCATTCCCCTCATCAGGCTTTTGCAGAAGCAGCTGGAGAAAGTGAAGGAGGAGCTAAGACGGAGCGATTCCGCTCGGCATGTGGGACTTGTGGATGAAGCCCTTCATTCGCTTTGCCAGGATTCCAGGGTGGTCAATCTGTTGAAATCAGACCACTACATTTTGGCCACCGTGCTCGATCCTAGGTTTAAAGCCTATGTGGTGTCTCTCTTTCCGGCCGACACAAGCCTGCAGAGGTGCAAAGACCTGCTGGTGAACACACTGTCAGCTGAAGCGGAACGTGACACGTCAACGGCTCCTTCTTCATTTTCTCCCGCAACTGGGGCTGCCAGGAAAAAACTTAGGTATCCTAAGCAACCCGCTGGCGGTGATGCAGGGCAGGCAGGACCAAGTTTGGACATCTGGTCCGGACTGAAGGACCTGGCAACAATTTCTGACATGTCTACTGTCACTGCATATGATACTGTCACCATTGACAGAATGGTGGAGGATTACATCGGTGACAGCATCCAAGTAGGCATGTCAGACAGTCCATACCTGTACTGGCAGGAAAAAGAGGCAATTTGGAGGCCCCTGTACAAACTGGCTCTATTTTACCTGAGTTGCCCCCCCTCCAGTGTGTACTCCGAAAGAGTGTTTAGTGCAGCCGGGAACCTTGTCAGCGAAAGGTGTAGGAGGTTGCTTCCACAGAATGTGGAGAAGATGATGTTCATCAAAATGAATTATCAGCTCTTCCAGGGAGACCAGCCTCCAGAAGGTACAGAGGGACCTGTGGTGGTGGATTCAAGTGGGGACGAGTTAATACTTTGTGAGGATGAGGATGTACACACTGAAGAGGGTGAGGAATCGGTGGATGAGGAGGATGAGGATGACATCTTGCCTCCGTAGAGCCAGTTTGTGCAGGGACACATTAATTGCCAGCTTGTTTTGTGGGGGCCCAAACGAACCAATCATTTCAGCCACAGTTGTGTGGCAGACCCTGGCGCTGAAATGATTGATTTGTTAAAGTGTGCATGTCCTGTTTATACAACATAAGGGTGGGTGGGAGGGCCCAAGGACAATTCCATCTTGCACCTCTTTTTTTCTTTGCATTATGTACAGTTTGGGGCCTAGTTTTTCTAACTGCCATCCTGCCTGCCACTGCAGTGTCACTCCTAGATGGGTCACGTGTTTGTGCCGCCCACTCGTGTCGCTTAGCATAGTCATCCAGCTACCTCGGTGCAACCTTTTGGACATAAAAACACTATTGTGAGGTGTGAGGTGTTCAGAATAGACTGGAAATGAGTGGAAATTAAGGTTATTGAGGTTAATAATAGCATAGGAGCAGAAAAACCTACAAATTCTGTGATTTTAGCTGTTTTTATGCTTTTTTTCAAAAAAATACAGATCCAAAACACAAAACCCAGAACCCAAAACACGGAAGGGTGGTTTTGGCAAAACCAATCCAGATCCAAAACACGAAGAAAGATCCAGATCCAAAACCAAAACACAAAACACGAAAAGTGGCCGGTGCACACCCCTAGTTAAAACCCACGTTGCAGTTCAGTTATGCGCTTAAGTCACAAGTGGACCTGTGACTGAAATTGGTATATGTACATACATACTGTATACTTGGTCCAGGAGCATGCACAGTGCAATTTGCAAGATACGTTCTGCAAACGAGTGTACATTCAACTCTGCATCAACCCCATACTGAGCAAGTAAAGAAGAACTTTCCTACCATTAATATGGTGGGACTACAGCAGCCTTCACTGTTTAGTGATTAGTCTAATAATACCATGTGATACTTTGATTGGTCCAATTATATCATGTGCCCAATAATACCATGTGATACTTTGATTGGTCCAATTATATCATGTGTGCTCTTTATGTGGGTGAAGATCTGTGGGTCTTTTGTTAATAACTCACCCAACCATGAAGGCTAGTACAACTCGGTTTTGTTGACACAAGGGGGCTGATTTAGAGATGGAAACAGAAACACCCACAGCTGCATCTATCAGTGGGTGCCCATCAGTGACTTTATGCATATGCCAATAAAAAGTCCTTTATGGGGTACATCCATGCTTCAGAATATGCAAAGGATTGAGATGTCCACTTGCAGCGTCCGTACATGCTGTAATACTGATTGATGCCACCATTGGTCATACCATCGAAACTTGCACTAGCCCTATGGCAGGTGTGGTTTCTCTGTCTGAGTATAGCCTCCTATAAGAGAGATTGATCATCTATACGCACAACCACTTTCACTGACATGCCGGTGACAATCCCAAAACATGACCAGCTCTGTGCACACACTAAGGCACCTGTTGTTACCGCCCAGAAATGCCCGCTACATTTTTAATACAATTCTCCCTGCGTGCACCTGAAATTGCAACTGCGACTCTCTACAGACACATGATGCATGCGCAGTGCGACTTAGATACATGCACAGTAGCAAAATAATCGTTCCACTCCGTCTGACATTGGCATTGCATCTACCTCAGAATCAGCCCCAAAGTGTTAGAAACTAACTAACTGACAAAAAAAGGTTGGACCAGATAGAACACTGGGTCATCAAGCTGACCAACTGACCTTCCATATGTCTCTTATAATTACTTTAAGAACAACTATTTAACACACCCAAACTTTGGGGTTCCGAGTCCCGACACAGATCACTTTTAGAATTCTGAGTAGAACTGAGTCCCAGCTTGGGTCTACCCATCATTTCGGATCTCGGACCTAACCAATTCCAAACACATGAATTTAGCCATTTTTATAAATTTTTAAGACATACAAAACCAATACTGAAAACAAAACACAACACTTTTTGCCAAAACCATAACATTTGATGGTGGTTTTGCAAAAACAAAAACAAAATATGGGGATCCGCACACATTTCTAGTTCCAAGGAGTATTCATCCTACCCATGAGAGTACCAAGTGATGCAGCCATTTTAGATGCACCACATAGGTTATTCTGAGTGAAATAGGTAATGCCTGGAAGAGTTGATACTTAATGGAGTAGCTACAGAATATTTAAGTAAGATCCTTACAAACCATTAGATTCATTTCAAGGTGATTCAGCCATCTTGGACCTATCTGTAACAGGCAAAATGAGCAATTTGTAGAAGTGTAGTATGCACTAGTGAATAAGAGAGCCAACTGAATAAAATACAAAACAGTGAGGCCCCATCTTAGGTGTATCACAGTGGTTATTGAGGTGGGACTTAGGGCCTGGATACGGAACATGTGTTCCTGGTAAGGAGGCCAAACTAAAACAAAAAAGGTAGGTTGAGGTGTGAAAGGATATAAGCAAGTATGATTGGAAAGAAAGGTGGACAAGAAATGGATGATTAAATAGAGGAAGAGACCTTGATGGGGTAGTATTGAAGAATAATGGAAAGCAGTTGGTGTGTAAGATTAGTGAACACAGATTGCATGAATATTAGTAACAATAATAGACAATATTATGCAACAATGGGTAGAAGCATCAAGTGAAGTTGCATTAGGATAGAAATGGGGAATAGTTGCATACGGGGGAAGCAGTGCTTGAGAACTTGTGAAATTTGGAAATTGGAGAGTGGACCACAGATCAGTTCAAATCCAGTTCAAACTTCAATTACAGCTCTTTATCCTTTAAATTACATGCTTTAAGTGAGGCTTAAAAATGACAGGCCTTTAACGTTATGGTTTTAAATAGGAGACATTGCAACAGCTGGTATATGTGGAAAAAGTGTTTGATTAGTTTGTACAGGAATGCATTAGAAGAGTGGATTTATGCTACAGTTGCAAACACATTTTTAAAAAATGGAGGTGTGTAAAGTGGAGCCAGGGAGAAATGATACATCAGACATGTAAGATGAAGATGAAGTTACCTGTGGAATAAGAAGAGATGGGGTTCAAACTCTGCAGGCAGCATGCTTGAAAATGCCAGAACAAAGCCTGCATACATGTCTTTAAAGATATCGGGGCATATTTATTGTCATTTGTGGTCTACCCTAAGGATTTCTTATGGCTGCTTTGCATTCCGGAGCTTGGTAAATCGGGCAGCACAACAGCCCCCAAAGAAATATATGGGGGCTGCAGCTGCTGTTCGAAAAGAATGACACGCAGCAGATATAGGCTATATCTATTGTAGTCCTTCTTAGTTGCATCTTGGGGATACCTAATATGTGTTGGTATCCCCTAAAAAGGGTGTTTTGGGGGATTATATTGCAAATATACTTTAATAAATAGGCTCCATGGCAGTTCGAGTAGTGACCAATTGTCACAACTCAAGCTCTACTGAATCTGCAAGAGTGAGTGTGCAAGAGTTAATTAAACCATATATCCTGTCTATAATACTTAAAATACCCCTTCTAATCTCACGCTCATCTATAAGTACCCTGTTTTGCCACCACTAAGACAAGATATTCCAATACCTAAAATTTGGTTGAAGAGTCTTCAGTTTGCCCAAATGTACGTCTACTTACTTTAACCACTTAAATGATGATTTTTTTTCCCAGAATCTGCTCAGAAATAGTAATTTTTTTAATAAAGTCTAAAAAATAGTTTTCATAATATATTTAAATATTTTATTTAAAAAATATATGTATAGCCAATGAGGTGTTTTGCAGGCTTCCATCCCCCTGTGTCCATAAGCCCGATTATAAAATAAATGCCCACCCACTAAAGGCATTAGACTCCCCAGTGGTCATATATCCTAATAATAATACCGCACCACATCCAATTAGTTGTAAAGTTGTATGTGTATAGAATTAGGTGTTCTGTCTCACCACAACAGCTCTTAGAAAATGCACACTTTCTCCAAGGTGACCAAGTTAACTCATAACTCTGGATTGACTAATGCGCCAGCCATAAATTATCTGACCCACCACATTTATCTTGTTACGAAAGCCGGTTTCTTACCTGGTGGTTGTAAGCTTGTAAGCAGGGCCCTCTTACCCCTGTGTCTGTCTGTTACTATTCGGCTTCACTTCATTACTGTTTTCTTGTAAAGCACAACGGAAAAGCCTGGTGCTACATAAATAATTGTTAATAAAATAAATTAAAATAAACTGGTACTATAACAATCTATTTGTAGAATTTGGCTTTTTTTTTTGCTGTCTTGGAAAGGTTTACCAATGCCAAAGGAAGAACCATAAACTATTTATTAGTGGTGGTTAGAAAAGAAAAAAAAATGCTTTTGTTTTTAGTTCACTTTCTTGCACTTTAAATAATAAAAATGTTTTTTTGCCCATTTTCGGTAGGTTTTCTTTACGTTTTGAAGATGTATAAACAAAAACAAAGTGAAGTTGGAATGTGAACAGCCCATAAATGCCAAAACAGACATAGTATAGTGGTTATTAATGTCTCAGCAGTGACGGGGTTAATGCATCTTAACAGAACCATTTGCTAAAAGCAGAGATTCCATAGCATGTCAGTTTGAATGCCCACTATTCTGCACTTTACTCAACCAGAGCCATAACTAGGGCTCTGAGCGCCCTTTGCCGGCCCCGCCCTCTTTGCTTGTTCATGATGTCATGCGTAAGGGGGTGGGGCCACCAGCACCTGAAGCTGCAGCAGTGCACGGAGCATCTTGGCAGCTGTAATTATGGCAGGGTGATGCTCCTGACGAAGGTGTGTAGACACACGGAAATGCGTTGAGCCTATACAGCTGATCCTGTGGCATTTGATCCTATAAGCAGCTACCTTTTTCTTTTCAAGCGGACTTAGCACCCAGATCATCACACAGCCCGATGTCCTCTCCAATAGAGAGACTCCAGTAATCCACAAACAGGGAAGGAGTTCGCATCGAGAGCCACATTTCCCAACTGTTGTTGCGGGCACCCGCTCCTGTCACCCCTTCCAACGGGGAGAATCCAGTTCAATTTCCAACTGATATGAAGTCTACATTGGAAGTTGTGCCCTTCCCATGAGACTACAAGCACCTGCTCCCAAGTGATTATACAGCCGAGCCGGCCGGCGGCTCCATCAGCAGCTACACACCACTTGGAACGGAGCAATATCACTGAGAGCTCCCGCGACGAAAGGGAGATATTCCGACATCCAGTGACAGACAATCATTGGGATATATACAGCACCACATGTGGACTACTGAGATTCTTGATCTGCAGATCAGAGGCTGTCATTTCTACCAGCATCGGGTGAGCTCATTCCGTGTTGCCACAAATAGCAACATTATATCCAATTGCTGCAATAGCTCATAATCTGCCACAGATACAGCGCATATATATTCAAAAGACACATTTCATATTTTCTATTTTTTCATCTTTCTGGCAACAATTTAACCAGAAACACTGACTTTATTCATTTAATTAGTTTTTTCCTAATATTAATTATATGTTGTGTATATGTATGTAGGTATAACCAGGAATATTGATTCCATTCATTTAATTGGTTTTTTTCTTGACTATATGTTGTGTATATGTATGTATGTATTTTCCTAGTAGGAACATATATATGTTCCACATAGGTTTTGAATATTTTTACACTTATGTACAATACTGTCTTAATAAATACCTTTTACTTCACACTATAGGGTGATTTATAACATATATATTCTAGTGTGACTAATTAAGCACAGCCAACCTTTTCTATCAATTATGGCAGGGTGTCTGCCTCTAGCATCCAATGGATACTACAGGCAGCACTGCCGCAGAGATGCTGGCTACAGGGTGCCATTCTAGGCACCCTGCAGCCAGAAGCAGGAGCCGTGGTGTGGCAACAGTGCCGCCCACAGACCCCTGCACTCTGTGCGGCCGCACCTGCCGCACACCCCTAGTTACGGCCCTGTACTCAACCATTTATTCTCTAACAACAGACATACTGTAAGTCTGCATAGTCAGATATTGCATTGCTAATGGTAAAATGCTTGTTTTTGCCCTTAGAATGGTTGCTGATCTTCTGTTCTTAGTTAAACAAAAGTTAGACCAATTTCAACACTGTTACTCTACATCCTCTAGCAAATCAGAATGTCAGGCTACTATTTTTATCATAATCATAAACGTGTTTTGAATAGCAGTAAGCCAATTATGGCAGTGGTGCTTTTGTATAGCACATTGCTTATTGTGTTCAATTGCTGTTTTTATATCTGTGTACACAAGTACTTAAAATGATTGAAGTGTGAGCAAAAGTATGTATACAGGTTGAGTCTCCCATATCCAAATATTCCGAAATACGGAATAATTTTGGCATGACTGAGATAATGAAACCTTTGATTTTTGATGGTTCAATGTACACAAACTTTGTCTAAGGCACAAATTATTATTAATATTGTATACAATAACCTTCAGGCTCTGTGTATAGGGTGTATATGAAACATAAATTAAATTAATGTATGCACACACACTTTTTTTGAGCCACAAAATTATTGAAAATATTGTATAAAATTACCTGCAGGCTGTGTGTATAAGGTGTATATAACACATAAATGCATTCTGTGTGTAAATTGGGGTCCCATTCCCAAGATATCTCATTATGATATGCAAAATACTCCAAAATACGGAATAATCCATTATCCAAAAAACGTAGCCCCTCGATGGGATTTATTTATATCGCTCTATCTACAGTCACGTAAGCAGTAATACATCAGTGACTTCCTATTTCAAATTATCATGGCACCTATTTAAGAAGATAACATTGATTATCCATCATTATATACTTTGCCATCTACAAGTGAACACTTGTGATATTGTTCCAGGACTAACACAATTTAGCTTTATAGCTAATTTGAATACTTTTTATCATCATCCCTAACATTCCTTCTTGTGTGTTTTTTGCTTTTTACATTCTATTTTAAATATTGTGCAGCAGGACAGCCGATGCTGCTGTGATAGACTGCTGGACATGGTTTATTGAACACGTATTATGATTGTTTTTTGAGATATGTCATTAAATGTTTTATTAATTGACTAGACTGCGCAGCCTATCTGTTTTATCTTGATTATCCAAAAAACATCTCGGACCCGGGTTTTTGGTGGAAAAGAGGTATTAGATAGGAAGATGGGAAAAGTTAAAACATAGAAACAAAGTCACAAACATATGTTGTGTTACTAAACTACATGACTGCTACTTTCAACAGAGCAGAGTGTTTTGTTAAATTGTGTTCATACAAAAAGGACATTATTTAAATAACAGAAATTTTCTATAAATAGTTTGCTAATTAGTGTAAATTCTATAAATACTAATGATATAATTTTATGTGTTTTTAAGCATTCTTCACCA
Organism: Taudactylus pleione; assembly: GCA_031769625.1. Lineage (NCBI taxonomy): Eukaryota > Metazoa > Chordata > Amphibia > Anura > Myobatrachidae > Taudactylus > Taudactylus pleione. The sequence goes on from JAUIMM010000384.1 coordinate 5,457,552, forward strand.
CATTTGGTTTGAAAACCAAAACATCAGGATGGTTTTGGAAAAGAGTTTAAAACAAAAGCATGGCTTGCATGTATCTATTATTATTGGTAAAATAATATGCTTTCTAGTTTTGTAGACCATTCACATGTGCTTGTCAATTTAATTACAAGTACAAATCCAAAACAAAGTGTATATACAATAGATTATCAATATTTCAATCTAAGTGATTCTAGTGGCAAAATTAACACGTATTCTAGCACAATAATAGCAAAAGTAATGACACTAGTTTTATTTTTAATAAAAAAAAGTAAAGTAAGTTTTATGAAGTAATAGGAAATTAGAAAACATATTAATTTGTATGTAAAATATAGTAAGCAGCATAAGCAAAACAGGCAAGACTAAATGTGTGGGAAGGTCAAATTTGCCAGGATTTAGAGTGGTAGAGGTGTGGGGAAAGTACTCTGATCACTAGAGATCATCTGTGGTGTTTAATAACTGTCAGTGTATAACACTTTATTCTTTATATTGTCTAACAGTGGGCTTATTAGTTAATGGTCTAGGTAATTAGGAAAAGGTGACTGTTGAGACCATGGAGAGCTTTGGTGGAGAGGAAATGGTGTGGCACAGAAAAGTGGAAAGATGGGGCAAAAATGTATCCAGGAGTGAAAATAGACTAATTTGAAACAAAACAGAATGGTTACACATAATTATATACAGGGCCACAACTAAGGGGGGGCTGGAGGTGCACATTCACCGGGTGTGCCGCTGCACCAGCCGCCAGTGTCCTCCAGCCCGGCGCCGCAGGGAGGCTCCAAGCCGGACACCCGCTGAGATTTTATTACCAGCAGGCGCCCAGCTCCTTTCTGCAGCACCATGGTAGCCAGAGGCTGGAGTTCTCTTCTGAACTCCAGCTTCCGGCTATACCCACGGGCACTATGGGAGAGATGACGTGACATCTCTCCCATAGTTCCGAGGAGCAGCCGGGTGTATCGGACGGCGGTGGACATCGGAGCGGGGTTTAAGGTAAGTAATGTTTTTTTTTTTCTGTAAGTGGCACTACTACAGGGGCATTAACATATGGGCACTACTACAGGAGCATTACAATATAGGCACTACTACAGGGGTATTACTATATTGGCACTACTACAGGGGCATTACAATGGGGGCATTACTATATGGGCACTACTATAGGGGCATTACAATGGGGGCATTACCATATGGGCACTACTACAGGGGCATTACTTTATGGGCACTACTACAGGGGCATTACCATATGGGTACTACTACAGGGGCATTACTATATGGGCACTACTACAGGGGCATTACTATAGGTGCACTGCTGATGGGGGCATTACTATAGGGGCGCTGCTGCAAGGGGCATTACTACGGGAGAATTACCAGGGGGTGCCAAATTACTGTCTTGTGCCGGGTGACAAAAATCCTAGTTTTGGCCCTGTTATATAACAGGCTTAATGTCTAGCACATGTCAAGTAGAGCTGCAGAGAGGCCCAGCCCCCCTTCACAGCTCTCACTGACTGTCTGCACAGAAATCTCCCCCCCCTCCCCACTGGAGGAAACTGGGCACCTCCCTCTGCACCCTGTCAGATGGATCTAGTAGTGCCTGCAGGAGAAACCTGGTAAAGATCACTCCTGCTCTGAGTTTCCTGTCGAATAGAGGAGCACATAGTGTTTATTCTGATGATTAGGTTAACTGGCTATCACAATGACAGGGGTATTAGTATAAGTGGTGATAAGAATAAGTGGTGATAATGGCATGTTTTTTTCTTATTGTTGCATGATACTAACTGCCTCTGCAATACCAGCACAGATCAGTAGGGGTTAACTTAATTTTTTGTGCCAGTTTGAGGTGATTTGTGCATGCATAAGCCAGGTTTACCTTATAGTGATCCCTTAATCTATAGAGCAAAGACCCATCTCTGGTTAAAATCATGGGCATTATTGTACCTTGATAAATATGTCCCTAATTCCTGTTACTACAGATGTGTCCTCATACACCTATTATTTTTGTGCTATATGGTGTGAGATGCTTGGTGCGACTTAGATGCCTTGCCACGGATTATGATTTCGTACTTTTGCTTTTTAGCATCTTTTTATTCATTGCATACTAACAGACTTGTAGTGAACTGGGGACTTAGGGGGCTATTCACTCTAACTTAATTTTTACAAAAGCAGATGAAAATTAAATTTTTTACCTGCAATTGTAGAAATTAAGTTATTGGGCCATTCATCAAGAAGGTAAAGCAGCAGATATCACAGATATCTCCTACTTACCTTCCACTCGCGGAATGGCCCGCTGTCCCCATAAGCTAGTTTAGGGACAGAATTCATCAAGCTTTGAAAATATAATATTTTCGGAGCTTGATTGCAGGAGCAATCGCCATCTTCAGATGGCAAGTGCTCCCGCTACCCGCTCCTTCCCAATGAGAAGGAGGATCCTTTCGGATCCCTTTGCCCCTCTCCACCTCCATCCGCCGGACGTCGGGGCTCTCGTGCGCATGCGTGACCTGTATGTGTGCAGCAGTGAATCTGCTCGCAGAGACAGCTGATTTTCGGATGAGCTTTTCCCACACCGGAGCAATGATGAATTGCTCCGGCGCTAGCACCAAATTAGTATGATAATAAATAGACCCCTTAGTATTCACACTTTTCTTACAATTGTGACAGTGTGAATTTGCATAGTGCTACATGATGGGATGCATGGTGTGCGCTCATTTATATCGGCCCCCAGTCTCTTGCCTTTTTATTCAGATTAGCATCTTCTTTGCTATAGCATGAAAATCCCCTGCTTGTGTACAGGCCGGTACACATATCTTGTGCTTTGGTTGCACTATCAGTGTTCAAAAGATGCAAAATGAGTAAAATATTGAGAGGAATGGCAAAGCTTTTGTCATGAGTCAATGAGGCTTTCATGTAATTGAGAATAGGTGCATGTGCACACGTCTGTTCAAGGGTGTAAAGAGCCCAGTGGAGATTGTTACTGTCATCCTATATAATGGAGTGTCCCCATTCATTAACCATTATTCCCCATATTTAGCTGGTACATTCTGGCTTGCCATTTGTTTCAAATGGGTGGAAACGATCACCTCCAATCACAGTTCAGCAGGTGAAAAATGTAGCATGTATCCAGTGTTGGATTGGGGCATGAAGAGCCCACCGGGGAATGCAGTGGTAGGGGCCCATGCTTAAGGGGTGTGGTTATCTATCAGAAGGGGTGTGGCCAGTTACCCGAGGTGCTTGGCTAACCAATAGGTGTAGATTCTACAGAACGGAACCAATCACCCATATTGATCAGTGGTACTGCTACACCAGGTAACTGACCATCTAATAGAGTAACAATGTATAATTTGAGGCCTGGAACCTGGCACATTGAAGAGAAGGTGAGCCCTTAGACAGTGGGGCCCACCAGGGATTTCCCCTGTACCCCTGCGGGCCAGTCCAATCCTGCATGTAACACATGCATAACATGATCCTTGTGTTGTATAGCTTATTAATACTTTATATGAAAAGCTATAAAATAACATTATTAGGAGCATGTATGATTCTTTACAGTTAGCACAGTGTATGCTTATTGGGGCAGATTCTGAGTAGCACACAAAGGGGCCTGATTCACTACGAAAGCAATAATATGTACGCACGCAGTTTCACTGCGATAGTAAGCAAAACCATTGCGATCGCTATGCCGCAGCAGCAGTACATAAGGACACCCACCAGTACATAAGGACGCCCACTTTATCTTCCACACATCCGAAATGTGTAGCAAGACTGTGAAACCATCGGCACAATCAAGTGCAATCGCAGCCTCATGCACAAAAACACAAGGTCGATCTTACTCAGAAATTGCTAAACTCGCACGCTATGAGTCCTCAGGCTGCGTATGCCATCGCAGTGGCTAATTTATACCACTCCCATGCAATGGCGTTCAAACGCCTTGGCATGCCTGCGTTTCCTCAACCACCCCCCGTCACCACCCACATATGGCACTTCCTGTCAATCACTCTGCGATGGGTCTGCGTCGCCACTGTGGCTGGTACACGCAGTGCTTTGCGGACGCATGGGAGTATGCAACAGTCGGCCGATTGTGTGCGTATAAGCAATTGCATTCCTTGCTGAATCAGGCCCAAAGTGGGTGTAGTGGGCAGCCGTGGAAGCCTGATTTATGAGTTTATGCTAATGTGATCCTTTCTACTAATGTGGGGGATTGTGCATGTGCAAGCGGAAACCGGTGCTGCCCATCATTAGTATCTGCACTTGCACCAGACCCATACTAGGTGCAGGAGATCCATTAGAACTAGGTTTCCTTTCTCCGTATCCATGAATCATGCATGTGAAACTCCCACGACACTCCCATAAGTCAGGGTGGTACTTGCGATCACATTGCCACTGTCCAGTTCAACCAATGAATCACCCTATTTCATGGAAAGACAGATCCGGCCAAGTTGTGACTGACTCAGCATAGGACGGTAAAGATGCTTTTGTGCATGCGCTGTTTGCATAAAACTCACAATTTGCATCAAGGAAGAGAGATCTGTGTGACTCAGAATCAGCCTCATTGTATGACATCTTATTAATTTCACAAAAAATATTGAAAACCTGAATTATACATTTTATTGAGAGCTTATTCAGAGTAACTCACCAAAATTAATTGTTTTTGACAAATGGAGTTTACATCATCTTTTTTATTTTATTTTAGAAGTGAGTTTCTTCCTGTGGTATTTCAATCCAAATTCAATGATAAACAAAAACTCAGATGCTACATAACGGATGGAGAAAATTATTAGTTACATCTAATAAAATAAAATATTTTTTTCTGAAAGTGCTGAGCAAGCAAAGTATTGAAAGTAAAAATGGTCAGGTACATGAGCTGAAATAAATTGCTTCCTTTGCTCTCCATACAGCAGCACTCCATTAGAAGAACTGCCACGTTCCTATTTTGTAGAAATATATATGATTGCTTAACAGAGCCTATTTCATTTTATTGCACTAAGGTTTACTTGTCCATTATCTGGCGTTGCTTAAGCCTAGCCACAGACTGTCCTTGTCAATTCTGCAAGCATACAAAACTGCTTTGACACAAACACTCATACGGTCACACACACTCATAATGTATACATAATATATACAACTTCACACATTCCTACACACCCCCAAGTTACACAGTTACACAATACTCATTGGAAGGTTAGGTCAGGAGTTTGAGGAGCAGTTTAGAAGAGTTATTTTTGCTAAAAAAATTTAGATAATTTTAATTTAATTATAGTAGAGTGAATTCTGTACTATTGTAGAAAAAAATATTAAAAATGCCACTAAAAAGCTATTTATGGAAACATTTTGCTAAAAACTCACACAAAATAGTCAGATAATGTAGTAAATAGATAAAACACATGGAAACACTATAAATCTAAAATGCCATCTTGTAATAAATATTCCGATGTGACGTAGTATGTGAAATATGTAATTTTAATTTACTTATTATGAATATAATTAAGAGTGGTAAGCAATGTCAATTTTAATTCAATTGAAAACAAATACTTTATATTTTATATAAGAAATGTTATATAAGCAAAAGCAGACCTTTAATATTTCATTTGTGTTTGTTCAATAATGTATCTATTATTTATTTACTAATTTCTATGCATTATGTGTATTACATTTTTCATATTTCATTGATACATTTGATAACCGCTTATGTTTTTGTATCAAAAACTATTGATTTTTTTACCACCAAAAATTTTTTACATTTTAAGAACTCATTCATATATTTAATAAAAGACAGCAATCTTTTCAGACAATGTTTTTGCTGTGCAGGCTGCATCACATGTTGTGTTATGATTACTGGTGTGTTTTTTAGACATCCTCACATGGGAACAATGTTACATGCACAACAGACCATGTGGTGTTTTTGTAATATTGCCCATGTGGACTGGCATATGGGCAAAACTATTTGTGCCTTCAAAGACCATGGGGCAGATGTATGAATCTCTGGAAAGTGATAAAGTGCAGAGTGATAAACGACCAATCAATCCGCTCCCAACTGTCATGTTACAGGCTGTGTTTAAAAAATGACAGTTGGGAGCTGATTGGTTGGTCGCTTATCACTCTGCACTTTATCACTTCCCAGAGCTTCATACATCTGGCCCCATAGGTCATCTGTAAGATCTGCATTAAGTGAAGGAAAATCTGACAAACCAGGGGCTCTCCATTTTGTCCAACAGAATCAAACTCTAGCGAGTCTGAAGTACATAATTATTGATCACATCCCAAAACCAATGTGGCGATAGAGGTAAATTATAATTGCAAAATGAAGCTAGGTGGTTTGGCCATTAGGGTGGTCTACTTTAACAATGTCAAAAACAAAGATTCTTGAATCATGCCTCCACATAGACTATTTTTGTCCTTTATAATGTAGTAACTTGTGTACCAAATTTTAGCTTTGTACATTGTAGTTTAGTGGTTTCCCAGAAGTTTACTTTCTGGAAGCTGACACAAATGAAGATTATAAATACAAGCTATCAAAAATGTATCCAACTGGTTGGAAACACTAATAACACAATGCAGCACTGGTTTAATAGTATTTAATTTATCTATTTAATTTAAAACATGCAGAAAAATTATACATACACATTATAATAATAAAAAAAAACATTTATATCTGCTCCTTTAATAAGTACAAATCACATCTAGCTAGAAATGTGTATACTTGGCTTTAAATTATTGAGAATTGCACAAAAAAATTCCCGTAAGAGAGTAAGTATAAGTAATCAATACACATGCAATATTCCATGTTTTAGCCGTGGAGAAAACCAAATCAGGCTGTCTGTAAAAAATTCAGACTGAATTAAATATTAGAATCTGGGGCATCCCCCAGCCCAGCGACTTAGCCGATCTACTCACATTCCTCCTGCCAACTACATTCTGTGTTCGGGGGATATGATCAGGGATAGTGGTATTTCTTCCACAGTAATTGCCTTAGTTACTCACACTCAGTGCCAATCTTAAGGTGTGGTATGAGCGTGGCTTCCGGTGTGGTAAGAGCGTGGTTCTCGGTGCTAGTTTGGTGCAGCCGCACTCTCTGTCAGGGGTCTGGTATTTGTCAGACCAGGTCGGCACAGCACATCAATATCACGTGTACCCCCCATTCAGTTCAACAACAGCCGCAGTACAGCTCACAGCAGTAGTGGCTGGAGTTAAAAGATGGCAATGAACCTTTCCTCATCCAGGTGTATAGTCCAAGAATATTACTAGACAAAATCACCAGTTCCACAGTGGTTGCAGACAGGGACAGCGACGCATTTTGTCTACTCTGTAGACTTTTTCAAGCTAATGTACCTCCATTTCCTTGTTCTTAAGTAGCAAAAAGAATCATTTCATTGGATACACTTCAGGTGATGAATAAAAGTACTAATTACTTCCCATCTCTATGTCACTGTTGGACTCTTAAGCGATTCCCCCATATAATTAGGTGTGTAGAATAATTACAACAATCTTATTATTATTAGTTATTTTAAGGAGCATAATTATATATATAAAAAATATAAATCCTCCATATTAAAATTGTATTATTATTAGAGATGAGCGGTTCGGATTCTGAGGAATCTGAACCGCTCTGAACAGGCGGAACCCGAGTCCGTTCGGGTGTTCCTGTCTGACTTTCATTCCACCTCGAGGCCGAATGTCACCCGGCCGGCATCGGATTCTCGCAATACTTGTATTCTTGTGAGAACCGGGTGACATTCGGCCTCTATAAAAGGCGTGGCGCCTGGGATTCGGCGCCATTTCGAGAGGACGAGTTAGTGTGTGCTGTCACTGTATACCGTGTAGTAGTACTAGCCTAGTGCAATCTTCTAACCTGACTTCTTCACTTTACTGGGCATAAGCCGACTGTGTGTGCTCTGTGACTGGGCTATATAAGCTCCGTGACTGGGCATTAGCCCACTGTGTGTATATACAAGTTCCGTGACAGGGCATCAGCCCACGGTGTGTATATTGTTATATACAAGCTCCGTGACAGGGCATTAGCCCACTGTGTGAATACAAGCTCCGTGACTGGGCATAAGCCGTCACCAACCATCACCAAGTCTCTGTCCATCTTGCCTCAGCTATTTCTACCTCGCCTACTTCCTGCACTCAGGTCCCCCTCTAAACACACATGCCTCATGTCATCTGTCTGTCTCCCCTCTCCCCTAGATGGTAAGCTCCTAGGAGCAGGGTCCTCCTCCTCACTGTCTCACAGCCTTCTTCTCTAGCACTTCTATGACAGCCTTCACCTTCCCAGCTATATTGTGTATGGAGAATTGTGTGGCTAATTGTTACTTGTGCTGTTTATAAGTTGGATACTGTATTGTAATGTAATGTTCTGTGTACCCTTTACTGTATGTATGGCGCTGCGGATCTCTTGTGGCGCCCTATAAATAAAATGTAATAATAATAATAATAAGCCCATTGTGTGTATACAAGCTCCGTGACCTATGCATAAGCCCACAGTGTGTATACAAGCTCTGTGACTGGCCATAAGCCCACTGGGTGTATACAAGCTCTGTGACCTTACTGGGCATAAGCCCACTGTGTGTATACAAGCTCCGTGACTGGGCATAAGCCCACAGTGTGTATACAAGCTCTGTGACTTTATTGGGCATAAGCCCACTGTGTGTATACAAGCTCCGTGACTGGGCATGATCCCACTGTGTGTATACAAGCTCAGTGACTGGGCATAAGCCCACAGTGTGTAAACAAGTTCCATGACTGGGCATAAGCCCACAGTGTGTATACAAGCTCCGTGACTTTACTGGACAAAGGGCCTGATTCAGACCCGCTCACGAGCGCTGAGCGCTCGCAAATGGGTCGATGTTGCCCAAGTGCGCATGCGCACGACGGAGGCGGCTCCGTCGTGCGCATGCGCGAGACCCGAATAACGATGGCCAAGCCGTTGTTATGGGTCTTGCACCAAAGGGGGCGTGCTGTCGATGTTGATTGACACATGTATAGGCTCCACAAAGCTTGTTCTCCAAATAGGCAAGGTCGTCCCACAGATGAAGTTCAAATGAAGTACAGCATGCACAGTCCACCTGGACTGGTGCATGCTGTACTTCATTTGAACTTCATCTGTGGGATGACCTTGCTTATTTGGAGAGCAAGCTTTGTGGAGCCTATACAGGGTAATCCGGGTTTACCCTGTATTTTCAACATCCTGTGGCTCCATATTCTCTATTGGGTAGCATCCCTCCCCCTCTTTCTATTATTGTGCAATATTTACCATCTAGCACTTTATACTGCTACACAGTATTTGTATTTTACTGCAATTTTACGCCATCTAGCACTTCATACTGCCAAACAGTATTTGGATTTCATGTATTTTTATTTGTATTTTATACTTCCATATTTTATTAAAACGCTTTTAATTAGCATTTTTTGAAGTAAATAAATTTATTCTACATTGTTACTGTATATATGATTGTTTTGAGTGCCAAGAAGTTATCACTACTGTTTTATTGCTATTTTCACATTGGGGAGTTTTAGGGACTCTCTTTTGTGTTTAACTTCACCGGCAGACTCCAAACATATTTTGCGCTTTGAGGGTTTCTACACATTTGTATACATATAGCCCACAGTGTGAAGACAAGCTCCGTGATTTTACTGGGCATAAGCCTACTGTGTGTATACAAGCTTGGTGTCTGGGCATGAACCCACCGTGTATATACATGCTCCGTGACTGGGCATAAACCCACTGTGTGTATAACTATATAAAAGCTCCGTGACTTTACTGGGCATAAGCCCACTGTGTGTATAGTATACAAGCTCCGTGACTCCAGTTCAGTGATAAATTAATATGACAACAATGAACAGAGAGCAGAAGCAGCAAGCAAATGCTAGCACTGCAGCTGCTGGAAGTCCATCACTATCATCTAAAGCTGATGCTCAAGGGCGTAGAGGCTTACAAAATTAGGGTATCTGAAATTAAAAAAATCTAGATTTCACAGGGGTAAAGACAAAAAAAAACCTCTAAAGACTACTACTAGTGCAGAAAAACAGAAAATTGGCAACATGCCATTCACCACACGTAGTGGCAAGGAAAGGCTCAGGCATTGGCCTTTTTTTCTGAGTGGTGTTTCTGCAACTGTCAGTGAGGCATCTTGTGCCTCTCATGACAATAAAATACCTTTTCAATCTGACTATAGAAGAAGTGTAACAAGAAATGTAAAACCAATAAGGCGGTAGATCAAACTGTGTTTTCACAAACACAAATGTCAGAAATCCCTGAGGAGAGTAAGTGGGTCCACGAGTGGTATTGCTATGAGTAAGTCTGACCTTTCAGAGAAGCCGTCCTCCACAGCTTCTGTTCCATCTGTATTTGTGGGGATGAGCAGTATTGCCAAAGACATAAAAATTGAGGATGCTACAGTGGAATTGCAAGAGGATGAGGGGAATATATGTGCAGCTGATGCTGGCACTAATGAGGATGTTGAGGATGAGGATATTGTTTGTATAAGTCAGGCACCAGTGGAAGCAGCTCTTGGCCAAGATAAGAAGGCCATTGCCATGCCTGGGCATAGAACCAACAAATCCACATCTTTTGTGTGGAATTATTTTTACCCAAACCCTGACAACCTTTGTCAAGCCATTTGTAGCCGTTGTGGGACCACAGTTAGTAGAGGTAGGGATGTTAAGCATCTAGGAACCTCCACGCTATTATGTCATCTGCAGCGAGCTCATGACAGGTGTATGATAACATCAGAAACTAATGCTAAAAAAATAACAACAAGCAGTCCAGCATTAGCTAGATGCCTTCTCTCTACTAAATCCCAGCACCTGCAATCTCCACTGACAACACCTTCATCCTCAATATCCTCAGGAATGATCAGTGGTAGTCCAGCATCCAATTTGTTAATGCTAAGTCACGGTGACTCCTCCACTTTCCAGGACACCTCAGAAGAAACTGAATCTTTGAGCACTGGGCCTGCTGCTGCTGCTGCTGCTGGGGGTGAATCTTCATCCCAGAAGTGGACCAAGAAGACTACTAGTAGTAGTTTACCAAAAAAACAATTGACTGTTAAAGAATCTCTTGCAAGGGGAAGCAAGTATGACAGCTCTGACCTTGTCGCACAGCGGATCACTGATGCCATGACGGCTATGCTAGTATTAGATCTGCATCCAATATCCGCAATTAATGCAGTGGGATTTACACAGTTAATTGAGGTCCTGTGTCCCCAGTACTAAATTCCATCTCGGTTTCATTTTAACCAAAAAGCCATTCCTCGGCTGTACCAGGATGTTAAACAGAACCTACTTATTGGCCTGCAAAATGCTATTGTACCCACTGTTCACTTAACCACGGATATGTGGACAAGCGGTAGTGGGCAAACTAAAGATTACATTACTGTGACACCCCACTGGGTGGGCGAATCGCCTTCAGCAGAAGCAGTATATAACAAACAACACCAGCTCATTCAGAGGCAGTCAACTCTGTGCATCACCGGACTCAATAGAGGCATACCACTGACAACCTCTAAGAGATGTCATAGAAACATGGCTTACCCCACTTGGAATCTCCTCAGGATTTGTGATTTCTGACTATGCTACAAATATTGTGAAAGCATTACAGCTGGGTGAATTCCAACACACCCCCTGTTTTTCTCACACAATCAATTTAGTGGTGCAGGGTTTCTTAAAAAACAACAGGAGCGTGCAGGAGATGCTGTCTGTGGACCGAAAAATTTCGGGACATTTTCGGAATTCAGCAACAGCATGCAGGAGATTGCAGCACCTGCAAGAGCAATTTAATTTGCCCTGCCATCAACTGAAGCAAGAAGTGGTAACGAGGTGGAACTCCACCCTTTATATGCTTCAGCGGATGGAGGAACAGCAAAAAGCCATCCATAGCTATACAACAAGCCATGACATTGGGAGAGGAGGGGGAATGTACCTTAACCCAGCACAGTGGAGAGTACTTTCTGTCTTGTGGAAGGTGCTCAAACCATTTGAAGTTGCCACATGTGAAGTGAGTGCTGACACTGCTAGCTTGAATAAGGTGATTCCCCTGATTAGGCTTTTGGAAAATCAGCTGGAGAAATTGAAGGAGGAGATTAAACAAAGTGAATCCGCAAAGTATGCTGCACTGATAGATCAAGTACTTTATTCGCGTTGCCAGGTTCCACGGGTGGCCAAGATCTTGAAATCTGATCATTATATTTTATCAACCATGCTTGATCCTAGGTTTAAGTCGTATGCTGTGTCTTTCTTTACAACTGACCCAGATCTTAAAAGATCCAAAGCGCTCCTGGTGAGCAAGTTGGCAACTGAAGTGACACATGGCACTACGATGACGTCTACTCCTTTGGTTTCTCTAGCAGCAGCCAGAAAAATTCACCTATTCCAAAAGACCCAGTGGTGATGCAGATAAGTCAAGTCAACATTTTAACATCTGGTCGAGTCTAAAAGAATTTCCCAACACCAGTAACACCTTTACTATAACTCCATCTAATACGATTACCATCCAAAGAATGGTGGAGGATTATTTTCAGGACACTGTACAAGTAGACATGTCACAGAGGGCCTGATTCAGACCCACTCACATGTGCGAGACCCGGATAGCGACGGGCAAGCCATCGCTATGGGTCTCGCTACAAAGGGGGCATGCTGTCGATGGTGAGTGACAGCATGCCCCCTTTGGTGGGTGTGCCGGGGGCGTGGCTGCCCAGACGGAGGCGTTCCCATGGGAACGCCTACTGTCTGGGGCCGGCCCCACTGACATCACAAGTGATGTCAGTGGGAGTGCTGTTGGCTCTGCAAGAGCCAAAAGCACTCCAGGGCTTTCGGCAACGAGACCCTACCACAAGGGTCTCATCGCAAGCCCGATGGTCGCGATGGTCTTGACCAACGTCACCATCTTCCTGGCCGCTCGCTATAGCTGTGGGTGGTCACCCACAGCTATACAAGCGACCAGGAGGCCGCTCTAAAATTAGGAAGGACAGCCCTGATTCAGAGTGAGTGCTTTGTCAGAGCGTCCGGCTCTGAATCAGGGCCAGAGTCCTTTTGAATATTGGAAGAAAAAAAAGGCAATTTGGAGACCTTCGTATAAACTGGCTTTGCATTACTTAAGCTGCCCACCCTCCAGTGTGTACTCAGAGAGAGTTTTCAGAACAGCAGGGAACTTTGTGAGCGAACAACGTAGGAGGCTACTTCCGCAAAATGTAGAAAAAATTATGTTTATTAAAATTAACTGGAAATTTCATGGGGAAAACTTTCCTGCCAATCATGTCACAGTACAGATACTTCTGTAATGGTGGATTCCATCGGGGATGAATTAATATTGTGTGAGGAATTGGATCATGTACATTGATGACGGTGAGGATGGCAATGATGGTGACATCTTGCCACTATAGACCTGTTGCCTTTAGCCGATTGGTAGCTTTTTTTGTGGGGGCCCAAACAGACCAAGCACTTCAGCCACAAAGTGGCAGTCCCTGTCGCTGAAATGCTTGGTTTGTTAAAGTGTGCATGTCCTTTTTAATATCCAACATAAGGGTGGGTGGGAGACAATTCCATATTGCATTACCTTTCATTTTTGCCACTGCTGTGTCGCAATGTGTCATAGATGTGCTTTAAACTGTTGTGTCTGTGCCGCTGTTCTGACGCTTTTTAACCAGTCAGCTCACTGCAACCTTTGGCCAATAATGGTGAAAACAATATATGTGAGGTTTTCTAAATTGACTGTAAATGATTGGAAATTAATGTTTTCGAGGTTAGTAACACTCTAGGAAGTAAAAAAGCCCAATTTATGTGATTTTAGCTTTTTTGTAAATTTTTGTAAAAAATCCAAATCCAAAGCCAGTCACCGCAGTTTGGCAAATCCAAATCCAAAGCCGGACGACGAATTAGAACCAAATCCAAATCCGGCAAAAATGGTCTAGAGCACATCCCTAATTATTATTAATAATTTGTGAGAGACATAAGAACATATGCACTTAAATAAACATCCATAATAAATATACAAACACACAGATGAGCAATACACAAATGCATCATAATTCCCTCTTACACACGCAAACCATCTAAACTCTCATATTCTTTTATATTATTGGACTTCAACGATCTACCCCTATACAGTAGATCAATATACATTTATGACTCTACGCAGAGCTACATAGCAAATATACAAACCATAAATATACATATAATTCCTTCATTAATACTTCAGTCTATACAAAATACATAAGTCCCAGTATTATACACATAAATAAACATAACCCCATATCTATATACACATGGGTGTGAGTAACTAAGGCAACTACCGTGGAAGAAATACCACTACCCCTGGTCATAACCCCTGAACATGGAACATAGTTGGAAGGAAGAATGTGAGTAGATTGGCTAAGCCACTGGGGGACACCACGGATGTATTTCAGTCTGAATTTTTTACAGACAGTCTGATTTGGATTTCTCCATGGCTAAAACATGGAATATTGCATGTGTATTAATTAATTATACTTACTCTCATACGGGAATTTTTTTGTGCAATTTTCAATCATTTAAAGCCAAGTATACACTATCTTCTAGCTCAGGCATGTCAAACATGCGGCCCGAATAAACATTTTCTGTGACCCCAGAGTGTGGGCTCACATATATATAATATGCGGCCCACACCCCTGCCACGACCGGAGCATAGGGCAGTGTTTACTCACCAGACTGGCAACACTGGGTCTCTGAAGCGATCAGAAGCCTCTGATCGCATCAGAGGCCAGCGTTCCCAGTGATGCAGCGTGCGGGTGATGTCACCCGCATCGCCCGCGTTGAGCGGAGCTTCACCTGCCGCTCTGGATCTAATTAGATCCATTCAGCAGCAGCGTCTATGCGGGACAGCAAGGACTGGACCGGTGCCCAGCGGCTGTCATGAAGAAAGGTAAGTACTGCACAGACAGGTGAGTGGGGCCTTTTTTATACTGGGAGGGGGCACAGCATAAGGGGCATTACTGGGGGCACAAAATAAGGGGCATTACTGGGGTACAACATAAGGGGCATTACTGGGGGCTCTGCATAAAGGGACATTACTGGGGGCACAACTTAAGGGATTACTGCGGGATCTTCATAAGAGGGCATTACTGGGGGCACAACTTAAGGGGCATTACTGGGGGCTCTGCATAAGAGGCATTACTGGGGGCACTACTAAGGGCTCTGCATAAAGGGGCTTTGCTGGGGGCTCTGCATAAAGGGGCATTACTGGGGGCTCTGCATAAAGGGCATTAATGGGGGCACTTCTAAGAGCATTACTGGGGGCTCTGCATAAGGGGCATTACTGGGGGCTCTGCATAAAGGGGCATTACTCAGGGCTCAGCATAAGGGGCATTTCTAGGGGACCTGCATAATGGGGCATTACTGGGGGCTCTGCATAAAGGGGCACCACTAAGGGCATTACTGGGGGCCACGCATAAAGGGGCATTACTCAGGGCTCAGCATAAGGGGCATTTCTAGGGGACCTGCATAATGGGGCATTACTTGGGGCTCTGCATAAAGGGGCACTACTAAGGGCATTACTGGGGGCCACACATAAAGGGGCATTACTGAGGGCTCTGCATAAGGGGCACTACTAAGGACATTACTGGGGGCACAACATAAGGGGCATTACTGGGGCACTGCATACTGGGCACTACTATGGCACTGCATAAGGGGCATTGCGTAATGGGCACAAATTCAGGAAGCATTGCAAAAGGGACTGTAATACAGGGTAGAATTGCATAAGGGGCACTACTACAGAGGGCACTGAATTGGTTTTTATTAATAATAAACCTTTCAAAATTGCATATAAGACTTTTTTTTCTGTTGCGGCCTACACACTCGTAGACCTTGAATATTCGGCCCGGTTGGTATTTTGAGCTTGACATGTCTGTTCTAGCTTGATACCCATGAGAACCATTTATGTGATTTATACTTATTAATGGAACAGATATAAATTTTTTATTATTATCATAATGAGTATGTATCATTTTTATGCATGTTTTAAACTTACCTAATATTAAATAGATATTAGTGCAACCAGCGCTGCATTATGTTATTAATGTTTCCAACCAGCTGGATACATTTTTGATAGCTTGTATTTATGTTTTAGTGTGGGGGTAGCAAATCCTTTGGAATTGTATGCTGCAGGTGCACTTATTATTGAAATTTATTGAATTTAATCAATTGTCCAGCGCAGACCTCTGTTCTTGTTTTCACAAATGAAGTTTATGCTTTCAAATGTCTTCTAATGTATAGTTTATACTGTTTCTGTAGTGAGTGTGTCTGTGCGAGGGTGTTAATGTGATATTAGGGATAATTATTGATGTAATTTGGATGCACATAATATATTTAGATGCTGATAATTGAATTTTGAAAAATCAGGGCCTGGGGTGCCTATTTTCATTATGCACTGTTCATACAGTACCCAACATTGATAATGCATCCAGTGACACAACAATTCTCAGAACTTGATGTAAATAGTTGTTACACTTACCCTGAAACAACCTCTTTCTGATGTATATGTAGTTAGATACTGCCTGAATAAATATTCAAATGAATAGTGACCCCATAAAAATTGCATTTCAATGGTAATTTCTAATTTTACAATAACTGTCTTGCATGTTTAGAAATGACCATGCAAGGCAAATTAAATGACATTAAAATGTCACTTGTTTTAACATATATATGCATAAATTGTAAAAATAGAAATCATACAAGTGAATGTTATTCTTTAATATTCAATAAAGTGTGTACAAAGTGAAATTGGTTGTGTTTGTATATAATATGCACATATTATTGAAACTGTTTCCCTTTTAACATTAGCATTTTCTCTTTTTTTAGGTATTATGACCATTTTTCATTATGTACAAAGCTGACATCTGATGATGGGGGTTGCTTTTGGCCTAACACCTTGGCAGAACAATTCATCACTGGAATTCACAGACAATTTTTTGCAAACTGTACTTCAGACACAGTGACATGGGAAGATCCTCCGGATGAAATTCTCACAACTCTTATTTTAGTCCCTATTTTCTTGACTGCAGCAATGATCAGTTTAGTGGTTTGGTGCAGTAAAAGAGGTGATGTTTTTGGATGAACCAAATTCCTTGGGATTCGGAAAATCCTATGACTAGAAACGAAGCATTGGAGGAAGACAGCCATCTTAAGATTATAAACTACTCTTAAAATGGACAGACTTTAATATGTTTCTGACAACTTTGTATTCCTAACAAATACAGGAACCGTTGTTGACATAATGCCAACAAAAGTTTTTGTTTTTTATGTAGTATAAATTAACTGCTTTTAATATGTTTTTAATTTTGTACTTGGCATTACTATTTGTCACTTAATTCACTCTGGCACCTAGTAACTCTTTGCTTCTTTTTTGTATAAAGTATGTCACATTTATGTACAGCTGGAGCTTGGTGGGTGTGTAAGTTATTTAAACTCCCTTAGTACTAAAAGAATATAGCAAGGAAATATACAAGGTCATAGCTGGATTACTGAACAGCAGATGTTAATAGTAAACACTGTTCTTATTCAGCACATTGTAACAATCAAACAAAAGGTAGTATGTGTGTCCTGTTTGTAAAAACAGTTATAGTATTGCATCAATTTGTGTTATATACAGTATACCAACTGTAACATTTATATGTGTAGCTTTATCTCTATTAATGCCTCTATTACCTTTTCAAGAGCCTAAAATAGCTATTTCTTCTCCAGATAACAATTCTGCACTGATTGAGAATATATGATGCCTGCAATACCAAACACAGCCTATACTGTACATCCATTTTATGCTAGAATGTGACTGAGATATATTTGTACATACAGTAACAGATGGCATTTAGGATACATGGTGCACAGGTAAATGTTATACAAGATAATGATAGAATGTAATTTTTTTCACACCATGTTTCTTAAATGCCCCATTCTGTCATTATAGTGAATGTAGTAATTGTTACAATATGCACATAAATCTGCATAGGCTAATAAAATACCATGAAATATTAAGGTTCATGACATGAATTGTCTGAGTATTATTTTTTCAAATAGTTTATGCTTGCAGTGGTGCAATGAGAATACACAGATTTATTTATGTTACTTACATTCCGGGTTTTGCAATATAATTTATTATCTGTTAAAACACATGTAAAAATGCATATAAACCACATTGCATTTATTTATGCACTTTATGTGCATTTAGATGTGTTTAATCTGCATTTTTCAAATATGCATTTGTGACCTAACAGGAATTGTGATCATGTTCAATGCAAAAGAAAGCTGAAATCCAAATTATGTAGATGCTTCAAAGTCTTCTATATTGCAGAAGTTCTCCAACTGAGATAAATGTAAGCATTAATAATATGGAAAGAGAAACATTCAACAAACAGAGCAGTACAACATAAGTTAAAAGAACATAAAAATGCAAATATGCACTGTCTCATTTGATGATCACTGGTTTTGATTTTTATATTCATTTATATACACTTAACTTACACTAGAAATGCATCTTAAACTCTGAAACGTAATACTGTACCAATGTGTAAAGCTGCACTACTACCTAGAATTATAGCTGTCGCCTCACTGGTGGACAGAGGATGCTGATTTCTGCATCTGTTTGTCACTGAGCTAAATGCTTAGTCCCACAGCACACACTGACAGCCACAGCTGAATGACATGTGAAGTGAGTACTCATAAGGAGCATACACACTAGATGATATGCTCCCTGAGCGATATCGTCTAGTGTGTCCCCGGCAGGGTGTGCTCAATGTCGTTCATGGCATTGAGCACACCCGCTGAATGATATCATTAACGATATCGTTCAGCGCCGGGCTCTCTCCTCCATTCCCCAACACGCAGCAACCTGACAATATCGTCAGGTTGGCCTGCATGTTTACCCGATGAACGATAATGATGAACGACCCGCGTGAACGCGCATCGTTGTTATCGTTCATCGTTTTGGTGTTAAAAATGGACGATAAAGTTGACGACTGAACGATAACGATATCGTTCAGTCGTCCACTTTAATCGCCCAGTGTGTACGCACCTATAGAGAGAATCTGATACAGCCATTGCAATTTCTCACTGGTCCTCCCCTACACACTCCTGTTCGGTAGCCATTTTGAAATGGTGAATAACAATGTTTACCACTCAAGTTAGTTATGCAGCTTTAAGTAATTATGTAAACAAGAGCTGCCAGAAAGTAATTTTGTTACCTGGTATAATAGATGAGCGGTTCGGTTTTGGCTCGGATCTTCCTGCCAGAACGATGTATGGGTCATCTTTCACAGACAAAACGTCATTTTTGTCCAAGAAAAATTATGCTTTGCCCCATTCTGAGATGCAAACTTGGCAGGAAGATCTGAGCCAGAATTGAACTGTTCATCTCTATAATTTAAATGAAGTTCAGTTAGATTCAAAATGCATTCATTTTCAAATAGGAAATTTTGCTGTTTTTGTCCGGAAGGCAGAATCCCAACCAATTACCCTATCACAGAAGCACTATCCAAAAAATAAATTAACTGAAATTCACAAAAACATTTTTTAACAAAGATTGCCTGAAGATTTCCAAATCCGAGCAGCTATAAATTAAGCAAGCTTGTGAGATAAGTCAGTTTCGCAGGTCCTCATTTGCCCAATCTTTAAGTTTTTATTATAGAAAGCTTCCATCATTTCTTTAATCTGCATTAAATTTGTAATATGGCATTTGACATACAGTTTTGCTAATATCTGAAAACAAACAAATTGTATCAGTCTGTAGCTTATGTTATGCATGTTATACATAAAAAGGTTCCAGTTTCTGAATTGATAATATTGTTGCAATAAATGAATACATACAGCCATGAGGTTCAGCGTTTTGCATTTTATCTAACTGATGTAGAGTTAGACACATTTTGCCCCAAAAATGCAGATGCAAAAAGGTCTGGTAATAAACAGACACATTTTGCACAATTTGCATAGTTGGATTAGTCTTAAGATGCATCTGGATCTGCATTGATAGCATATGTGCTAGATTTATGCCAAGAAAGAATAGTAGTATATGCGCCAGGTTGACCCCAGAAAAAAAAGTAGTATGTACACCAGAATAACCCCTGGAAAGAACAGTAGTATATGCACCAGGCTAAACCCCAAGAAAGAACAGTAGTATATACATCAGGCAGACCCCAAGAAAGAACAGTAGTATATCCACCAGGCTGAGCCCAGGAAAGAACAGTAGTAAATGCACCATGCAGACCCCAAGAACTATCTGTAGCATATGCACCAGGCTGACCCAAGGAAAGAACAGTAATATATTAATCATGCTGACCCCTTGAAAGAACAGCAGTATATGCACCAGGATGACCCCTTGAAAGAACAGTAGTATATGCACCAGGCTAAGCCCAGGAAAGAACAGTAGTATATGCACCAGGCTAAGCCCAGGAAAGAACAGTAGTATATGCACCAGTAATATATGCATTATGCTATCCCCAGGAAAGAACAGTAGTATGTGGACGAGACTGACCCCTGGAAAGAACAGTAGTATATACACCAGGCTGACCACAAGAAATAACAGTAGTAAATGCACCATGCTGACTCCAGTAAAGAACTTTAGATATGAACCAGGCTGACTGCAGGAAAGAACAGTAGTATATTCATCATGCTGACCCCTGGAAAGAACAGAAGTATATGCACCAGGCTGAGCTCAGGAAAGAACAATAGAATATACACCAGGCTGCTTCCAGGAAAGAAACAGACAAATCTCAGGTGCACAACTCCAAATTATTGATAATATATAAATTAAATTTTGCAATCAGTAGAGGATTTTAGCATAATCATGGCCAAGGTTATGGGCCTACCCACCATATCCAGTTAACCTCTTTAGGGAAGGTCCCTAACATACTAGGGTTAAAATCCAGAGTGCAGGACCCCCCCAGAGCTGTAGTACATACACCACGCTGACCCAAGGAAAGAACAATGATATATGCACCAGGCTGACCCAAGGAAAGAACAATAGTTAAGCACCAGGCTGAGCTCAGGAAAGAACAGTAGTATATACATCAGGTTGCTTGTGTCTCAGAATTTTGAAGATTTAAACTTTTTTTACCATTTTGTACATGGTTACATGTGATGCATTGTTGTTTACTACATCTAAAGAAACCTTTAGGACGTGTTGGTAACCAAGTTTTTGAGCCTGTGAGGGGCATTATGGTTTTTATATGACTAGGTGCTAGTAGGTTTCTTAGATTGGTGTTCTTTTTATAGATAACAGTTGTACCGATGGTATACAATTAAGTAATAATGGATCACTTTTCAAAATAGCATAGTTTTTTTGTTTAATATTCTTTATATCTCCTGAGTTCTTATTCTATTTAGATACAACGAGTAGGGAATCTTCTAGTGGAACTCATTTCTTATTTGTTCTTTTTTTCATAGATATAAGTTCTAACGGGTTCAGATCTCTTATTTCTTCTATTGCCCTTTTTAAGAGTGGTTCTGGATATTTTCTATCTCTGAAATGATTTACCATCTCTTTCGCCTGGGTTTCAAATGTGTCCTGTGATGAACAATTTCTTTTTAATCTACGTACTTGCAACATAGGGATGTTAGTTTTCCACGGTTTGTGGTGTCCACTATGGTAATGTAAATAATTATTTGCATTGTAGGTATGAAAATTAGATGTTACTATTTTATTGTCTATTATTTTTAGGGTCACATCCAGAAAGTGGTATGGACATTTACAATTGGACACGGTAATCAATTATTTCTTGACCTGCAGGTCAGGCCCACTTTTTGTGAACCAGAGATCCACTCATTTTAACTGGGACTTGTTTTCATTTAAATAAACATTTTCCACGTATCATCTATTTTCTTATTCATTTATGCATCAACTAGAATGTTTATTGTTTTTATGAGGAAGAAATCTGTGAATTAAATCTAATAAATGTTATTTATACTCACAATATCTTTGTGCTGCTCCTATATTTGCACATAGTATATGCACCATGCTGTCCCCAGGAAAGAATAGTAGTATATGCACCAGGCTAAACCCCAAGAAAGAACAGTAGTATATACATCAGGCAGACCCCAAGAAAGAACAGTAGTATATACACCAGGCAGACCCCAGGAAAGAACAGTAGTATATACACCAGGCAGACCCCAGGAAAGACCAGTAGTATATAAACCAGGCAGACCCCAGGAAAGAACATTAGTATATACACCAGGCAGATGCCAGGAAAGAACAGTAGTATATACACCAGGCTGACCCCAGGAAAGAACAATATTATATGTACCAGGCTGACCCCAGGAAGGAACAGTATTACATGCATCATGCTGACCCCAGGAAGGAACAGTAGTATATACACCAGGCTGACCCCAGGAAAAGACATTGGTATATGCATCATGCTGACCCCAGGAAAGAACCATATTATATGCACCAGGCTGACTCCAGAAAATAATAATAGTATATTCACCATGTTGTTGCCAGGAGAAATCAGTAGTATATACTGTACATCTGATTTATGCTATTAGATGTGGCTGAAAAGTAGTAATAGTAAATGCTAAATATGTACACAATATAGTACTTTAATGAAGTATTATATACATTTTACAGTTTATCTTTGCCTGGACAAAATTAAATTTACCATGTAAAATCCAATAAAATTCAAATGTCAATATTTAATAAAAGTACTAATTAACTACAAACTTCCACTTTCAAACACTATAAAAATGTAAATGGGAATTTCCTTTCATGCTGTGGACTGATTGCAAATATCAAAAAGATCAACCAGCCAATCAGAAGTGGCTGCTGGTTGTCGTCATCACCACTGTGTATTTTGCGTCAGTGGTCGAGCATCCACCAGTTATACCTCCTGAGGGGCATATGCAGCTTTGTTGTAGACTGCTGGATACATTTACACAGGGCTGTAAAGGACAAGAACAGGCCTGGGTACTTGAGGGGACTTGGTCACATCTGAGAATTGTGGCAACGCCCCCTCTCCCAAAAATAAAAACATATTATACGTGGCACCGCACAGCGCTAGAGAGGGCACCATGAGTGTTGCAGTGTTATATCCCCCTCAGCAGCTGCTCACCAAACTATGCATTCACAGCAGTGCCTGCTACAGTGCAGCTGAGGGGAACACATTGACAACTAACCGGGGCTCCCATCAGGCCCTTCCTACAAGCCTGGGTAAACAGTACCCGTTCTTCTGCATGTATGTGAACATATTCAGCGTGTACTCAGTCAAGAGTTGCATACACCCTCCATCCTTCTTTCCCCTGCTCAGATTAAGGAGGTGGAAAAATTAATTGTGCTCAAATGTTCATATAAATGAAAGTGTAATGCGGCCCATACACGGTGCAATTTTTTGCATGATATGGCCGATTTAGATCAATCGTATTGACCAATTGTGTACATCATGTGTGGTATTTGTACGAGTACAATGACGATGCGCTTCCCCGCCATCGTAATTCTGCATTGTAGATAGGTAAGATTTCGACCTATCGTGTATGATGTGATTCACATCGTATGCTGTTTTGCTGTCGTAAGATCCGATGTGCAATGTACGAGGTCTTGCAAAATCCCTGGCCACTCCCCTCCTCCATTGATGTTTTTGGCTGTAAACGATCCATCCTTAACGATTAGCAATCAGATACGACGCATCGGTATCATATGCTCGTATGTATAATTGTGTACAACATTTGACAGATCGTATAGAGAATTTCAAGGGAAGAATCTCCAAGGAAATCGTACAAGACATCCAAACGTTACAAAATCGCACCGTGTATGGCCGGTATAAGAGTTTTTGCACAAAAATATGTTTTCTTCCAGCTCTGTAAATATACCTAGCAAAAACATTTCAGGCTTTCATTATAGTTAAATGTGTAATATTTTTCTTTACATTTTGCCAATGCCATTTTATTTACCTATTCAAGTTAAATTAAAGCAAATGTGCTATTTTCAGATACTGTCATTATTGATTCTCACACATTATTCCAGCAAGATTATAAATGACTGAAAACGATCTAACATTTGTAGTTTGCTCTTCTTTATTTGAAATGTCAGAAACCAATTTTGTTATGTGATACAGGGATGTCCAAATTATGCTTTAGCTATATATAAGGTCATTTGAACTAATTGTGCTTATAAATGAATACATAAATCATGTAAAGTAAAACATTTTTTTTTTAAAAACACGAGGTTTCCAAGGAATGCCGGCCTCATCCTTGTATCAGTAGAGAATGTATAATTAGCATGAGATTAAATGTTATTATATGTATAAGCAGAAAGAAAGATAAAATTAATCATTTTAAGAAGGTGTCCTTTGATCTCAGTTATACAAAGATATGTTAAAGACACTATTTATTTGATAAGTTTTAAAATTCATTATTATATTATTATACAGTATATGTGTCAAATCTATTTTGAAAAGTAACAGAGATACACAGGTATATAGATAAATAGAAGTGTACACACAGGTGCATGCAGTGCAGCCCATAGCTGGGAAATCTCAAAAAGTATGGATATAAAAAAAAAAAATACACATAAAAAACAATGTAGTATTTCACCATAATCCTCGAGGAACTATAAATGCAAATAAGGTGGTTCATAGGCATTTTGTTCACTTACTTAGCATAAACTTGATGAGCTGTTCTGTCTAACAACAATTCCTAATTTGCTTACCCGTGGATCTCCTGCTTGTATGCATTCCTGATTATTATTCAACAAGTCTAGTTTATTAAATGAAGAAAAATAACTGAAGAAGTGAGCCTGTAAGTAACTTGCTCTGAATGTGTCATACGTAATGTAGATATACTTAAAAAAATATAGAGAAAATACTCATTAAAGCATGCTACACATACAGCTATGGTTATCTGTGACAAATATGTAACTACATGTACAGTATATAGCTATTTCATGTGTTTTCTACAAATGTTTCTTGTGCAAATGTTTTTGTCACCAGACAAACAGTGGATATAGGGCCTGATTCAGCAAAGAATGCAGTTGCTAATACGCACGCAATCAGAAAATTGTTGCGTACCGTGCATGCATCGCATTGGGTGTGCGTGAGCTGCCCATTGCGTTTGGGACTGCGATAACAATGACTATGCAGAACCATCGCAGAGTGATTTACAGGAAGTGCCATTTGAGTTTGGTGACGGGAGGGTGATTGGGCGAACACAGGCATACCAGTGCATTTGAACGCCGTTGCAGGGGAGCGCATAAATTAGCCACTGCGATGCCCTACACAGACTGAGGCCTGATAGTGTGCGTGGTTGTTAGCAATTTCTAAGTAAGGTCAGAGCTTGTGCAAGTGTGCGTGAGACTGCGACGATACTCGATTGTACCGATGGTTTCTCAGTCTTGCTAAACATTTTGGATATGTGCTACGTAAAGTGGACGTCCTTGTGTAGTGGCAAGGAAATATTTACCAAGGTAAAAAATTAGGTGCAAATAGTGATGTTGTTCTAAGAGCTGCTGCTAAAAAATTAGGGAGTAGTCTACTCCCAACTGAGATAACAATATCAAAAGAATTACAATGCT
Organism: Taudactylus pleione; assembly: GCA_031769625.1. Classification (NCBI taxonomy): domain Eukaryota; kingdom Metazoa; phylum Chordata; class Amphibia; order Anura; family Myobatrachidae; genus Taudactylus; species Taudactylus pleione. Next base: position 5,483,065 of record JAUIMM010000384.1, read on the forward strand.
AATGAACATATGAAAAATATGACAGTGATGATATATTAATTAATAAAAAATAATACATTTAATAAAGCATATGATATCTATAAACGTGATTGAGTACAATTCCACATATTCCTATCTAAAACAATAAATCATCAACTACAGCATAAAAAGCCATAATGTCCATTGAACATATTGTTAATACCACTGTGTATGTTTATAGCTTGTTCCTGTTGGAATGGAATGAACTATGCAGGCTATACAGTCAGTACTTGTGACTCCCCATTCAGTATAGGGGTTAAATCCACCAGATGTATCACCATTGGAGGAAAAAGTCCCGTAAGTTGGTATTTGGGAAATCCACCAGGATAAGTCCTCACCAGATACATGGTGTCTTGTAATGGAGTCACAGTAAATTGGAGGATAATAACATCCAGATTGAAATCCAAGTTGTATAATGCCCCTTAGTTAAGTCCTGATCCAAGCGTTCCACAGTGGTCAAAAGTTGGTCCTTGCTTGTATTTGGAAGTCCACTAATGCGTTTTGCTGCTATCCAGTGCAGCTTTGTCAAAGGTAACTGGCTGTATGATTAGACCAGGTATATATACCCTTTTCCATTAACAATTGATTACTATCAGGTGCAAGACATCTACATAATCAAATACAAACACATTTAAAGCGCATCATCAAGTATGTGAGTCAGTTTTTCTTATATTTGAGACTTTTGAGGCAGACCTATTATATAGTTTCATTCTAAGAAACGATAGTATGTAGCTAACTTTCTGTAACACTGTTTCACAATTCAGTGGAATGATTTCCGTTAGTCTAAGTGGTTATGCGGTAACGTGGTAACGGCTCCACGGACCGACTTCCACACTTACCTATGGTCGTGAACACTCGTCACGCCGCAGAGAAATGGGTATGGACATGTTGGCTGAGTCCGTGTTACCAGAGAAAGGAATCCTAACCTGAAGCTCAGGCGTCACCGCTGTAGCTAAGCCAACACCAATTCCGGTGTTTGGAGCGCATAGATAAACACATGGTTTCCTGTCCATGAGCCACATGGGAAGCTGTTGGTATTTCTACAGAGGCTATATATATATATATCAGATTGGCATGATAACGCTACATTGTATGTTTTTTCAAAGGGAATCAACTACCTCTAGTTAGAATGCCCGTCAAGTAACGAAACATGCCTAATAATAAAAATTAAGTATAGACTATTCTCATAATATATTCCGATGGTTTTATTACTTTCATTCTGATATATAATTTTTTATCCAGTAACATTTTAACCCCAGTACTTATATAAATAATATTTAGAACAAATAATAACATCACAGAAAAGTATTATGGAAGCATTAACCAAGTCCATGTTAACAAATACAAAAATTCAATCCCAGAGGTGACGTTATTCAAGCATCGCCACTATAGCTATGCCAATGCCAACTTCTAGTGGTTGGCACACATTGACAAGCATATGTTTTCTTGTCTATAAACCAAAAGTGTAGTTTGCTGGTGTTCGAAACTAATATAACAACGTTACACTGTATATTGTTCCCTAGGGAACAACTTACTCTACTGGAACTAGCAATCAGATGAACTAAATATACAAAGTAAGGATCTAGGTAAGGAACTGTATCTCATAATACATTTGATGGTTTTATTAATTTCATTCTGATACACCCTTTATCTCAATGGTGTCTAATCGGGAACTTAATAAAGATATAATTGGAACAAGTGAGAGATGTCAGTTTGATACAGAATAGAATCACAGAGATAAATAAGGAGATCATATTTTACGTAAGAATCCTTTGGTTTGCATACTGACCACAAAACCAAAATCATATTACAGTATTCAGTTCCACTGATTCATTCAAGCCTTCTGGGTAGATGGAGTTAATTTTAAACATCCAAAATACCTCTTGTCTGCATAGGTATTTAAACCTATCCCCCCCGCGTTGGGTTATTCTGATATGTTTTAATCTTAGAGTTCTCAGGCATTTAGGATCTCCATTGTGGGTACAGTATCTCTATAGTGTTTTAATACACTGTTGGTATGAACCTTATTTAATATGTTTCTGTGGTGTTCTAAGAAGCGTACTTTTAAAGGGCGAGTCGTTCTGCCAATATACTTCAAATTGCATCCGCAAATAAGCATATACAGTATATCACATATGTTGTACCACAATTAATAAAGTTCCTAATAATGTATGGCTTATCTTCTCCTTCTATATTGATCTTAAGTGTTCTATTCTGTGTGTATTCGCAAGTGATACACCGATTTTTTCCACACTTATAGAACCACTGTGGTTTCTGTTGTAGCCAATTTGTCTCTTTAAATGGTCTTGTTTGGATTTCTGTTGAGCATTTTAAATGGCTTGGGGATTTTTTAGAGATTTAATTTTCCAAAAAATAAAATTAGGTTTCTGTGGAAGAATGTTTCGCAGGATATTGTCTTGTTTGAGAATGTTGTAGTTGTTATAAACAATTCTCTTAATTTCTGAACAGCAATTATTGTACACTGAAATAAATACAATATCCCTTTCAGCATTTCTATCATTCTTAAATGTATTTTGTTTCAATAAGATATCTCTATCTGCATTCTTTACCTCTTCAAATGCTTTATTGACTAACTGTTTTGGATATCCTCGCTTGAGGAAAGAGTCAATCATGGTCTTTACCTGTATCTTGAAAGAATCTAAATCTTTTCTAAGCCGGATAGTGTGCACTATTGCAGTGCAGATAAGCATTAGTACCACCCTCTTTCATATAGTTGGACATATACATTTTATTTCCCCTTATTTCCAATGTCAAATCCAAAAATCCAAAAAGTTAATTCCTGAGTGAAAAAAAGTTTAGATATGTGACAAAAGAGTGAGCAGAAGTGAGGTCCCCATCCCAAATAAAAAATAGACCATCTATGTATCGGCCATAGAGAACCAGGTGCGTGCCAAAGTCACCTCCCCACACGAGCCGATCCTCTACCTCACCCATGTAGAGGTTGGCATAACTTGGCGCCAACCTGGTTCCCATCGCAGAGTGATTGACAGGAAAGTGCCATTTCTGGGTGGTGATGGGGGAGTGATCGGTCGAACGCAGGCATGCCAGAGCATTTGAATGCCATTGCCGGGGAGCACATAAATTATCCACTGTGATGGCCTACACAGCCTGAGGCCTGATAGCGTGCGTGGTTGTTGGCAATTTCTGAGTAAGGTCAGAGCTTGTGCAAGTGTGCGTGAGACTGCGATGATACTCGATTGTACCGATGATTTCGCAGTCTTGCTAAACATTTTGGATGTGTGCTAAGTAAATTGGGCATCCTTGTGTAGTACTGTGATCTCATAGCGATCGCTATGGATTAGCATACTATCGTAGTTGAACTGCATTGCTAACCGCTATTGCATTCGCAGTTGCGTTCTTTAGTGAATCAGGCCAATAGATAGTTAAAAAATAGTAAAGTGCATTTGAAACCAAATGCACTGTACATGTGGAAAAACTTGATTATATATTATCATTGAAGTGTATAGATGTGTTCGTGGTTGTTACTGGCTGCATTGTGTCATATTGCACTAATTACATTTGAACATATATTTTTGCATAAAAAAGATGAATGCCATTTTGATTCTGATTTAGCACATATTTTAATATTAATTTTTTTTAGCATTGTCGTGTCAGATCTGGTGCAGCAATACAGATGCAGTCCTTTCACTGAAGAAGTGCAGTAGGGGTGAGCAAGGATCATAATAGTAATTAGGATAATAGAGCCAGAAGAATCCATGGTAGGTGTATGGGTCATAGAATCAGAAATGTATGTAGCAAGAGTGAGGCTTAGAGACATGGGATGGTCATGAGATAGATTCTGTCTATCATATATACAGCAGTAGAGAAATGATAGCTAGAAATTGCCCTTCGGAGCAGGGGCGTAACTAGAAGCTTGGAGGACCCTAGCAAACTATCAAGGGTGGGCCTCCTATTTGATTTCTGTAACCCTTAGGTCTACATGTTTTATCATAACCAAATAATTTCTGTATTATAAATATTAGAAATATGTAAAAACTCTAAATACAATTTACAGTGAAACTCCAACTTATCGATCAACACATACAACACAATATATGTAAATCCTTTCAGCCAAGGGCATTCTAAAGAATTGGAGTTTACTGTATATGCAAAATAAATAATAATCAGAATTGATTACTTGTTAAATGTTATTACTTTAATACTGTATAGATGTCCTTTGACATCTTCTACTCTAGTATTTTTGGTCTCCTCATAGGTTTAAATTTTTCCTGTTTCATCAAGTCGTAACCGGAGAAAAAAAAATCAGCAATTTTCAGGATTTAAGTGCGCTTTTCTTCCTCCTGTTTCTTTTTTCGTTTCTCACTACCGTTTGTATACCTTTTGGAAAACATTATGACAGCACTTGAAAAAATTTTGCGATTATACTAGGCACCTACACGAGAAGATGGTAATGTTGAAACTGGCAAGTTATTCACAAGCGTCAATAACGGTCAAGGCAGTCAATACTAAGGGTCGATGTGATCCCCAATCACTAACACATCACTTCATACCCAGCAGCACCTGCAGGTATTATAACCATCTGCCTACTAGTAATCACCTATTTGTCTTGAACGTTGCTGCTTGTTCATCATCTCCATCCACAGCAGCGTTCTACATACCCCTGCTCATCTCATGCGCGGCCGGCTAATCACTTCTCTCTGTGTTCATTATGCATCCCTTTGCATTCCCAGCAGTGGCAGTGTGCACTGTTGCATTCTTGCCAATCGTAGCAGCAGCAGGTGTGTCGTGGGCTTCTGGTGTGCACTCCCCGGGGAGTTTGGGGACCGCTGACTCAAGATTACTACTGCACCTCTATAAGCATCCTTAGGCTCACCTTCTATGCAATGCAGCTATCTCCTAAAGTGGACACTCCATCAGTCACACTTCCAGACCTGGAAAAAAACTAGGTGAAGAAGTAGGGGCATACTACTGTGCTTCCAAAGTCATATCTCCTGAACCCTTCCTGTCCACATTGTCCAGCTACTGTATCCTGTCTACCTTTGTGTAGGTGTCATTTATCACTGCCAGTTATTCTCAAATTTTTTGCTACATTCACTGTCTTGTTCACTTACTTTCTATCCTTTCACTGGCTTACTCTATTACTAGATGATTTAAACATTCCCATTCACAATTCCACCATCTCTTCTACCACAAAAAGTATATTTCTTGCTTTTTACATTGGCCTCTAATTGTGAACTGCATCTCTCCCCCACGGTGATGGACACCACAGTACATTGACCTTGTCTGCTTCTTCTCAATCTCTAGTTTGTCCAACAAGGCTAACTGACTCTCCTTTCCTTCACATGTACACATGCACACTGTAACACTTAAATACTCTCTGCCCAATCCATTTCTACCTACACTGCCCTTTAGCTTTCCAATCAAACATACTTCACTTATATCTTCTATCCACCCAGTCTTCTAACCCATTTCATCTTATATCCATCTTTAATTAATTTCTCTGCCCACTTACACCTTCATCCTTCATAGCCCATGATTTTGCAATATATCTCAAAAGCAAAATGAAAACAATTCAACATGATATTACCTCATGCCAAAATTTACACTCCCCACCTACCATCTCCTACACACCTCAATCCACCCTCAGTTCATTCTATCAAGTAACCAAAGATAAAGTCTCACCCATCATCTCACCCTACAACTATTCTGCTCCCACTCCCCCATTACATGCCCACATCTAGCTGAAAACGTCAACCACTATCACATTTCCATCCTTCTGTAAATGCAAATGAAACTACCTTCTTTCTCAGTCTCTGTCTCCTACTACTACTGTTTTCCTCCTTTCACTTGCCTCCAAACTACTAGTGTACATTGCCACCTGTACCTTACTTTCTCACCTCTCACTCTGTAATCTGTCATCCAACCCCCAGTATTACATTCCATGAGACTGCATGGACAAAATAGTTCAATGATCTACTTACAGCAAAGTTAAATAGTCACTCATCATAATGGATCTTTCTACTACTTTCAACATTGATAATCACACTCTTATACACACCCTTCAACCAAATGGTCTTTGTGACACAATTCTTTCCTGGTTCACTTCTTACTTATCAAACTACCTCTTTAATGCATTTAACTAATTTGACCATTTCACCTCCAGAAATACATCTAAGATGATGACACCCAAATATACTTTTCCTTATTTCATATATTATGTAGCTGTCACTCTAAAATCTGCACATGAGTGCCTAAAACAATGTGAAGCTCAGCATGCCAAAAATAAAAGACAAAAGCCAAAAAATGATATAACACTGATTAAAGCACAATTACTAAGTACAGAAACAGGTTACTCTTAATCGTAAAGGAATAAAATGCACATATAATTCACAAAACATGAAAACATATATCACTATTCCTTGGCATCTCAAAGATATTGACTATACAATCCCTCATGCTCTTAGTTATGCCACACCTCTGGGAGTCATAGTATCAGGCCAAGGTTTGTTCTCACCACTGTTGCATCCCAAGCCTCTCTATTGCCCAACACATTTTGTAATGAAGTTGACTTCATCAAGGGGTGGAGTCACTCATATCGTTAAATACCCAAATACACATTTATGTATCTTGCAACCAATTAGTCGAATTAACATTACACATGCATTTTGACAAATATATAGGCAGATACATTCAAAAAATATATTTATAATTCAGCAGACCAAAGTTATTACAAAGTGTTACAGTTATTACATATCATATATAAAAACAATAGCAAAAGAGATACTAAAGAGATACTAAATCAATTAAGAGTATGAAGACTCACATATTCACAGATAAAAAATGTATTACACTGAAAGCTTTATCAAAGTTTCTTTGGCTCAGGATATATAGGCACCACAACATTATATCGTACTAAGAAAAAACATACAGTATTAAATGGCCTGATTTAGATTTGTACGCTGTGTCGATATTTATGCAGTTGGCCTATGTTTTTTTTTCCAGTGCATGTGTCTAAGAAGTCTATTTACTAAGCTTTGTTAGGCGATAAAGTGAATGGAGATAAGGTATCAGCCAATCAGCTCCTAACTGTAATTTTTCAAACACAGCCTGTAACATGGCAAATAGGAGCTGATTGGCTGGTACCTTACCTCCGTTCACTTTATCTCCTAACAAAGCTTAGTAAATAGACCCCAAAGTCTCACAGCGTATGCGTCCTGGTGCCTCTGCGATTTTGCTCACAGGGAGGATTTGGACACAGAGTAATTGACAGTTATGGGTCGTTTGTGGGTGGTAAAGGAGGGGTAGTTACAAAAAGAAAGGTGTAGCAATTGTTTCATATTAGTGTCGGATCCAGGGACCGTATCTTTGTATGCAGTTTTACTGGTGTCTGTGTCTTAGTTCTTTCGTACATTCTGAATTGCCATAGGGTTTACTAAGAAGGCCGAGGATTGACTAATCTGCAACAGATGCTGCGACTTTTTACGCAAATGCTGTGAACTTTTACGCAGATGTCTGGAGTTACAAAGCCATAGCTGGGCATCTCAAGTCATCTTCCGTTGGCTACAACATTTGCATATTTTCGCATAGCAGCCATGATGGGTTTAACGTACAACTCTGAATCAGGTCCACAATTCTTAAAACAGCTACCGCAGGTACTGCAGATCACACTGGCCGGCCATACTCACCTATAGAAGCAAGGTCTCCCTCAAGGGGCACAATCCAAACTATCCTGCACAGGCACTTTTGCAAATAAATGTAAAAGTGAGATTCTTGGTATGCAACAGTCGTGAGATCAAGGTTTGGCCCGCTATGATGGTTCTCTGAGGTGTGGCATACCTAAGTGGGCCAGGGACTGTGAATTGTATGTGTATATTATGCTATTAAAAGGATGATTATTTTGGACACAGTCCTGGATACTGTGTACCCTTCATGTTGTTTCCATTATATATATATATATATATATATATAACTGTAACAATAGAACATAGAGGGGCGCTCCATAGTGCATAAAAGTGGATTTTATTTGAACATGAGAGCAGACATAAATCGCGCTTCATTTAAATTGTGAAATTGTGCTCGTACCGATGTATAAAACTGGGTGGACTGGCTACCACATGGACATATAAAAGACCAACCAGGCAATCATTGCTTGTCCTCCAGACTACTGATGGGCATCACACCCCACGCCACTATCTCCTGTGAAAGAGTCGGCGTGCCGGACCCATACTAGAGCTTATGAACCAGGGAGGCCACGTGATGGTTGCAGAGAGCGTCACTAGGCCATGTCCTAACGCGTTTTGTCATCAAGACTTTGTCAGATGGCTGGCCTAGGTGACGCTAGTAGGTAGTATTTACATAGTGGTCCACCAATCAACAAGTGTGAGAGGCAGGTTTAACGATGTAAACAATAGCCACTATTGGATACCAGGAATGACAGTTATATCTTCATAGTTACCAATTACAATACATATGCAAGGTAAGCACAAACCAGTGTGCACAGAAACATACATATTTAAATTTAGAACACACGCAGATCTTCAGTCTGCTGGTCAATCAATATATGTATGGCAATCATATATTAAAAAATCGCTTGCGTCAGCAAATCAATAAGTAAATAAAATGCATAGTAATACCTCAATGTATGATTCTCACATGGACATTTCACATCATGAAAATACACATAGCATTGAGAACAACTTGACATATAAAATTTGTAGAAAACAATATATATAATTAAATATACATGGAAGTGCATCTATACATGCAATGTCAAATATTAGAATATTATAATAATTATTCTGTGAACATTCACTATCCATGTATTAATATATAACCATATCATCCACATATGACATAAAAATGTCAGTGCACATATTACAATACATGTTAAAATACATATTAAAATTCTTGACCTTTAAAGCTCAAGACTATACATAGTTGTACATATCAAAACATTATATAACTAATACATCAAGACACTGAATTGTCTCGGACTAATGCAAGAACCCAAAAAATGGGATGATGTTAGAATAAAACTATTCAATAAAATGCATAAATTCATACCCTTCATTCATTCCAGCTGGAACTAGGGTATTTAAAGTAATTATCCAGAATGTTTCACTTTTTAAAAGGCACTTCTCTCTATTACCATCTCTTTTATTGGGTAAAACAATTTCAATCACTTTACATCTCAAACTTCTAGGGTCACTATTATTAAAATGTCTTGAAATGTTTGGAGACACTATGCTTGGTCACACCATTTTTGATGTTTCTAAGGTGCTCAAGTACATACATTTTTAAGCACCTTTTGGTCTTACCAATATATACGTGGAATTACAGTTGATAAACTGTTTTATGTTTCTGTCCCATTTATTAATGTGATTACTAATTAGATTACCCTTCTCTATATGTGGACAGATTTTACATTTCCCACACAAAAAAACAACCTTTTAAATCTAGGAAGGTAGTAGAATTTGTGACAATAGAAGGTTCTACCGTAAGCTAACTTTTAGATAAAATGGATTTCATATTCCCTAGCCTTCCTATATACAGTGCTAGGATTTGTAGGTAGAGACTCTGCAAGAACTGGTTCCAATTTTAGAATATGCAAATTCTTCTTTAAAATTTTGAACAACTGTTTATCTGTATTGGAATATTGAGTGATGAATCTACAGTCATTCATCTTATTATGTGTTGTCACTGACTTCTCATATTCCAGTTAATTCATCCTATTTCTATTTCTAGCTTTCGCAAGAGAAGTTTCAATCATTTTAGCTGTTATTCCTGGTATCCAATAGTGGCTATTGTTTACATCATTAAACCTGCCTCTCACACTTGTTGATTGGTGGGCCACTATGTAAATACTACCTATTAGCGTCACCTAGGCCAGCCCTCTGATGAAGTCTTGATGACAAAACGCATTAGGGCATGCCCTAGTGATGCTCTCTGCAACCATCTCATGGCCTCCCTGGTTCATCAGCTCCAGTGTGGGTCCGGCATGCCGACTCTTCCGCGGAAGATAGCGACATGGGGTGCGATTCCCTCAGGAGTCTGGAGGACAAGTGGTGATTGCCTGTTTGGTCTTTTCTATGTCCATGTGGTAGCCAGTCCACCCAGTTCTATAATTTTGTATTTATAATTACTGATTATTCAGCGCCTTTCATTTATTTTGCTTATATATACAGTATATATATATATATATATATATATACAAAAATACTATGAGGGCGCAAATCACATAAGTGTATTAAACATCAATTAAACTTCGAGGATTTCAGATGTATCATAGTTTGGAATCCACACCAATAGAATGTCTGATATAATTCCTTTATGGGAAAATTTCATTCATGATAGTTCACTTTTCTTCTTTATTAGACTGGAGCAACTTCAACGTGGATGTTAGTAAATTCCATAGGCTCCAAATTAATCTAAAAAAGACCCACTCACCAAAAAGACACCCAAAACAAGATGGCCTATTTGCCCACTGTTAGATCTGATAAACAATGAATTTATTAAAAATTCTTGTCAACTTAACACTAAAAATGTTTCCATATATAAAACTGCTTACACAATTTCTTCAATGATTTTAACAGAAGAAGACAATATATCCTGCCGTTAACCGCTAGGGGCCAGAATTTCAATAGGCAGGTTTCTGCCTTCTGATAATTGAATTAGTTCATAACCCAATGCGTTTCATCTGTTAGGACTTCATCAGGGGCATATATATCAAATTTAGAAAATGCACAAGATCCAGAAGTAAATTGGCATGGTACTGTCCTTAAAAGTGGGCCAAATTTAGAAAATGCTAAAATCCGGAAAGAAACTGGCAAAGTACTGTCCTTAAGTTGGACTGTTCAATTGAAGAAGCTTCACAGACTGTGATGTGCTCTGATCCCAGGATCAAGCTATAATACCATGAATACCTCTAGAAAAGTTTATTTGCATACTGTAACAAGCATGGAAATAGACAGAAAGAAACATAATTCCATATATTTATATCATTAAGAGGTATTGTTTTGTTTTGTTTTTTTGTTTTTTCTCCCAATACTTGCTATTCTGCACAGTAGACATATAGCTATATTAAACTCTTAACAACTAAATACAAAGTAGTGTGTTAATGATTAACATCAGTCCTAATTAAATGGCAAAAAGGAACTAATGCAGGTACAGTAATCAAACACAAGTTTTCCATTTAATATTATCCCACAACCTGAGATAGTAAATGGTTGCAAATAATGGTAATATGCTGTATATGTATAAATTCACATTGTATTGTACTCATACATATACATCATATTCTAATACCTATCATTGTGGATGGGATGAATTAAGCACAGTAGTCATACAAGGAAGTGTTTCTTTATCAGTTGTAAAAAGCGACAGGACAAGGTGAACCAAAACAATAATACAATGTAAACCATTATATTTAATTGTTCACAGCTATAAAATTTATATGTATAAACTGTTATCTAACCCAGTGGTTTTATTAAGTCCCTCTAAAAGCACAGTTCAAAAGCAATGCATCCAAAATATCTCTCTGACGCACTATTACTGCCTCTCAAAGTTATTTTGATAAACTCGATTCCTGTGACATTTAAAGAATTAGGTTTGGCAGAATGAGCAATTCTAAAGTAGCAGAAAACATTATGGTTTTAAAACATTTTTGCAGAACTCTAAAAATCTATTTTTAACATTATGGTTGTAACATAAATATATTGCATGATTCATAAAGACCACACAAGATATATAATATATTTGGTATCAAACATAGGTAATATGAGTCTTGATGAGAAATGTGATCACAGTCACATTAGATGTAAATTTAATTACACGGCTAGTACTAAGCTAGTATGTAATGCATCTAGAGTGATTACACTTGAAATTTCAACATACTGTAGTTTACGCAAATACTTAAGTATGTTTTGGAGGATACATTTCCATAACTATGATGTACAGTATGTTTAAAAAGATGAGGACCACATGAATATGCAAATTGTTCACTTTATTTTCTACAATTTTTAAAATTTTATAGGAAGCACTATTATATTTTGATATGAACACAGTTGAACCATCACATTTTCTATTTTTATTATTTATTTTGAATTAGTAGATTATATTTTACACTTTGGGGCATATTTACTAAAACAGTGAGTTGTCAAAGCCACCTATTATTGGCGGCTTTGACTGACCAACTTAAAATGGTAATAGAAATAAATGTTAAGAAGCCTGTTTTAGCATTTACTTCTATTTTCTTTTAAATCTATCAGTCAAAGCTGCTAATAATTGGCAGATTTGACAACTTGCTGATTAGTAAACATGCCTTTTAGCCACTTCTAAAATTGGTTCTGGATTATTTTTTTTAAAACTATTTTGTAAATTCTGTTGCCTGTTATATACATTTTCACATGCTCTGTGTGTTCTATAATGTCATCTGATTTGTCTATATTATCAATGGGAGTATTCGGTAGTCATTTGTTATTGTGGTTACTGGTATAACCAATATAATTATTGACATCTAATAATTTTTGGTATGCTGAGGTGTGTATTAAATTGTCAATGACATCCAATCTAATATGCACAAAATGAATACCGTTATGGTAAAAAAATGCTCATGAAGCTCATAAAGCAGTTGTAATTGAGGCATTGAACAAACTTAAAAATAAATTGATCTTTCCCATCTATTCCAGATAAAAAATAAAGCATCAATACAACAGCCATAGAGGACAAGGTCTGCCCTGCACTCACTGTCCCAAATCAAAATCTTCTTGAACATCCCCATTGAAATGTTGGTGAATCTGGTGGCCCATTGCTGTGCCTAATACCTTTTACATAGGAAAGGTGATTAAACAAAAAAAATTGTTGGTGAGAATCAAGTGAATAGATTTAAGAATGATTTCACATAGGATTCCTGAGATCCCATAATTCCTAATAAAAAAAATTTCTAGTTGTAATGCTACCATAAGAAGGTATGTTTAAATAAAGAGAATTGATATTACAGGTTAAGAATTGATAATTTTTATTCCATTTTATTTGTCTAATTAAATTCAGAAAGTGTTTCATGTATGGTCCACATAGCCATTAAAGAACACACAGCAGAGATAATGTTATGCTCAGGTGGATTGTTGAATATATTGTTTATTTTTGGAAGGTGACCATGTTGGGGGAGAATGAAAAACATCAAACTTTTTTATGGATATTATAATGACATCAGAAACAATAGAACTTCAGTGCTCTATATATATTTCTAGGATCCCTAGCTGCCTGATTTAAAATGAGGTACCCCTACCTTATCCTCATCAGATGATATATATATATATATATATATAAATGAAATAAACCAATTGGTGATCAGGCACTCTATGAAGCCTTATGTTCTAAGAACAACTTTAATTGACGCTGTTTATAGCAGTGTTTTAATATGGTTAACCAATGTTAGTCCAAAGATTAAAAAAATAAATGGTGGTCATGTTCCCTCAACAGTACATTGTAATTAATATGTCTTACCAAACAATTTTTAACTAGTTCAGAGTCATAGTGTTCCTTAAATTGTCCAATGTATTACTGTTACAAAATTTCAGCAATTAAGTGAAAGGTGTAAATTTCTTTAGTAGGAGCCATTGAGAGGGATTCTTGCCCTGGCTCCCACTGCACATGACATATGCAGGACTACTTAAGGCATATATATTTCTTGCTTATATACAGCATTTCTATAGCCACTCATTTGAATTTCTATACTCCTTAATAATACAAATCTGTGTAAGCCTGTTTAAAGATAAGATTGTTTTAGTATTTTTAATTTTTTTTATATATATATTTAATATGTATTTGTATGCTATATATTTTTGTGTGTCTTTGTGCGGAGATTCTCGTATGATCTGCCATTGTTAGATCTGTAACATAGTGGTGCCTCAAAGATAGACATATCTTGCAATGATCCCAAAAAGAATGGAAGTAATATTTCCTTAAAACTTGAGCATACGTTCTTCTACCATATTGGTTGGGCAGGACTATAAAGAACTAAGGTATAGTCATTTGTTGACTGCATCAACCAATTATGGCATAAGGAACGTTGTTAAATGATCCAAATCACAGTCCCAATTCCAATCCTATCATCCTAAAGCTGATATCAAGATTGGATAACTCTGAGGCAAGGCTTGCTAATTGTGTGTATGGATTGTATAACTGTACAGTGTGAGAGCTTGCATATAAAGTGTTTTGAAATATCATTAGAAGAATAAATTAAGATAAGTAAAAATCCTAACGAGAACGGAAACATTTTTTAAAGAGTTTTAAGAAACAAATTCATGATGACCGCTTACTTCTATTCACAGTCAATGATTTAAAGACTGCAAATAACCTTTCTGTCTATAGCAGACAATCAACAAGAGAGTTAAGATAAAATTCCCAATTACGTTGTAAGTTGTGTTTCTGCCAGTTCTTTGTTTGTTATCAGAAAATTTACGTAATTTCCAGGTTCAAAAGTGAAACAAAGAAAAGAGATTATCTTTCTTTGTAACGGAAATATTAAAAGAGAAAGAAAATGTAAAAGCTTTAAGCTATGCTACTTACATTTTGTTTTAATCAGATGGAGATGTCTAAGAAGAAGTATAAAATTACTTCAGTAGTTTGTGGGATGTTTTTTTAATTGACCACTGTATGTCTTGTACTAATCTGTCAGTGATGTCACTATGGGTGGTGACACTTGGTGCAGCACTGAGAGATCCTCATGCGCTCTGATGGTGTGTGCACCCCCTGATGTGCATTGTTTAGGGAACATGACCTTGCGGAGCCATGCCCCTACCCTCTCTGAACCTCAGTGGGGTGTCGATGACACACGAATGCATGCTTCATCCATCACTGCTGCTGCAGTGCTGCCCGCTGACACCATCTGAGAGTTTGACACCAAAATAGCAGAGCTGCTCTGCGATTTTGGTGTTACCTCCTCGAATGGTATATCTGATGCGGCCCACACCCGCTTAGTGATCCCACTGTCGTCTGGTAGCAAAATATTTTAGGATTTCTGCTGGCAATATGTTTTGTATGTTTGCAATAAGTATCTATCCTCTTTTAGATTAATCACATCATTTAGTTTTTTTGTTAGAAAGTTTGTTGTGTCTACAAACTCTGAATATTGTGAGTCTCTTGTTTCTCACTAAACAGAGACAATGTGACTGATATACAGTATATGATTGAAGATGTCTGAGTGTTTGTACTAATTAAAAGTTTGTATTTATTACTTTTTCAGTGATGCCGTACATTCATTTATATATGTATATGTGTACATTATATTTACTAATTGTTTTCAACTAAACAATAAACTGTATATTTCTTTTTGATTTGTGTTTGGTTTGCTTTTCAGGTTGTCATTATTTCTTAATAAAGGTGCTAATACATTTTACAGACTCCTCTTAACTCTCTGACTAGGTATCCCTAATAATCTTTAGTTCTTTTGCTATGAGTATATGTGATTTGATGTGTATGATCTGAACATAGTACTTCATTAAAGATTACACTCTGGTAGATTATGGTATCCCTCTACTTTGTTTCCTTAATAAATAAATGTAATAGTTAATTCATAAACATTTCTAATATACAGGTTTTTCCTACAGTAACTTGATTAGGAAACAAAAATGGTACCGCAAAGCTCAGTACAGAGTTTTTGTTCATTAAAACAAAGATTTTGTGGAAAAAGTTTTCAAGTGTTGATGTATGATATAAAATTAAAAGTTATAGATATAATATTGATGAACTGTTAACGTTTCATCCAGTGTTAGTCTGCTTGTTGACAGCATTATTGGTTTCAAAAGAAAAAGAGAGCTGGTGTTTTTCTTTCAATTGCTAAGCATTTTTTTTAATCAAATCTAGTGGTCTGAAATCTCATTGGCACATTTCATTGGTTTTGTGTTTTTTTATTTTGTATTTTGGTTACTATTTTCAGTTACACAGATGATATGTTCATAAATGCTGAGTAACAGAATTTAATGTTCCTATATATATTATATTAGAAAAACTGATTCAATAAGATGAAGTACATGACTAGCATAATTAATAACTCGGCCAAATCGTTTGATATAGTTTGGAGTCCTTGGTTGGCCTCGGAAACACCCCTGCCCGTTTAGCAGGTAATTGCCTATATAAATCTCTACTTTATATAGATTCCAACTAGCGGCTTCACCCCATTGGTTCTTTTTCTCATTTCTGCTTTCTTTCTTTCGTATTTCCACTTTCTTTGTCTTTCTGTGTCTTGTTCTTAACCGTTTGCCACGTTGTTACTCGCTCTTTATTATATTTAAAATCAGATCACTTCTGAATTTGTATTAGATATGACCTGTTAGATGCTATCTGTACTCATTTTGTATTTTTCACTTTGTATGTTTTGGTTGATTTATTATGATGTAATCTGTTTAATAAACTACTTAAAAAAAGAAAAAATTGTTCAATTTAGGTAGATAAAATTGCTTGATGGAGCATTACTAAATTACTTGATTGTTTTTGAAAGATTTTAATAGAAAATTGAAATATAGAAACTGAATAAAATAGATTATTCACTAAAGGTAAACTGTTGATTTGAGATTTCTATGGTTAAGAAAAATGTAATTGATGGACTTCACCATATATTTGTTGACACAAAAGAAAATAGATTTTGGTTATATATGACAGTTCTTGGTATAAATGTTGCAAAGTGAACTTATTGGATCTAATTTTTAGATCAAAGTTGTTTATTTCTTTGAGTGATTAAAGTAATAGTCACATGCTAGATGAGATATTGAAAAGTTTTACTATTTTGCAATACAGTACATAAACTATTGTTACACACACTAAAAATAATCAAATGACAAGTGAATTATTTATTTTATGAGATTTTACTTGGGAAATTCCCAAATGTTGTTTTCTCTACATTTTAACCAAAGCCAAGGAATTTATTTGAGTGTTCTCTTATTTCATTCTGTAATGAACTAAAACTGATTCAACAAATTCTGACAGATACTGTATGCAACCAGCTCCAATTGAGGAAGTCTATCATACTCTTTAGCTGGAAGGTACGGCAAAGAGAAGACATTTTCTGTGATCTGCAGCCCTTAAAAATGACTGGGATGGTCCTTACCAAGTGCTTCTTATGTCTCCAACAGTTGATAAAGTGAGGGAAAGATCTATCTTGATTCATGCATCACACGGCAAGCAGGTAGTCCCTGAATTTTCAGCTTCTAAACAACAGGAGATATATATAGAACGTCAAATATTCTACCTGCCTAAAACCACTGTCGAAGCTGGATTATTGGTTGAGACAAGATCAGTTTAAAATTGAATCACAGCGACACCATCTTGCAACTGGGCGCAAGACGCCATCTTGGAAATGAGATCACAAAACGCCATTTTGCGAATGGCCGCCTAAGTGCCATTTTAGATAGACTCACACATTAGTACATGTGGCGATATTACTATTAGCATCATGCGATTGCATCTGTGACCATTGCCATAAGTTACGGTGATTCACCAAAAGCCCATTTCATGACTTTACGTAGTTTGGGTGCTCTGGATAAAGTGTATATTATTATAATTCCCCTAAAGGATATATTTCAGAAATGGCTGTACAGTATGTCAAAATTGGATTGCATTAGCTAAACAGAGCAAATGGCCACGTGACAACTAGCCTGTGTAGACAAGCTTCCTGGACATAACGTCTGCTCTCACTCCAGGTGGCCCTGCTCGAATACAGCAAGAGGGTCGTTTGTAGCACCTTACATTAGCAGGCTTCCTGAAATAAAATACCTTCAAAGCTAAGAGTGTTATCTGAGGTTTGGGTCATGTAAGCTGTGCTAATTTGCATTTACACAAGAACCTGGGAGAACAAAGGACTGTACTTTTGAGCCTGGGAAGGGTGGGGGCTGCTGAGAGAGGGGGCGTGTGGAACTATAATGCTCAGCATTCCACACTGCTAGGTGTTCACTTAGTTTAAGTGAGATTTAAGTGCATCATGCATTCTCAAATTATGGACCGCAGAGACTTCAAGCAACAAAATTTACATAAAATGAACAACTGTTAGGATGATTGCATGAGGCAGGAAACCAGAGACCCCCAGTTGTTAGAGGCTGGGTTGTGTCTATGTGAATCAACCTGTTAAATGCCTTGTAACATATGCCCTCTCCTTTAGGACCAATGGTATTAGCAACAAACTTCTCTATTGTGTTGTTTATTTCTGGGGGCTATAAATATGTGTGCTGACCCTGGGTTCCTAGTCTTTGTGCTGAATGCTGATTGATGAGGGGTTTCTTGCTGATGCCTAACATCTGGACCAGAGAGCGCTGCATATGTATAATTGTACTTGGGTCTGTATAATCTCTTTGCACTAAGATTATATGAGGATCATAGCATGTAACTGCTGTACTTACTTGAATAATACTTTGTGCTTTGGAACCAGATGTTCTAGGTCTGGAGTCTTTATTTACTGGATGACTGCGTACGCAAATTAGTGTCATCCTTAGAGGATTATAGGAAGGATATTAGAAGGTATAGGCAGGAGTATACAGAGGTTCAAAGGCAATATCCTTAGTTGGGGGCTCATAGTGAAGTCACTTACCTACTCACACGGCACATACGGTTATCGATATCTCAGCAAAGGGTGGAGAGGCCACATGCAGGGTTTACCTGCAACCGCTTTGTGCTGAAAGATTGCTATCCATTTTCGTGTGAGCCAAGGAAGCTGACTAGAATCTAGGGACAAGAGAGGAAAAAGTTTGTTTTCCTTTGTTGATAGAACCTAATATTTAAAGTGGTGCCGCAGTATTGAGCACGTGGCTGAGTCGCAGTTTTGCGCACAGTAGAGACGCACTTTTGCATACGCAGCTAAAAAGTTGTCATACGGTTGTGTGGTAGTCACACTATTGTGTATGTGACTGGTCGCACAATAGCGTATACATACTTCCGGTTGTGCTGCCATGTGTTTAAATAAAGCCATTGAGGTTTACATTTTTCAATTGTTATCAATATCTGGGTTAACGTGTAGTTTTCTGCGCAGGAAAAAGTGTGTAGCAGTGAGTATTTGTTGGTTGGGGTAACTTGTTCCCTACAGTTAGAGGTACCGTATGACCATTAAGGGCTAAGTGCTAGTCGCTCTGTAAGCAGCTTACCGTTCTATACACAGTAGCAGGTGTACATGTTGTCTTTGTTGTAGAGAGGTGCGTGGAAGTAGCCTACTTAAACTTCCATAGGTGTGGAAGTTGCCTTACTAAATCTTATCCGGGTGTGGAAGTTGCCTTTTTCAAATTTTATCCAGGTGTGTGGGCGCTGCCGTTTAAATCGTCCACAGGTAAGTGAAAGTATCTTGATTGTCTTTCACCAGTTTAAATCTTTATTGAAAAGCATAGGAGTTGTCTCAGAATGGGGGCCATGCAAACAATTGAGATGTTAGACAATGATGTGCTGCTAATGGAAGCGCCGTTTGGATCGGCCCGTCGTATTATGCATACTAAGTACGGTACTTATGCGATAAGGTATTGTGATGTATGGTTTAAAATGATGATGAAGAGTGTTAGACCGTTTCCCAGAATTGGTAGTTTTGATAAAAATGTACTAGATAATGTCCGGGATCACATCAATCTGATGCGCGCCCGAGAGAAAAAGGTAAAATATTATGAATGTTTAAAGTTGTGGCAGCATGAAGGGGATGCGTGCCTTAAAAATGTGCAAGCGATGCAAACTAGCGTTGCGAGCGCATCGCCAGAGAATACATCCGCGACGCTAAATTGCAATACGGGCGAGCCGCAAAATGGTGCGCATGTGCAGCAAGGTAGTGTTGTGGAGAGTATTGCCAGCAGTTCACGCTCACCACCCCCACCTTATGTGAATGGAGGTGCAAGTACAGTTACCAAAAATACCCATAAAACTGTAACAAGCAATTTGTACCCTCTCCTAAGCAACCATAAAGAAAATGTTTATGATGTGGATGATGAGCCTATTGTAATGTCTGCCATTTCCCATGCTGTGCAAATGATAGATGCTGCATCACCACAATCATGAGTGGTGCCGCCATCTTCATCGGTAACAGCAAGGGAAGTGCTAACACCCTCTGCACCCATAGAGGAAGTTGTTAATACCATACGTAGCAGCAGCAGATTAAACACCCAGCCAGGTAACAAGGTCAAAGGTAGCAGCGCTGCCAGTCTGCATCCCATTCGGACAATAACCGTTCTGAATGGAAATGCAGATGCGAACGGTGTAGTGCCCACGAGGGAATTAGTAATGTATTGTCCCTGGACAAGAGCAGAACTAAATTCCATCATAAATGATTTCCCCGATCCCAAAAAGGAACTAGCCAAATGTCAGATTTTTGAGAAATTTGGGTAGTTCTCATGAGCCAACTAATAAAGATTGGCATGTGGTGTTAA
Source organism: Taudactylus pleione (assembly GCA_031769625.1). Classification (NCBI taxonomy): domain Eukaryota; kingdom Metazoa; phylum Chordata; class Amphibia; order Anura; family Myobatrachidae; genus Taudactylus; species Taudactylus pleione. The sequence continues at coordinate 5,503,449 of JAUIMM010000384.1, forward strand.
GGGCCTGTCTACTACGCAATACCGACGTGACAAAATTTATCACGGATTGTGTATTGGATGGTGACGTTCCCTTAACAGACCAAGTAAACCAAGGTAACATTTCCTGCATTATAACTCAATTGGGTATATATTTTCCGGTAGTAGTTAACTGGAACAAAATTTTCACCATTAAGCAAAAGGAGAGTGAATCTGCAGAAGATTTTTGTGACCGGGCTCTGCAGGCTATCACCCAGTACACTGGGTTAGAAGATATTAAAGATAGCACTCACCACAGGGGAATGATAGTCACGGTACTCATGGATGGTCTGAAAGAGAATTTAAAGACTCGGGTTCAGACCTCACAACCTGGCTGGAGGGGACTCACAATAGATTCCCTTATAGAATCTGCCATAGAACATGATAAAAACATCTCAAAGAAGAGAGAGACCCAGAGCGAAAAACTAATGGCTGTCAGTATACAAGCTCTGGAGGGAATGACAGAAACATCACAGCCAACAGACACACTCGCATCTGCACACACTTACACCTGAACAGTTATATGCCCTCACTGACCCCACGCAACAACAAACACAGCTCTATTCCACAAACCCTATACAACCACAGGTCCCATACTACTCACAAACCTCATATCCCCCACAATACCCTTACCCTCCCTATCCTTACCCATATCCTCCACCTTTACTCTCTGCTCAAACCTCACAACAACACGTGTCTTCTCCCGATCCACGAACATGTTTTAATTGTAAACAAACAGGACACTTAAGTAGAAACTGTACAGAAAAAAAGAGTATGGACCCCAAATCAGGGAAGACCTGGACATCCCCATAAGGGATATTCACAGAGACCAGCAAATGTCCAGCAGGCACCAGCTCCAATTGTGGCCATAAATGCTTTATTGGAGAATGGTAGCCAATGCTAGAGGTCAGGTCATACCTGTAGTCTACACATAGTCAGGTTAATGGGAAGTACTAGGGAAGAACCGGTCATGATGGTTGATGTAGCTGGTACTGAATATCCTTTTCTTGTAGACACAGGGGCGACCAGGTCAGTGATAAAATCTCCCGTTAATTTACAGGTGACCAATGAAACAGTACCAACAATGGGTGTAACAGGTAAAGTGGAACATTATCCTTTAACAAAGTCCACAGAGGTTACTATTGGGCCATTGCATACCAGGCATTCTTTCCTTCTGGCTGCTGCGACTCCTACTACCCTGCCGGGTAGAGACTTGTTATGTAAGATGGGATGTGTTATATATTGCACCCCTGATGGTGTATTTTTAGATATCCCAGAGAGAGTTGCACATGAGGTGTGGGATATGTTGGACACTCCTCAAAGGATAATGTATCACTCTACAAGTTTAAATGAAAATCCATCTCAGGTAGATGAAATGTCCCAAATTCCAGATTCCCTTTGGACTAAGGAAGGACAGGACACTGGATTAATGGCAAATGTAAACCCTGTAATGGTAAATTTAAAAAGCGGTAGGCAAGCTCCAAAAATTCCCCAGTACCCACTAAAACAGGAGGTAGAATTAGGGGTTTTCCCAATAATTGAGCGATTATTGGAACAGGGAATTTTAGTTAGCACAGCTAGTGTAGCCAACAGTCCCTTCTTCACGGTGAATAAGAGTGGTGGGAGGGGTTATAGGCTGGTACAAGACCTTGGAGGTGTTAATAAGGTAGTAGAGAGCCAATTCCCTGAAGTGCCAAATCCAGTTGTCATCCTGAAGCAGATCCCACCAAATGTAACCCATTTCACTGTCATTGACCTCTGTTTTGCTTTCTTCTCTGTGCCTCTCCACCCTGACTGTCAGTATCTATTCGCATTTACATACAGAGGTGTACAATACACATGGACACGGTTACCCCAAGTTTTCATAGACAGCCCCAGTATCTTCTCCCAGGCATTGCATGACTGTTTACAATCTTTTCAACCTGCAAATGGATCTGTTCAAATTGAATATGTGGACGATTTATTGCTATGTTCTGACTCGTTTATGTCATGTTTGAATGATAACAAAATGGTGGTCACTCATATCAACTTAATGACATTGCACAGGTACTTGTAAAGGGTGGGGTTTACACTTAGCTACAGAAAAAAAGGGATTTTCCCCCCAGCACACTGCAGCAAAATCAACAAAAATACTTGAATCCTACATGATAATAGAAATTCAGAGGTATTGGTTTACATGCATTTGCAAATATATGAATAAGCGCTGGGCCAACGTCAAGGCTCCTCTATACATTATGGCATTCTCGTCCGAGATGCAGGGAACCCCAAAAGAATCCAGCCAAGGACTATCCCCAGGGCATCACACGAAAAATGGAAAAAAGTTGAAAGTGAAGTGTAAAGTATAGTTGTGTAAAGATAAATCAATAAGTGCTAAAGGTAAGGGGTTAAAATTACATAAATAATAGACAAACAAATAGAAAGATGATAAAAAAATATCTATGTGAATTAAGTGGTGATGCCCTGAAAAAAGGCCCAGCCAGAGCAACTTCGGGGGCCCCATGCCCAAACGCTCACCCCAAAATAATTGTTGCTATCTAATAGTAGCACCCACTCTGGGTCATATAATTACAAATTAATGTACTGCATAATAACAGTACATGTATAAGCTGAGAGCAGACTCACCTAGAAGGTACCCCAGAAACCTCCTAATGGCACTATTCAGACCAACACATCCTCCCAATGCTGGCTCCTTTCATGCCACACAAAACTGCAAACAAAAAGTATGGTGGTCGCTCACATCAACTTAATGACATTGCACAGGTGCTTGTAAAGGGTGGGGTTTACACTGAGCTACAGAAAAAAAAGGGATTTTCCCCCAGCACACTGCAGCAAAATCAACAAAAATACTTGAATCCTACATGATAATAGAAATTCAGAGGTATTGGTTTACATACATTTGCAAATATATGAATAAGCACTGGGCCAACGTCAAGGCTCCTCTATACCAGCATCCCTAACATTATGGAGTTCACGTCTGAGATGCAGGGAACCCCAAAAGAATCCAGCCAAGGACTTTCCCCAGGGCATCACACGAAAAATGGAAAAAAGGTGAAAGTGAAGTGTAAAGTATAGTTGTGTAAAGATAAATCAATAAGTGTTAATGGTAAGGGGTTAAAATTACATAAATAATAGACAAACAAATAGAAAGGTGATAAAAAAATATCTATGTGAATTAAGTGGTGATGCCCTGAAAAAAGGCCCAGCCAGAGAACTTCGGGGGCCCCACGCCCAAATGCTCACCACAAAATAATTGTTGCTATCTAATAGTAGCACCCACTCTGGGTCATATAATTACACGTTAATGTACTGCATAATAACAGTACATGTATAAGCTGAGAGCAGACTCACCTAAAAGGTAACCCAGAAACCTCCTAATGGCACTATTCAGACCAACACATCCTCCCAATGCTGGCTCCTTTCATGCCACACAAAACTGCAAACAAAAAGTATGGTGGTCGCTCACATCAACTTAATGACATTGCACAGGTGCTTGTAAAGGGTGGGGTTTACACTGAGCTACAGAAAAAAAAAATTGTTTGTCTATTATTTATGTAATTTTAACCCCTTACCTTTAACACTTATTGATTTATCTTTACACAACTATACTTTACACTACACTTTCACCTTTTTTCCATTTTTCGTGTGATGCCCTGGGGATAGTCCTTGGCTGGATTCTTTTGGGGTTCCCTGTGTCTCGGACGTGAACCCCATAATGTTAGGGACGCTGGTATAGAGGAGCCTTGACGTTGGCCCAGCACTTATTCATATATTTGCAAATGTATGTAAACCAATATCTCTGAATTTCTATTATCATGTAGGATTCAAGTATTTTTGTTGATGTTTGAATAATACTAAACTTTTGTTGCTTCATCTCTCGCATACAGGACACAAGGTGGCTAAGGACAAACTACAGCCATGCCAATCCAGAGTAAAATATTTGGGACACTGCCAAACCCAGGGGTTACGACATCTTACAAATGATAGAATCCAGGCCATACAGAACATGACACTGCCGCAGAATCAACAGCAAATTTGTACCTTCTTGGGAATGTGTGGATACTGTAGAATGTGGATCTCTGGTTTTTCTATTTTGGCCTTGCCTTTACAGGAATTAGTCTCTTCCTCAAAGCCCGATCGTGTCATACACACAGAGGAAGAGCAGGCTTTTCTTAATCTTAAGGATAGTCTGACAAAAGCTCCTGCATTGGGATTACCTGATTATGAAAAACCCTTTGATTTGTATTGTACGGAAGCCGATGGTTGTGCTGCAGGTGTCCTTACACAAAAACATGGTGTTGCCAGTAGGCCCATAGCATACTACAGTGCCCAATTGGACACTGTGGCAAGATCACTCCCCACTTGTTTGAGAAGTGTAGCAGCTACCGCTTTATTGGTGAGTAAAAGTAAGGACGTAGTATTGGGTCATGATATGATTGTCTACACTCCCCATGTTGTATCTGCTCTGTTGAACTCAGCTCAAACCAGACTTGTCTCTTCGGCTAGGTTTACCAAATGGGAACTAGCTCTAATCGCACCCGCAAACATCACTGTTAAATGTTGCAGCACGCTAAATCCAGCAACGTATTTACCATATGTACAACATGATGTACAAAGGGTGGAAGGAGGCAAGTTGCTGGCGGGAGGTGAGTTCAGCGGACATAATGATACGCACGATTGTATGGAATACCTGAATCAGACCTTTACTGCTAGACCTGTCATACACAACACACCTTTAGAGAATGTGGATGTGATTTTTTTATACGGACAAACAGACACAGGTGAATTATGTACAGGTTATGCTGTTGTAAATGACACAGACATTATAGAAGCTAAACCTCTTGGTCCTCCTCACTCAGCCCAGGCGGCAGAGTTAGTAGCACTAACTAGAGCATGTGAACTGGCAGCAGGCAAATCTGCTATCATTTACACTGACTCGAGGTACGCGTTCGGGGTGGTGCACGATTTTGGGGCTCTATGGCATCTGATAAATTTTATGACAGCAGCAGGCACACCAGTTGCACATTCCCGACACATAAAACATCTTTTAGAAGCTATCCAACTGCCCAAAGCGGTGGCAGTAATTAAATGTAAAGCCCATACATGTGAGGATGATCCGGTGTCACTGGGCAACAACAGAGCCGATGAAGCTGCAAAATGGGCAGCAGGGTTAAAAATGATTTCTACCACTGAAAAAAAATTACGTCTTTCCAAACAATTGATATGCTGAAATTAATTGAGATGCAAAATTTATATTCAATTCAGGAAAAGTCCATTTGGAAGTCCAAGGGATGTGGGCAAGAGTCCTCCGGGCTCTGGAGGGATGGACAAGGTAAACCAGTAGCCCGCCAAGGCATATTACCCCAGCCTGGCTGAGGCAGCACACGGTCTGACTCATCTGGGAAAACAAGGTATGTGCAAGTTGGTGAGAGCATACTGGTGCGCACCAGGTTTTTCTTCACAAGCAGAAAAGATAGCTATGTCCTGTCTGACCTGCTTGAGGAAGAACATAGGGAAAGCGTCCCTACCAAACTGTCCAAAATTCCACCGACTGATGGACCTTTCCAGGTAATACAAATTGATTTCATCCAATTACCACCCTGCAGGAATCTTAAGTATGTATTAGTGTGCACTGATGTATTTTCTAATTGGGTTGAGGCCTCCCTGTGGCCACTAATACTGCTGCATTTACTGCCAAGAAAATAGTTCGGGAATTTCTATGCAGGTACGGTATCCCTAAATCATTGAGAGTGACAGGGGTACTCATTTCACAGGTGATGTTTTTCAAAATATGTGTAAGCTGATGGGTATTAACAGCCGACTTCACACCCCCTACCGACCGCAAGCCAGTGCCAAGGTAGAGAGGATGAACGGGACTATTAAAAATAAGTTAAGTAAAATCATGGCAGAGACTGGACTAGGATGGCTAGAAGCGTTATCTTTGGTCCTACATAGCATAAGGACCACTCCTAGACCCCCTCTAAATCTTTCCCCATTTGAAATACTGTTCGATAGACAACCTCATTTGATTATAAGTCCACAGGAAGACTTGAAGGGTAACAACGAGGCAACTGTAAAGTATCTTATATCAATGAGTAAGCAGTTAAAGCACCAGTAGCAGAAACTGAAATTGTTGTCCCATGATATGCCTGAAACTAACTGTCATGATGTTGAACCAGGAGAATATGTTATGATCAGAAATTTCTTGCGTTCAGGTTGTTTGACTGATCGGTGGGAAGGCCCGTACCAGATGCTGCTGACAAGTACTACATCTTTGAAGGTGGCTGAGAGAGATACCTGGGTCCATTCCACTCACTGCAAAAAGGTAAATCAACCGGTGGAGAAACAAGTTGGAGACAAGGCTGATAGCGTAGACCTGTCGCTCGCGAGCTTGCTCCTGGAGGATTGAAAAGGTCATAATGAGATACCTGAACTAATAGAAATTTGCAGGTCTTGTTGGACGGGCCTGCTGTGTTCATTTTCATATTCTCTTTTAGAGTGTTCACCATCCTGGTCGGTTCGGGAATATCCAGTTTCTGTGATGGGAGACTGACTGAGGAAATGGGAGCTGATGGCAGTGCTGATGGAGTGGAGTCAGAAGGAGTGCAATGACAATCAGGGGAGTGTCTGACCAATCATAGTACTGTTATTGTTAAGAGAGCTGTCATTCCGGATATTCGGGGACGGTGTGGAGGTTTATCGTCTGAAGATTCCTGTATTTGTGAGCTTTGTGGGTCCCTAGTTGATGAGAACTGTATCCAACGGTGCCAACCTAAATATAACCCGTACTGGGGTGGGTATCCTTTAGAGGATTATCATAGCATGGTAGGCAAAGTGTTAAATCAAACTGATTGCTGGGTGTGTTCACATGTGCCACAGGGACAGCATAATGTAGGGTTGGTGCCATTTCCACTGAATATCACGGAAATTTTAGAATTACAGAAAGGGAAAACATTGGATGGAAAATTCCTCTCATCCAAACCACCTCATTTCAAACTCTATCAATTCCAAGTAGACAGATCACTTTTGTGTTTAAACATAACCAACCCCAATAAACCCGGGAGTAGGGAAGTGACGGGGAATAATCAGACAATGACCTTCTCACAAAGAGCTGAAAATGAGTCCATAAACCATGATCTGTTACGCTCAATTAAATCTAGTGGGAAACATTTTAGGTATCGGTATACATTGAGTTCCACCAAAAAAATTATTGGTAAGGAGCCAGATGGTTATTGGGCTAAAATAATACAGCCAGAAACTTGCATGTACCAGATGGAAGACCGAGAAATAGGATTGTTTGCAAGGGAAATGTGCTTAATGATAATGATGCATACCATTCCTTATGTTCTCCCTGATAATGTATATTTTATATGTGGAAGAAAAGCGTATAAGTGGCTCTCCCCGAGTTCCGAAGGTTTGTGTTACCTGGGAAGAGTAGTCCCAGAAGTTATGACCCTCACACATGCTGAAATGCTTGCTATACATAAAAACACACCGTCACTATATCTTCACACACAATATGAACACAGAGGGAAACTAAATATGATACCTGGTGACGTGCACAAAGCCACTCAGTTAATTAGTGAGACAACTGGCTTTCAAGTTTTAGTCACATTGGATCCCACCAGGATTGCTCGGGGTACATTAAACTTTAGATATATTCAGGAACTTGCTAAATTGATAGATAATATTACCGAGATGTACGATGACACATTCAGGTATACAGGGAGAGAATTGCAAGCGTATAAGAAAGAAATGGTGCAACACAGGCTAGTGTTAAATTATTTAACTGCTGTTACTGGAGGGTATTGCGTAACGTTGGCCACCCAATTTGGAGTAAAATGTTGCACCTATGTCACCAATGATACCAGTGACCCCAAGGAGGTGATAGACCGGAAGATGGATGAAATTCTGGAGCTAAAATGGGGGTTTCGTAAGAACCATAATGCTTCAGTGGCTGAAGTAAGGGAGAAGATAGAAGTATGGGTTCTCAGGTCTAGGGGAATGGGTCCAGGAAATGGTCGCCAGTATAGGCAAATTCTTAATCCTTATACTGATTGTCATCATAATAATTGGCATATGTGTCCGGTGTGTTCCTATTGTGTTGAAGTGTGGAAAATGTAAAAATAGAGTAAAATGAAAGAACGAAATTATGATGGTGGTCAGTATGAATACCGAGGTAAATATAGAACTGCATTACAACCCTGAACTAGTAAATGCCATCATTTAATGTATTATATTTAGACATGCATAGAATGTATTAGTGAAATGTTATTTTTAAAAACACCTCAGATAATGTAAAGTCTCAGTTCCCTTCAAGATTGCCTTTATAGGACTGCTGAATCCCCACACCTTTCACATGATCTTCTAAGATCCACGCTGTGCGTATAATAGTAGTTTTATGTCCCCACTCAGAGACACATTATTGATGGATTAAGAACCACCTTGTGCCATCCCATAATAACACTAAATAGTATATAAATGTAAGCCTAAATTATATTTTAAAATCAGATTGTGATAGCATGTTGTTCGCTATCAAAGGGTGGACTGTCGAAGCTGGATTATTGGCTGAGACAAGATCAGTTTAAAAGTGAATCACAGCGACACCATCTTGCGACTGGCCGCAAGACGCCATCTTGGAAATGAGATCGCAAGATGCCATTTTGTGAATGGCCGTCTAAGCGCCATTTTAGATAAACTCACACTTTAGTACATGTGGCAATATTACTATTAGCATCATGCGATTGCATCTGTGACCATCGCCATAAGTTACGGCAATTCACCAAAGCCCATTTCATGACTTTACGTAGTTTGGGTGCTCTGGATAAAGTGTATATTATTATAATTCCCCTAAAGGATATATTTCAGAAATGGCTGTACAGTATGTCAAAATTGGATTGCATTAGCTAAACAGAGCAAATGGCCATGTGACAACTAGCCTGTGTAGACTAGCTTCCTGGACATAACGTCTGCTCTCACTCCAGGTGGCCCTGCTCGAATACAGCAAGAGGGTTGTTTGTAGCACCTTACATTAGCAGGCTTCCTGCAATAAAATACCTTCAAAGCCAATAGTGTTATCTGAGGTTTGGGTCTTGTAGCTGTGCTAATTTGCATTTACACAAGAACCTGGGAGAACAAAGGACTGTACTTTTGAGCCGGGGAAGGGTGGGGGCTGCTGAGAGATGGGGCCGTGTGGAACTATAATGCTCAGCATTCCACACTGCTAGGTGTTCACTTAGTTTAAGTGAAATTTAAGTGCACCATTTCTCATACACACATTAATACAAACAATTGCGCTCTTAACTAATTGAATATTAGCGAATGCATAAGATCCTGTATGAAAACGCTGTTTATTAGCTTCATGTGCACTCATCTGCCCCAAGTTAACTAGCGTCTTTACATCACACCCCGCATACTTACACATCACATATTCACATAAAAGGTTTAATAAGCTTTAAAGTATAAGATTTAAGTTTGTTCATTTAGCATAAATGCTGTGAAACAAAGATTATTTGGTAACTAAGGTTTTATACATGATAAGTAAGCCGTGATTGGTATTGTACTGATGCATACTCTTTCAACAGTATTCTGGTACCATCGGTGTGGAGATCGCATCATGCATTCTCAACTTATGGACCGCAGAGACTTCAAGCAACAAAATGTACATAATATGAACAATTGTTAGGATGATTGCATGAGGCAGGAAACCAGAGACCCCCAGTGGTTAGAGGCTGGGTTGTGTCTATTTGAATCAACCTGTTAAATGTCTTGTAACATATGCCCTCTCCTTTAGGACCAATGGTATTAGCAACAAACTTCTCTATTGTGTTGTTTATTTCTGGGGGGTATAAATATGTGTGCTGACCCTGGGTTCCTAGTCTTTGTGCTGAATGCTGATTGATGAGGGGTTTCTTGCTGATGCCTAACATCTGGACCAGAGAGCGCTGCGTATGTATAATTGTACTTGGGTCTGTATAATCTCTTTGCGCTAAGATTATATGAGGATCATACCGTGTAACTGCTGTACTTACTTGAATAATACTTTGTACTTTGGAACCAGATGTTCTAGGTCTGGAGTCTTTATTTACTGGATGACTGCGTACGCAAATTAGCGTCATCCTTAGAGGTTTATAGGAAGGATATTAGAAGGTATAGGCAGGAGTATATAGAGGTTCAAAGGCAGTATCCTTAACAAGGTAGGCTCGATTCATAGGTAAATGCAATGCCAATGTTTGCGCAGTTGAGCGATTATTTTGCACTAGCACTGGCAGCACAAGACCATGGGCGTTCCTGGGAGATGGCCTGAAGTGAACACAAAAAAGGCTGTTTCATGGGCGTGCTATGGGAGTGTCTTGGGCATGTCAATGAATGTGGCTGCATTCCCAAATGCAAGTCTGCAGCCACAGAAGTCATGTTTAAAGCAATTACAGAAGAAGAGACTTAGGCTGGTGCTAGGGTCGATGGTGGATGCGATGGTAGAGTGTTCAATACAACCAGTGGAGTTACACTGTCCATGGGCATTGAAAGTGGGAGTCTCAGGGCTTGCACGTCAGGGTTTGCACAGTCCGGCACATGCTAGTGCACAAGGTGGAGTCTGAAACTAACATTTGCATATTACCGCCACCGTAACTTAGCAAAAAATCTTAACCGTGGCTGCAATAGTGTTTGTCAGAATCAGGCCCAGTGTATCTTGATCAACCCACCCTTTAACACCAGCAGTTTACCCTCTGTGGGCATAAGCCCCCTTAGTCCTGCTAAAACTTCATTGTTGTCCTATGAGCAGAATGCATTTTCAACTTCATTCTTATCATCTACTGTTGTTTGTGAACCGTCAGAGCACACATACCAAGAAAGTGTCCTAACATCAGTATACTCTTTCTGTCTGCTTTGTAACTTCCTAATGTCTCCCTGTATAAGGAACTCTTTGATCTGTTACAATTCAAATATGATCTTATCCTTTATTTTGCTCTCTGTCTGAAGCCGAAATAAAAGCAACCATTGCATGCAATTAATAGACTTCAGATCCAACAACTGAGATTTAGGACCTCATTCAGAGTCGGTCGTAGCGGCCGCACGGTCGTACGCATACAATGTTTTTCGTTCTGCGCCTGTGGATGGCTAGCATGTGCGTATGAGCTCTACTGATCAAAAATACTGTCGGTCATAGGGCTTCCGACATGGAAGTGGATTGCTAAATTTGATTGACAGGAAAGGCCGTTTGTGGGAGTATACGTGGGTGGTGGTATGGAAACGGAGGCGTTCTTCAGCGTTTCCAGGCGTTTTAGGGGAGTGCATAAATTACCTGCTTCGTACGACCAAGAATTGCGGATGCATGAAAACGTCACTCTACGAACAGGCTGATCGTCCAGGCTAAGGTAGGCAAGAGGCGTCCGTAAGCCACAACAGTACAATTGTTATTCTGATGTTCCCTGCGATGTTTCGATTTAGAACCACACAAACCAAGCAGCTAAGATTGCTGCATTGTAACTATTAACACTGCTAATTACCTTGTAACTCATTTCACTTGCGTGTGCATTAGA